>CM053514.1:51902195-52123879 GCA_028627145.1 Eidolon dupreanum | reverse complement strand
AGTATATTTTTCCATTCAGATGGTTGTCTCTTTACCTTGCTGATGGCTTCTTTTGCTGAGCAGAAGCTTTTTGTTTGCTGAAGTCCCATTTATTTATTTTAGCTTTTACTTCCCTTGATTTTGAGGTCAAATTCATAAAATCCTCTTTAAGCCCAAGGTCCTTGAGTTTTATTCCAATGTTTTCTTCTATACATTTTATTGTTTCAGGTCTTATATTCAGGTCCTTAATCTATTTTGAGTTAATTTTGGCATGCAATGATAAACAACAGTCTAGTTTCATTCTTTTCCAAGTGGCTTTCCAGTTTTCCCAGCACCATTTATTGAAGAGTCTTTCTTTTCTTCACTGTATGTTTTTGGCTTATTTGTTCATATAAATATGGGTTTACTTTTGGATTCTTGATTCTGTTCCATTGGTCTGTATGTCTGTTTTCCTGCTAATACCATGCCGTTTTGATTACTGTCGCTTTGTAGTATAATGTGACGTCAGGCAGAGTGATGCCTCCAGCCTTGTTCTTATTTCTCAGGATGGCTTTGGCAATTCGGGGTCTTTTGCACTTCCATACAAATCTGATGATTTTTGTTCTATTTCTTTAAAAAATGCCTATGAGATTTTGATGGGGATTGCATTAAATCTGTATAATGCTTTAGGTAATAAGGTCATTTTAATTATGTTGATTCTTCCGTGCGAGAACACAGAACATCTTTCCATTTCTTTGTATCTTCTTCGATTTCTTTTAATTAGGTCTTATAGTTTCATTATATAGGTCCTTCACTTGTTTCGTTAAATTTATCCCTAGGTATTTTATTCTTTTTGTTACAATTGCAAAAAGAATTATTTTTTCCACTTCTTTTTCTGACACTTAGTTATTAGAGTATAGGAACGCTATGGATTTTTGGATGTTAATTTTGTATCCAGAGACTTTACTGTATTTGCTTATTGCTTCTAGTAGTGTTCTTGTGGAGTCTTTAGGGTTTTCTATATAGAGAATCATGTCATCCGTAAATAGTGACAGTTTGACTTCTTTGTTTCCTATTTGGATGACTTTTATATCTTTCTTTTGTCTGATTGCACTAGCTAGGACCTCCAATGTTATATTGAATAACAGTAGTGATAGTGGACAGCCTTGCCTTGTTCCTGATCTTAGAAGGAGGGTTTTTAGTTTTCACCATTAAGTATAATGTTGGCTGGGGGTTTGCTATGTATAGTCTTTATTATGTTAATGTACTTTCCTTCTATACCAATTTTGTTAAGTGTTTTGATTATAAATGGATGCTGTATCTTGTTGAAGGCTTTTTCTGCACCTATCAATATAATCATATGATTCTTATTTGTTAATTTGTTTATGTTGTGTATCACATTAATCGATTCGTGTATGTTGAACCATCTCTGTGCCCACTTGATTGTGGTGTATAATCTTTTTAATTCGTTTCTGTATTCGGTTTCCTAGTATCTTATTTAGAATTTTTGCATCTGTGTTCATGAGAGATATCGGTCTGTAGTTTTCTTATTTTGTGTTATCTTTATTAGGTTTTGGTATCAGAGTAATATTGGCTTCATAAAATGAGTTGGGAAGTATTGCCTCCTTTTCAATTTTTTTTGGAAGAGTTTGAGGAGAATAGGTATTAAATCTTTTTTGAGTGTTTGGTAGAATTCACTGGACTTTTTGGTAGGTTTTTGATGATTGTTTCAATTTCCATACTGCTGATTTCCATACTGCTATTTAGATTTTCCAGTTCTTCTTGATTTATTCTAGGAAGGTTGTATTTTTCTAAGTTGGTTCATTTCTTCTAGGTTAATAAATTTGTTGTTATATACTTTTTCATAGTATTCTTGTATGATCCTTTGTATTTCTGTGATGTCAGTCATAATTTCCCCTTTTTCATCCCTGATTTTGTTTATTTATGTTCTTTCTCTTTTTTCTTTAGTGAGTCTAGTCGAGAGTTTGTCCATTTTATTAACCTTCTCAAAGAACCAGCTCTTTGTTGCATTTCTTTTTACTATTATTTTTTTTGTTTCAATTTTATTTATTTTTGCTCTAATTTTGATGATTTCTTTCCTTCTGCTGACTTTAGACTTCATTTGTTCTTCCTTTTCTAGTTTTTAAAGATGAAACCTTAGATCGTTTATTTGGGCTTGTTCTTGTTTTTGGAGGTAGCCCTGTAATGATATGAACTTTTCTCTTAGGAACGCTTTTTCTGTGTCCTCAAAGTTTTGATATGTTGTATTATCATTATCATTCATTTCTATGTATCTCTTGATCTCTCTTTTTATTTCTTTTCTAACCCAGTTATTTTTCAGTAATATGTTGTTTAATATCCATGTATTTGTGGTCCTTCCTGATTTCTTTCTGCAGTTGATCTCTAGTTTCAAGGAATTGTGATCAAAGAATATGGTTGGTATGATTTCAGCCCTCTTATATTCGTTGAGGCTACCTCTGTGTCCCAGTATGTGGTCAATTCTTGAGAATGTTCCATGTGCACTAGAGAAGAATGTATAAGCAGGTGTTTTGGGATGGAAGGCTCTATAAATGTCAATTATGTTCAGTTGGTCTAATGTATCATTTAAGGATGTTATTTCCTTATTGATATTCTGTTTGAATGATCTGTCCATATCTAACAGTGGAGTATTTAGGTCCCTTACTACAATAGTGTTTCGGTCTGTTTCTCCCTTTAGTTCTGTTAGTAATTGCTTTACATATTTTAGGGGTCCCTGATTGGGAGCATAGATATTTATAAGTGTTATGTCTTTTTGGTGCATGATTGATTCCCTTTATCATTATAAAGTGTCCCTCAGTATCTTTCTTTACATTTGTTATTTTGAAGTCTTTTTCATCTGATATTAGTACTGGTACTCCTGCTTTACTCTGAATGCCATTTGCTTGAAATATTGTTTTCCACCCTTTCACTTTGAGTCTATATTTGTCTTTGGAGCTGAGATGTATCTCCTGGAGGCAGTATATGGTTGGGTTTTGTTTTTTGATCCATTCTGCGACTCTGTGCCTTTTTATTGGTGAGTTCAGTCCATTTACATTTAGGATGATTATTGAAACATGAGACCTTCTTATAGCCATTTTATGGTTTGCTTTCTGGTAGCTTGGTGTTTCCATTGATTCCTTGTCTTCGTGTTCTGTTTTCTTTATTTTGGTTAGCTTTTGTGGGGTTTCCCTCTGGTTCTTCTTGTTTTATATTATATACTTCAGTTCTGAATCTTTGGTGTGTGGTTACCATTATGAATATGTAAAAGATATATAAAAGAATATATACAGTCGTCTACTTTCTTCTGTGCGTGCCTTATTTCCATTTCCCTTTGTGAATTTGTATCTTTGAATCCTCCCCTTTTCAGTCATTGTTATGTCAATTTATCCCTATGTATGCTGTGTGTTCATTACTATCTTGTTGTAACAATTCTCTTGTTATTATTTAAGCTCGTAATGCTCTGTTCTTAGTAAGGGTTGCACTCCTCTGCTTCATTTTGTTTTAGGTGAACTGACCCTTTTTAGTATTTCCTGTAGTTCAGGCATAGTGGAGAATTCCCTCACTTATTGTACTTCTGAAAATATCTTAATTTCTCCTTCATATTTAAAGGAGAGTTTAGCTGGATACATTATTCTAGGCTGGTAGTTCCTTTCACTTAATAGTTTAAATATTTGATTCCATTCCTTTTTGGCTTGTAAGGTTTGTGCTGAGAAGTCTGAGGATAATGTAATGGGTTTTCATTTATAAATTACCGTTTTCTTCTCCCTGGCTGCCTTGAGAATTCTGTCTTCGTTGTTGATTTTTGATAACTTTAATACAATGTGTTTTGGGTTGAGATAATTGGGTGTTCTGTTGACTTTTTGAATTCCAAGCTCCAGCTCATTCCTTAGATTTGGGAAATTCTTGTCCACTATTTGTCTGAAAATGCTTTCTAATCCCTTTTCTTTGCCTTTGATAATGCCCGTTATCTTATGTTTCCTCTGCTGATGGTATCAGTAGTCTTGCATTTCTCTTTCTTTTTCATTCTTCAGTTTCTCTCTTTTTCCTTCTGATTTACTTCTAGATTTGTCTTCAATATCACTGATCCTTTCCTCCATTTGGTCAACTCTATTTCCCAAGGTTTCTATTTCATTTTTCAACTTTTACAGTGCGTATTTATGTATGTATGTATGTATGTATGTATTTATTTATTTATTTATTTTTATCTCCAAAAGATCTATTCTGTTCTTTTTTGAGGGTTTCAATCTCCTTGCTTTGCTCATCTAGTTGCTTTTTCAATTCTTGAAATTGTTGATATGACTTGTTTAGAAACTCACTGAGTCTTTTCAGAAGTACCATCCTGAATTCTCTGTCATTTAAGTTGCATATTTCCATGCCTATAAGCTTATTTTCTGGAGATTTTTCTCTTTCTTTCTGAGATGACTTGTAACCTTGGTTGTTCACGGTGTTTAATGGACTATTTCTCCTGGGACTATTTTAACTTGGGCATTATTGGAAGTGTATTCTGCTGTTTTTCCAGAAAGAAGATTAATTATATAATGGTCTCTCTTTAGCCTGCTGCAAAGAAGGTGCTTTTCTTTTGGTTTCCAGTAGGTGGCGTCTAAACCTTTTGGATCCCTGCTTTATATAAAAGCTTAGTAATGTCTTTTTTATTTTCTTGTAGATATTTAATTACCCTCAGTTTCAGTACCTATCAGTGTCAGCGACAGTCTCGGCAGTCTTTGCTCGGATTCCCCTGGGGTTCTATGGTGATCAATCTTGGTGGATATCGGGGGTAGGACCCTCTGGGTTAGGAGTTGGAGGCTATACCTCAGCATGGTTTTACAAATACGGTCAGTAAAAATCAACCGTTGTTCTTCTGCCATCTCATCCTGCTTCTCTGCTTTCTGCCTTGATGACTTGGCCCTGCCTCAGGTTGCTTGGAACTCACAGTACTCCCAGGCAGGGTTGTTCAGGGAAGTCGCCACACCTTCTCCCCTCCCCCAACTCCTGCAGGAAGCTTCAGCTGCGAGAGGCAGCTTCTTTATTTCTCCTAGTCCACCGCTGGACACCCAGGGTTCTGACTTGTGGTAGCTCTTATGGGCAGATCCAATGCTCAGATGTGCTGGCATGCAGTTTGGGTGTTTTATGTTGAGTTTTAGATGTTCAGCTTATTGTTGTTTCAAGGGGAGAGATCCGAAGATGTCTCTCAGTCCACCATGTTACCCAGAATTGCCCTAATTAATTTATTTTAATTAGTTTCAAGTATACAGTACATTGATTAGACATCTATATAGTTCGTAAAATGATCCCCCCAATTTCTCCCTTATTCCCCTGACCCTCCACCTAGCCAACGTATTAATGCTAATTGTACTCCCTATGTTGTGATCCCTATCCTTGTGACCATCCATCAACTACTAATTTGTACTTCTTTAACCCTTCACCCCATTATCTCAATCCCCCAAACCTTCCTTCCCTCTGTCCATCACCAAATTGTCCACTATATTTGTGAGTCTGCTTTTGATTAGTTTGTTCTTTTTATTCCTTAGATTCCACATATAAGTGAAATCATATAGTATTTATCTTTCTCTGTCTGACTTAAATACCTTCTAGGTCCATCAAAGCAATATCTTTTTCCATCCCCTTGCTTTTAGTCTCTGTGTGTCTTTTAATCTGAAGTGAGTCTCTTATAGGCAACATGTAGGGGTTTTGTTTTCTTATCCTTTCAGCCACTCTATTTTGGTTGGAACACTTAATTCTTTTCCATTTGAGGTACGTATTGATAAGAACGTAGTTGTTACCATTCTTTATTCTTGTTTTTGATACATGTTTTTTCTTCTTAAAGAAGTCCCTCCAACATTTCCTGTAATACTGGCTCAGTAGTGATAAATTCCTTTAGTTTATGTTTGTCTGGGAAGCTCTTTATCTGTCCTTCAACTCTAAATGATAGCTTTGCTGCATAAATTATTCTTGGTTGTATATCCTGGGTCTTCATGATGTCAAATATTTTTTGACAAGCTCTTCTGTCCTGCATAGTTTCTTTTGAGAAATCAGCTGCCAGTCTTACGGGTGTTTCCGTAAGGTAACTATCTGTTTTTCTCTTGGTGCTTTTAATATTCTTTGTATTTAAACTTTGGCATTTTAATTATGATGTGTATTGGTGTGGGCCTCTTTGGATCCCTGATTTTTGGAATTCTCTGAGCTTCCTGGGGTTTTATGTCCATTTGCTTCACCAGCTTAGGGAAGTTTTCCATCATGATTCCTTCAAACAGCTGTTCAGCATCTTGATTTTCTTCAATTATGCCGATCAGATGGCTACTTTGACCCTTACTAGTGTCCTATATGTTCCTTAAATTATTTTAGTCCTGGCATCTTATCTCTTGCCATATTGATTGCGTGTCCTTGGCTTTCCCATCCTCTAGATAGGGCATTTGATCCTTTTCTTTATCCACTTTGTTTACTCCATTTAATATACTTCTCATCCCAGATAATGTGTTCTTCATTTCAGACTGGTTCCCTTTTATAATTTCCATTTCCATTTTTATATTTTTTTAAATCTCTTTGTTGATTTTATCTATATTTCCCAAAAGTTCATTGAGCATCTTTATAACCTGTGTTTTGAACTCTGCATCTATTAGATTACTTGACTCCATTATATCTGGATCTCTTTTCTGTTCTCTCATACGGTGTCTGCTTCTTTGTCTTCCCATTTTGGCTGTCTTTCTGTGTCTGTTTCTATGTACTAAGCAAAGCTACTAAGTCTCCTGGTCTTATTAGTGTGGATTTGTGAAGTAGGTGTCCAGTGGCACAGTCCTGAGAGGGTTTCAGCTGCAGGCCAAACTTAGCTCAAGCCTCTGCCCTCTGGGGCCACCTGTTAAGATGCAGCAAGCAATCCACAGATATTGTGCCTATAGTTGCCTCAAAAGGCCACACCAGCAACTGAGGCCAGCTGCTTCCAGTGTGAGTCTAGGTGCTGCTCAGCAAGGAGCACCTGACTGGCTAAGGATATACTTGGCTGTGGCTGGGGGCGGGGGGCGTGAGTTGGGAGAGGCGGGGCTTCAGGGAATCCTCTG
The DNA here is from genome assembly GCA_028627145.1 of Eidolon dupreanum. Classification (NCBI taxonomy): domain Eukaryota; kingdom Metazoa; phylum Chordata; class Mammalia; order Chiroptera; family Pteropodidae; genus Eidolon; species Eidolon dupreanum. The sequence goes on along the minus strand of CM053514.1, from coordinate 52,116,851 downwards.
CATGGAGTGACTTGTTATCCAGTTTGATGAAGTCACGGCTATAGTTGCTCTGTGTTTGCGTACTGGTAACGAGGAGGGCTCAATAGGGAACAATGGACACTGCTGGCACTTCTGTACCAAGCGAATCTCGCCTGAGCCCTCACTCTGACAGTGTTTCCCTGTAAGTCCCTGGTGCCCCTGCATGCAGCTGAATTGGCACTGGTGCTCAGAGCGAGCAGGTCAGTCACCATGAAAATCCACTCTTGGACGTGGCTACTGCTATATCACTGGCACTTCCGCAGCCTCCATCTCATGCAGCCACTGGAAGCTGGACAGCCCCATGTCCTCGCCCCATCCTACCTTCTGCTGTTGCAGGGTGATTTCTTGGATTTCTCCCTAGTTGTATGGCTTGTTCCTCTAGATCCCAGGTGATTTTTCCTTGCTGCTGCTCCTTGTTTCTGTCACAGATTTGATTTGGTCACCAGAGGGGTGAACAAAGCCTCTATCATCTATGCCATTTTTCCCCCTCTCTTCCTTCCTGATTTTTAATGACCACATGTGGCTATGGGTCTAGCCTGTTCTGTGTCTCCACCCTCTTACTAGTCTCGAAGTAGCTTCTTCTTTGTATCCTGTTATAAGAGTTCTTTAACTCCTTGGTAAAAGAATTCTGTTCTGCCAGTTTTCAGGTGGCACTCAAGTTGGTTGTTCTATAATTCAGCTGTAATTTTTATGTAGTCATGGGAGGAGACAAGCACAGTTTTTAACTATTCTGCCATCTTGACCAGAAGTCAAGAGTTCCATTTTTTATCTTTTAAATTTGAGGTGCTTATTACATGAAGTTATCAAGTAGGCAGCTAAATATATGAATTTGGAGGTCAGGGAAAGATATAAATTTGGGGGTCTATGGATGTATTTAAAACAATAGAACTGGATAATGTTACTTTGGAGGGAGCGAGGCAACAAAAGAAATGGGGCTCCAGGAATGAACCTAAGATAAATGAGTTTAAGTAAAAAGAACCCAGCAGAGACTGAGAGGAGATTTCTATGATATAGGTAGCAAACCAGGATGGTATGCTGTCACAGAAGCCAGGAGAAGAAAGCTAACCAATGAGGGAGGAGTGATCACCAGGGTCAGATGCTGTGGAAAAATTGTGCAAAATTGAGGACAGATTCAATACCACTGGTGACTTTGAAAAGAGGAAGTCAAGTGGAATGGAGGGATGGGAAACTCCACTGAAGTAAACTGAGGTGAGAATGAGGTGCAGAAATAGAGGTTGCATCTTTGAAGACATTTTACGATGCAGGAAAAAAGAGAAATTTAATGTTGCTACTATTTATTGAGCTAGGCATTTTTGCATATATTATTTATAATTCTCACAACAACTCTATAGTGTAGGTATTTACATTTTTATTATTTAGAGAATTAAACCACATGAAAAGAACAAGAAAATGTCTTAAAACCACATAACTAGCAATAATAGGGTTGGAATTCAAGCCCAGGTCCTTCTTGGTCCAAGTTCTATCTCATTCCATTTTGCCATATCCTCACCAGAGTAGTAGATCAACCCTATTAACATGATTTTCCAGAGCCGAAGAATTCCCTCTGGCCATAAATATTTTTATTGAAACTTATAGTGTTGAAATTTCACTAGTAGGGATTAAAAAATATTCATTTTGAAAGGTTTTCAGACTTCTGTTATTAATTAAAATGTTGGTAACCAAGGGAAAGGTAACATCCTACAGCTTAATGTGGATTCCTATGTTGTAAGTACTGTCTGTTAGCTCATGATATCCCCTTTTTTCTCTTCAATCTAGATTGCTCCTTTGTGCTTTGGGTTTATACTTCCAACTTGATATTTGAATGGCTTATAGGCATTTAAAAATCAACATATCTTAAATAGTACTCTTGACTTCCACAACTGCTCTGCCAGTTTAAGTAAATGGTGACATAGTTCTTAAAGTTGTTTACTGCAAAAATCTACTAGTCATCTTATAATTCTCTCTTTTCTTTTCCATCTTTAGCATTCAACTTTACTACTACCCAACCAAAGTGGGTCTCTCCCGCTCTATCATGTCACCTATCACTGTTAATTTTCCCCTAGTACTTATCTCGTGCTATTGTTGTTTAGGTAATTTTTTAATTTTTTTATTTTGTTTATGTCTTCCCTCTAGAATGTAAGTTCCATAAGGACAGGGACTTAATTTTGATTACCATTTTGTCCCCTGTGTTTATCATAATCAGCGCAATGCTAGGCACATGGTAGATGCTCAAATATATTGATACTTGAATGAAAGAATTAGTGAATAAATAACTTTCCTGTTGGTGGCAGGGACTCAAGGCAAAGAAACAGCTCTACCCACTGTGGCTGGAAAACAGAAGTGCCAAAAATTCATGGTCATCAAAGTCAAACTCTTAAGAAGTTCTGAGGCACTGAGGTGATTGGACCTGGCTCCCTGCCCATGGCACCCTTTCCTTTTCGCTCTCCTGGTTAAGTTCTATGTTTCTCTGACATGGCAGTAATACAAACAACAGCTTATTGTTTGGTAGTTTACAAAGTACATGCAGGTTTACTAATTTAATAACGTGTGAGATAGGGACTAGGTTTTACAGATGGGAAGTCTGAAGAATAAGAGAATATACTGTAGAGTTAATAAGGGTTGAAACTAGTGTTAGGTCTGCATCCCCAACTCTGGGTATACTTTGCATTTCACATGCCACACTTATATTTTCTATCAAAAAGATATCATATACAGTTTCAAAGGATGGCAATGTTGTAAGGTCAATGCCAGGTAATTTGCCTAAGTAAAAATCTTCCTCTTGAAAAGTGACATCTACTTTAGAGTTTATCTAGATTTTATCTTGCTCATTTTTTAAAATTAGAAAATAAACTGAAAACTGTAATGATTTATAACTTATTGAGGCTTTAACACAATGAAATGATCTCACTTACTCTTCAAAATGACCTAGGGAAATAGGTAGAATAGGTTTATTATCCTCATGTTGGAGATAAGTTATCTGAGTCTTAGGAAGGAAAGGGCTCAAGGTTACCCACTTATAGAACATTAATTAAAAGCATGGGTTCTTAGAGGAACATTGCCTGTGTTCGATTCCTGGTCCAATTATTTATTAGCTATGTAATCTTGGCAAGTTCCATAACTGTTTGTGTCTCAGTTTCCTCATTTGTAAAATGGGAATAATAATAGTATATACTTCATCAGGTTGTGAGGATTATATCTGTTAATTACTATAAAGCATTTTGTGTAATGTTTGGTATATAGTAAGCTCTCAATAAATGCCAGCTATTAAAAAGTACCTAAGCCAGGCCTTGGACCTAGTTCTTCTGGCTCCAACTCTAGTGGTCTCCCTATCATTTAAGTGGGTCTTATTCTTAGAAAAGCAAATTGAAATAAATTTCTTTTGAAATGCTCTTTGCAGGAGCATGTGAGGCCAAAGATGTCTTGTTTAGACTTTAACTTACCTCAGAACTGGATTGCAAAGCAAAGATAAATACTTAATGTTGCTTCATCTTATGAAATCACTTCATAGAATGTAATTTTGGCAGAGAGTATGTTGAATTTCATAATATCAACAGAAAGAGGTTTTTTTTTTTTTTTTTTTTTTTTTCATTTTAATATTTTTCTCCAGAATTTCAGACCTGGAGCAAATGTGGCCATGTCTTTTTGTCACGACACATGCTCGGACTTATTGTGTGTCAAAGGAGAAATCTTTTCTTTCATCTTCAGGTATTTAACATGATCTTAGAGGCTGCATCAATTATTTATTAATATTTCTATCTCTTTGGGCCTGTATCTTAGGAGAATAAAAGGCTGGCATATTAGATTATATGTATAAGAGTTTTTGCAGCATTGTTTGTAATTCTAAATGAAACAACAGAAAAAATCTAGAAACTACCTGAATGCTTGTAAGAGCAGAACAGTTAAGTGACTTTTGAAAACACCCATTGCACAGAATTTTAGGCAATGAAGAAAACTGTTACAAACCAGAGTAATGCCTGTGATACACTGCTAGGTCAAGATAAATCCTGTTGCAGATTATTTACATAGCATGACCCTATTTTTATTTAAAAACCCTAAAATCAACATATAGGTATATCTTTCTATAAGCATGAGAGGCATACAAATGTGGAGGTGAGAGAATCTGTTGGAACAGGGTAGTTGAGGGGATTGTTAGAATTTGCAAGAATGATATCTTTTAAAAAATTATATCTTGACATTATTTTACACACAGAAAGCATACATTATTTATGCAATGAAAAGTCTAATAAGAACAAAAAAAATGGTTTCCTTCAGCAGTGGCCAATTTACACGTTCACTCTCCCAAAACTTTTTTTATTCTTCCAAAACTTTTTGCACCACCACATTTAACACAGAAAAATCTTGTGAATTATAGGAGAAAGCTGTTATTCATTGCTCTTTTGCTGAGACATGCTTTTGAGTAAAAATGTCTAACAGTTCATTTCTTCTCTGCTGTATGGTTGTCTGATGAGAAAAACATCTTATTTCAAATGTTTATCTTAATATTTTCAGAAGCTTTATGTGATATCCTTTCATAGTTAATGAGGAACAAATCAAAGAGAGTTTCTGAAGGATATTTCTCTTTGGGTAAAAGACCAACAAAGACATAGTGACCAGTTTATACATTCACTCTCCCAAAACTCATGGATCTTTTTTTTTTTTTTGACTCGTGAGCTGTATCAGCATTTGTCTAAGGCATCATTTCCTTATGAAATGAAATAGTTAAATCAAATGAACTCACAATCATCTGAATTTTCTGCAAAGTACTATTAGCTGAATTTATAACCTTGCATTTGCTTAGTACAGCCAAAGTTTTAAATACAGAAAACACAAGAATAAACTAACAGTGACATGTAGAATCTAGAAGGTCATCTGGGCAATTTAGAAGGTGGACTTTCAAGAAGTCTGAGGCACAATTATAAGAGAGAAAAATTTTTGCGCAAACTATAGTAAACATAACAAAGGAAATTAAGGTGTAAAAAACAAGGGGCAAGTTTATTGTAAAATATTATCAAAATATTTCTACATAAGATATTTTGCTTTTGTCTTTAGATCAGTTGAAGAGAAAAATCACTCATTTTAAAATAGAAAAAACAAATATAATTTTGTTTGATCTGTCTGTAAAATACCTTAAAAATTTTAATTTTTAATTGCAGAAGACATTAAATGTTAAGAAAAAAAATGGGTATTGATCTCCATAACAAAAAGTTCCCAAGCACAATTATTTCCCTTAATATAGATATACTTAATTGCATTGTCACTGAAGATACTACTAAGAGAAAACTTTTTTTAAAACCAGAGGACATAATAAAACTCAAGTGACCAGATTTTAATTTTGAGAAATACACTCTGAAAGTATTTTAAGCCATAAGAAATTGCAAGTGAATAGGAACAATTATTTCTGCTTATGTCAAACAGAAAAAAAACATTCATTTGTTACTCAAAAGACAATTTTATGCAGTATGATTAAAGTTAAACATCTCATGGCAAATGTTACTTAAATTCACAATGTCTCTGTTGGTCTTTTACCCAAAGAGAAATATCCTCTCTTCGATTTGTTCCTCATTAACTATGAAAGGATACCACATAAAGCTTCTGAAAATATTAAGATAAACGTTTGAAATAAGATGTTTTTCTCATCAGACAACCATACAGCAGAGAAGAAATGAACTGTTAGACATTTTTACTCAAAAGCATGTCTCATCAAAAGAGCAATGAATAACAGCTTTCTCCTATAATTCACAAGATTTTTCTGTGTTAAATGTGGTAGTGCAAAAAGTAAACTGAATAAAAGGAAGACAATGATTCTAAGGCATCCTTAGCATAGGGAATTTCAAAATAAAAGTTTCCAACTAGTTTAACTTCTTCTAATAAGAATCACTTTGACATAGGTTAACGTAAACAAGTCGACTCCTTTTCTCAGATTAACATAAACAGATTGTTTCTAACTATTTTACCACAGTCTTGCCTCCACAACTAAAGTTCAGGCAAGCCTAAGTAATCCTATCTTAAGTCAATAAACAGTTCATATTTGGAGGTGAGAAAAGCAAGAGTTCAAATTAGGAAAGAAAGTATTTTATTATAGCTGAGATGGTTCTAAATTAAACAAATGGTTGTAAATAATGATAAACAGAGCATCTAATTTTGGGTTAAAATAATTTTTACCTTTAATTTCACAAATAAACACAGCTGTATTGTTCTTAAAAGCAATGGAAGGCATGTACTTCTACTGGTAGATTTAGCACTTCTGACCAACTAAGACACCAACTTCTTAAAAAAATATGCTTCGTACACTTTACTGGATTTTTTTTTCAAGATGGATTTTTTTTTAATTGAAAAGATTCTTAAAAAGTTTTTAAATTTGAGCTATTTCAAGAATGTAAGAAAGCAGAGAGATAATAAAATTAACCACCACTCAACTTTATCAAATGTTAACATTGTGCTATGTTTGCCTCATACTAAAGATGCAAATTTTAATACACTATTTCTTTTTGGAACTTGAATGGGAACCAGAATGGGATGATCCAGAAGATGACCTGTGGTGCCTGGGTGAAGCAGTGGTGTCCCAAGAGGATGGCCCTGGGCTCAGGGTTGTTTAGTGTTTTCATCAATCACCTGGCTTTTGTGCAACTGTGATCTTGTTTGTCTTTTCTTCCCATTATCAGATGAAGAAGACCTAGAACAACTTCTCTTTCTGTTCCTCTCAAGAGAAGATGACGAACTTGAATAAGATGTTCTTATGTGGGGAAGAGGAGCCCTTGTGGGATCTGGAGCTGAATATTGATTTCAACCCATGAGATCATGAACATTTTCTGGAGCTGGAACAAGATCTTGACTACGAACTGGAAGAACTTTTTGAACAGGACCTGGACCTATACCTTGAACTTGAGGAGGAGGATACATGTGATGAAGATCATGAACATTAAGATTTAGACTTTGAATGACTTCATCTATTAGGTTTCTTTTTATTACTATCTTCTTCACTGGCATTAAGATTATGTTTTGAGAAATCAGCATCATCTTCATCCACATCCTCATCTAATTTATATTTAGAAAGATCTTTAGCCTCATCCTCTTCTTCTCCCTCAGATTCTTTATTTTCAATTTTCTTTAAAATAGATGCTGGACCAACTGCCTTCCCTTTGTATTTTTTCTTTTTATGTCCAAACTCATCACATTTCACCATCAGCTTCTTGTCTTTCTATATATTTAACATTTTCTCTTTCATTAAAACCACCACCATATCATGTTCTTTCTTCTAACTTAGCATACCTTGGAGTATTACACATGTTACACTCTGATCTTCTAACCCAATTCACACTACTGCAAGTCTTACACAGCCAGTCATTAGCACCTGGCTTTTTCTGTAGTGTCTTTCCTATTTGGGGGCCTCCCATTTCCATCATCTTAGTCTCAGTTGTTTTCTCCTGGCCACATCTATTGCAGCTGGTTCTTCTGGCAGAATTTTCATTTCCACATTTTTTGTCAGGGCAAATCCAGTCACTGTCACTGATGCAGTCAATATCTTGAATGCCATCACAGTCTCCTGCAGCTATGTCTTCCCACAGCCCCTTGATCTTGAGGGAACATATTGATAAGATGTATTGAGGCACCCGACAGTGAAGCTGTCCATCCTCTTTAGGAATAAAACCTCTAACCTCGGTCTCAATAACACAAAGCTCCAACTGAACTAGTACCTCCTGTTTAATATATTTATAGCAAATGCAGAATCAGCTTGCAAGTTATACAAATATATACCGATACAGGGTCATATACCTCCCGAATCAACCATAATTTATTTAATTATGTTAGCCTTTTTATTCATAAAAATTATGATACCTGAATTTTGGTGTAGTATGAAGCTAGAACTATGAAACCTCAACCTCAGCTATAATAAAAGTGATAAAAGTGATTGTCTTTTTTTCTGCTGATTTACCGGTGTTCTTTAAAATGTGTGTTTGATGTCATTTAAGCTGTATCTGCTATTGTCACAACTGCCTATAGGTTTCAGATTAGTAATGTCTTTGAAATATGACTACTCAGCAGAAAGGAATCCACAGCACTTGGCATAAAGATTATAATCTTTGGCCTTCCTGTGGCAAGATTTACAACTGTGACCTTAGACTCTATTTCTTTTGGAGCGTAGTCACTTTAAGTTACCAGTGATGATTGCTTTGAGTTACTAGGTCAGTGTGAATTGCCTAATATAATGTCAGATTCGTGCTTCCCAAGGGCTGGGCAGTATTAGGGACATGAAACAAAGTGAATTTTAATGTCTGGAGAAGGCAGTGCTCTGATATATGAGCCACCCCAGTAACAATGAATTTCCATAGCAGAAGATTTTAACACCAGTTCCTAACCTCTTCCATACTACCCATTCTTTAATTTACAAAGTATTATGAGTTCACATTTAATTAGATGAAATAGTCTGAAATGACCAGGTTAATGAGATGAAGAGAGTTAAAAGCCAGCTCTACCTCAAGGCCAAACTTCCCCTGGAATGATAAAAAGAGGGAGTTGTATGAGGGATGATGCAAAGCTGCAAACAATGTACTCCAATTCTGTTAATTTCCTGCTACCTAGAATTGAGCTGAAGGCTTCCTTCCGCTGCAGTTCCAAATGAACACTGTTTAAAATTCAGATCCATATTTGCATGACAAGCAATAAAGGTAGTTTAAGAGTTTGGTCTTTGCTAGTCAGATGTTGCTTTTTTTAAAAAAAATTTAATTTTATTATTAGTTTCAAGTATATAGTACATTAGTTAGACATTTATATAGTTTATAAACGATAACTTTGATTTTTCTTTCTCTCCTCTGGCTCTACGCCTCTCCATTACATCAACGCTAAGTGCCTTGTTTTTTAACAGGAGGAGGTCCCATACCTACAGTGTTCGAAACCAAACCTTTGTCCAACGTGCTGTGTTTAAATATGTTGCCAACACTAGATGGCACTCTAGGGTTGCTTTTCTTCTATGTTCCTACGGTTTCAAGGTCCTCCACTATTAATTCCTTCCTTTAAAAAGAGCAAACATGCTATTTAAACAAAGGTCCCTGTAGTTGCTCTGTAGTTCTGTTTTTATATTTATAGTCATGTAATCAATATGTTGGAAGAGTAATTAATTTTTAACCTCAGTCCATGGGGAGATCAAATGTTAGTGGAGTTAATGGATGGAACAGGCTTCATTATTCTAAAGTAACACTAATGATAAAACAGGGAAGAAAGAGGAGGGTTGTAAACAATTGTGCCATCAAATACACTCATAAAACAACAGTGCAATATGATCGTGGGACGCTGACCTATTGGCAGTCTCCAGTACAGTCGTAGTTTCTGCTTTAGTCAACTAGACTAAATTGAAATACAGTTGATCCTTGAACAAAGCAGGGGTTGGGGGCCGACTCCCCCCACCGCACCCCACCGCTCACATAGTCAAAAATCCACAGATAATTTTGATTCTCCAAAAACTTAACTACTAATAGCCTACTGATGACTAAAAGCCTTACCAGTAACATAAACAGTTCATTAACACATATTTTGTATGTTATAGGTATTATGTACTGCATTCTTACAATAATGTTATTGTAAGAAGATCATGAGAACATACGTTTACAGTGCTGCACGTATTTGTTAAAAAGAATCTACATATAAGTGGACCTGTGCAGTTCAAATCTGTGTTGTTCAAGGGTCAGCTGTAGTCTCCTAAGGGATCTTTCAAAATATTTCCTCTTCCAATCGATGCTGTTGAAGTTATTCCAAATAATAGTTCTCATTTTGTTGACCCTCTGTTTGCAAAGCCTCTCATCATACCTCGTTTCTTAATATTTTAGGGTGATATTAAAGGTGCTTCATGATTGGGACCTCTGCATTCCTGGAGCATGTACCCGAGTTCCAGGATTACCATGCAATCCTTCATCCAACATTTTTGCAGTGCTGTGTCTGAAAATGTGCTATGTTCTTCCAAGAGATGTAATGACCCCGTGCAGCTTCTGAATGGCCTCATATCTATGGGTGTGTAAGGTTCTGGATGGGCCCACTCCCAGGACTAGAGTGGGTGGCATGGCCAGAGCTGAGGGGCTGGAAGCCAAAAAGGACAAAGGACTCACTTTCTTCTATCCTGATTATATCCTCTCCTCGCCCCACACCATCCTTGAATTTCCCAACCTACTTTCCAGGATCATGAGAAAATAAGAAAGATCATTATGTTGCAGGCACGGGAGGCTCACAGTCAATTGTACACAAAGGCTGATTATCTATAGAAACATTATAATTTCTTTTCCAAACGTTATTATATTCAGATTGACCTTTCTTGTTCCTTAACCATTCTTAACCTCTCTTGACTTCTTTGTTAAAGTGATTCTATGTATAATGTTTTTTTCCTATCTATTCGTCTGGGCCCGACTTATGTGTATCTTCTTTTACGAAACCTTCTTCATGGTGAATCTCTTTATATGTTGAACTCCCAAATTTCTTAATTTAGGTGCCTATTACAATAACCTATGGCAGTTAGAATTTCTATTATTTTTTTTCTAATACAAGTGTAAATTATGTGAAGATTTGTAAATATTTATATCTTCTGCATTGCCTAACCAAGTGTCTCATGCAACACAGATGATCCATAATGTTGAATTTACTGAAATTAGACAGGATAAAGCTTCATTAAAAGACCCAGAATGAATGGCTATATCAGGAACTGCTCATTTTTTGGACTAAATATTAAAAGAGGAAGATTCTTAAATGGTTTATCCCATAAAAACTCTGGTTGATATTAGTCTTGTATACACACTGTAAATGAGCTTCTTGGTTGCCCATTGACATCCATTTCCCCTTCTTCCTTAACAGAACTCTGGTTTTTAGATGGACATGTTGGGGCTAAAAATAAAGGACTATATTTCTGAGCCACCCCTTGCATCTAGGTGTAGCTCTAAGACTAAGTTCTGGTCTAATAATTAGAATAAAACAGAATTCTTCAGGATAAAACAGAATAACTAGAATGAAACAGAATATTAGAATGAAACAAAATTCTGTCACTTGGGATTACTAGTTGTGATTTATGATGACTTGTTAGTTATGATCTTTGAGTGCTTATTACATTCAGTCAGGGCTCATATAAACTGAGCTAGAAGGAGTGTTAATTTCTAATTCTTTAGTGTATACGGTGGCTCACTTCCCTTTTGTAGAACAAGAGATTAATTATATTGGATGGTGGGAGTGGGTGAGCAGAGAGAGGATTAAAAAAGATGGAAGAAATTAGCTAAAAATTGTTGAGTATCTTTAACCAGCTAGTAACAAACCATATATAATTTTATTTACTCTTTCTACATGGTAACTTTACATTTTATGGTGAGGTAATTAACTCTTTCTCAAACTCCTCCTTCGCCCTGAACTCTGAACATTGTAGTGCCCTAGAGTTTCATCCTTGGTCTTCTCTAGCTTCTGTCCCTTAATGATCTCATCTGGTTCCATGGCTTTTACCACCAAGTGCTGATGGTTTCACCCCTTTAAGCTTCAGCCTTACATATTTAAATGACTACTTGGCATTTCTACTTTCTGGCTAAAAGACATCTCAAATTGACATGTCCAAAGTAGAACTCTTGATCTGACCTGTGACTCCCAGGTTTCTCTCTCTGTAAGTGGTGACACTATCCATCCAGTTGCTAAAGCCAAAAATCTAGGAGTCATCTTTGATCATTCCCTTACTCTTCTCACCCACATACAAGTCATCAGCACATTCCATTCATTTTATCTTCAAAATGCATTTCAAATTTGTCCACTTATCTCTGCCTCCATTCTACCTCATGTCCACTGTGATCTCATGCCTGAAGGTATTCAATAGCCTCCCTGCTTTTTCTGTTGCATTGCTACAATCTATTTTCACTCAGCAGCCAGACTGATCTATTAAAAATAGATCATGTCCTCTCTTGTTTAACACCCTTCAGTGGTTTCTCACTGCTGTTAGAATAGAAACCTAATTGCTTGTTGCTTACATTTCCAACTTTGCCTCATGCCACTCTTCCCAGCTCAACATATTGCTCCCCTGCAGGTCTGTTTCCTGGGCCTTCAATAGGCAAAGCCCTTTCCTGTCTTCAGAAACAGCCTTTGCACTTGGTGTTCTCTCTGCCTTGATTGCTCCACACTTCACACTGCTGGCTCATTCTCATCTTCAGGTCTTAGCTCATATTTTGCTTTCTTAGACCTTTCCTGATTACCCTATGCCGAATTGCCATTTAAATCTTTATCTTATTATCCTATTTATTCCTTTTATAGCACTTTTAACACTTTGAAATTAACTTTTGTGCATATGTCTACACATCCATCCATCATCTATCCATCTTTCTTCCTCCCTCCCTTCTTCCCACCCTGCCCCCCTCTCTCTCATTCTCTCTCTCCCTCCTTTGGAATAAATACCATGTGGGGGCAACAGTCTTATCTAGTGTATTCCCTGCTGTATCTTCCTTTTTTATAATAGTGCCTGTCAGGCAGAAGGCTCTCAATAATGTTTTAAAATTGAATAAATGGATGACCATATTTATCCACAGGCAAATGGTGAGTAGATGGCAGAGCTGAGATTGGAACCTGGCCCTTTCTTACTTCACACACTTATTTTCATTACAAAACCTTCCTACCAGTCAATCAGGACTCAGAGTTCTCTGCTATTAAAGCAAGGACTATTTTAACTAAATACATTGAAGAATTGCAGTAATGATTTTATTAATTCGTGTTCCCTCTAAATTATTTTACCTGAACTCTACAGATGCTTCAGTTAATCATACATTTTAAAAATATGAATTATTTAAATGATTGCTTCAACTCTCATTTTTTTTTTTTGCTATGATGTATTGTTCTATGTATGAAGAACCATTTCCTTTTAAAAATAATGTTGTCCATACCCTTATGAACCAGTTAATTTTCTTTCCAACATTTTCTTTTGGGCCGTTTAGATATGACCTAATAGTCACCGCAATAATGCTGTTGTTTCAAAGGGTAGAGACCTTTTTCTTATAAAAAATTGAATGTGAAAAAAAATCACTTCATACAGTGTGAGAATGCCTGTTTTTCTTGGTCATATTTCATTTCCTTAGCAAGACTATTTTCTTCTGCTTTCCATTGTCAGCAGACAAAAAAGATACAATTAAATCGAGGAAACCTGGCACAGCCGATTTTGGAAAATAAAGTGAATTCAGTTTCTGATTTGAACAAAGAGCAATTTATTATGTTGGAAAAACACTACCCTGATGAGATTCAAACACAACATGTCTCATGTGAGCTCGGGACATCACTTCAGATCTGCATTCATGTTTATCTTTGAGAAGGGGCAGTAATTTCACTCCCAAACTTTGAACTCCAAATAGGACGTGGAGTTGTTTAAGGGTCAGCTATCAGCGAGCACCCAGGCCCCCGTGCGGAGGCCCAGGGCCAGATCTGTGGCCTTCTCCTGTTCTGAGCTCATTGATTCTAAGTAGAGATTTCTGTAAACAACTTTAGCAATTATGGTGGAGCAAATGGAGTGCTTGGGTTGGTTATAGGGAATTTTATGAGTCAGATGAGTTCTAAGGAAATTTTTGAAATTAATTTTTTTGATGAATCTAATAATTATAATAACATATTTGTATAAAACCTTATTATATCATTTAATATTTACAACCAGCACTGTAGAGATAATTATCTTCATTCTCTATAGAGAAGAAAAGTGCAACTTAAAAAGATTGACATTGAGAGTCACACAGGCAGTAAGACAGACTGGACTAAGACCCCTTTCCTAACGCCAAGATGGTACTACTAAAAAAGAAGAAGAAAACTAGCATCTGTTTTCTTGACTTTTACTTTCACATATTTCTGGTTTGTGCCAAACTTTGGACCTGTTTGGTGATAATTTTATTTTAGACTCTTCCACGTTGAGTCTTTTTGTGGAACATGGCAGATTATAAATAATAGTAATGATGATGATGATGATGATTATGATGACAGTATTAGTAAAAATCAAGTTCTCTAGAAATAATTACTGTCACTTATTGAGAGTTTTGCGTACATTGTTTCATTCAATCCTTGCACAATTTTATGAGGAAGCTGCCATTTGTATCTCCATATTACAGATGTGGAAATTGAGGCTCAGGAGGAAGAAGCAACTAGTCCAAAAATCACACTACTGGAAAGTGGTCAAATTAAGGGTGTCTGATTCCAAAGTGTGTCCACCTAACCTCTTCATTATAATGCTTCTTTCCAGAACTAGAGTAAGGGGTAGGCCTGCCAGGTCACGGGGCACAGAGTTATGACTGAATTAAGTAAGTAATATGATGTCAAGCGATTCAGGTTTCACATGTGGTCCTTATGTAATGGACAAAATTAGGTTGGGTGTGCTCCTGCCAAAAGGACAGTTGGAATGAAGGAAAGTAGTTTGCTACAGTAAACAAACCATCTCTGTGGTGTATGTTTGCCACACATAAGTTTAGTTCTGGTCAGTTAAAAGTCATCAGTCAGCTGAAATTCGGAAATAATCCCTCATAGAATGCTGCTTATCAGAAATGGGAGATTTATTTTTATTGTCTGAGTTGAAAACCCTTTATAATTTTCAAGCAATCTGGTTCAGAATAATGTAAAAGAGAGAATTTTAGAAAAGTATAATATTTTACTGATTTTTTAAGTATATTAATTCTATTTTGTTAAATGGAAATAAGAAAATCTGTTAATGTTTTTATTAAGAGAAAATCATTTCAATCTCATATTTAAATAAAAGTTATAAAAGTTGAGACAATATTTAAAGATTATCAGTTTGAAAGGACACCAAATTATAAGCCAGTTTGGGAGTGATGGTGGTGGTGGTCTAGCCTTGTTTATACAGCTCTGCGTGTGTGTGTGTGTGTGTGTGTGTGTGTGTGTGTGTGTGTACAAAAGGGGGATATTTTGGTGGAAGTTCAAAGTCACAGAGGTAGAGAAACAGTCTCTTGACTGAGGACATTATGATGAGTAATAGTTTGGTCAATAAGATGGAGGCTTTTGAAGGATATCTTTGAGTATCTTACTTAAGTTAGAATTGATTTAAGGTGAAAATTTCGGGAAGAATATACAAGAAAGTGTTAACATTAGTTATCCTTAGGGAGTGAGGATAAAGAGTGTGGAAGAGTGGTCAGAAGATATTTCCTGTTCACTTAATATCTTTTCGTCTAATTAAAAAAATTTTTCCACGAAAATATATTTTATAATAAAAATAAAACAAAATAAGATATAACATAAAGAACTAATTCAGGGAACATCTAGAAGTGGGCATATGTTTTCAAGCAGGAAAACATAATTAGATATATTATATAATTTTGGCAGCTAGTTTTAGATTCTGAGGAAAAGTCAATATGGAGAGAGCAGAATCAAGAGGTCAGTTGTTAGTATAATCTTGGAATAAGACATTGTGTAATGACTTCTAAGCCAAGTATAATTTGTAGACAATATTTTAAAGCCCATGTGAAGGATCCACATTTTCTTCACATCAGAGTATTTAAAATAAAATGATTCAAAGCAATCATAATTTAACTTTGATATGCCAGCACTAGAGGGAGTTACATTTTAATTAACAGATTAAATAAAATAATCCATAGGTAAACATATCCTCAGAGTAAAGTAGGAGATAGACTATGAAAGAAAAAAATTATGAAGAATATATATATCTTTCTGAATTACAAATGAATAAAAAAATAAGTAAGAGCAGCACATGACAGAATTTTGCATTAGATTTTTTCCCCCTGTGAATCAACCAGGTTTGATGGTGGCAGCACTGAGTTTTTTGCTTTTTGTCATTTTAAGCATTCATTTACAGTTTAGTACAATTTAAACAGCATTTCATTAAGCAAGACTAATTCCTGAGAGTATTACCTTAGCCCATTAGCTTCCAGACAGTCATTAATTCCTGTGACATATCTTGGGATGAGATCATTATTATTGCTATTATTATTTTTATCAATCAAGTTCATTTAAAAAAAAAGTATGTAGTTTTTAACACTGGATATTTTCTTTCTGAAACATATTTTTTAGTATCTTTGTGTTAGTGATTTCTTGCTTTGCCCATGTTTCCATAGACCCTCTGGCTACCACTGAAGTTAATTTAAATTCTCTAGGTTTAATTCTCATGGTTAACAAAAAATTAGAAACAGCTTTTCAAAAGTATCCTGATAGGATATTTCAGTTTCTGTAATTTTCCTTTATTGGGAATTTTGAAATAATCTCTAAAGATCACATGACTGAATTCAGAAGTACAGGGTGGGATTTCACAAAGGCTCTGAATTTAGCATTTCTTGTTTACAAGAATTGTTGCCACTGATGAATATGGTGTTTGTTTAGTCACAGTTCTGCAGAAGGAAAGGCCCAGCTTGACTATAATGGAAAGAGCAGATGTCACCAGAATACAGTGGCAAACGTCAAAGTGAGGGCATAGGCTGGCAGGGAGTGGTCTGTCCATTACTACTTTCCAACACTTTTAGAATTAGCGACAGAAAGAAAACTCATGAAACAACTGTGAAAATTAAAGTAACCCCAAAAGGTAAATGAAAGATAGAGCTTAAAAATTCCAGGCTGCCCAATGAAAGTAGGAATTGATATTACAGATCTTTTGGACCACAATGGAGAACACGAATGGGTGGGAGAGTTAGAGAAAAAGAGTTCTGACATGTTTGAATGCCAAAGATTTTTAAAGTTGATCTCTTTTGGCCTGGTAAGATTTTATGCATTTTTCTCATTCCAACCCAGAGGTCTGAGGATTAGTGGATGTTTCTACTAGCCTGGAACTCATGTGGTGAAGAGAATGTATGCATGTGACAGTGAAAAAGTGAATGCATAAAGACAAAGGGCTCCTTTTCAAGAATAAAATAAAAATTAATTATCATTAATTTGAGTCCAGTGCTTCAAAATAATGTTAAATCAGTTTACTTAAATTAAAATTTTCTGTTTATGTACCCTAAATATGGCCATTTTCATCTCAAGTTGCTTTTTTAATGCTACCTGGTTTTAAGAATCCTTAATCAGGTAGGGTTTAACTGTCCAGGAGAATAGGACCTGAGCCCTATTCCAAATTGGTCTATATGGGGAACTAGCTGTTCATTAAAGTAATAATAATAATAAAGGATTAGTAGCTATTTGGATGTTTAGATACTAATTTTATATGGGACTAATTAATTTATATAATTTTTTTTTAACCTACACATTTTATTGATAAGAAGGAAAATACATTCATCAGAATAGCTCAGAAGCATGCAATGGAGAAACTGGAGAAGACAGAAGTTCCTTCTGTTTCCAGTATTTGTTAAAAATTTAACTTCAGGCGAACACAGTACTAGCTGAACAGGATAGTAAGTTCTATTAATGATGGGCTTTTCATTACCATAGATATGCTTTTGCAATTTTCCTAGATTTCTGATCCAGGGTCACATGGTAAGTCAATAGTAGTTATAAACCTCTCAGCATTGTGATCAATACCTTTGGCTGACGTAATCTAGATCTCTGGTGTAATTTACAACAAAGGACAGTTTGGGCAAGCCTCTATTTTATTACCTTCAATTCACCAACTGAAATATTTCACTGGTTTATGACTGAAGTTATTTCCAATTTTTGATAGAGAATTAAAAGTCCTGAATAAAAATGTCAAATATAAAAAGGAAAATGTTTTAATGGAATTAAAAGCAATAAGCATTTCTTTGGGGGTATAATGTCTGCACATCTATCTCCTGAAATTGTCTAAAGCACCACAAACATGAATGGTGTGTGACTGTGTGGATACCTGTTCATGTTATCAGATGAATTACAATACTAATAAAGTATTCCTCATCTTCCAAACACACAGCATATAACTAAAACAATATTGTATTTACTCTACTTTTTCCTGACTCTGAATAATCATTTAACCATCCATTTTGGTAAAATAAGGGACAGTAATAATCTCTAGATATGAATACTGAGAATTTTGTCTCCTATCATTGTGCTTTTGCACAACTTTCCTGTAATTTAGATGGACTGTTCTTTTCCCCCCATGTCTTTTATATTCTAGGTCTGAAGGCTAAACAAGAAAAAAGGAAACTAAACTGGAGAGGTGATTAAAGGATAGTAGGGAGTTTGAAGAAAGAAGAAGGGATGGAGTTATTCTTCAGGTGTCCTGCACTAAAAGAAAAGGTGCCACCATCTTGTCATTGTCTTGTCATCATTCTCATCCCCCACTTCACAGCCATATCAATACTCTGTTTCTACTGTATAAAGCAGATATGAGGTGAAGGATAGGGTGAAGATTTGGATTTAAATATCTATAAGGTCCCTTTCAGGCTGGATTTCCCTTTCAGTCAACTACAGGCTGCCTTTACATGGCTCACATTGTCTAAGACTAAAGATGACAATATCACAATTATTGAGCAACTATGTTGTGCCAGATGCTTTTACACACTAGTTTTTGGTCCTCAAATAAATTTGTGAAGTAAATAGGATTAACCTGTTTGACAGATAAAGAAACTTAGGTTGACAGAGGTACAGTATTTTGCCCAAAGTAAGTTAGAGTTTGATCTATTTGCCAAGAGTCTTCACTTTGGTATGTTAAACTGTGATGCCCTCCCTGATTTCAAACTATGTTACAAAACTAAAGTAATCAAATCAGTATGGTTTTGGCATAAAAACAGACACAGATCAATGAAACAGAATAGAGAGCCCAGAAATAAACACATGCATATATGGTTAATTAATTTACAACAATGGAGTCAAGAATATACAATAGGGAAAGGACAATCTTCAATAAATAGTGTTGGGAAAACATGCAAAAGAATAGAACTCAACCACTATTTTATACCATATACAAAAGTTAACTCAAAATGGATTAAAGACTAGAATGTTAAGACCTGAAACCATAAAACTCCGAGAAGAAAACATAGGTGATAAGCTCCTTGCAATGTCTTGGTAATGATTTTTTTGAGTTTGATACGAAGCAAAGGCAACAAAAGCAAATAAACAAGTAGGACTATATCAAACTAAAAAGCTTCAGCACAACAAAAGAAACCACCAACAAAATGAAAAGGCAAACTATGGAATGGGAAAAAATATTTGCAAATCATATATCTGATAAAGAGTTAATATCTAAAACATAGAAATAACTCAAAAACTCAATAGCAAAAATAAAAAAAAATCTGATTAAAAATGGGCATAAGATCTGAATAGACATTTTTCCAAAGAAGACATACAAATGACAAATAGGTACATGAAAAGATGTTCAGCATCACTAATCATCAGAGAAATGCAAATCGAAACCATAATGAGATATCATTTTACACCTGTTAGAATGGCTATTGTCGAAAAGACAAGAGTTACAAATGGTAGGAATGTAGAGAAAAGGAAACCCTTGTGCACTGTTGATGGGAATGTAAATGGTGCAGCCAGTGTGGAAAACAGTGTGGAGCTTCCTCAAAAAGTTAAAAATAGTATTCCCACATGATTCAGAAATTCCACTTCTGGTTGTTTATCCAAAGAAAATGAGAACATGAACTCAAAAGAAGCAAATAAACAAGTAGGACTACATCAAATATATAATATATGTAATAATATATGCATGTTTACTGAAGCATTATTTACAATAGCCAAGATATAGAAACAACCTAAGTGTCCACTGAGGGATGAATGGAGGAAAAATGTGGTGTGTGTGTGTGTATATATATATATATATATATATATATATATATATGATTGACTATTAGCCATAAAAAGGAAATGTTTCCATTTGTGACAATATGGATGAATTGAGAGGGCATTATGCTAAGTGAAATAAGTCAGACAAAGAAATACTATATGATTTCACTTATATGTGTAAAAAAAAAAATCCAAACCAAACTTGTGAATACAAAGAACAGATTGGTAGTAGCCAGAGGCAGGGGATAAGGGGATGGGAGAAGAAGGTGAAAGGGATCAGAGGTACAAATTTCCAGTTACAAATTGTGATGCCTCTTCGAGATAGTTTACAGATCTAAGAAATGCGTAATTCTAATAATCATCACTAGTTGTGTAAATTTGTTTCTTCCATTAAATTCCTTGAGGTAGGAGAAACTGTTTATTTTTAAATCCTCATTACCTAGCACAGTGCCAGACACACATAGATGCTCGATAGATATTAGTTGAATTAAATGAAATACTAATCAATTTCTTTTATATAATGCTAACTTGTTTCCTGAACTAAATCAGGTAAACTAACAACAGGAGATGTCACCATTCAAACATCTGAATGGTGCTTATTCAAGTTTTATATCCCTTTTCCATATTGCTTTAAGGATGCAACCTGCTGTACACAAGTGAGAGAGCAAAAATATAATTGATGCCTACATTGTGAAGTAAAAAGTCCTGTGGTAATTAAAAATCCAGAGCACTAAGCTAAACTTTGCAAAAGGTCATTTTTCATCCTGTCTCCCTAGAAAGGTCCCCCTCCCCATGTCAGTGTTCACCAAACATCATGGAAGCTACGTATGTAATAACTCTCTGTGGTGGTTTAAATTGCTTGAGGATAAGAAAATCCCGTTTCAGTTCAGCAATTACTTGAGAATCTATCAAAGTGCCAGATATTAGAGGTATAAAGATGACAGGTCCTCGTCCTCCAGGGGCATGAAGTCTGATTGAACTTCCTATGAACATGCATCTCTTGGCAGGGAGGGAGTTTGGCTGCACAGGGACTGAATTCTCTCTCAGTAAAGAATCAGCCCCCACTGTAATTTGTAGGTGTCAGTTTAAACTTGGGCATTTTTTTTTCTTATCAGATTGCTCCAAAGGGCCACATGATTCCAAAATGATTGAAATATCACCTTGAATTCTCTTACCATTAAAAGAATATTCATGGACATAACCCGAAGGTAGTTTTATAGTAACTGGGGGCTCCTGAACAGTGGGATCCTGTGTAGTTGGAAAGGGTAGTTTTTATGCTAATAAGAAGGCCTCTCTCCTCCAACTCCCAAGTAGGCATCTGTGCCAACTGTGGGGTCGCAGCTCCACTGTCATATCCTCTGGTCCAAGGATGCACCATGCTGGAGAAAAGCATCATGCTAAAGTAGGAGCCAGGTGCTCTAGCAGTTGAAAAATTGTCAGAAAAATGCAGGTAATTTGAGAACTCAGGACAAACAACTCTAGAAAGACAGACTTCCTGAGATTCAGAGGTACACATTCTTTTAGCTGCCCATGCATTAACTTGACTAAAGCTCTCATAAATGGATGCTCTTGATGCAGCCAGGTGAAATAAATCATAGGCTTCCTGCCATTATGTAAATGATAGTAATCAAGCATGACTAGCAATAACCAACTCTCAGTATACAAGATGATACATCATCTTATTTTAATTGTATGATTTATTAGAACAACTATTAACATACAAAGTACCATTCAGCTCAACTGCAGGTATAGGCAGTGACAAGTATCTAATTCTTAGAAGATTCACTCCCACAATCGGTCCAGACACATTAACCTAAGGACACATTTATAAATAGCAAACATGATTTTCACATTGCAGCTTTCTCAAACATATATACAGGTGTGTAGTCTTGTCGATGGGTTGTTTCCACAAGTTCTTTCTGTTCTTGATGCATTCATTCCCCTGACATTGGTAGAGATACTTCTTTCTGCAGAGGAGATTTATTTGTCATCCACCATTTACAACACTCTGTGAATTAGTATTACTCTTTACACTTCTGAAATAGTAATATTTGAATTGAAACATCTCTGCAGTACAATTCTTTGCGTTTCTGGTAAGTTCCCCTACGTCAAACAACTTTTGGTTGTAATCACTCTCTTGCAACAACAGCCCAACTCTACTATTGGGTTTCAGTGTAACACACCCTCTTTATAGCTTGCTGTGTTAACCCTTGGCTTCAAGTCCTGGTGATGTAATGAGGGTGGGGTGTACTGGCAATCAGTATATTTCCTTATCACAATTTACAGTCATTTAAAATCATGCCATTATTAATCCAAGTCTGACATACCTTTTCTGAAATGTTCACAGTGCAGTATTTTTACGGCCTAACAAAAGTTTTCTTATATCATTAAAAATAAACATTTTTATAAAAATATAATATTTAACTGTTTATATAGACAAAACCAGTTAGAGTATCCTGTGCCACATGCACTATACAGTAGTAAGCACAAAACCTCACAAAACAAAATATCACAAAAGTCCTGCCCAGAGTAATTGTTCATACAGGTGAAATGGACAGAACTGTCAATTGCCTTTTTTTTCCTAAAATATTTTTGCTTACACAGAACATGTCTTAATGCAAAACTGGACTCTCCAAAAGTTTTACTGTCTCCACTTGTTTGTCGGATAGGAAGCTGTCACCTGAGAGAGAGGCTAACATTTCCAGTCCATCGATCGTTTCTTTGTTTTACATATGAGCTGTGACTGGAACCAATGAACCTTTCATCAGATGTAGTCTGCCTTAAAAACATGCTAAGTTACCTTTAAAAACACTTATTATCACAAAGTACTTGTTTTATTCTCAGTTGTCATTAAAAAAAATACAGACAAAACATCTAAATATCCACATTCATTAGATCGGAACAGAATCATTCTCAAACTATTGATTTTAAAATGACAATTAAACATTTCATTGTGACTAAAAACTGTTATGAAAACCTTCTTCATGTTGTCTATGTACAATATGTAAATGTCCTTATTAAATTATGAACACGTTTCATGTCCTGCTGTTTTGAAATGTTAACTCCATTGCCTATGGATATTTCTCCAATAAAAGGAATGTATATGTAAAAATTTGAAAGAGAATGTTTGCCTAATGGGCAAATGACATCAGTAATGAAAAACATTAGTGACCATACAATACATGAAAGCTCTTTGAAACACTTTAATTCTAAAGGAGTAGCCTGGTCCCAGGGCTGCCTTTTTTGTCCTGGAAGTTGCCACTTCTGAATTTTCCGTGATTAAGAAGCCCTTAAAATTCAATGCCTCAGTTCCCTGCATGAAATTAGGCAGGATACTGATTTTTAAAAACTTCAACCCAGACTTCAGGTTTTGGCCTGAATTCAACAGGAGCGTCATCACAGCTGCAGTGTTGCCATTGGTCACCAGCCTGTGGGACCAAGCTTCTGGCTCTGATGCTTTGTCATTTGAGAAATTCCTTAGAATCTGGTCATTTTAAATAACAGTATTAGGACCTATAATAGTGCAATTTTGGCAAAAGCAAAAAATATCTGGTGGCCCTTCAATGGCCAGGCAGTGAAAAAAAATATCAAACAAAGTATGGATGGTTGTTTGGACAGTTCTATGATGTTTCTCAGAAGAGGGCTAGTGGTGTTTCCATCCATCATGTGTCTCCCTCACCATCAACGTTATCTTGTGATGACAACAGCGAAGGGTATGGAGCGACACATTTGACATTCACATACGTAGCGTTTACATGGACATAGTGCTCCCCAATGAAAGTAGAGAATATGGCTGATATCCTGGAGACCAGTTCAGCAAAGGATGGGCGCAGTTCAGCTTTAGGGTGCCAGCATTTTAGCATCACTTCATACCTGTTTCAGAAATAAAGAAACATTGTGAGAGTCACTTTGAAGGAAAGCATTTCTATAAAAGTAAAGAATATAAAAGCTGCAGAAGATTCTGACAGAAATCCTACTTACAAGGGATCTGGGCAGTATTCGGGTTGTAAGAGCCTTCTGCCTTGCAACAAGTAAACTGTTATATCAAAGGTGTTGACGTCAGGATAAGGTGGTGCTCCTCTTGTCATCAGTTCCCAGAGGAGCACGCCAAAGGACCACTAGTCAAACATGGGAAGGGAGAATCCAGGTAAGGAGCATGACCACACAAACATGAAAGGTGATCAGTACATCTTGGTGACTAAACTTGGCTTAGTATATTTAATACTCGTACTGTTTTGAGCAAAAATTTCCTTAAAGGCAATTAGTAAGCTATATATTTTATGATTTGTTTAAACCAGAATTAGATAAAGTTTAGATTATATGTAAATGTAAAGTTTTCAAAAAGAATATCTGAGGTCCACATGATGATTTCATCTGTAGTTAGTAGAGTAGGATTTCAAAGTTCTCTCTTGTAGGGTCAAATCATTAACAGGTTGCTATCCTTCTCTTTTCCAATAGTTGCACTACGATTTTAGATTATTATTAAAAGAAGAGGACAAATGAGTGCTCCAAAATTTAAATCTGTGGGATTTCTAAATGATTTTAAGTAGTGTTTAAGAAATGTAACCATATCTAAAAGTTAATGTTAAAGAGAAGGTCTAAATTGGTATAAGTAAAAATCCATATTAAAAACTAGAAATAATAAAACTAGTAGGCAACAAGGCTCTCTATTGAAAACTAATTTCAATAAAATAACTGTAATTTGAAAATATTAAAGGAGGAGATTAATATAAAACAGCTGTATCAATACTTTATAGGGAGATTGCAGGGATGTGGGGGGGTTAAGTGACTTGTTAAAAATTCCCCAATAAGTCTGAATTCACACTGGGATGAACATTTAGGAGTTCTTGGCTCTTGGGTCTTGCTTGGTCTACTGAACTTCACCAAATGTGCAATTTCTTGATTTAAAGCACTCTACTTGGAATACATCAAGTTGTATATTATCTCCTCCTGGACATGCGCCAAAGTGAGAATGACACAAAGAGAGTAAGTCAGCATGTACAGGTCAGTCATTTCTGGGCAGAGGACCCAGGAAATTAGTTCTTGCTTAGCAACACTTCCGGGACACTCATAGACTAAGAAGCATATGGGGGTGGGGTGGGAATCAGGCCCTGAGAAAAAAGAAGCTTGGAGGAGGAAAAGAATACAAAATAGATAGGTAGGGTAGGAGAACAAAACATCAAGAAGCAAGTGTAGCTCGTAATATTTAGCAAGAAGGAGAATAAAGTGCACCTTTGAACACTGCAACCAAAAGAAAGAAACTAGGTAGATTTTGTAGTTGCTGATAAAAATCTCCATTGATGGCTATTTCCCTTTGCCCAAGTGCAAGAAACCTGCAAGTCCTTGATCCAAACAGAAAACAAACTCTTTCCCAGGTGGGAATGAGATAACTTTGGTGTCTTCTGCAGCCTTTAAAAATCAAAGTTTTCAAAGCCTGAAAATCATGAGTCACTTTTGACAACTTAATGGTGTTAACCTTCGAGTTCCAGAATTTTCATTAAGATT
This sequence comes from Eidolon dupreanum, assembly GCA_028627145.1. NCBI lineage: Eukaryota > Metazoa > Chordata > Mammalia > Chiroptera > Pteropodidae > Eidolon > Eidolon dupreanum. The sequence continues at coordinate 52,091,699 of CM053514.1, read as the reverse complement.
TAAACCAATTTAACAAGTATTTGCTGACCTTTGATGGCACACAAGGAAGATACTATCCAAGTTACTAGATAAGCCCCAAAGCTGATTTAACAAGGTTAAGAGTATTATATAATTAACTGTCAGATAGAACAATATAATAGAATAACTGTAATATAGAGCAATAATAGAAAAGAGGTACAAATGCTGTGAAAAGTCAAAAAGATAATAGTGGGGTACTGAGAAGGCTTCAGGAAGAAAGTGACAGTAAAATGGATCTTGAAGAATGGGCAGAATTTGTTTTACAGGTACATGTAATATGAGGGCAGACAGAGTGCTCTGGATGGAGGGAGTGGGCCCAGGGGTGATGGTACATGTGTTTTTATTGAACTGTAAGTACAGTAGGTCACTCTGTTTGGTGTATGGACTAGGAAAAGGGAAGAGGAATAGAAAGGGGACATGCTGTGGCGTTTGTGAATGTTGAAAGTGGGCTAAACTGAAATCGATGGGACATGATTGGAGTTGAGCTCCAGGAGATTGCATCTTTAAACACTATGCTTTACACAAATAGGAGAGGATGATCCTCAAGGCAGAGGCCAGTTAGGAGGCTTCTGAACAAGAGATGAGGGGTGTTTGCTGCATGCTGGCAACATGGGAGCCTATGAGACTGAACACCTGAATTAGGGCGGTGGGAGAGGGCATGTGTCATATAAGGAACTGGGCATAGGCATCATGCCCGTACAGAAAGATTATTTTATCTAATCCTTAAATAACCCTGTTACAACCCTGTAATGTAACTGGTTTTATAGATGCTTTAAGGATGAGGAAACCAAAGTTCTGAGAGGCCGATTACCTGCCTGTGATCAGGTCTCCCAAACCAATTGCCTAGGCTATAGGTTTGTCTGGAGGCAAATTCACCAAAAAGGGGACAGGACAGAGTTGGATAAATTTCTGAACAACAATTTGGATTCAGAGGACTCATGGGACAGAAGAGGCGAAAAGAGAGCAGTTTCCAGGAAAAGCACTGTATTGTCTGCATTCCAAACTCTCTTTAACAACTTTGGACTGACAGGATAATGGGGGAGGGGCAGTGAAAGAGAATGATGCTGACCAAGAGAGGCTGGGGGTGGGGGGCATGTGGGGAGAGAGAAAGAGGGAGGTGGTGAGTAGTGCATGTACATCAAGATGACGGGAACAAGTCAGTTTTAGTTTCAAGACAAGAAAGGTCTACCATTCACACATGCTGTGTTAATGGTCAAGCCATTTCTAAACACCTGAGCACTAGAAGTGAGCTTATCTGAAGACTCTCTGCTTAACTTTATCAAAGGTGAAGATCAAAGCAGTCATTACATGTGAGAGACTGTTATAAGCTATACAAAGTGATAGAAAGGGTCACTGCTGAGGTAAGCAAGGAAAAGACAGAGCTGAAGTTGACTATTCAAGAGTAGGTAAATTGAGATGCAACACAATTTGTAAAAACCACAATTGATAAAAAATGGATAACTTGATAAAGTTTTATCAATTGGTAAATTGATACATTTTAAATAAAATTAACTTTAACTCTTTGAAAGATACCAGTAAAATAACAAAAAGAAAATAAATATATTTGCCTTTAGAAAAATATATTTGCAAAAACATGCACCTGATAACACATACCCATATTCAAAATATATAAATAATCCAGCAATAAAAAAATAAACAACCCAACAAAAATCCCCCAGAAAATAAATTCTAAGCCTTAAAACATTGGGCATGAATTTGAGTAGACACTTCATTAAAAGAGGTATAAAGATGGCAAACAAGCACATAAAAAGATGCTCAACATCATTAGTCATTAGAGAAATACAGATTAAAAAGAAAACAAGGTACAATTACAACCTATTCAAATGGCTGAAACCCCCAAAACTGAGAATGGCAAATGTTGAACAAATGAAACTTACACATTACTGATAGGAATATAAAATAATACAGCTTGTGTAGAAAAACAGGTGGCAGTTTCTCATAAAGTAAAATACACACTTACCTTACAACCCAGTAATCCTACTTCTAGATATTTACCCAAAAGAAATAAAAATTATGTTCACACAAAAATCTTTAAGCAAATGTTAAGGCAGTTATAATTACATATAAATAATTGCCTAAAGCTGGAAAGAACCCAAATGTCCTTCAGATGGTAAATGGATAAACAAAATGTGGTACATTTGTATGATACCACTCAGAAATAAAAAGGAATAAATTATTCTGGAAAACAGTACGAGTTTTAAAACATTAAAAATAGAATCACCATATGATCCAGCAATCACACTTCTGGGCATATAATCAAAAGATTTGAAAACAGGATCTTGAAGAGATATTTGCACACCCGTGTTCGTGGCAACATTATTCCAACAGCCAAAAGATGGAAGCAACCTAATTGTTCATCAAGAGATGAACATATAAAGCAAGTGTGGTAGATATACACAATGGAATATTATTTAGCCTTAAAAAAGAAAAAAAGTCTGTTGTATGCTACGACATGGGTGAACCTTGAAGACATTGTACTGACTAAATTAAGCCAGTCACAAAAAGAGAAATAATATATGATTCTACTTACATGAGGTATCTAAAGTAGCTAAACTCTTAGAAACAGAAAGTTGAATGGTGGTTGCCCAAGAGTCAGAGGGAAGGGAAAATGGGGAGTCGTTCAGTGGCTAAAGAACTTCAGTTTTGCAAGATGAAGAAGTTCTAGAGAGCTATTGCACAACAGTGTGCATGCATATTGTTAACATTCTTGTACTGATACTTAAAAATGGTTAAGATGGTCAATTTTATGTTTTTTTTTTTACCACACTAAATAAAAAAGGCATGAACTACTGATACATTGATACTAGTGACACAATGTCGATGTCTCCCAAGTGCATTATGTGAAGTGAAAGGAGAGAGACTCAAAGGCTACTTACTGTAAGATTCTACTTAGATGATATTCTAGAAAAGGTAAAACTATAGAGACAGAAAACAGACCAGTGGTTTCCAAGTCCTGGGGATAACATAGAGCTTGACCACAAAGGGGACTAGGGCATTTTCTGGAATGACGGAAGTGTTCTACATCCTGGTTGTGGTGCTGGTGTGTTCTTTAAAACTTGAAGAACTTTACACCAAAAAGTTTGAAGAGTTGGTAAACTGCATAATGGAGATGCTATTAATAGAAATGAAGAAGTGAGAAACTGAGAGTTGGCAGGAAAGAACTTGACTTTGAACATGGCAAATTTGTGATGCTGATGAGAACATCCAGAAAGAGAGATTCAAAGGTGGTTGCTGATGGGAATGATTGAAATGATTAGGGAGGCTGATACCAGGAGACTAAAATCCTGGGGGATAGTTGCATGTAGGATGTGAGAGAAGGAAGAGAAGCCATCGAGGGTAAAGAACACACAACTGAGAAGCGAGAGGAAAACCAGATGGTGCAGTGTCCCAGAAATCAAAGGAGGAGGAAATTTCAAGAAGGAAGGAGTGGTCAACTGTGTTGAATGCTGCAGAATGAAGCTGGATGAAAAAGCCAGCTGGTTGAACCACTGAGAAGTCAATAATGACTTTAATGAAAGCAGGTGTACTAAGTGTGAAACACTACGGTACTGGGTATGAGTAATTGCAAGTGTAGTGACACCCCCATTTTGTTTGAATGGGCTTGAAGAGTATCCAGACTTTAGCCAAACTCCATCTGGGCACTTGCAACAAAGTGGACCTTTTTATAAGCAGGCAAGTTTTTATGTGTAGATCTTAATATACATACAGCTTATTACATGCTTTTGGAAATGTTCCATGTCAACATTCAAAAGATTGTGCTATCCTGAAAATAAAAAATTTATGCAAATTTATCCATGCAATCAATAACCATTTGCTAAAGCAGGACTGTGTATGGATTACTCAGGTTCACCCTTTATGTAGTACAACATCCTGTCTTCCAAAGAGAGAGAGAGACATAGTACTACATAGCTATAAATTTCCAGTCAAGTATTTGAGTGATGGTTGATCTGTGAGAAGTGTTAGTCTCTATGTGGTGTATGTAAATTTGTGGAGGTAAGTGTGTGTGTGTATGGGTGGGTGGATGGGTGGCAGCCTTGTCAAAAAGCTCAGGATCCTAACTCTTGCCTTGAACATCCAAAATTTCATCAGACTCTTTTTGTTTTGTTTTGTTTGAACAGCTTTGATGAGGTATAATATATGTATCATAAAATAAAATTCATTAATTGTAATATATACTTGATAATGTTTACTAAGTTTAAATAGTTGTGCAGCCAGCAACACAATTCAGTTTTAGATTGATTCCAATACCCCAGAAAGTTTCCTCATGCCCATTTCTAGTTAATCTTCACTCACACCTTCAGCCCCAGGCTCTACAGTTTTCTGTCTCTATGGTTTTGCATCTTTCTAGAAATTTTACATAAGTGGAATCATTCAACAGGTAATCTTTTGAGTCTGCTTTCTTCCACTTAATGTTTTTGAGGTTTATCCACGTTGTAGCGTGCATCAGTAGTTTTTTGCTAAATGGTATTATTCCAATATATATATATATGCCACACTGTGTTTAGCCATTCACTCGTTGATAGACATTAGGACTACTCCTGGGTTTTGGCTGTTATGAGTAGTACTACTGTGAATATTTATGTACAAGTCTTTGTGTGAGTGTATATTTTCATGAGCTTATTAGCTACCTTATCATACACCTCTTTGGTAAAATGTCTATTCAAATATTTTGACTATTTAAAAAAATTAGGTATTCTGTCTTCTTGTTGGGTTATAAGAGCTGGTTCTGGCTCTTAATGTTAGACTAACAGTTAAGTTTGAATGAACAGTATATACTTTGAGGATGGGTTAATTCTCCCTACCTTATACTTCTACCTGCCACCATCACAAATATGTCCCTAGCCTACCTCTCTAGTATCCACTTCTTTCATCAGTTCCAGAATCTTTCAGGATCAGAATCCCAGGCATTACACTCTACCATGTGCTGTCACATTCTCTTCTTGGTCTTACCCACCCTGAAGTCCATTCCTCCACCACGTCCTGTGGCATAGTTATTTATTGAAATCAAACTCCCTATTCACCTTCAACTTGTTTTCTAATGTCTCCCCCACTTCTTCATCGTAACTGAAACTTGGCTTTCACCTGATGATCACAATTTCTTTGAAACTCTTACCAATAGAGGTCATACCTCTCCCTCTTGACTCACACAAAGGAGGGTAAGATGGCTTCTGCTTCTCAATGCCACATTTAAATCCCCGTCCTTGTTATCTCTCAATAGCTGCCAACGCTTTCTCTTTTGAAGTCTATGTTCTCCATTAGCATTATTTTCTGCCTACTTTGTTCACTGATATCACAGGTTTGTGCTTTTTCCTTTTTCTAGTTGTTATCCTCAAGGACAGAAATGTCAATGTCTATGTCCAGATAGCATAGTCCTCTTGACTTATTACTTGCATGTAGAATAAGTGTGCTCTCTAGTCCAGTCAACACCCAGGCTCCTCAGCACACTCTAGACCTCTGAAGCTGCTCAGCTTCTAAGACCCTCCTTGGTGCACTGAACAGCAGTGGACCCAGTGGAGCATCCTGTTTCTTCTTGAAATGTTATCTTCTCTGGCTTTCATGATGGTCTCTTCTCCTGGGTCTCCTACCTCTCTGCTTTTCTCCCTCACATCATATATGTAGGTTCTCTCAAATAATTGCTTTCAGACTCTTAAAAGCATACTTCCAAACTTGACCGCTGTCATGGATTGAATTCAGTCCTTCCCAAATTCATAGGTCATAGCTCTAACTCTTGGTGTGAGGGTATTAGGAACCAGTGCTTTGGGGAGATAATTAGGTTTAGATGAGATTAGATTAGTGCCTTTATAGGCAGACACCAGAGAGCTTGCTTTTGCCCCCTCCTTTACATGAGGACACAGTGAGCAGGTGGCCATGTCAAGTCAGGAGAAGGGCTTTCCCAGAACTGGACCATGCTGGCACCCTGATCTTGATCTTCTAGCTTCCAGAACTGTGAGAAATAACTGTCTGTTGTTTAAGCCACCTAGTCCATTGTACTTTGTAATGGCAGCCGAAGCTGACTAACTCAATGAAAGAGGCTGTACAAGCTGCAGAGTGCCTGGCTGACCTCTCTACTTGGATGTCCTAGTCTCAAGCCAAACTCAATACGTTCAAGGTTCAACTTGGTATTTTTCCTCCTAAACCAGCCTTTGCTCCTAAGCTTCACATATTTGTTACTGCACCAGTGTATAACTTGTTTACCTTTAACTTTTATCAATTTGTTGCTGAATATTGTCGATTCTACCTCCAAAGTACCTTTCTTTCCATTTCCTTTTCCATTCTTACAGTTTCTATATCACTTCAAGTTCTACCTCTCACTTTGTCTTTCTGTATCTAACTCCCCCAAATCATTTCACAGAATGAGGGAAGACTGTAGTTTAATCTGATTATACTTTTTTACATGGCCAGAGAATAAATTCCAGACTCCCTACCTTGCTTTCCAAGGGCCTCAATGATCTATTATGAATATATTTTTCTCAATTTATTCTCATAACTCCCCTCTGTGCCCTCCATTTTTGCCAAATCACCCATTGCTTACTGTTTACTTAGAACTTTAAAGGTGTGTCTACTTTCCTGCTCCCTTGTCTCACCTGGATTGGTATTTATTTCATTGCCCATTCCATTCTCCCTTAAGGCCCATTTTAAGTACCATCCACCCTACCAGGTGGCAGGGCAGTGTAGTTGTCCAGGTCAATGTCTCTCCTACTCTTGGTACTCAGGTGCATGCCTTTTGCAGCTTGATCTGTGAGCGGAGGACGACTTTTGCAGATAAAGGAGAGCATGTTCTAACTAGGTACAAGAACAATGTCTTCATTGCTAGACCTTCCTTAGTTATAGTTTCCAGCTCTCTCAACATGGAATTCTTGCTGCCATGAATTGATCAATGAATGGCTAGGCTAATCCCAGTCTAACCTGTGTGACAGTTTTTGATGGACAATGTCTTTTCTTCTCTGCTGAGTTAAAGCTCCTGGAGGACAGAGTCCACATCTGGTTCAGCACTGGGGTTCGTAAGGATCCAGCATGGTATCCTACTGGACAAATGCTTTTCAATAAAAGAATTTATGAAAACATACTATGAGTATCTGTTAGACGATCAATCCATTTTTACTTATGAAGAAAACTGAATTAGTGGTGTTAAAGGTTTCATTTCTTCTTAAACTATTAAGTAGCCATAAATCTACTAAAAAGTTGGGTATTAAAGTAAAACAGGAAAAGGTCAGGGGTGGTCAGTACATTACCACATCTGACTTGGTGGTAAACTTCTGAGTTTGCAGACTCTCTAAGGCCATCCACTTCACTGGCAGTTTTGCACCTGTTTTGTTGTGTACACTGTAGTATTCTTTATCATACATGTCTCTAGCAAGACCAAAATCAGCAACCTTGACAGTGAATTTTTCATCCAGCCTACAGAAAGGACAAAAATTATTACTTGTGGCTGAAACAGAATAATTTACAGTGATGCTGCATACCTATAGATTAGAACAAACGACTTCAGTATTTGAAATCCATAAATCCATAACTTCTGCAGAGAGGGCTTCCTCTGGTCTCAATTGACTAACACTAAATTACAATGAAATTCTTTAATAAAAATGCTTAACATTTACATTACAAATTCAACAGGCCAAGGAAAGAGATCATGAATGACATGGCATAAGAAAATTCATTTGCTAGTAGATCTGGAGAAATGGTGAAATTGGCTCCTCTCCCAGCTTTCCTTGGTTGCTAAGTCAACTATGCCAACTGACTAACCAAAGAAATTGCCAAGATTCTTTTCTCTACTAATTAGCAATACGTAGTGTTATGGGGGAGACATGCCAGGGACTGCTATTTTACTTTTTCATTCTCAAATGGGATAGGTTAGTACATAAAACTCATATATTCCACCACTGAGGTAATACAAAAATAGAATACATATTAAAGCATCTAAGGAAAACATTGAGGTTTTTCTACCTGAGGCTGTGTATCCCTTTGTTTAAGGTGGCTTTTATGTTGTTAATTGACCAAAACCAAGGTAGGAAATTAATAGCACAGCTCTCATTCACTCATACCGTAAGTCATGAATCAGTGCTATGCAAGGGAAAGCACTGGATCAATTACAAACTGCTGACTGCTGTATCACACAGCCCAGGCAGCCAGACACAAAGTTCTTTTGTATATTCATTCCCAAATACCATTTTTGGTAGGGCTTCTACAAGCTGACTTCAAATCCACTCTTGGGAAGTGACAATATGTTGGTATTTGTGTTACCAGCCCTCTCCTTTACATTGTAAAAGGCTGAAGATCAAATTCTACCTCCCAACACTAATGCAGTGTGAAACCGCAACATGGGGCGGGGCTACTTTTGGGAAGGAAAAAGGAAAACAAAAGCACACAACAGCTGTTAAGACGTCCCTCTTGAGAATCCCTTTTAAATTCTCCATTTAATAAAGCCTGAAAGCCACCTACTTCTCCAGTGCTTACATATCTATTTAAAACTCTAACGGAAATGAAGAACTTTTGCAGAAGAGAAAACGTCCTCACTAGCTTTAAACAGTAGGAAACAGATTCCTCTTTGTCACTGAATTTGGTTTGCGGGCAAAGAGATTCTTATACTTACATACAGTTTCTTGCAGCCAAGTCTCTGTGGACAAACTTTTTGCTTGCAAGATATTTCATGCCTTTGGCTACTTGAAGACCAAAGCCAATAAGATCTTTGACAGTTGGGTTCTGCAAAGGGAATTGGAAATGCATAAACTAAGTATGGACTGTTCTAGCTAGGACCTCAGCATTCTGAAATGTTTATAAGAACTGATCTTGTTTATAAGAATAACTTGTGCCCTGTTGATAACAGCAATTACTTAAATATCTACTGTTTGCTAAGCACCTGGCTAGATGTTTCTATACATTTTGACTAATTCTTATATACTTCTGTAAGGCAGTTCTATTTATAGAAGCTCCATTTTTCAGATGGGGACTTGGAGGTGTTTTAAAATGTAGGTTTTATTATTATTCAGGTATGTTGAGGCCCATTGATGGCAGAAGATTGCCATTGAAAAGATAGTTTGCTAAAATTCCCAAGAAGAGGGGGCTTGCCCTGCCATGCAAACCCACACAGGGAAGCACTGCAGTTGGTCAGGTCACAGAGAGAGCCTTCACTGTGGTTTCTGTGGAAACAAATGGGTAAGGCAGGGTAAGCAGGTTTAGAATTGGCTAGTTTGAATTATTTCAGCTGGGAGCTTCAGGGTGTAGGGGCTGTCCCCGGCTGTCTGGTACTGACACTTCAGTGGTTAGGGCAGGGGGATAGTGACCTAGAGTGTGAGAGCCCTTTACAGGAGGTGTTTGGGGTCTGGGTTCTGTATTAGTTAATTTGCATGCTCTTCGAAAGTAAGGTGTATACCATCGCTGGGAATCTGCTAGTCCTGGGAAGGGCAGTCCCCCCAGAGCCAGTAAGGCCCAGAAGTCAGAGCATCAGAAATACAGGGTTAATGCAGGAAGTTCAGAGAGAAATAAAACACCTCAAACCACTCAGATGGTAAATGGTTGATCAGAATTTTAACCTAAACCTTGTAGGCCCCAAAGCCCACACAGTAGTGAAGTCAATCATACCAGAAGCCCTCCTAGTGGTACTGAGCACCAGCTCACAACTCCAGGGCCTGGTCCCACACGGAGATCAGGAAACCTCATTCTTCAGAAACTCCACCCACGAACTTAGGTGGACAGAGGAATGTCTTTAGTAACTGTAAGAACTATAACTGAAATTGCACAGATGTTACTATGGCCAGCAGCTCTATCGACCCCTGGCCATCAGGAACAGGGTGTCTCTTCCTCAGCAGACACACCGGAGTTTGTGAGCCTAAGAAGCAGACAATGGGGACCCTGTAAGGAGGGCCACAGCTCTGCCTAATGCACACAGCACGTTGACAGGCCAGTTCTTTGCATTTTAGGATTCTCTTTAAGACACATCTATATCAGTGGTTGTCATCAGTATAGGCTCCTTGAGTTATAAAAGGCCATAGCACTGTATAATAAGATATTTCTATCATGCTTTAACCCTGGGCAAACGCGAATAACACCCTAAAGAAGGTAGCATATCCAACCAGATGAACTTAGGGTAATGACAGGAGTCAAAGTGGAAAAGTGGGATCTGTCAGGGCAGCTTTGTGTTTTGTAAGGTAAATTCACCCTATCTGCAAACATTCACTGCCAGACAGTATTTTACTCTTTTGGCTGAACACAAAACATTACGTTACCATCCCAGAGCTTATTTCCTCTGAAAAACTGGCCCCATGTTTTTGATCAAGAGTAAAGCTACTTCATTAACTTTCACATGGGCCTGAACACAGTAGACAAGAAGAAGGAGCCTGAAGCCATCTGAGACTTCAGTTCTGGGGACTCCATCCTTCCCTCTGGTTCTGGTCTGGCCTTTACTTGCTCACCATTTAGGTCCTGGCATAAATGTCAATAAGAAAATTCTCACTTGCAGAAACCTGAGAACCTCTTTTGTAACCCTGAGCTGGCTTACAGCGAGTTTATCAGTTAGTAAGCTTGGTAATATACTTACATGAGTCTCATTTCTAATGAAATTTCGAAGATCTCCATGTTTCATATAAGGTAGGACCACCAGTGGGGACCCCTCACTTCGAAGGCAGATTCCCAAGAGTGAGAGGACATTGGGATGACTAAAATCTTTCATGATGATTCCTTCAGTCAGAAATTGGGAAACTTCTCCTATGTCAGTGATTCCTGAGAAATTCAGCATAGAGACATTGATTTCATTATGGAACAATGAATACTTTGTCATGTTCAGATAGAGAGAGCAATGGAATGTAAAACCCTTAGGGCCCCATCTTGTCCTGCTGCCTCATCTTTAGAGTGTTCTTTTACAGTACACTTGAGTGAATGATGTCACCCTTCACTGAAACTTTGAGTCACCATCTACACCTATTTTTGTAAGGGAGAGTTTAGCAATCAGTTTATCTTCGTATAGAACAACAGTTTGTCTCACACAGAAAAAGGAGAGGAAATCCATTCATACAGTGATTTTATAAGGCGGGAGTTGACAACCTTTTTGTGAAGAGCCAGACAGTAAATATTTTTTGGCTTTATAGGCCATATAGAAATTATATAGAAATTGTTTCTGCAAATACTCAACTCTGCATTGAGATAAGTGGCTAAGTCTCAATTAACATTTTTTAAGAAAACAGACAGCAGGCCATAGTTTTCTGATTACTAAACTGTGAGGATTTGAAGACCGATGGCTGTTATATATCTAAGTAGACTTTTTTGGTTTCTAATAATTTCTAATTATTTCCAAGATCCTGAGGGCTGGACACCAGTCAGCATTAATGAAGAGATAAAACCTTTAATTTACTTATATGACTAGTATCAGTGTCACTGATGCTATCCTTTTACAGATGCAACACATTCTGAAATCTGCACATCCATAGAGATCAACCAGGGACAGAGAAAGATTTCTTGGTGATAGACTTGTTCTTGGTACAACTGGCAATGCTACTCTCTCATGAGGCAAACTGATTGACAATCATACTTAATCCATCACAGTTTGTTGTTAGGTTTTATATAAACTGTCCCTTTAATTACCTCATAGTCAGACTTCCAACAAAATTAGCCATATAGAACACTGCTCAGCATGGAGATTTAGGTGTAAAAATAGGATGAAATAGTTCTGACAATGATGCATCTTGCAGAAAAAACTTTTACTTGGGCATTTAAAGCTTATTAATTCCAATATAAATTTTTAAGATAGTTGGTTAACATTTTTCAGGATAGTGCAAATTATGAGCAAAAATTTGGACATTTAGAAAAGTTAAGAACACTGACATGACATGTGAGACCTGCCAGCAAAGGTGATGCCAGGAAGAAAGACAGTGATTTTTGGCTCAATTATGGCTTTGGGTCATCAATAAAGTCTTAGTTTATGTTTGGAAACATTCCCTATTTCTTAAACAAAGTATGCACTTCATTTTAAAAAGATTTTCTCAATAATTACTAAAATAAAATAAATGTTGTAGCATTAAAGGGGGTAGGGTTGAGTTTCACTTGTTTAGGAAGTTCATTTATGTGGAATACCTTACTCCCCAAAAATGTGGATAAATGAGGTATTACCACATTGTTAATTTTTCAAGTCTCTGCCACCATATTTCTCTTCTGTTTGTGTTGTTTCAATTTTTATCTTTTTAATAGAAGTTGTGGTTAAATAATAATTATAGTAATGCCTCTGGGTAAAATGAGTCATTACTATTGTATGTGCCAACATGCTTCCAAAAGTTTCCACAAATGTCATTTGCAAAACAAATATTATAATCTAAACATAGTGAAATGATACTCAGCTCATCCAAGAGCCTGGTTTCTTCTATCTTCTAATTTATGAGGGCTCAGAGGGATAATTTTTGAGGTTATATTTCAGTAAGAATTTAGACCAAAATTTCAGGATTAGATCCATAATCGTAGCAGTAGCTGTTTTTTTTTTTTTTTCCCACAAGGAGAAGGGTAAATCAACGTTTTATAATGAACTATTAGTTTGCAAACCACAAAAGCATACTCTACTGTTAAGTAAAATGTAACTTACTATTCAATGATTTCACAGCACAGTGAATTTTCTTGTCGTCACTGTCCAACAAAGTCCCATGATATACGCACCCAAAATGTCCTACGTGAAAGAGAGAATTTAGTGCTGCATTACTTTTAATTAGTAATAATTATTTATTAAGCCTTTTATGTTCTTCATTTCCTTTTTTCTACATGACAAAAAAAGTACATTGTTTCTTCTATTTTTGATTAACAGTATCACTGTGTATGTGTGTTTGTGAACATATGTAGATGTAATACATTTTACCAAAAGATATAACCAATGATTATTTAACACATGGTAAACAATTTAGATGATATAACTGTTAATAAGGCTAATATAATAAAATATTCAACCAGTGAAAACAGAAGTAACATCTGCCTCATAAAAAAATTTATTATTTTTAAGGATCAAACAGTATCTTTTAAATATGAAAATAAAGTTTTGCCCACATAAAAAATGCAATAAAATAAGCTCCCTATATTGCAAAAAACTGAAATGAAATAAAAATGTTACCATTAGAAATAAGATTAGCATTATAGAATAAGGATTTCCTCCCTTAGTCACCAGTTAATATGTAATCCAGGTTGGCTGAAACTGAAAGGAAAATGCCCAAATGAAGCAAATTCACTCTGAGTCATTACATCCAGTTCTCTCTGGGTCTAGCCACCTTGCTTTCCCAATAGTTGCCTTTCATCCAGCAGCAATAATTTTCCCCAGAGGTGCCAAACTCCTGATAGCTGTGTTAAGTCATTCATTCATTAATTCATCTAGTTAGCCAAGACTCCCTGAGTGCCTAGTATGTGAGTGTCAGGCATTAGTCTACCCTCTACTAATGAAAAGATAGATAAAATAAACTCTATGCTCTCAAGGGCTCACATTCTACTGGGGAAAACATACATAAATAATAGTTAATGTTTATAGAATTATTAATGATTATTACTTCAGAAGAGAAACAACTGTCATTTTAGCACCTTTCATGATAAAAAATAAAAAAAATTCTAATTTTACAATGTGTAGAATTAGTACATAATTAGTGAGGCTACATACCCTAAAACTGGTGCACTTACTGGAATTTATAGGCTAGGAACAGAACTGTAGATTACTCTAATGTGAAACATGTCATTAACTGTGAAGCTGCTATTAGGGAAGGGGAGTAGGCTAAGGATTAAAATATGCAGTATGTGCTAGAGGAATGTGTGGATACTTCCACAGGAAAGTGAAAAGGCCTCGTGTTCATACAAGGCAAGTCATCCCATCAGCTTCTGCATCATTTTGGCAGATGCCTGTGCTTCTTCTTGCAGCACGTATTGAACAAAAGGGATCAGAGGCCATACAGTATTAAAGGTAAAAGCTTTTTAGAAAAAAGGGAAGAGTGGAGTTCATTTCCTGACTTCTGGTTGGTTTCTTTTCCTGATCACTATTTCCTCCAATACTGTGTATGCTAGCTATTACTGCTGCTCTTTCTGGCTTATTACAAATATTCATTCCTTTTTGCATAAAGAAATTGGAGTGCACTATAGAGATGATATATGTTGTTTCAGATCAAGAGAATGCTGTAAATTCCCTGTCTTCTGATGATGTCCACCAGGGTACAAACTGCTATAAATCAGGACTTCACAAAGTTAGTCATTATTTTCAGAGTAAAGAAAGACTGGGAGGAGATATGAATAAAAATATTGGAACATAAAAGAATGATGTTTTAGAAGGAAGTAAAAGGCATCTTTCAAGAAATTATAGTTGTCATTATGAAAAAGGTGAGGAAGGAATGTGATTTATTTCTAGTACGTCTGGGAGATTATCAAAACTGGCTCCAGGTACAGGGGCAAATCCCTATGGGATATGATTCACAGGCCTGTTTTTATGCAGAACAGAAATCAAGTGCACTTGTTATCAATGCTCTGTCAGTTGCTTTTACCATTGTCTAAGTTCCTAATCTGCAAATGCAGAAGATAAAATGCTTACTGGAAAATCGTATTTAACAAAAAGCTGAGTGGAAATACTTACCTCTTCCTATGACTTCATTGAAATGCACAATCAGGCTACTAGGCCCAATCACTACGTGCTGGACTGCCTGAACCAGCTCTGGATTTAGAGCGCTGAGGTCAATGTGGACAGTATTTTGCAGTAATGGGCTGGATATATCAGAGTCCCCACCAGTTAGAATGGGGGATAGGTCCATCAGAGGATACCGCACTTGTCTGCATGATCCATTCTGAGATGAGTTAGGAAACTGGTCTGCAAGATAAAGCAAAATTATTAGAAAACAATAGTAAAACCTCACTTAGTGTGGTCTGCAGCAGGGATAGCAAAGTGAATTAATAATAAAACCTAATTTTTAAAATTAAAATAAAAATGATGGTTTTATCATTGAATGAGGTTAGGAAGAACCTTTACAAAGGAACTGGTTTAATAAAAATGCTAAGTTGGAAAAAAGTATTGCCACACACACACACACACAAATGTTTTAAAAAAAATTTATAGATTTTCTTTGAAATAGACTAAGCATTAACTTTGACAGCCTGTTTACTCTATTTTCCTTAGACATTTCTCTTTTTATATATTACAAAAAGCCATGTTTTAGGTTTATTTTTAATATACTATATTTTTAAGAATGCAAAGCACAAAAGTAGTCAGCCTAGCGTTTATTAATGGAATTAGTACTGCTCAAAACAAAGAATATGCATAATGAAGTTTTACACATATATGATTAGAAATATATGACGGTTAAAATTTCAGAACTGAAACGTTTCACATTAGCAGTAAATTCTCTATTGTGTGATAATGACAGCAGATTTAGTGTTATTGCTGTTTAGAGAAGGCCAATTAGAATGAGGTTAGTGTGCCATCCCCATTGCTTAGTTGAGGACACTTGCAAAGGGATCAGCATTCCTTATAAATTGATTTTTACAACCAAAGCCCTGCAAGAGCCTCAGGCAAGGTTCTCTTCTGCAAAGTGAATTTTTTTTTTTTTTCATTTTAGGGGTAAGGAATCGTGGGGTTGATAATAAATTTCTTAATGCCAAATAGAACAGAGAAGCCACCAGTTGCTTTCCCTTTTCCACTGGGAATCCATACATGTTAGAGAGAAGGCATCATGTCTGCAGCAATAGACCTGAAGATAAACCAGGCAGTATAGGACAATATTAGCATATAGGGAAAGGGGAGAGGGTTATGTGGGGGATCCCCACTGGTACCAAAAGACAGTATTGTTTGTTTGCAAAGGAGCAAGAAAATCAGAATTTGAGACATGGGCATAAAAAGAAAGTTGATAGTACCATGATTATTCCAAACCCACTTAAGCATTTTTAGTATTTTCTGCATTGGATAGTTTCATTAATAACAAAATCAATTTGGCCGGAGAAGTAAATCTCAATAGTGGTTCAGAAAAGCTGGGGAGCCACCTACAGTTACCGTAATCACTATCTGGACATGAGAGAGATGCAACCATAAAGGAAGGATGTAGAATATCAGGAGAATACTTGAAATGTTGGATGGGTGAGAAGAGGGCCTAGCTGGCTGCCTGTTCCTTTAATCCCAGAAACAAATTCTTTGAACCTTTCCCACAGGAAGGAAATGTAAATGAGCCTCTATAAACTCAGTTCCTTCACCTTCACTTCCCAAACCTTTGCTCCTGGAGGTGGAGAGATGGAGGGGAATCCTTGGTGAGATGGGGTAAAAAGTCCTCTGGCATAGAAATTCTACTGGCCCTTGGGTTAAGCTCAGACATGTGCACAAACCATTTAAACCGTTAACGTGTGATTCTGGTGTAACACTACAGAGCGTTCTGGGACTGCATAAGACTGATGAGGAGGCTGTCCCCAGCAGATAGAGAAAACCTCTGTAGTTTCTTCTTCATTAGGTGCTGGCTGTGCATTTCTTTTTTTCCCTCTAGGTGAGTTGTTTTTGTCTATTTTACTTTTCCACATCTCCTAGGAGCAGGTTCAGTGTAGGAAAGAGGAACTCAAACTTCTTAGCAATGATGACAGGGGTTTGGTGAGTAATGAGGTTAAAAGAAGATTAAGTAAGCTTAAAACAAATTTGTGAATTTTAATGATCTCAGATTAGAGCTGTAAATTTCAAAACTGTAAACTGGATTTGATTTGTTCATGTTGTTAAGGGCATGAAGTTTTAAAGGTGAATGGATTCAGGTGGGCAAAGGCAATATTTATGTGTATCTCAATTGAACTAATATAAAGTTCAAAAAATAAGAGGCAGTAAGTGTTAAAAAAAGTTAAAATGTTACATGCCTCTTTGCTCTTGTACTTATTTTGAGGAACAACTTCTAAGTTTTCCAGTATCCTCAACTGTCTGTGACTCATTTTATTTGTCCAGTGGTAAATATTCAACCAGGGAAATGCTTGCATTTGACTCACGTCCTGTAACTTCTAAAGATAATGGAACAGATATAATGTAGACATTTTGGTTTTACCAGGAGATTTTAAATAAAACAATGTGAAATGCTCTGGTTAACCTGACCATTATTAGGCTTAGTGTTTTACAAAGCAGATGATCCTAACCTCTCCTTTTAAAATAGCATTACTGGATAAGACTCAAAATATATTAAAGTCCTGGAATGCTGTGGGTAAAAGGCTGTGTACTAACAGTTCGTTGAGAATCCTTCAAAGGAGTCCTAATGTTTGAGGATGAACATTCTGAGATAAAAAAATGTAGCGGTGCTAACTTATATTTAAATAAATATAAGTTTTGTATCTTAACTCTTCTTGGGTTGTTAAAGAGAGCGTCACATTTTTTAAAGACTCTAAAAATCTAATTAATATATGAATGAGTTCATTTAAAAATAAGAGCCCTGTAATCCTGTGTCAATTTAAGTACTTCTTTGGCCAAAAAAAGAGGTAAATACTTCTTTTATATTTTATAAAAATATAAATGCAAAATCAAAAAATAAACATCAATGCCACAACCCACTGAGGTATATGTATGGGTATTTCTCAGAACAATAAACTGAAATATACCTTCTGGAAAAGTAGCTCGGTAGTCTACAGATTCATTTGAAACCATTTCTGTAGTTGGGCTTACACTTCGGGCACTTACAAGCCTATCCAAATGAGGAGTGTATACTCTTGCATCATAGCGAACTAATTCACTGCCCAGATCTTAAAACAGAGAGAGAGAAAGAGCTTGTTAAAGACTTGGCTATCACGGGTCCCAGCAGACCTTGACTGAGTGACAAGAATTCATGGGTTTTATGGATTGCACATATGACAACGCACATGAATTTATGACAATTTTATTCTTAAAGTTTTCAATTATATTCTTAAAGTAATTCCTCAAAACAAACAATTAAAAAATTGTACCTTTAATTTGTTTTCTCCTTTTCAGCCACAGGAAAAGCCCAAGTAATAATAAGAGTATTATTGATGTTGAGACAACACCAACAATCAATCCTGTGAAATTCTGATCTGGTTGAACTATAACTTTTCCAAGGACAGTTGAAGAAACTGCTTGCTTCCACTAAAAATGACAAAGAAAGCCAGAATTTAGCTGGCTATTTTAGATAGATATAAAATACACTACGCAGGTTGAACCAGTTTCTCTGGGCCCAAAATACCATCTGGTTATTACTGTTCTAGTAGTGGCATGATTGCCTTCAGAGCAATAAAACACTTCTCAATTCTGCTTCAGTATTTGAATAATTAGGGGCTACTAATCTCTGAAGTACTTACATTATACTCAGCTGTTTGTACTTATAACTAGGCATTAGTGAAAAAAAGACAGATAAAAAACAGTCTCTGATTTCGAGGAACTGAAGGATAGAAATGGAGACAAATATATAAACAGATAATTATAATACAATGAGATATGTCCCATAGACATGTAGATAAATGGTAACAAACACAGACAATAGGGCATAAATTCTGTCCGGAGGGTGGGATAGAGGCCAAAGGAAAATTCCTATAAGAAGTAAATAATCATATTATTATGGGTTAATAAGATCTCAAAATATTTTAATTTCAGTTTTGATACACAGAAGAAATCTTTGAGGCCCCTTCCAGCTCTCACATGGCATAATTTTGAGGATTTATGGTCCTTCTGAATTCCAAATTCTGATCTCATAATTTGGTCATAAATTTTCCAATTTTTTTGTAGTTTTCCATTTTATAACTTTTTAGAAGACTTCAGGAAATCTTTAAAAAGCACTAATTCTTGGATAAACAAAATGTAATATATCTATACAATGGAATATTCAGCCTTAAGAAGTAATGAAGTTCTGACACATGCTACAATATGGATAAACTTTGAAAACATGCTAAGTAAAATAAGCCAGACATATAAAAAACACATATAAATATTATATGATTCCACTATGTGAAATATCTAGACAAGGCATATTCATAAAGATAGAAAGTAGATGAGAGGCTACCAGGGGCTGGAGAGAGGAGGGAATGTGACGGTACTACTTAATGGTTAGATTTAGATAGTGATGATAGTTGCACAACATTGTGAATGTAATTAATGCTACTGAATTGTTCATTAAAAAATAGTTAAAATGGTAAATTTTATGTGATATGTATTTTACCACAAATTAAAAAAAAAAATAATGATGTAATATACCCCAAACCAGTGAACTGTACAATTTAATGTGTTAACTGTCTGGTATGTGAGTTAATCTCAATAAAGCTCTTCAAGAAAAAAAAAAAAAGAATGAAAAAAAATCACTCAGGTTATCTGATTTAGCTATCTACATGAAAAAGTTATTGTAAAATAGTTTAATTTCTATTTTACTTTGTTCGGTGTACACATATTCTTTTACCTCTGAGGTCCATGCATTTGAGATCACTGTAGAGGGCAGCAGTATGTTGGCTCTGACCTTTTGGGGTGGTATGAGGTAGAGGAAGGGTCAATCTTGACTGTGTACTCACCCTTCCTGAGAATTATAGCAAATTTTGGCAAGAGTGTGGCATGATGGTGAGGGAGTGTAGCTAGGAAGGACTTCTGAGATCTATCCTCTCAAGATTGGGAAGGAGACAGTGCAACAAAAAACTCACTATTTCTAAAATAACAACTAAGAATCAAGGCTGAGCTGATGAGCCAAAGCCAACACACAAATGAGCTTTAATGATTTATTTAAAGCCTGCAAGTGACATAATTACACTGGCATCTTTATTTACATTATAAGAGGAATGCAGGAATCCCACCTCTATATTTAGCTCGCTGTTCAATTTCAGCAGGTCATTGGGGACTGTACATAAAACAGCTTCAGAATGTGAGTATATATTCTCACAGCTCTTATTTCCAACTTTTAACACTTCACCTTTAACTGCTTCAGGGTCAATGTCATTTCCCTGGAAGAAAAAAAAAGAGGTTGTTAACACTTCATAGTTTTGCAGGAATGCTAACAATTGTGAAGGAATATAAATATACTGCAAACACAGGCCATGTTGTTTGCCAAGGCACATGACAGTCAGTTTATGATACTCATTTTCATGGGAATTTAGATGGTTGAAAGACAGCATGACCATTTCAGGGCACTAATTAGTCAGGAATCACAGCCTATAGCTTTTCCATCAAATTGGATTTAAGAGAAAAGGAAAGAGAGTCTTGGTCACATCCTAACATTGAATGACCTCTTACCCATAATCACCTTATTAATGTTTCAGCAGGTATTGATGGTTGGCAAAAAAGGAAGCGATTTAGAGATTTAGTTGTGCTGCCTATCGCTGCCTACTGAAGGAAACTCAGCTTTGGCTTCACTTTTAGAATCACATGACAGTCTTACAAAATACTGATGCCTGGGTCCCATCTCCAGAGATTCTGGTTTAATTCATCTATGTTAACACATTCCTTTTGTATTTGAGTGGGGCAGTTTCTTTTCATCCCTCTCGCACAGTTAAATCCTGTACATAAAATGAATTCATTTTTAAAGAAATTCCTGTAAGATGCCATGTGACCCTTGTTATAATTTGAGAGCATGATTACATTATTTTAAGATTTAAAAAAATTATTCAATTTGATATACTTAGTTAACTGGTTACCATTAGGCATTTATGAAATATTAATGTTTTATTGAAGAAAGCAATAATTAGCCTTGGGAGAGAAGTGAAAATGGGAACAATTTCTCATATGAACACTTAATGAGTATAGTTATTTATTAAAAAGCCATTATTTGGAGGAAAGATTTATTAAAACATACTACTACTTTTCTTATGGAGAAGAGCAGCCAGTAGTAACTGTGGCACTGCTACCTTGTTTTAAATGATCTTTAATACTTGGCAAACTGCTTTTACATACATTGTCTCACATGGCTCTTAATAGACTGGTAGGTCAGATGTGATTCTGGGGAAAAGAGCTGGAAGAAAATACTTCTTTCTAACATAAATCTGGAGTTCAAGAAAAAATAGATATGGACAAACCCTATCCTTATGATATTTCTAGAGGCAGTATGTGTACTCCATTGCATCAGGTCAGCCACACAGGGCAATTCAACATAGAAGCACATAAATCTGATAGGTCACTTTGGGGCTTCCAATGACAACTTGTTGGTTAGGTCTGAGGAGGGCCAAAGCACTCACTCACATATTGGAGGGAATTCAGGAAATGACAAAGAGATTAAAGAGCTGGAGGGCTTGATTTATGAGGGAATGACTACAATGTGTCCTGCTTGCTTAGATAATAACAAAAGATGGGGGAAGGGATAGACATTCTGCATTTACATTCCCAAGACTCCTTCTAGGCTCAGGGTCTCCTGGATATGGCATAAAGGCTTCTCTAAAACAAAAGCAGATCACAGAGCCATCTAACTGAACCCCTTTTCATTTGTGCCTACCAAGGAACACATGATAAGCAGTGACTAACAGAAGAGATTACTATCTGCTTTGTATGTTTAGTAATTATATTAAAGTAATACCGGCAGCCCACTGCTACCATATAACAGAGGGGCCTGAGTCAGAAAAAATGTAAACGAAATATAGGCTACTTTTTATCATTTAAAATAAACATAGCTTTACAGAGCTGTGGGGAAAAAGGTATATGTTTAATACTTTCATTTACTTTTTCATTATTTAATATTAAGTATTATTAAATAGAAGAAAATATTTATAAAATTGGCTCAGTTCTTCAATCATTGAAATGGCAATTATATCAGATTTTAAATAAAGTAACACAGAAGAAACTTTCTGGTCTTTCATCCCTTGTACACACAGAGCAATTTAGAGGTATAATTATCTCATTTTATCCTGTAAAGACATCCTCCTAAGGCAGGTATTATTGCTATTCTTGCTTTACAAGAACCTTATTGAGAAATAAGGTTCGAGATAGGACTTGGTCATGAAGCAAATTAAATTCCATTTGATACAGAATCTCCCTACCATCTACTTTGTGTCAGACAAAGCAACTCTTATTCATAATTATAGAGATGAATAAGAGTTGCTTCCTCTCACTGTAATGTTAAAATGAATACCTTTCTAAAGTAAAAACTAATTACTCCCAATGTATCATATCAGGATGTTCCTTGTTCCCTTTGTTCCCTAACTCTGGTCAGATGTTACACATGTTTCTGTCTAGGATTCAGGCCCAGGGATCCATGTCTGAGCTGGTTACAGAACACAGCAGGTGGGAATGGAAATGGGTAGGATTCAAAAAATTGGCATTATAACAGAAGGGGTCTTACAAGTTTTCATACATTGAGGTGGCCACAAGACTGAGTATGGGATAGTCAGCTAAGGTAGTGAGATACACGACTCAGCCAGGCAACAGTCCAGGAAGGTTGGCAGCAGAAAATCAGTGAATTAGTGGTGGTTGTTCAGCAGGAGATTATACTTTATCCAGAGGATGTGATTCCCTCAGGTTAGGAAGCAGACTGAAGAACCTTCACAGAAAGCTTCAAAATTGAGTCTACAGGATGTTAATAGGTATTTGGGAGAAAAGTTCCCCAGGTTATTTGAGAAAAGCTAGATGAACCAAAATTAAACTGGATCCTTCACTGGCTACTTGGGGCACTGTGAGACCACAGATACTAGCTACGTACCACAGAGTGTGATTGTTTAAAAAATAATTTTAAGTTTTTTAAATTAGAGTTGTCATACAATATTGTATTAGTTTCAGGTATACAACATAGTGATCAGATGTTTATAAAAACTTACAAAGCGATAACTCCAAAAAACCTAGTACTTATTTGACACCATACAGAGTTATTACAATATTATTAATTATATTCCCTATGCTATACTTTACATCCTCATGACTATTTTCTAATTACCAATTTGTACTTCTTAAGCCCTTCCTCCTTTTCACCCATCCCTTCAATATCCCCTCCCATCTGGCAACCATCCAAATGTTCTCTTTATCTATGAGTTTGTTTTTATTTCTTTAATTCATTTATTTTGTTCTTTAGATTCCATATGTAAGTGAAATCGTATGACATTTATCTTGACTCACTCCACTCAGTACAATATACTCTAAGTCCATCTATGTTATTGCAAATGTCAAGATTTCATTCTTTTTTGATGGCTGAGTAATATACCATTATATATACCCTCTCTTCTTCATTCATTCCTCCATGGTGGACATGCAGGTTGCTTCCATGTCTTGACTGTTGTATATAATGTTGCAATGAACATATGGATACACATGTCTCTTCAAAGTAGTGTTTTGGGCTATTTTGGATAAATAACCAGAAGTGAGATAGCTGGGTCCTTCTTTGTCTTTTGTTATAGCTTGGGTAGAGTAATCTTGATTGTAGGTCCTTCCTTTCTATCATTTTGAATATTTTGTGCCAATCTCTTTGGTCTGCAAAATTTCTGTTGAGAAATTGACTCACAGTCTTATGGGAGCTCCCTTGTAGGTAACTAACTGCTTTCCTTTTGCCGCTTTTAAGATTCTTCTTTCTTCATCTTTAACCTTTGGCATTTTAATTTTGATGTGTCTTGGTGTGGCCTCTTTTGGTTCATCTTCTTTAGGACTCTTTGCAGTTCCTGGGCTTGTATGTCTATTTCCTTTGCCAGGTTAGGGAAGTTTTTGTCATTATTTCTTGAAATAGTTTTTAATTCCTTGCTCTTTATCTTCTTCTTCTGGTACCCCTAAGATGCAAATGGTGGTATGCTTGATGTTGTCCCAGAGGCCCTTTAAACTATTTGCATTATTTTGGATTCTTTTTTTCTTGTTGCTGTTGTGATTGGGTATTTTCTGCTATTTTATCTTTCAAATTACTGAACTGATCCTTTGCTTCATGTAACCTACAGTTGATTCCCTCTAATGTATCCTTCATTTGTTACCATATTCTTCATTTTTGACTGGTTCTTTTTTTATGTGTTTTATCTCCATTTTTATGTTCTCTATCTCTTTGTGAAGTTTTCAGTGAGATCACTGAGTATCTTTATAATCAGTGTTTTGAAATCTGGATCTACTAGATCACTTGTCTCTATTTTGTTTAGTTCTTCTTCTGGAGCTTTGCTTGGTTCTTTCATGTGGACATGTTTCTTTGTCTATTTTGGCTGCTTCCCTGTGTTCGTTTCTATGTTTTAGGTAGAGCTGCTATGTCTCCTGGTCTTAGTAGAGTGGCCTTATGTATTAGGTGTTCTGTGGGGTCCAGAGGCACAGTCTCCCTAGTCATCTGAGCTGGGTGCTCAAGGTGTGCTCCTTGTGTAGGTTGTGTGTGCCCTCCTGCTGTAGTTGAGACTTGGTTACTGTTTGCATGTCAGTGGGTGAGACTGACCCTTGGGCTGATTGGTTATGAGAACTGGCTGTGACTACAGTGGAGGAGTTGTTGTACATGGGCTGACCCTATGGAGTAAGATTCACTTTAGCAGGGCTAGGATGCCTGCCCTGGCTGTTTGGTTAGTGTTCTGGTGTGGTCTGAAGCTGGCCACAGCTTAGTTCTGGGGTCTCTTGGGAGGGGCTTTGTTGCCAGTCGAGGTCAACTGCTGCCTGTGCCCTGCCTAGGGTCATTTGGTATGATTTACAAAGTGATGTGCAGATGATTGCTAGTTTTGCTGAGCTTGGAGTTACCTGGGAGGGGTTAAGCTAGTGCCAGACTTGGGGCTGCTTAGCAAGAGGTACAGGGCATGCTGGGGCCAGACATTGCATGTTTGGGTTTTGTGAACCTTTGAGAGATTTTAGTGAAGTCTAATGCTTGAGCCAAGACAGGCCTTTTTTTTAAAGGGAAAGCCACTGAAAGTAGTTTCGGTGGGGCCACAAGTTGGGTGGGGTGGAGTCTCAGGGAATCACCAGGGCTGGGTGAATGGTGTTAGCCAGGCTGATGGAGACTCAGTTATGGCATCTACATGCTGGGTGAGGGGAAGGCTCAACCAAGGAACAATGCTTCTGCCAGCACTTCTATCTGGGAGAAAGCTGCCCTTTCCCTGAAGTCAGACAGCTCAGGTTTTTCCTATGTGTTCCTGGAGCCTTTAGAGCTGTTGCCCCAGTGCTGAAGCTCAGAGCAGATGATCCTGCCAGAGAGTAGGTCCATGTGTGGGCCCTTTGTGAGGAATGCCTGGGACTCCAACAGCCCACCTTGTCACTCAGTCACAATCTCCACTGGTTGATTTTCATAGCCAGAGTAATGGGACTTCTCTTCCTGCCACTGGAACACTGAACTGGGGAGCCTGGTGTAAGCCTGCGACTCCTCACTCCTCAGTGGGACCTCTGCAGTCAAGATATCCTTCCTGATTTTCAAATGTCACAAATGGGTGTGAAAACAGCCCACATCTCCGCCTCTCCTACCAGTCTCCACATAGTTTCTTTTTTATATCCTTATTTAGAGAACTTCTGTTCAGCTAGACTTTAGGTGATTCCTAATGATGATTGTTCTTTAGTTTAACTGTAATATTGATGCTCTCATGAGAGCAGGCAAGCACAGCGTTTACCTTCTCTGCCACATTCATCCAAACTTCAGTCTCTGCAATTTTTTTTTAAACAGAATGCATATTAACATGTACAGTGTAGGGAAATACTAGCATGCGAGTACCATCAATAAAAATAGGCTTTGACACTGGGCCAAATGATCTCTAAGAAAAGAGCCCTTCACCTCTGTCCTGCCTGAAGACAGAATTGGCCTCACAGTGGTTGTGGCTGGTATTGGACCTATAATTGCAGGTAAATTAGTTAAAAGGGGGGAAGAAGACAATCTCTGGCTGGCTTTGGGCAGAATACTGGGTTAGCTCAGAATTATGCTCCTTTCTAGATTCTTCTTATGCCTAGACAATGACGCAGGCCTCTTCCTAACCTCCCAACCTTTGTTTTTGTGCTTGCAGTGTCATAACCCAAGTCCAGGCCTTAGCTGATCTTCCTGCCTCCTTTTTCCTGTTTGAGCTGACTTCTTCAGAGTGGACTTCTGAAGCATCTCTATTACCATATATATCAGTAAATTCCAGAATAAGATAACCCCCCAGGGCAGTGTCAGGAAGTCCCTGTTCCAGCATTAAATACTGTACTTCTCTCTTTCCATAAAATATGCTCATACACAAAAAGCCATGTAAGACAATTAGGAAAAAATGTAGGGCTTCTTTAAACAGAATTGATTTTTAGCTGTTTTTAGAGTTTAGAGCTATTTCACTTAAAGCACTTTTCTATCATATGATAGAAAAGTTTCTCTATTATAAAAGATATTTTAGTATACATTTAGTAAAAGTTAATATGAAAATCCTTGTAATTTAGTGTAAAGACCAAATTTGGAATCAAGAAACTTGAATGTGAGTCCTAGTTCTGCTATTTGCCCTCCAGGTGTCACACAAAAAATCACCTAATCTTTTTAAACCTTTGTTTACTTCTCTATAAATAGAGATAATCATTGCTGACCTCTCAAACCTCACGGGTCAATCTCAGGTGAAATAATATGTATCAAAATACTGTGTTAACTAAAATGCCACACAAACGTGAGCTGCCTTTGACATAAACATTATATCCTAATGTGTACTCTTAAAGAGATGTCTACTTCTGATGATAAACTAGGCTTCCCATATTGATGGGAGTTTCTGATTTGTTCTGAGGAGTGACTGACCCTTCATCTCTATTATGTTCTCTGGATCCATACATGGCTGACCCTCTTGGCTACGGTATAGTCACTGGGCCACTGCTGACTGAGGTGGTTTTCTCAACTAGAGCTGGAAAGTATCATAGTCTCTTTTTTGCCAAGGAATTCTTGTATGCATGGCTGCTTGAGGAGCATGAACTCTTCCTGGCAATAAGGAGCAAATCTCACTCCAAACACATGATTCTCCCCATAGTGCTTTCATTGATGGAATACAAACATACTTCACACTCATATTTTAAATTGTAATTGAATAAGCACAACATAAAATAAAATGGTATTCTTTCTTTTGATAAGAATAGTCTACCGCTTGTCTAGAAAAGGTCTTTTCTTTTTTCATGCTTTGCTTTCCTTTGTTTCTGCCCTGAGACAGAGGTTTTAATGTGATTGACTTTAGAAATTGATAAAGGGTTTGGCTGCTGTCACACAAATATTCTTTTATACCTTGGTTTTCCTTATATAAGGAAAATGAAATATGGGAAAAAACTGAATCATAATACCAAAATACTCCCTCTAAACTGGCCACTTTTCCCCCAAACTGCCATTCTGTGACATGACAAGTGTTATACACTCATTAGAGAAAGGAGTCATTCTGTATACAGGCAAAAGAAGACAATGTTTTGTGTCTGTTTCCAGAGGCCCCTTGGGCCATGTTAGAAACAGCATTGAAAGGCTGAGGATGATGTCAAATCATGTTTTTCTTGGTCCAATAATTTTGTAGGACACTGAAAAATGGGTACTTAATTTACAGAAAAAGAAGTTTTCTCTATATAACACTGTGCTTGGAAGGGTAGATAAAGAACCATTTATCTCTAGTTCTTCCATCACAGATATAGGAATAGAAAAATAGAGTCATCTAGGCATAAAAATACTTGCTAATAAACCTTTATTTTCATCAAGAAAAACCAAATGGAATCTTTCAAATGGCAAACACAGTAATTGTTGAAAGCAAAAGGTCACACTAGATTAGTTTTAATGGAAAAAAAAAAAGAAGAGATAAAAGTCTTTTTCCCTTTCTAAAACTAATTAACGAAGGAGATGAAAGAACTCTGCTGTGGTAGACACGTTGCTCATTGAAGCTGGCTTCCATTTAATTTCATGCTGGGCTTGCTTAATTACCGTACAAAACACACTTGTGAGATTAGTAAACTTGTATGAGTGTGAATGTACGCATAAGTTTGGCTGTAGATAAAATCTTGTTGAAAAAAAATTTCAGTAGATAAAGATGATCTATGAGATCTTATTTATTATATCTAAACAAGGATACTTATATCTAAACGATACACTAATATCTAAACAAGGACAAAGTACTTCATGTTTGTTCATAATTGCACCCAGAATATCTTTTAGGAGAAAAAATTCTGATTGTTTAAAACAATATGTTGAAGAATAATTATTTTGCTCTTTCTAGTGAAAGGCTATAGATAATTAAAATCTTGATAATTTGCCTGTTTTATTACTATTTGAAGTAAAAATGATTGAAGCAATATGAGAGCTATATTCTAGTTTTTGTTCTGCTGTTATTTCATCACTTGTTAAACCATTTAAATTCTCTGGACTTTAGTATTTTTTGTTTTCAACAGGCTGGGGTAGAAAAGATGATATATTATTCTCCAATTGAATTATATTTAGGGGCTAATATATTCCTAAGGTAGAGGAAACCCAGCTCCATTTATAAACTAACTTAGAGATGACCACACCCAGACACAAAATTCCAAGTATTACAAGGAAGTACAGAACTATAATTAATGCATTTATTTTCATGGCTCTTACCTTTTATCTTATAATGAACACATTTAGGTGACCAGGAAAATGTATACATATCAGCAGGATAACTGCATCACAGGCAGCCTGTTTAATGGATTTGTGTCTCACATTTGCTACTTTTTTAATATATATACAATACAGAGTTGTTAAATGCTTCATTAAAAAGCAGTCCATGATTATACTTACCTTTTAGTCTTATGCCATTAAGATTTGTTTTTCAGAGTTTAGATATTTGCTGATGTAGTATTAAGACCAATCAAGTACAACAATTCTATTCACATAGCTATAAAGTCAATTAAGTGCTAGTTGATGATTTAAGAGAGCATTTTAAGCATTTCTTACCTTAATTTCCAGTACATTTTCATTGCCTATTGAGATCATCACTGGCTTTTCAAAAGGCTTAAATACAGGATTATGTACATAAATGAGATCAAAGTATTTGGAATGGATCCCATCTAACATGAAAAAGGCTTTGGTTTTCAGAGGGAGTTGCAGATTGAGCTGTTGTAGTGAAGGAGTTGTACAGCAGATTATCTCTGAATTAGAGCGATGTTGACACGCCTAAAGCAAGACACAATTATTCACTGTAAACAAAATATACCTTGACAACATCAATAGCAACTTTCACATTTCACTGTTTCAATTAACTGAAAAATAGAATTTTTGAAAAATAATCTGCATTTAACTTCCTAATGTTGAAGAACACATTTCTGGAAGCATGAGACACAAAAATATCTAAACAGTGCAGTCTTCAAAGAAACACAGAGCTTCACTTCCCTGGAGTAAGCTACATTGATTTATCTGAAGCTGGCTCACTTTATTTTCCTTAAGAAGAGAGGACAGTCACCTGGAAGGACTATGAAACAGCTATGGCAGAGTGGGAGCTAAATTTTATGCTATTAGAAGTCTTTATTCATATCCTAGCTTTAAACCAAGCTATGAGAATCAGGGCACAACCCTTACTTGGAGACTCAGTTTCCTCATTTAGGAAGTAAGATTAAAATGTCATTAACAATGTGGAATACTACATAGTAAAGTGCTTTGTTAACTGCCAAGTACCATAAGGTTCACATTATAATTAACTATGTTGCTAGGTCATTTTATTAACGCATTTTAAACTATCAATTACTGAGTGCCAGGTTCTGTGCAAAATACTTTGCAACACCGATCTCATTTAACTCTTACAACAATCCTATGAGGTAGGTGCTATGGTTATCCACATTTTATGGATGAAGAAACTGAACTTTTTGAGCTTATGTCATCAGACTAGGTCACACAGCTTTCAATGACAGAGGATGGAACATAAATCTTAGGTCATTGGCTCCAAAATTCAGTGTCTTAACTTCCACACTGTTATGTATTGCTTCTTCCTCGCTCTGTAGTCTATGTTGGTAAATCTTTTACTATACTCTCTATTTTACAAAGTCTCTGCTATTATTACTTTATGCCCTTTCATCTCTCATTTCAAAAATTCCTCTTTGGAATTCTGATTTATGGAAGTTTGGAAAATGTGGTTTCTTCTTGATTGTGCTTAGACCATACCAGCAACACAGAGTGGCACATTTAGGGTTAAATGGTTATACTTTTTTTCCCCAAGGAAAAGACAAACAAGGAACAACATCCCTTAGATTTCCTTTTCTTTGACAAGTAGAGCTGGAGATAAAACAATTACTTATGCCACAATAGAAAAAAGACTCAGGATATACATAAAAAGCACAAACAAAATTGAGTATTTGACACTTTCTTTTAAAAATAATTTTAAAAATTGTCCTATATTTTAAATGTGTATTTTAAATTTTAAAGTGTATGCTGTGCAGATTAAAAAAATAATACATAGGTATAATACGAATAAAATATCATTTAGTTTTATATCAAATTCATATTATAATGCTAAAAGCGATTTAGTCCTATCATCTTAAAAAATTGAAATGAACAATTTTACTGCCATCACAATAATTCTCTACATAATAACAAGAAATTTAAAAACTATACAATAAACTGCTGGCTTCTGACACACATTAACAAATTAATAAAAGTCTTGTTGAGAAGGTGATTAGTATTTTTATTTTTAAGGATTTGGGTTTATTGGACTTAAAGGATTGTGGTTGGACCATTATATCTAAATCAGACCTGACCAAGAGATTTTATTTGTTAAATAATGAATGGGTTCAATCAATCATGGTCAGTTTTAAACTCTATAAGCAGCAAGGAACATGGAAGGAATATGTGTCTCTTGATGAGATAGTTTCCACATACAATAGTCAAACAGATCCACCAAACTTTTCATTCTTGTCCAATTCTAATGCATAGCTCTATTGTAGTAATATATTTGTGGCTAAAACAATATAAGTTTACATTTATGGGTATGTGAACAGATAAAATTTTTATCTTCTATCATTGTTTGAATCTTTCTTGGGAAATACCACTTTTATGTCTCATGCCTAGGAGATTTTAATAAATATTTGGTTACAAATGAATGAAGAAAGCCAAGAGGAGTTCTGTGTGTCATTATAATACTGGTGAGAGAGAAGGAAAAAAATTTAGCCATTTTTTAAATAACTCAACCTTCGTGAGAATTAGATAAACTAATAATTTCTCATATCCCTACTTTAAAAAATCATATGCCAACACCAAAGAGGGTTACTGTTATTCTTATTTGGATAATAAAATAACGTTATACTTGGTTATGGAGAACTTGTCCTTTAAATTAATAACAGTGGTATTCTAACTTTGTTTGTGGCCATGTATGGGGATTGATTTCAAAGCTCTCTACTTCATACAGTGACTCCCTAGAGTATAATCTCTCAGGAATATGATAAAAATCTAATAATACTCTTTAGAGGTGATGCAATGTGGCTGATTGAGAAGGTCAAGAAAAATCTCATTTGAGGTGACCTTATTGTTTGGTGATTTGGCTTGACATTTTTAGCTCCAAATTGGTTTTTGTAATTAAAGAACACTGTGACCTTAGTCTTCTAGAAATATTGGATGGGTAATCTAAAAGAAAGTACTGTAATTCAATCTGTCACCTTCCTAGTCGAGACCCTGCTTGAGAAGGGGCACTGAGAACTTTCATTCTAAGTTGAGTAGACGAGTCCAACTAGATTACAGTATTTTATATTAGAGAAAAACAACGATAATACACAATCTTTGTAAATAACTCCAACCTTCCTAAGGTCTAAACTAAAACCATCATTTTAATGTGACCTATATAAATGTTAGAGCATAAAACACTTCAATCACTTTCAAGGAGGCATTTCCTTAAATTTTGATCGACCTTGCAAATAAAAGAAGAAAAGATGGAGAAATACCAAAGAACATACACGCTCTAGGACATAACAAGTACTTGAATGCTCTTTCTCATTACTTGATAACATCATAACAAAGGGACAAGAAGAATGGGAAGAAGTGGATGCAAGAAAACATTGTGTGCCTGCCGCTTAGAAAGACAAAGATGCTCCTTCAAGATTAAACACTTTACTCATGGGTTTTATTTGAGCAAAAGGGTTGATGTTCTATGGTGCATTAAGAAAAGGGGGGTGAGGGAATATAATGAACTGAATATTGTGTTCCCCCTCTGAAATTCATATGCTGGAACCTTAATCCCCAATGTGATGGTATCTGAAGGTAGGGCCTCTGGGAGGTAATTAAGTCATGAAGGTGGCATTCTCATTAGTGTCTTTATAAGAGGAGACACAAGATAGCATGCTTCCTCTTTCTCTACTCTTTGAGGTTTCAATGAGAAGATGGCCTTCTGAAAATGAGGATGACACTCAGATCTTCTGTCACCTTCATCTTGGACTTCCCAGCCTCCAAACTGAGAAATAAATTTGTTTTTTATAAGCCACTCAGTCTATGGTATTTTTGTTAAAGCACCCCAAACACTAAGACAGAAAATGATGTGGTTTGTATTTGCACTGTCTTTAAAAACACTGCCTCAATTGGTAATCATCATTTATCTTAACATATGTGTATATGTGTTGTTTTTTACAACGTTAGCTCAAGACTAGATAATTTTAGTTGCTGAATAAAAAAACACTATTTGATCTACACTACAAGGGAGGTAACTAACAAATATTAAAGGCAAATGAAAATGTCCTCTGAACCGTGAAAGCCGGTGGTAGAGGCAGAGATGCAGAACTTTAAGCACAACCATCACTGAAAGGACTTACCACTGTAAAGTTCCTTTCTGCTTCATGCACATTTATCACCATCCTCAGAACACTAACTGAATTCAGGTTTTTTCCAACACCTGTTATTGTGCTCCCACCACTGGCAAAATAAAAATAGAAGAATAGTAATACTGAGAGATTCTTTTCCTACCAAGTATTTTAAAAGAGAAGTTCAATTAAATCACATCTAGTGATTTCAAGTTTTAGCCACGGCCAAAATCAGTGGTGACTCTTCTTGGGAAACAATTTATTTAACTTGAAAATATTTTTAAAACTTCATATTTCATAAGCTGAAGAAATGCATTTGTCTTTTTATTCATCAAATAAGCAAAAGAAATTTTTTTCTCTCTGAAAAAAAATACAAAGAAAAACAAACTATAGTTGCTAGACTGACAGAATTAGAGGAAATAAGGCAGACTGAACTGGGTCCAATGAGATATTGATTCAAAGGGACTCTGGTATAGGGAAAAGCTGTGTGTAAAGCAGGCAGGGCAACAATACACCGAGGAATGGCAGGGGAAAAGGTGATTCCACTTTTGGGCACTAAGGTTATTAGTATAGAATTAACATGTACAGAATATAAGCGCATACATAGTAGGATGTCATATTAAACTGTTTTACTGAAATCCATTCACAATGTAAGAGAACAGGATTCTTGGCACAAACTAGTACTGATAAAGTCAAACTGCACTCAGAACCAGAGTGCACTTTTTGCTCTTGAACTGGAAAGGCAGCCTTCAAAAGAAATACAACAGCATCAAAGCTGAAGTTAAATCCTCATTTCCTTTGACTATTTGATGGCCAAGTTATCCTTATGTTTGTTATTTTCTTGTACTTATTAGAAGTTTTTACTTACCTAATAAAAGATTTGGTTGGATGAATTTCATAGACAATGGGGTCTTCCCGGTAACTGAAGCTGTTAGTCTCTCGGTTGGCTAAGTCAATTTTCAATTTAATAGGAAACTCAGTTGGAGTGGTTTGGGCTGGGGTATAACATTCGAGAATACTATCTGACACACTGTACCAAAAAAAAAAAGATAAGAAATTGTATCTTAGCTTTTAAAGATACACATATTTTAAAATTATATCCATAAATCAAAAGGATATCACTCAATGGCTCCTAAATGAAAATTTCCTGAAAGAAATTGGTCTAGAAAAAAGCTCTTTTAATGTAGGTTGTTCACATTTGAATAGATCCCAAATTTAGTTTTGTTTGGGCTCCTTGACATCAATACATTTAAGAAATTTTTCAGGTATCCTTTTGGTGTACGATTAAACTGAGCTCTTCCGACTCGAAGAAGCAAAAATATATCTTCCCTCCAAACCCATTCTCCCCTGTGTTTCTCACCTCCTCAAAATGATTTCATCTAATTGTAAATGTTGATGGAAATGTTTATTTTAATTTATTGTCAATTATCAGAATCTCACAGGTCATAGCATAGCTAGGATACTAAGACATAATAGGAGAGAGGTGAATGGAAAGATAAAACTTAAAAACAGAATCAATAAACAATAAGAGAAGGATAGAAAAATGAGCAAAAGGGAGTAGATGGTTTGGGAAGGAAGAAATTTTATCAGCAAGAGAGTAAATGATAAATATCTTGACTTTTCACCATAAAAAAAGAATATTTTTGTCTTGATTTATTAGATTCTATATTAATCCTACATGACTGATGCAACGAAAAACAAATTTGTAGCACCTTTTCAAAGTACATGTTTTTCCGCCAACTGAAATGTGTCTAGAATTCCCACTGTTTAGGTACTTTCCAGTTAAAGTAAGTAAAGTGCCACCAGTTTTGGGACCATAACTTGGAGAAATACTTGTTATTATAGGATCCTGTATGAGAGATAAAAACAAAACAAAAAAAAAGTAACTTGTTAATTTTATAATTTTAAATAGATTAACAATTAAATATCCTACTTCATGAGATAAGTAATGCTTAGACCTACCACATAAGAAAATATACTATATTGCGCTGTTCCTCGACCATTTGAAATAATTATGGACATATTGAAATGCTCATTCATTGCAGGACCAACTGTGCATTTCAATCTGAAACAAAACAAAACAAAACAAAATAAAGTTTAATATGTTACAGATGCAAAGGCATTTTCTGGTTTGGCCGTTTTATATGAGGGGACCTTGACTCCAAATTGTGAACTGACCACTATGACTAGCAAGCAGGGTTTTATGGTAAGCATTAGGGCTGAAAGTTGTATAACTCTATTTCTATACTATTAACACTAAATTTCATATTGACTGTACTGTATTATTTATACAGACAAAACAGGAAATGTTAAACCTCATCAATGTAGACCTCACCAATTGAAAAGTTCATAATCTAAGTTAATTTTATAAAATTGCAGGCATAATATGTGGTGTACTTAACGAATAGTATGTCAACAGCATATGAAACCACGGCTAAATACATATAAGTCAAATCTCTTCATTTGAGTAAGTCAATAGGAACAGTTCTGTGGTTTCACTTGTCATATGTTTATTGAAATTACTTAAAAAATAATAAACTTGCGATGTTTTCCCTAGGATTATTTTGAATAATCTTATAGTCTTGAAAAAGTAAAAATATAATTTATTTTATTAAATAACTTTTTAAAGAAATGTTTCACCATTACGGGTTCTAATTTACTCATGCAATGGTAAGAACTTAGAAGGTAGATTTCCAGAATGAATTTGTTTTGCTATTAAGCTAAAGAAGCATGACATTAATGGATATTTTGGTCTCAGTAAAAAATGAATAGATTTTGACCTTTGTGTAACCTTGAAAGGTCTACTAGGCAAAAAATAACCACTTGATAGTCTAGGTTCAAGCATAAAACTTTAAATGTCTGGTTGTTGTTATCACGTGATAGCTAAAAATTTCTGGATTCTATTACGGGATTCAGATCTTATAGAAGGTATGAGTAGAATATAGTAGAACAGGTCTTGGATCAGGAAAGCTGAGTTCAAAGGCTTGTTCTGCTCTTACTCTCTAGATTACCTCTGCTAAGCTACACTCCACCTCTCTAAACTTCAGGAACCACCTTTGTAAAATAGGAATGGTGTTGCTATCTCCTGGGATTTGGGGATGGCTAAATGAGATCTACTCCTTACACTACAGTGCCTATAAATATCAGTGAATGTAAATTTAAACTCATCAAAAAAAGGTCTCAAAAATGTGATTCAGTTGCTTCACCACATTTCTGAGGTTTAAAAAGTCAATATAGAAGAGAAGGTTTATACTCAGCTATTTACTGATTTTTAATAGAAAAGGCCATTAGATAATATAATTGAAGCCTTTAAAGGTGGGGTGACCCCAACCAGTGGTTTCAAGGTACTCAATTTCTGATGAGTTGCTATAAAAATGGCTGAAAAAGTACTAGCTGTCAAATTCTTCACCTAGATAATATCATCCTTCTCCCTCATTAATCCTGGTAGTAAATAGGTAGTAAAACAAAGCAAAACAAATCCACAAAAGATGTGATAGGCCAAGATCCTTTATAATTTAAGAGATTAATTTTTAGGGAAATTTTTTTATAAGCATTCATTTAAAAACAAAACCTGTCTTCCAACCACACCCCAGCAAAGCATTTTAAAATCCTTACGTATTTGTTGTACTCTCACTTAAGGTCAAGGTGCAGCTCTCATTTCCAAGGAGAATTCTGGTTTTCTTTAAATCAAATTTATTATTCCTCTTGAATCCAAAGTCCCAGCCACATATGGTCAGCACTGTCCCTCCTTCCAGAGGGGCACTAGTTGGGAAAACCTATAAGGACAATGAAGAACTTAACAAGCCCAATATATTATTTTACATATGTGTTGAATACATATGTATTCTGAAATGTAGTCTGAATATGTAGTCTGAAATTCTACTCTCCCATTACCTAAAAAAATTAAATTTTCCCTAAAGGAATAATGGTCACAAATTTCAGAGAATCTGGAACAAATATTAAAACTATCTGAGAACAAATATTAAAACTATTTGTACAAGCCCAGGAAGTACAGAGAGTCCCAAACAAGAAGAACCCAAAGAGGTCCACCCAGACACACCATAATTAAAATGCCAAAGGTTAAAGGCAAAACAAGAATCTTAAAAAGCAGCAAGAGGAAAGCAGTTAGTTATCTATAAGGGAGCTCTCATAAGACCATCAGCTAATTTCTTAATAGAAACTTCGCAGGCTAGAAGGGATTGGCACAAAATATTCAAAATGATAGAAAGCAAGGACCTACAACTAAGATGTCTGTATTCAGCAAGGCTATCACTTAGAGTTGAAGAACAGATAAAGATCTTCCCAGACAAGAAAAAGCTTAAGGAGTTTATCACCACCAAGCCAGTATTTTAAGAAATGTTAGGGGGACTTCTTTAATAAGAAGAAGATAAAAACTATGAATATTAAAATGGCAATAACTACATATCTATCAACAATTATTTTAAATGTAAACACTCCAATCAAAAGACATAGGGTGGCCGAATGGATAAGAAAACAAGACCCTTACATATGCTGCTTATAAGAAACTCATTTCAGATTGAAAGACACACGGACTGAAAGTAAAGGGATGGAAAAAGATATTTCATGGAAATGTAAACAAATAAACAAAGAAGATGGGAGTAGAAATACTCATATCAGATAGAATAAACTTTAAAACAAAGGCTTTAATGAAATGATCACCACATTAAATCTAGTTAATATCCATACCATAAAAAAAGGCTTTAATAAGAGACAAAGAAAGACTCAGTAATCTTGCTTCTGAATATTTATCCAAAGGAACCCAAAACAGTACTTGGAAGGGGCATATATGTGCATCCATATGCTCATTTGCAGCATTATTTACAATAGCCAAGATATGGAGGCAATCTTTGTGTCCATTAATGGATGAATGCATAAAGAAGAAAGGGTATATATGTATGTATGTATGTGTGTGTGTGTGTGTGTGTGTGTGTGTGTGTGTGTATATATATATATATATATATATATATATATATATATATATGGAATATTACTCAGACATCAAAAAAGAATGAAATCTTGACATTTGCAATAACATGGATGGATGTAGAGAGTATTGTGCTAAATGGAGTGAGACAGAGAAGGACAAATGCCATATGATTTCACTTACATGTGGAATTTAAGGAATAAAATAAATGAACAAAAGAAACAGAAACAAACTCATAGATACAAAGAATATTTTGATGGCTGCAAGATAGGAGGGGAGTTGAGGAGATGGTTAAAAAAGGGAAAGGGATTAAGAAGTACAATTAGTAGTTAGAAAATAGTCATGGGGATGTAAAGTAGAGCCTAAAGAATAGAGTCAATAATAACGTAATAGCTATGGTGTCACATGGGTATTAGATTTATTGGGGTGATCACTTTGTAAGTTATATAAATGTCTAATCTCTATGTTGTACACCTGAAACTAATATAATATTATATACTAAGTGAAATTGAAAAATAAAAAAATTACTAAAAAAAACCTATCTGACATGCTGATGAAACAAGTTGTTTTCAGGAGATCCAGAGATGGGATAGAGAGCAGATTCAGCTTGGGTGGGAATGAAGGGTCTTCTTGAGCCACTCTGAAGTGAATCTGTCTTCTAGGAAACTTCTGAGCTGAGGAAGACATACTCTAGACCCAGACTTCTACATGCTCGTAACTCTGATTATAACTCCTTCGTGGGCCTCCATATCACACTCTGCCCCAAGCTCCTTCATGGGCCCTAGAAGCTAAGCTCCAACATAAGCCTTGCTTGTGTACCAGATGAGTGTGTGCTACATTCTTGAGAAGAAAGTCACATGGTAAAAATACCAGCAGCTTTCATATTATCAAACATATAGATGGTATTCAATACATATCTGCCATTCATTCATTATTTATAAATCATCTAGTACGTGCCAGGCAGCAACATGTAAATAAGTAAATCTATTTCTTTATATTTGTTAATTCACATTTATTGATTTGCAATTTTTTCTTTAAATATGGTCATTATTTGATATATACCAGTTGATACTTAGCCTTTAAAAAATGATGTAATATTAAATACACTCAGTATATTATTTCTATTAGAAAGAGATAAAAACAGCACTGGTGAGAACCCCAAATGTGATCTTATAACTGCACCCAGCACTTACAGCCTTTTCTTTGATTCGAGCTGCTTTTGCCTAGATAATGTCATTGTGATTCGGTTTTTTCCTTCTGCCCTTATCCTTCTATCTTTGTATGCCCACTTCCTTAACCATTAAGCCTTAAGACATAAGGTTAGGGCCACTGTCAAATCTTTTAAGACTGAAGCCTCAGGTCTATCAGGAGGACAGTAACTCAGTTGCACTAAGGATAACATCTTGGCTTCAGGTGTGTTTCAGCCCCAGGTCCATCGAAGAAGAACAGTCCCACAGGACCAGGACCAGGAAGACCAGGACCAGGATGGGATGGGACTGAATGGGATAGTGCCATGGCTGACTCCAGAACTGGACACGATGTTGACTTACCCCATCCCTGTTCAATCAGCAGTACCCACAACCCAACTCCCTCAATTTCCATGACTAAGGATTTTTCCCCCCAATATAATCCATCCCCTGGAGACACCTGGGGGTGAGGTATCAGGTCTTTGAGTGGTAGCTCACCTGTGTCTCTGGGACTTGCAGCTCTTGAAGCCTTACTTTCTTTGCAGTAAAACCTGTACCTAATTCACTGACTTTGACGCATGCTGGCAGATGAACCCCTTGCTCCGATAACAATCAGTATTATAGTAATGTTTCTAATTATCTCCCTTGGCATTATTTTACATCTAATTTCTAGGCTTGATCCCCCTTCCCCTTGTTCAATGTTAAATAAGTAATAGGTTCATCTTATCGTTCAGTTTTGGTATGTTAGAACTAAAATTTGAAATTATAAATAAAACTGCCAACTGCAAGATAGCATTAGGCTCTTAGGAAGTCTATAAGACAAAGATTATTAGACTATAACTATTAAAACAAAACAAATTTCCAAGTTAAAAATAAGCTTCTCTTCAGCAGCTCTGTGACAATTGAGAAAGGAAATGCTCTTTTGGGGGGACATATTGTAAATTGTGCTGTAAAGTACAATGGTGGGAAAACATAGCACCACTATAGACACAAAAACCAGTAAAGGTATTTGTTTAAGGCTAGTTAGTGAAAGTCTAAAAGTGTTCTTTTGTAATTTAGAAGGGCTTTTAGCAAAATTCAAATTTGCAAAGGTTCCCATCCCTCCCAAGCAAATAGTTGCAAACCAAAGTCTTAACTTATCCTTGTTTACCAAGCCTCTTCAAAGTCATAGCTCAGTGCTTTTATGATAGCTATTTTTCCCATTAAGATCCATTACGCAGTCATGCCTTTCATGAAAACTTACCTCATCTATGTCTAACCAAATGAGAACTGCTAGGAAAAAATATATATTTATTATTATGTTAGAAATCCAGCAGAAGAATAAGACACCTAACCCTCCCAGACTCTCGTCAGCCTGAGGTGGTCACATAGCTGCTGTTCTCTCTTTTAAAGAGGAAGCTTCCCCATAAAAAACAGCTGCCCAAGGCCTGATCCCACTGACTAGATCCCCTTTACTCTGTAAAAATTGAAGTCTACATCATCACTCTACATCATCACTTTCTATATAAGGTAAAGGGACTGGGTAATGCTTTGACAAAAGACACTGAGAGGTGTTCA
This sequence comes from Eidolon dupreanum, assembly GCA_028627145.1. NCBI lineage: Eukaryota > Metazoa > Chordata > Mammalia > Chiroptera > Pteropodidae > Eidolon > Eidolon dupreanum. The sequence goes on along the minus strand of CM053514.1, from coordinate 52,051,495 downwards.
ACTGGTGCACTGGCAATAGAAATAGCCACCATAAAATCTCAGCTAGACCATCAGGTTTCAAAAGACTGACTCTACTTAGCTTTTCTCTCCAGACTGAAATACTGGAGGGGGACATCTAAGATTTCCCGTAGTTTATAGGGTAATGTTTTCTCTTCCAGGGGAAAAGGAAGGAAGCAGAATTGGACTACACACCCTTGGATAGAACCAACAATTGGCTGCCACACTGAATTATCCTGAAGGGCAGAAAGACACTGTTGGAAGGAACTGAGTGTCTGGCACAAAGCAATAGAGGCTAGGTCTCCCACCTGTTTGTACAGGGGAGAAATAGCCACAAGAGTAGCTATCACCCTCTAATAGGTGAAAATGATTTAAATGGTCATGTTTTCAAAACTCATCATGCTAATATATGAGAAATCTAGAAACAACAAAAAAACTTGGAAAATTAAAATTTGAAATGTATCATAGTAACATAAGATATTAACAATAGGGGAAACCAGGTATGGAGTATATAGGAAAACAACAACAACAAAACTTGGAAAATTAAAATTTGCCTCTTCAATAGAAAAAAAGTCACAAATATATTGGTGGTAGTGTATTGCCTGTATGATCCCTCCACCCATAAGATATTGTTCTTGCTTCTTATCTGAGTCTTCTGATCAATTAATAAACTGTTTTATTGTCTCACTGGGACTGAATTCAATCCAACAAGATATGACAATTTTATTTTGATAAATTCAGAATACATTGGAAAGTGCTCTTCCTTTGCAGAAGCATTTCTTATTGCTCTTTAAGATCAGATAACATGTTTGAAACAAAATAATGGGCTTGCAATCTTGAAATCTCTCATATGCGGAACTACAAAGAATTTCAGACACTGAACATCACGTACCTTGAAAAACAGGTTAACTTATATTTACCAGAAAGTGAAACTTTATACATTAGCTGGGTTTTGTACCTATAGAGTTTAAGACAGATAAGAAAAAGATGAGTAATCTGTCTTATTTTTTACAGTAATAATGCTGAATGTCACGCTCTGGTGCAGCATGAAATCTTCCTAACAATGATGAACTTAAAGGGGTTTATGGGCTCAGCTGCAGTACTTTTCTTCTAACCAGACAGCCCCCGCCTCACCGACTTATGCGTGACACAATGCAACCATTTTAAATCTCCAACTAGAGTGCTGGAGTTAAGAAAGGTGAGAGAGGAGGAAGATTCAAACATTATGAGAGATTTCCTGGTTCCAGAAAATTCTGAAATATTTACTCTGTTTTTCACCATTTTAATATAGCTTTCATGACTAATAAAAAGGAGCACATGGGTCAAAATTCAATGTTTCAAATGTACAGGTTCTCAATCTGTTCTTTATCTAAAACACCAGCTTGGATATTTTTGAAATGAAGTTGTGATTTAACTGTGCAAACGCGCGTGCACACACACACACACACACACACACACACATTCCTCATATCTCTTTCATGGAATAGCTGAGCTCAGCTTTCTAGTGTCTCAAATTGCCAAGGTTGTGTGTTTAAAAAAGCATTAAATTGCATGTGGTTTTAGAAGTATATTAAAGAACAACAACAAAAAAGGGTATATGAACACTATAGTACAGATTTAAATTTGTTTTCGTACTATCTTCTGGTTTATTCTCTGGCCAATCGAGCTAAGTCTTAATACTTGTGTTACACCCAACAGAAAATAATTTTGTTTAAAACCCAGTCACCCAGTACAAATCTTGTCCCAAACCGTAACTAAATGAAAACAGCCATGCGCTTGGGGGCAGTTCCTGTTCTGACTTGTACATTCTATTTACTTGGGCTTGAATCAGGCGACCAAAACCTTTAACTTGAATCTTTCACAAGAACCATTTACTAAAGTCCAAATGCTCTACAATGCAGACAGAGAAAATATACACTGGGTCCTTACCAGGGAAGTAAAATATGTTTGGATCAAGACGTTTTAAAAACTGCCAGGGAGATTTTCATAGTGCCAAATATATGCTTAAGCAAGTAAGGCAACAGGGAGAGACAGTGGCTACAATATGAGGGTTGAAGTCCACTGCAAGAAGCTAAGTTCTCTAATAGCAGGAGGCACTCCTGCTGCGTTCAGGACTGGACCTCCTCAGTGTCTAGAAGAGTGCCTGCTGTGTAGTATGCACTCAATAAATATTTTTGGAATAAATTAAAGAATAAAATGGCTCACAGAGTACAGATGTTAGTATAGCTGCACCTTAATGGCTCTTCCAGGAACTTTGAGAGAAGGTGCAAGCCACCCATGGATGTTGACTTGCCCTCCACACTGCTCTGGCAAGTAACTTCTTATCTGTGACAAGATGAGGCCACTGTCTAGGCATCAGACAGGAAGAAACCTTTTGTCCTGTCTGCCCTAGCACTGCTGGGATCTCTAGCTTGCAGAATTCAGGTTAGGGCTCTGGGTTATGCTATGAGCAGTCTCTGTCTTTGGTGGAGGCTCATGTTTGGGCAGCTGGTAGATATAGGGGGTGGTGAGGAACCACAGAAGGCATGAGTCATGAAGCAGCAGGTCCTAGAGTGAGGACATGGGGAGCAATACTGCTTGTTAGCCACCAATCTTATTCACATAGAACCAAAGAAGAGCAATTGGCAAGGAGAGAATCTGCTTAGAGAGTGTGAGATAAGCACTTGAGGCGCAGGATTCAGGAGGTGTGGCCAGATGCCACCCCAAAGGAAACACTAGGAGGCAGATGGGCCTTTGGCTAATGTCTCACAGCTAAATCAGTAACCTGACTTCTGAATTTTTTTTTTTTAATGGGATATGTGTTTACCAAAAAACACATTGATAGCTGCCAGAGATTCCTACCTCGTAGATTGTAGGATGACAGATGTCCTGAGTCCAACTTCCACTGGGGCATTCCTCCAATTGCACGCATTTGTCGTGGCACCAGCCACACTGCACGAAGGGAGGGGCAGAGAGACACTGACTGCAGGACTGGAAATGCTCACAGCCTAAGCCACTCAGTGGGATCTTGGTGATCTGTGAAGAAAAATGATGGGGAGGGCTTCTAGGTTTTTGTTTGTTTGTTAAATAAAAACTAAATACATCAAAGATATATGTAAATATAATTTTACAATACTTACTAGAGAAAGCACCTAAGTGTGCAAATCATGTAATAATAAGTTATAAAATCAAATTCCTTTCTTCTCTCTACTATTGGCATGTATGTGATAGAAGTTAGCATTGTCCTGAAATTCTAGAGGTTCTATTAAGAAGAAACATTTTGCTCTGTCTGAGACATTTTTAAAATAACAAGAGAATATAATTTAAGCAGCTGGAAAAAACACTTGAACCTCTGGGAAATTCTAAGTAAGTTTACATATCATTCTGCATCAAAATGTACTTCCTTCTCTTGGAGAGAAGGGGTTACTGGCTGGCGTCAGATTCTAGTATGCATTTTAGGATTTATCTGCCTGCACTAGAGTTCTTCCCTTAGGCCTGCAATTCTAATTCTGTGTTTGTTTTTCTCATTGAGAAATATAGGACAAAAGAAGAAGTACACATTACAAACAGGATCTCCCTTAGGTCCAATTTTCCCTGAATAAAAAATTAACTTGATTTCAGAAGATCTCTGAAATACTCAAGGAAGAACTTGATAGAGGAGAGGTGAATCCAAGATAGAGAAGTTTAAAAAGGGTCACGTGACATGGTTATAAATATCCACCTAGGAAGAATTGCATTCATGGTACCTCTTTGTGTAAACAAGGCTTACCTTCTTCCCAGTGACAACCAGTGTGTAACCATTTTGGTTTAATGGGTGCTCCACTATCACTTCAGGAGACACAGGGTGGGAATCCAGGCGAAAATTCACATGAGGGGTTGATGATCCTGATCGAGAAACCACAACCTGGCAAACAAAACAGAAAACACCTCTGTTCCAACAAGGTCAGTTTAAATATAAGTGGAAAATATGGAAGATAATGGTAATAATAGATTAGGAGAACTTGTGAGTGTCTGAACTAAAGGGCCACCAGTTTATCTCATGTAAATCAATATGGCATCTTCTAATCTCCTGTCTTGCACACAACTCATCCGAACCTCCTAGACAGACATTTCCTATGATCTTTTAATGGTGTCTAGGGGAGGGGATCTTCTAGTCGATCAGCCAGCACATGCAGACAAATCCTCACGATTGTACTGGGAACTGGAGGAGCCAAAACTCTTCCCAGAACAGAAGACCTCACTTATGCTCCAAGAATTCTGGATTATTTTTTAATCTACCCTCCTGACCCTCCCCACCAGGCAGCTTCCCTTGGCGTAATGGAAAGTGTAGTGGATGGGATTCTGGAGATCTGCATCTAGTTCCAGCATTGCTACTCTTAAGCCATATTTATTGATCTTTTGAGGTCAAAATAGGCCCTCGGCTACTTTGAAATGATGGGCTGTCATTTTTACAAACCATTGTCCAACCACATGGAATCACTTGGGTTATAAATAAAGTTCTGCCTCTTAGCCTGGTTTTATAATAAGGTCTGATGGTTTTAACAATGCTTTGGAAATGAGATTTAATAACTGGTGTCATTTTTGCTCTCAGGTATTTCTAATTTGGGATACTTCTCAGCTATATAATTTCCATCTGCCCTGTTGCAAAACCCAGTAATAAGGAAGTCCAGGGGTAAAATCAGGATGACTATCTGAGATGAACACTGTCTTTAGAATACATATGATGCATTATTAAATAGTAAACTTGAAACTTATTTGATTTTATCAACCAATGCCACCCCACTAATTTTAATAAAATACAAGAATGGTGCTCAGAGGTATTTTCATTCTTAAATGGAGGAACAGGAGGCTGAGCACAGCTCTGGGCTTGAAATTGACTTTGTGAAATTTCCCTACATCCCAAATACCCCTTTAGGTTGCATTGAAAGTGTATCTATTTGCCGTGGGTATGAAGTCACAGGATAAACATGGGTATCTGAGAGACTAGGATTAGTTAAATAATCACTCTTTTTACCTCAGCTTTCTCATCCATAAAATGGAAATGAAAATCACAAGAATATATTACTGCTTAGTACCCTAACAAAGTTGCACACAACATGTAAATGTTCTGGAGCACCAGTAGTAAATTTTTTTCTTTACTACAATAAAGGAGTCAAGTAGCCCGAAACAACTTGGGAAAAGTCCCAAAGCACCTAATTTGCTCCCAGAGAATGAATTGTTGATAGAGAAACCAACCAAATTCTTATAGAGGCAAAGAAATTAAAAACATCATGACTTTTTTTCCTAACATCTGTTTTACCCCAAATATTAAAAACATCTCTATTAAGCAGGGTGATGGTATTTGCACAGAAGTTAAATGATGAATCAGGGATCATCTGGTCAGGATGGAAAAGGGTAGAAACTATTGTTACTCCTAAATTAGGGCCAAATAGGTGTTTGTGACTTTTGCAGGCAAAGTAAAAAGTTCAGTTACCAGTCCTACTTCCCTCTGGGTGCTGGATATAAGCGGAGTATCAGGACATCAGACTACTAAAGCCTCTATCCCAATTATCCAGATTTCAGTTATCCAATTTTTCCATCTTAACTCACTTCTGGTGCTCTCTGCCTCTCGTTTTTCCTAAACCCTATCCCCTTTTCTCATATTTTCCTGATTGTTGCCAATTATTTCAAACGACAAAGATTAAAAACCAATCAACCAACCAACCAGCCAACAGAAAAACCTCTTCTCTTATACATGAGTCAAAAACAAAACAAAAGTCTCTCTTAATTCCCTGACTCTGTTCTCTGCCTCCTTCTGTGCTTTCCACTTCACTGAAGATTATTAATCCCTATGAACTCTGCTACAGATATACGCATTTTGAGTCCATCTCCCTTGTATCTCCCATTCTATTCAGACCTGCTACACAACAATTACCAGCTAGTATCCTTTTTCTCCTGTCTTCTTGATCTTTTTAATATATTTTCCTGCATCTATAATAAGCAATCTCTTCTTAATAACTAGGTTATCATCTTTGACTTTATCAAATATCTGAAGCCCATCTGAATATTTGTTTCCCAGAAAGGATTAAGCTTTCTCTTTTCCTAGAGAGATTTTTGTACCTCTGGAACATGGATAGATTGATTTGGTGCATTCTCTGACTTTTTGTCTGGAGAGCACTACATATATACATATGTGTGTGTGTGTGTGTGTGTGTGTGTATATTTATATATATATTTATATATATATTTATATATATATTTATATTTATATATATATTTTTATATATATTTATATATATTTATATATATTTATATATATATTTATATATTTATATATATATATATGTAAGGAGGGATCTGAATTTACTTAATTTTGTTTTTAATTAAGCTGTTTTATATATATCACTCTCATAATAGTTAACTGAGCCAGGCATTGTGCTAAGTACCTTACATGGATATTCTGTTTACTCCTCACAGTAATCCTGCAAGGTAGGTACGATTATTTCCCACAAAGAAAATACAACAGAGAATTTTAGTTGGAAAGTACAAGGAGCTTTATTTAATACTTGAATCTGTGTGCTTGACCTCTCCTTAAACACTCAACTGCTGCACTCTTGGAGCACCAGAGTAAATACCAATAAAAAGTTTCAACTCTGAGCTCCTAAGAGCCACTTGAGAGTCAAAGCATTAAAATAAATTTCACAATATATTTGTCCTGCCAAATACTCCTTGTTTTAGTAATATTGGCTACACAAGTTAAGTGTGCCTAAGGAGAAAGACTCCACATCTAAATACCTCTGAGGGCATGAAGATTCGAATGTTACTAGCCCAGCTGGCAAGCTCTACTTATGAGCTAGGATGAGTGTGGCTTGGTAGAGAAAACGGGATGAACCAGAGAAGACAGGAAGGCTGAGTGGAAAAGTGAGATAAGGGTTTGGAATTTTGAGCAGAGGTCATATTACAGAAGCAAATACCTTTTTAGTTGATCATTAGCCCCTTCTCTGCAGGGATACCTACAGCTATAAAACGCCAAGAATGCTTTTCTGTTAATTCCTCATTTTCTCTCACTGCCTGTCTAAACAGAGTAACCACTTTAACTCTCAAAACATACCTGAAGCAATGTTTGCAAGAAATTAGGAGTTCCTTTTCATTGTCATAGAGATAGTTCTAGGGACAGAACTGAATCTAGCATCTAAATTTAATTCTTATGAAAAATCACCTGGCAATCTTAAGTCAATTAGTATAAAACAGACGAAAGGCAATTTACCTTTTCAGTTTCTATTGTGTTGACAACTTTAGTGTTTAGCTCTCAAAATTTTTTTCTTTAATGCTCTTGGGATGGAGGGGTAAGGAGGGATGTGAATTTACTTAATTTTTATAGCTGTGACCTCAAATTATCTAGGACAGGACATGGGAAAGAAACGTGTGTACAAATAAAATAAAACCTTTGTGGCTAGGCCCCAAAATTCAAAAGCCTGAACAAAGTAATTTTGTGTGATATATCTACATACATATAGACTAGATCCCCTCATCTCACACATAAGACCTTTGCTTTTAATTAAGCTGTTTCAGAATTTAATTTTCTTTAAGAGTGGTGAACACAATTTAACATAAAATATTTGTATGTGGCTTTCTGTCTAGTCTCTTCATTTTTCAATAAAAGTGGACAATTCAACTGTTTTTAGTATATACATTCACAGATTTGTACAACTTGTTTTGGAACATTTTCATTATCCCAACCAAAACCCCACATCCCAAGCCAACATCTTCACAGCTTCTTATGTCCTCTAGTCCCTGGCAACCATTAACCTATTTTATGTCTCTATAGATTTTCCTATTCCGGATATTTCATATAAGTGGAATTTTACAATATGTGGTGTTTTGTGTCTGACTTCTTTCACTTAGCATAATGCTTTCAAGGTTCATCCATGTTGGAGCATGTATCAGTACTTCATTCCTTCTTATTGCCAAATAATATTCCATCGTATGGATATACCACACTTTATTTATCCATTTATCAGTTGATGGATGTTTGGGTTGTTCCCACTTTTTGGCTATTGTGAATAATGCTGCTAAGAACATTCATGTACAAATTTTTGTATGATCATGTTTTCATTTCCCTTGGATATATATCTAGGAGTAGAATTGCTGCATCTTATGGTAATTCTATGTTTAACCTTTAGAAGAACTGCTAGAGCAATCTCTGCAGGGGCTGCACAGTTCCACATTCCTACCAGCAATGTATGGGGGTTCCAATTTTTCAACCTCTTCACTGATATTGATTATTTTCCATTTTCTTGATTATAGCTATCCTATAATCAATCAAGTGGTATCTTGTGGTTTTGGTTTGCATTTCTCTATCAAATGTTTCACTAAATTAAGTAAAAGTTAAGTTTGCTTTTGGAGATTCAGCAGCCTTCCATTCATTCTTCCTCCCTAAGACTGAGTACTTGGCTGGGCATCACCTGCTCAGCTTCCCAGTGTTCTGAACAGCATCCCCTCATGGTCAGACTGGACTTGTAAAACAGGGTCCTAGAGAGGTAGAGGTGAGGGAAGGATAGAAGGAACAAAACTGGAGTCTCACTAGGAGAATCAGTCAGAGTGGGAGATGCCGCACACTCCCCAAGAGCTGCTGTTCTTTGAAGACTGAAGTGAATTTTCCTTTTATAAGATCAGAAAATATACAATTCTATTTCTAGGCAAATGGGACCTTTGGTATTATCTAGATTGATTTTAATTTAAACGTTAAGAAAAATAGAGGATTTCTATTAAAGAATAAGGAAAACTTCATTTTTAGTGAAAGACAATGCAAATTATTGGATTTGAGACTCAATGAGAAAAAATATGAACTGAGAGGAAAAAAAATGTGAGTGAAGGCAATGACACCATTAAGAAAGAGACTGGGTTATAAATAGACATGGTCTTAGGATCCCAGGAGTAGGTCTGCTTTCCTGGTTCCCAGTCAAGTCTGGCACATGGGAGATCCCAAAGGCGTGTCTATTGCCTACACATTTGAATAGACTAAAATGAGAAGCTCACTCAAGCCTTGAGGAAGGGATGGGGTTTTAAAATATTTCAAATATTTAAATAACCTTCATGAATTCGATCTGCATTTTCAAGGCATGGCTTCTGGTACTCTTGCTTCTTGCCTGCTGCAACAGACTGATGTTTGTGTCCCTCCAAAACTTATATGTTAAAACCCTAACAGCAATTTGGTGGTATTAGGAGGTGAGGGCTTTGGGAGGTGATTAGGTCATGAGGGTAGAGCCCTAATGAATAAGATTCCTGCCCTTATCAAAGGGATCTCAGAGAGCTCTCTTGCCCTCAGCAAGAAGATGGATATCTATGAACCAGGAAGCAGGTCATCACCATACTCCAGACCTGTTGACACACTGATCTTGGGCTTCCCAGACTCCAGAACTGTGCGAAATATGTTTACTGTCTAAGCCACCTAGTCTATAGGAATTTGTTATAGCAGCCTGATCTGACTAAGATACCTGCTTTAGGTTTACTATTTTCTTCAGTATGTGAGAGAAATTGGTGTTTGTTTAGAAAAAAATTGAATATGAAGAGTAATTTATTTCAATCAAGGTAAACATCTACTTTCCTGGAATAGAAAAAAAATGAAACATGAGAAGTAGAAATTGATTAGTACTGATAACTCAAAATTAAAATGTGGTAAAACAAAGGATCAGGTAGCAAAAGTTCAATTAAATGAAGCTTCACTCTGTTCTTCCTTCACTCTTTTTGGTAAGGGCACAAGTGTTTCTACGCCAACTTGATACTACAAAGGACAGGTATATACAAAAAGCAAAACAATTTTCCTTACAATTATAATCCTGATGTGTGTTTCAACTTTTCGAAATGAATCATAGTGAGTCAAAATGAGTCAATACCAGACTAGGCCCTTTGTAAAAAAAAAAAAAAAAAAAAAAAATCAAGCATCTAAAAACCAAATAAGCTAGTAAATTTGTAAAAATTTAAAAATAACCAATACTTTCAAATCAATATTCCAAATATAGTGATTGTAGAATTAGCCAATCTATACAGAGCGTATCTGTTTCTGAGTTTTAAAAGTGACAAAGTTAAAAAAGTAACTACTGATATATATGTTTATCATGTCTTAAAATATCTTTCCACTCTTTCAAAAAAGCACCCAAACAAGAAATCCCAGTTATTCCATGCTATCAAAAACAAACCAAAGTTTAGCATTTTCCCATGGTTTCAATATTTATAATGTTTTAAATTTCTATGCATGTAACAGTGTATAAGATAAATATATTTTAAAAGCATGCCTTAACTCATTTTAGTAGACTACACATTAATTTTTAATTATGGACATAACTCTGAAGTTATTATTTATAATGGATTCTTTTTCACACAAAAGAAATTTCAGAACTCATGAGAACATTTTCTTCTGAAGGAATATACCGAAGCTACCATTCTTTAGGGGTGTAGCTAAATCAATAATGTGTATTTTAAAAAAGAGGCAGATATTTTTATCTGAGTATTTTATAAAGGAGATGGGTAAGTCAGCAATCCATAAAGAGAAATGTTCAAGTTCAAGCTTCATTTGGCTCTGTCTCTTGCCGGATGCTTACAGCATTGATGAATTGATGATCTGTGTCTAAATACTCTACAATAGCAGTAATCCCAAACACAATGTATGCCACAGGCTTCCAACATAAAGCATCGACAGGCCATGATTGTGGCATAGGAACTGAAGGAATCTGAAGACAGAAGGTCACTAGATGAATGGATTCGATTTTACCGGAAGCGAGTAATTATTCTCAAGTTTGCTGATTACTAACATAATTCTTTAAGTAATGGTCAGAAGTAATGATCACGAGCACAGGATGTCTTTTTCGGTGATCCCTACCTCTTTAAATTTCCTGCTTAAGATGCAACGAGTCCAGTTAAGAAGCACAAGAGAAAAGGAGTGATGAGTAATAACAGCAATAAAGAACTGGGGATAGGGAAAGGGGGGATTGGAGAAGAGCAAGGAAGATGCCAAAGGGCCTAATGACAGCTATGATAGTGCCCAGGTGGTGGCCACTGTATGAAGACAAGGTAGCTGTCCAGTGAGGTTAGTGAAACTGAACTTGAAACAAGTCTTGAAAGTGACTCCCCACCCCCACCCATCCCTGATCCACTCACTCCCTGTCCTGACGGTCATGCACAAATATTTTAATAGCAATGCCTTGCATCTAGAGATTAAAGGCCTTATACAAGTGCTGTAAAAAAAAATCAAGCAAGCATTGTTTTTGGATGTAGATTAGACGAGGAGCTCAGAAGGGGAGACGTGGGCAATCCCTGTGATTAGTCCTGTGATCTTCACGAGTATCCCTCTTCCCTCTCCCACGTAGCCTTGCACACTGCGCTAATGTTCCTGAGCCTGATTCTTTTCTAAATCCCCACCCCCTGCAATTTTGTAGGAAGGCGCATTCTCATTGTTTATTTATACTCTCGAATATTGCTTATCATATTATTTTACTTTAGAGCATCCCAAGAGAGTGATCATACAAATAAAAATTGTCTTTGAAATCTATAACTATACTGACATGGCTCTACAGATAGACTCAAATATATGTACACGTCGGTATATTTAGACATAGTTGCTCCTGTATGAGATAAGTTACACATGTTTAAATATTAGAAACATGTCAAAAATGTCTTCTCCACTATACATATAATATTGTTAGCTAAACAATATAATTCTTTCTAATCAAATAACCACTGTGAAATACCTGATTCACTTTGCACTCGACAGCTGGGGCTGTAGCTTGTATTCCCAGCCAGGGCAGAACGTAAGCACAATAGGAAAGGCAGAAACAGCTGCAAACTCTTGGGAGAAAACATTTGTAAAGCAACTTTGCCTTCAGGCTTCAGGGTAGGAAGGAAGTAAAATCATTTTACTGTTCCTTTTCATGTATGGCAGCTGTTTTTGGAAAAAAAATTGTGTCTATTCTACTTTGTAACAGAAACTCTTAGTATTATTAAAACACGAGTTGTAGAAACTTAGGCCTGGCCACAGATTTGACACGTGAATTCAGTCAAAACATTTATAGAGATGGTAGGTAGTTACTGTTCAGCTAGATAAAACTAGAAAGTCGCCTTGTCTTTGCTGCACTACTGACTCCTCCCCTAACATTATTTGCTGTAAACAAATTTGATCTCAGTAATGTTGATTGTTTGATCCTTCAGATACTTTAAGTTTATTTACATAAAATTTAATGGAATGGAATTCTTTTAGGCAAGTGTCAGAAACAGACTCTGTGGGTGTCAATAGTCCTTTGTTTGTAATCTTGGTATTAGGTATGATTTTATCTCCCCTACCAAAATTTTAGTTCCTCAAAGGCATGTTCTGTGTCATTGCTTTCTTTGCTTCACTTAACTTACTTAGTAAAGCAAAATTAGTGCTTCCCGATATGTATTTGATGAAATAAGAGCCACCTGGTTTTAAAAAAAAAAACAGTGATATCGGTACTTTCCATATATAAGTATCTACTTGTTTACTTTTCATCTTTAATGATTTAGATGCACAGGCAATGGGCATAATATAGCGCCTTTCATGAAAATGCTGGGAAACAAGAATAAAACATTTGCCACAGCATTTCTGTTATAATGAGCCTGATGTATGACATATCACTTAGGCGGTGGAATCTGACACACAGCAGAATTTACATAGCTATTAAAGCAACCTATCTAAAAATGGGATTTTATTAGAACTTTAGACACTGGAAATAGGCCAGGAATCTTCTGATATAAAAAAAAAGTATCAGACCTAAAGTGTTTGTAGAAAGCTTATTAATATGAAACTGGATTGGTGAGGTAATAGATAATTTAGAAAAAAAGAAAAGCAGAAACAAAGATAAAGGGAAGCCAGTCAATATAATGAACACAGTAGGAATTCAATAGATGCTAGTTTCTTTCGTCCTCCATCAAATTTTTTTTGGAATTCTGTACAGTATCAATGTAAACTAAAAAAAAGTATAAACACAACACCATAGAGTTAGGTAGTTATTCAGACATTACGAATGTGGGGAAGACAAAGGAATGAAGTCCCAGCTCAGAGAACACCCAAAGAACACCCCATTTGTAGTTAAAGAGTCATTCCTGCATCCCTGAGAGACAAAGGACTGGAGGGCCATGAACCTATAGCTGGTTTAGCTTGGCCACAGGCACTTGCTTAACCTGCCCATAACCTCAGCCTTATTATACTATCATTATAATATCATGCCTATGCCTGGAAGTTCATGAATCTAATTATAACAGATTGAATTCTGGGTAAGCACGTGCACACCAGGCAGGGAGTTATATAATCGCCAAATGTCAATCAAAATGACCTCACGTGCCAATCACCTAGGAATGTCTTCATAACCACCTATTGCAGCCTTAATATACAGACCTTCCCTTCCACAGGGTTACAACGCTCTTTGCTGTAATCCACTCCTCATGTGGAGTGTATTTTCATTTCCACGTGGTTAGCCAATTTAGGTGTGACTCATTTCTACCTCAAAAAATGCCCTTAATTAAGTCTTACCTCTCATAACTCTTGCTCTGCTTGAATTATCTCTGCCTCAGCAAAAAGAACTGAGACTCTCCAGTGTTACTGGGGCAGCACTAGAGTTGAGTTTGCCCCATACAGTAAAAATAGCACACATTTTTATAAGGATAATAAATGCGGCCATATTTCAAATATGTTAGAGTGCTCGTCTGTGTGGGACAGGACTGGACATTCCTTCTTCAAATTTTGAGGAGTTAAGCACAGAATTAAATGGTCCAAGGTGGGTAAATAAAAACACTACACTGGTTGAGAGGGGGAAGGGAACAAAGAGTGCAGTTACCTGTGAAGTAACGGGAGGAGAGGAGACTGAGTATGGGAATATTTAGATAACAGGCTCTCTATGATTCCCTTTGAGCTAAGAAGATTTTATTAACATGTTTTATGACTTTGAAAAAATTCCACCATGCCCACGATTTAAAATGTGACAATGACCAATACCCAGACTGCTATAAAGACAGTGGTAATTTTTAAAAATATGTTTTATAAAAGAATACAGGCAGAGAAAGTACAAATGGGCAAGTCATAGGAAAACAGCATCATCTTCAATTGGTTTACTAGAAATCACTGTTTGACGAGGATGTTAATCATATCAGACGATTATGAAATAAGCATCTCTCTTTAAAAGAAATTTCTAGTATTTGTAGAAATTCAACATTTCCATAGATGCCATTGTCATTCTGCATTAATTAAGACTCTATCAAGGAACTCATGCAGAAAGTACTACACAATCACTATTAAAGCAATGAAACAGCCAACATAAGACCATTTTAATTTCTGTAAAGTTCTATGATTCTTGTATCTAGGAAACACAACTTCTGAAATGCGAACTTCTATTGTGTGGAAATTCTGTTGCTATCTGTTAAAAGCATTTCTAACCAAAAATCCAGATTTTTTTTCAGTATTTGAACTTCTTTGCGTCTGACCCCATCATTTTGCAGAACCAAGAGAGCTGAAGTTACAATGGGATTTTGATGATAACGTCCCTTCCTAACTGCTGCCAATATTTCTCAATGATGAGAATGTTTCTTCTCATGGAGACGCACGGTTCACACAATAGCTCTCCTTTGATCCGTAGCTTCCCTTGAAATAGGAAAACATCGCCTGGAAGTGCTTTAATTGTTTCATTTTATTTTCCAATCATGTGATAGAAATCATGAATGGAAAAGAAAAAAAAAAAAAACAAACCATTCTGGGCAAAGAAATTAAAAACAACCACATTTAAACTGAAAGCTTCAAGAATTTAACAAAAATAGGCCATACACTTCATAAAAAAGTGGCTCAGCTTTCATTGTTTTGCTTTCAGTCTTGTCTCTAGCTTCTATTACGATTTTCACTTTACAACATTTGCAAATACCTTACTGTAAAAAAAAAAATGAACTAACTGCACAATAGCAGATAAAACAGACACAGCCACTCTCAGATAGCATTTACCTGCATGAAGCGACCCTCTGCCGTCCCAAGATTAGCGATGGTGAGGTCTCCTTTAATGAAGGTGGAAATAGATGTTAAGAGGACTTGGTTGAACTGGCCCATGAATAAGTCAACGCGCTGCAAAGCTGTGGTAAACTCTGTTCGATATTCATCACTGTGTACTTCACAGCCCGATGAATTTCTCAAAAGTGTCTGGAATAAAATATGGTCATAGAATTAATGTGAGTTCAGATGTGAGCAAGCTGGTAAGACACTTTTCAATGTGTCTTTTCAGAGCTTGGAAGGGAATGGCAAGAACTGTGCCAACAGGCCCAGATAGGCAGAAGTATCTCTAATGACCTAAATGGCTCTAGCATCATTTAGACACTAAACTGGGGCAAACCTTACTATCACAGTTTGTACCATGGTTCATTACATGCATAAAGACGGAGCTTAGCTGGTACTATTTACAGAAAAATAAAACTGTAAATGTCTCAGTCCTTGAAATAAAGGCAACGCTTTTAGCAGGCAAGTCCAATGAGATAAATTTCAACTGGAATAGTAATAAATGTTAGGGTCATACTGGGACATTACATTTTAAAATGTGTGCCTATGTGCATCTGTATACATGGAGTTGGTGTGGAATAGTGGTTGATAGATGATTCATGGGGAGGCAGCACAGCATAGGCCTCAAATCCAAGTGCCTGTATCAAATCCTGGTCCCTAATGCTAATTTGCTTCATGGAGTCCCTCCAATCTCTCTGTGTTCGTGAAACTCATGTTATCTCTGTTTCAGTTCCTCGTCTGTAAAAAAGAGAGAATCATAGGACTATGCCTACCTTAGAGAACTGTTGTAAAGATTAAATGAGCTAGTTACCCAACACAGAGGATACCACTTACATATTTGTCATCATTAAAGCAAAAAGTTCAAAAAATGTAAAAGTTGTACATCAAATGCCTCAGTAACCAGCTACTAAAAGGCAATTACCACTAAATCAGGTGTTTATCCTTTAGGTTCAACTTCAAATGGAAGGATTTTTAAAAATACTGTTCAGTAATATGACAATTAAGCACTGTGGATCACTCCCCTTGACACTTCAATCTCCCTGTTCTCCCTCTACTTTGCAGACTACAACATTTATGTCTCTTTTGCAGGACCGGCCATGCCTGGCTATCAATATCAGGATTTCTCAAGGCTCCATCCCAAGGCTGCTTCTCTGCTTATCTTCATACTCTCCCCAGGCAATCTCAGTCTCTCCCGTGGTATCTGTGACTATTCAGTTGATACCTTTGTACCTCCAGGCTAGCCCTCTACTCTGAGCTGACTATGAATTTATCACACTGACTATGAAATCTACATTCACGTATCTCAAAGGCCCCAGGCTCAAAATGGCCAGAGTGGAAACCACAGTCATCCCCCATTCCTCCAGGTACACAAGTCAGTGTCATTCCTGATTATTCCCCATAGACAGTTCATTACCAACTCCTATCAATTGTACTTTCTAAATATCTCCTGGATTCACCCAATTTTCTCTGTCTCCACCACATCAACCCTCTCTTTCCTGGACTACAACATGGCTTCCTAACTGAACATGCCACATCCAGTCTCATTCAATCTCTTTTCAGATCCAGTTTCTACACTACAGCCAGATTTTCTTCTTAAAACTTAAATCTCATCATATCGCTCTGTTTAAAACACTTAATATGTCTCCTCATTGCTCTTAGGATAAAGGACAAAATTTTTAACATGAACTGTAGGGCCCTGCATCATCTGGATACTAACCAACTTCTCCAGACCCACCCTATGCCATACTCTCCTTTGTACACTATGCCCCAGTGAGCTGGCCTTCTTTCAGTTCTCCAAATATGTTATGAGTCCTTCCATTACAGGGTCCTTTACATATGCTGTTCCTTCCACCACCATTCACTTTGTTAACTGCCATGCCTCCTTCAGATCTCAGTTTGTCATCATTTACTCAGGAGGCCAGCCCTGACCCCAATAGCTAAGTCAAATTCTCCTCTCTCTCTCTCCTTCTCTCTCTCTCTCTCTCTCTCTCTCTCTCTCTCTCTCTCTCTCTCTCCCCTGTTATAGCACTTACTACAGCTGCAACTACTATTTAGTTTTATGATTATATGATTGATGTGACACTTCTCCAAGTAGCACCTTAGGATCAGAAACTCTGCTTGTTCACCACTGTAATTGGTTAGATGAAATATCACACATAGTAATTTTGCAGTAAATATTAATTGAATGAATGAACAAGTGAATCAATTATGAGTAGCTGGGAAATGATTGTGGAACTATGAACCAATATTACTAAAGCTATTTTTTTCAGGAATAAAAGTAGTTAAGAGTTCATAAGGTACAAACTAACTATCTTGACAAGATAGTTTCAAACTGGTAAATCTGGGGGCAGATAACAGGGAGCAGGAGAATGTAGTAAGGAAAATGAATGCAAACTTAGAAGAAAAAGAGGGAAAAAAGTTCATTCTTACACATCTTTGTATTGTAGTTAAAAATCTAGGAAAATGATTTGAAGACTAGAAATGCTCTATTATTATCCTATTATATTTATAACAATCAGAAAATTGTCATGGTATATTGTAAACCAACTCAGTGTTTAAGAACAAATTGAAAACTATAGTTATGCTTACATAAAGTAACTCCTGAAAGTCAAACTTCCATCACATGGAATACAAAATTCTTACATCTACTGACTTTTATGTTTAAGAATCACTTAAAATGCTGTTTTATATAATTGTCTTCATTTTAAATGGTCATAACTTAGTCAACAGAATTTCTGAAATGCTAAGCCTACTGACTCATAATTAATGAAATGTTTTAGTTCTAGACATTTATTTTGATATATTAATGAGTGCTATTTCACTATTTAATTAGAAGCTTTTCTTCACTGAAGTATTATAGATTGCTCTGAGTAGCAGATAACTGAGATGTACCAGCAATTCAATAACAACCAATTAATTGGTAATTAAGTTTCTATTGGTGATCAATCTTCCATTTTGCAGAGATAGCCAGAACTAAGGGAATTTGTTTAAAGGAGCAAAGACCAGTTTTAAATCAAAGGCCATCTCAAGCATTCCATTATAGAGGTGACTACTCTTCAGGGTCAGCTTCTGTGGTTATTTTGTTCCTTCTCTTGCTTGATATTATTTTTTTTCTACAACTAGGTGGCATTCCGGGAACTTTAATGCCTCAAACTTGACCTTGAGTTCAGTGCTGGTAGAGGTAAAATAAATTCATCGGAATATGAAACAGTTTGCTGTGTGTAGTGAACTCTTTGACTCTAAACTAGTAGCAGCTTTCTACCAACAAGAGGCCAAGAATTGTCTTATTCATCTTTTATCTCCACTGTGTTTTGTGCCCAGCACACAATGTGCATTAATAACAGCTTGCTGAAAAATGAATGTAGCTGCAAAGTAACTAGACATATAGCTCATCTGCCTCCCCAGCTTGCTTTGTGGTCTGCCTTGCTGAACAGGGTGAGCAGAATGGAGATGAGATGGATCTCAGAGTGTTTGTAAACCTGCAGGAACTTGCTAATCTTTTTAAAATGAAGGAAGAACAATACCACCAGAACTTTAGCTTCTTATTTCCTCACGTGCAAGGTGTAAATGTAGAACTCTGCAAGTAACATTTATATTGAGTACTTCAGGCTTGTCCTTCAGGAAATAGTAAGGCCTCTAAATAGCACCTCTTCAAGGACTGATAGGATTAAGTTATGTCACTTATTCCCCCTCAAAACAAGTTCCTAAGTATAGAAACGTTGCATAATGTTGGAATAGGATCTACAGAACTCCTTGATTTTGAAAAATTGGGCAACTTGGAGCCAAAAAACAAACATCATGACAGGTTCAGGTGGCATTCAAATTCATAAGCCAGGGGACCTCAACCTTTTTCTCTTTCATTTTCTCTGAAATGGAGATCTGCAGGAGAGGGGTAGGGGCATTAGACTCCAGGAAAAAGCAACATTCCAGGGTTTATTGCAGGAGAGGGGACTATTCCTTGTCTCTTCCTGCTGAGAATCCAGATAAACTCAATGACTGGAGTCAGGGCGGCAAGAACTGGCTTACAAAGCCGCATGCTGTCTTTCAACTTGAGTAGTAGAACTTTAACTATCAGAAAGCCTTGGTTTTAGCTCTCAGCATTGCAAAGATAAAGCGTTGTGCAAATATAATGAAATCTCAGTCTGATTCACTGTGTCTCAGACAATGAGTGAATGTATGTGCCGCTTATTTGTACAGGAAAGCTGGGGTGGCTTCTATTTACCATTTTATACACAGTTAGCTCTGTGCCATCTGGGGTGGGATTGGGTCCAGCTGAAAAAGCAACATAGACCTGCTGAAGGGGTCTCCTTGCCACTTATACCTCCCTCAAAGCTAGGACATCTTGGGCTTTGGGATAAAACTAAGCAAGGCTGGTGGAAAGCAGTTCTCTGGTACATCATTTTCTTTGAGGGACCACAGAAAAGTCCACAGAGAAAGTTTCACCCCAGCACCAGTTTGGGAGCCAAGACTAATGCTCTCCCTTTTGGTAACAAAGGGAGGAAGAAGGAAGGAAGGGAGGGAGGAAATCTCTCTTTTTCCTGTACCTACACTGTGCTGGGCACCGAGCTGGGCATTTTCACACACAAACAGACTCACAGCAGCCCTGTGAGCTTTGATCAGACTCAGCTTTCAGGAAGAAGAGACTCAAGGCACCCAGAGGAGCAGCCACAGTGCTCAGTTCACACTGGAACTGGTGTTAGAATTTAGTTCTCTGATTTTCAAGGTAAAGAATTTCTTTTGCTACTGTATACTATTCTAGGCAAAGTTTGGAAAATTGCACAATTTCAAAAATGAAAAGGGCCTTAGAGACCATCTTACTCCAGCCACTAATTTTATGTATGGGAAACTAAAAGTCAGGGGAGTCTTAACTGTCAGAGAAGGGGAATCATTGAACAGAAATTTATCATTTACATGTAAAAAACCCTATGATTCTTGAAAGTAGGAAATGTAGATTCACCCACCTCTGATTCCTTTTCTGAGAGAAAGGCTAAAATTAACCATTAGTTTCTGGACAATGGCACAGAGATGAACACTAGGATTTTGGACTGTTCTAATCAGCTTTGTCAGCTTCGCTCTCTTTATTACCTATTTTGGTTAATTAACATTACCATCTTTCTATCCAGGTGACTTTGAAATTTCAGCCATTGCCACCTTCTCTTTCTCTAGCATTTTCTATATCTAACCAGTTGTGAAATCCCACTAAACCCTGTCTGCAGTGTCTCTCCTGTGCAGCTCTCCAGCCACACCTGAGCCTCTGCACCTCAAGCTACATATTTCTTCACTGGTCTTTGGTCTCCCAGCTCATCTGCCTTGAAGCAGTTATGCATTGTCACTCCCTTCTTCAAATCTTAGTTGCTTCCGAAACGCCTGCGGGAAAAGCCTAAATTCCTTAGTAGGACATCCAAACCTGCCTTGACTTACATTTTTAGGCTTTTTTTCCATTAAGGTGAAAAGTCAGGTGACCATCTAGGACACCAAATGAATCTCAGAGTGGCTATCCTGGCACAAGACTCTCTCCATCCTTGGATTCTTGTATTTGCTCTGGCTCCTCCCACTAGGTCACAGACATCCACTCCTGCTCATGTAAACCTGAAGCCTGGCTCTCTTCAAAGTCTCTCTTTACAAGGTCTTTTGAATGATGAAAGTAATGTGTTTTAATGAGTGAGTAAAGGGTATAGTGACAAAGAACAAGGTGGATAGTATAAGGGTACAGGAAGATATCATATACCTTGAAATATGAGTCTAGAGGGAAATTAAAAAAAAATTCACCAATATATTGTTTAGGCAGAGACATATGTGCTGTACAACTAAAGGAAAGTGAAAGATGAGCAAACTGTTCACAATCATTATTTATCCACTTTTCTGGAAGGGAGAGGGATATTGCTGCGGTAGGACACACAGGGGGCTTCAAAGATCTTGGTAACATTCTCTTTTTTAAGCCCGGTGGTAGAGGAATCAGTATTTTATTTTTCATATACCCAACACACATACATATCTACATAGTACATGATTCTTTTGCATATATTAATAGATTTTAACAAAAACAAATTTTAAAAGAAAACAATGAGTAAATGGAAAGAAAGCGAGAGAGCCTATTTTGAACTTTTTCCCACCCCAATTTTTTGATGTCCTAAGCAGGTCTGAAACATTCACAGCTTATCTCAGTTCACAGGAGCTCACGATAATAATGTTAAATAACATCTGCATAGTGGATTATGGTTTTTGAAGTACATTTCATCAGATCCTCTCAAGTCTGGGAGTTGGGTTTGTTTTGATCATCGAATTTCTACAGAGGAAGAACCGAGGTTCAGAGAGTTGTCAGTAAAGATTACAGCTTACTGATATATCCCTACAGTATTTCTGAGACAAAGCCACACTCTAGGGCTGGTCTAAGGACCTGGTAGAAAAGAATGAGCATGCCTATAGGACAGGACCCGGCGAGGAGTTGATGAGCTGCTTGACCTCAGGCAACTTGATCTTTCTGGGTCTGAGTTTTATTTTACCATTATTTAACAAACATTTGTTTAGAGTGTTTAAAATGTGTCAGACACTGCTCTAAGCACTTTACAAATATTAATTCGCCTAGTCCTTATAATATTCCCAGGAGGAAACTGAAGCACTGAGTGGTCACATAACCAGCAGGGGCAGAGCCAGGACTAAAGCAAGGCCATCTGGTCCCAGGGCCTTCACCCCAGCACCAGGCCACAAGTTCTTTGTCTGCAGAGAGAGGGGTAGACCGAGTTGAGCGCAAAGTTCTTTATGGCTTCCAAAGCCTCCCCTGAGCTTGGAATCACCAAACTGCCATTAGCCTGCAGTAGGACCAAATGATCACTCAGGATGCTCAGGAGGCCATAAGTAAACAGTTCCTGTCCTCCGGCCACCAGGAGCTACTCCAAAACAGAGGAGATTCTGGAGACATACGCCTATTCCATAAGAAGTTTTGACAAGCTTTTAATTTTTCAAGGTTTATCCTCTTCTAAAATAATTATATGATGTCAATTCTGAGAATCAGTGGTAAACATTTATTTCATTTTGTTTTTAATTTTGAAACTTGTTATAAATTGCTTCCTTAACTCAAAGGCTTAAATATTGTTATAGGGCTAAATAATAGAAATTATTCTATAATTTTTAAGCCTTGAAATAATACTTTAATTATTTTAGTTTCTCTTTACCTTTTCATGAATACTTGCCAGATTTTTTTAACTTGGCTCAGACATACACCTTTTTTTATAAAAAGAAAACTGAATCTATTTGATTCAAAATGTTTCCCCTAATTAACATTATGATACATGCAGTGAATATGCAATTACATTTAATTCAGTATAATTAAGGTTGTGATATCTTTAAAATAGTGATTCTTTTAATTGATCTATAAGACAGATTTAGCTCATCTATAGATTATTTAAATCAGTCTTGCAGATAGATTTTTTAAAATGTACTATCTTGTAAAATCTTTGCCAGTTCACTCATACCTGCTCTCTTCCCTCCTTGCCCATGAGTAAATTAACAGAAGCAATGTAATATAAACTTTATTCATAATTATACTTTGTAAAGATTCTATGGACACATAGTAATGGCTTTCAGGAGGATACATATTTCAAAATAGAAAGTCCATCTTTGCCCAGGGCTTTTCATATAGCTGGCTAACAACTCTACTGCTTTAATTTCAGGAATTCCACTTAGCTTATTCTCCTAACTTTCACTCCTGTGAAATTTCACTCATGTGCTCCCTTCTCTTTATTAAGTGGGACTGGGAGATGGGTGGTCTGGAACTGACTGACCACAGGCAGAGGCAGAGAGCTTTGAACTTCAGTTTTAGGTTATGTTTATTTCAGAGATATTTTAACTTCTCTCAGTCTGTACTCAAATGTCTAAGATGTGAATATTGATGCCTGATTCTCTGTAAAATGCAGAAGAGTCAGTTCTCTTGGCCAGACTGTTAGAGTGGTGTGGTCAAACCCTACGAATCCGGTTATGTTGTTTTGTGTTATGAAGAGGACTCAGCCTGATGATGTCCTCAGTGCACAGTTTAAAAGAAAGATGCTTCCTCAACTTTTCTACTGCCACAAACTCCCCTTGACGAAGTAATCCTGTCTCACAACTTCAATAGCTATGGGGGTTATGACAAGCTGAGATCTCAGGTGGAGTACTAGCAGGGGAGGAAAGCTGGGGAGCCGTTAAAGAAGGGTTGATTAGTTTCTAAGAAGGAAGAAAGGGCATCATCTTTGGCTGTGTGTTCATTCTCAGATGGCCATGAATGTAGCACAACTAGGCATGTGGCCAGCCAGCTGCTGGCTCAACAGTGGTGATTCACAGGATGATGGATGCTGCCTCGTGGTGATGACCTAACTTCACACAGCCAGTGGCATTCTCTCTTCTGAGGACCAGCCCTGTCTTTGCAACTGTCTTCAGGCCAACCTTAAATATGCCTGATAATACTGAAACTCATAATTTTTCTTTCTCAACTGACTCCTTCTTCTAGCTTCCTATTCCTATATGACATCAATAGCTGCCCTCTCCCCAAGCGTGAAGTCTTGGCTCTCTTTGACACGTCCTTTTCCTTTATTGTTTATATCCACCTATCAATACTTGCAATTTTGTACTTGGCTTCTTGTAGTCTGATTCCCTTGATTCCAGAACCTCCTTGCTCAATTCCACCTCTATAAAAATATTTAGTGTAATATTCCTTAAACACCTTCTTAGTCAAGTCTAGTGGTACCCACCCTGGCCTAGTGGAAAAGAACACGGGCTCGGAGTGGTTCTGCCCTCATATGCCCCAGTTTTTCACTTATAAAATGGAGAAACACATACCTAATAAAATTGTTTTGAGGTTTAAATGAAATGAATCCAGTGTCAGCAACATATTAAAGGGTCACTTCCTTCATTCATTTAGTTATTCAAAAATATTTATTGAAACCTGTACTAGGTTGAATAGTGTCCACTCCGGAAATTGATGTTCACTTTGAACCTCAAAATGTGGCCTTATTTGGAAATAGGTTCTATGGCATGTAATTAGTTAAGAATATTGAGATAAAATCATCCTGGATTTAGTGTGCATCCTGAGTCCAATGACTATTACCTTTGCAAGAGGAGAGGTCACACAGACACACAGCAAGGATGGCCACATGGAGGTGGAAGCGGAGACTGGAGTTATATGCTGCTACAACCTGAGGAATACCTGGGACCACCGAAACTGTAAGAAGTAAGGACGGCTTCTTCCTTAGAGCCTTTGAAGGGAGCATGAACTTAGCCGACATCTTTATTTCAAACTCTAGCCGCCAGACTACATATATTCTGTGTTTTAAGACACAAAGTTTATAGTAATTTGTTACAGCAGCCCTAGGAAACTAATATAAAACCATACTATGTGACAGATATTGTCTTGGGTGCTACAAGGATATAGTCGCAAACAAAAAAATTTAAGGCCCTGTCCTTTTGAAACTTAAATGCTTGTTATTATTATTACTATTGTTGGTCTAATGATTCCTTATAATGCTCATTAGGGCAAAGGCCAAAAGTCTAATTATTTAGATTAATAAGCCTTGGGTTCCTCATCTATAAAATGGAAACACTCATACCTATCTAATAGAATTACACCTAGTAAGGCTGAACCTGTTATTTGCCCATTATTAATTTCCATTATTCTGTAAAGCAGGGGTTGGCATCCTTCTTTTATAAAGGGCTAGATAGCAAACATACTAGGCTTTGAGTACCGCAGGGTCTACATGACATATATTAGTTTGTGTTATTTTCTAACCCTTTAAAAACATAAAAATAGTTCTTAATTTGCTGGATGTGCAGAAACAGGCCACAGTTTGCCAACTCTAGCAAATGTTTCCAGCTAGAGTGGCACCATGCACACAGGGAGACAAGAGCTAGACACACAAAACAGCTAATTAGTAATGCAAAGCACACGGAATATAGTTCGCAGGTAAGTTCTGAAGACACTGGTAGAGGTAGTAAATGCTATAAGGTGAAGAAAAGGATAAGATCAGTGTGGGCTTCAAAAGCTGGAGAGGGCTCACAGTGGAGGCTGAAGTTGAGCCAGGTCTTGACAGAGGTTAGATTATTGAAGAGGAAAGAAATATTTGGAGCAGAATATATTTCATGTACGTGTGTATAGGTTTATGCACACATGTGCACAAATGCATTTATGTATAAATGAAATAAATATGTGTTCATCCAAGGTATATATCAGATATCTCTTTTTGAGGTATCCTCAGGTCAAGACTCAGAATTCTACAATGAGAGGGCTTTGGAATTCTAAGAGTTAAAATTCTGCTTCTTTATCATCATTTCCTAAGGTGAATCAGACCTGAAACAGACCAAGTCCATGTGGTTTTGGTTAGCAGCCTTCATCCTGCACTTCAGTCACAGCCAGGAGTGACAGAGTGATTCATCAAGAAAGTTGTTCCCAGTGAGGCAGATTTTAATGCTTATTGTGTAGAGGTTTTCTGCTTTTCTCTATTTAGTTAAAACAAAACAAAACAAAACACAAATTTTAATGTACTTAGAGGAGTATGAGATACTCAGAAGACAGAACACCGACTACTTTGCACTGACCGAGAAAACAGAAGCCATTCTTCCTGTAGGTGATGATATGTCTGTTTATGTGCCCAACAGAACCAGGCTGATGAATGCCTTGGTGGAGGGCCAGGAGAGGTGAAAGATGGATGAAACCAGAGTCCTTCAACTGTGCCCAACATATTGTTTAAGCTCATGACTGTCATCCAGCCTGCCAGCACTGTCGGCACCTCTTATCCCCTCTTTCCATCTTACCATTGAGCAGTGAGACTTCTCACTCACCTTCTCTTCATGTTCCCAACTAAAACTGTGCATCAGAAACCTCAATTTGTGAGTTAGCCTTCTAACTACCAAAGTCCCTGAGGCCCTTACCAAATTCTCTTTCAATCTTTTTTTGTTCTGAAGGGTTTTATTTGAGGGGTCTACACAAGGACACCAACCTCCGTGCCATAGCTTCTTGATGGACATGTTTCCCTCACTGCCCTTCTGCATGACCTTGGCTATCTCAGAGTCCTCTTGGGTGATGTGCACCCAGCATTCTCACAGGGCACACCTGCCGGCTTTGGTGCACACACCTTTCGCTTCAACCCCTGATGCCCCTGGCATGAGCTCATAAATTTTTTCTGAGGTTAATCTTCCGGGGTCAGGTTCATTTTTCAAGAGTGGCTCTTTAAAATGTCCAGCCGAGCTTCCTCAGGGGTGGGGGTGGGAGGGAATGCAATTTTTCTGTTGATGTGCCCTGGGCGAAGCAGAGCTGAGTCCAGGATATCATTATTTGTAGCCATGAAAATCTTGATATTCTTGGTGGCCTCAAACCCATCCAGCTGGTCGAGCAGCTCCAGCGCTGTGCGCTGCACTGCACTGTCCTCTCCAGAACCTCCCTCCTGCTGTGAGGAGCAGACGGAGTTGCTTCAGTCCATGACGACGATAGATGGAGTGTGTTCTCATGCCATGACAAATAGCTCTCTCACCATTCTTGCCCCTTCCCCGATGAATTTCTGTACAATTCAGAGCCAGACGATGAATAAAGGAACAGTGTGTGTGACGAGCCACCGCCAGCCCAATGGTGTCTTCCCAGTGCCTGGGGTCCATACCACAGCACTCCCTTGGGCTGCACGATGCCCAGGGCTTCAAAGGTGCCTAACGGGCAGCTGGAAGACTTCTGTGATCTCCTTGATCCGCTTGTCCAGTCCACCAATCATCTTGCAAGTTGACTCTGGCACCTTCTCCACCATCATTAGTGACAATAGTGGGTCTGCTTTGTCTGGAAGAATCTTGTGTAGAGTTTCACTGTCATTTCTTAGAGCCACCCAGCAATTGGGTGTCAATCATTGATGTTGATGTTCTTGTCCACATCTATGACAAACTTGCCCTCAGGATGCACTTTAACCAACATTTCTTCTTATCCATGGCCCAGATCACTTCCCCCGTTAGGAGCCCTGTTCCCGCAGCAGCGTGGCTCCTCCTGCAGTAGGTGGACTTTGGCATTAAATTTATTCCTCTGTGCCTGCAGCCTCTGGAAATTTTGGCTCTTATTCACATTCAGCTAGAGTTCTTCAATCATGGATAGAAAATACTGGTGGAATTCATGGCCTGCCTTCCCCTCTTCCAACTCCATTTTATAAGACTTTCAGGAGGATCAAGAGATGACATATATGGGAGTGCCTTGTATCGAGTCACACACTATACAGACCTGAGGTGTTATTACTACTGGCAGAGCCAGCAGGAAGGACCGGTGCCCTGTTTCCTGTGACTCGTAGACAGGCCCATTCCAGCTCCCATACTTCTTCTCCCACAGCTTCCACTGTGTCCTCCTCTTCAGGCCCCCTTTCTTCTAATCTTACCACATCCACATCAAGGCCGAGCTTAGGGAAGCTCTCTGTGCCAAGAATGTACTTGGTGCCTATGAAGTGGTGCCACTGTGGAGTCTAATCCTATGGTCACAGTAAGGGTGGTATTGAAAAAGACCCTCTACTTTTCCTTAACCCAATCATTATTTTCAACTTGAAATCACAGATTGGTGGTCAATAGTCAAAATCTGTGGATGTGAATGCAGACTTCATGGTTGTGCGGCACCTCTCCTGGTACCACTGCTTGAGCAATATCCACCAGAAGGTGTTGCCTAAAGTCCCTCACACAGACAGCATCACCCACTAAAAGGGCAACCTTGTTGGCAGGCTCCAGAAAGCCCTAAGGAGCAGAGAAGCTACTCTGTCTTTTTTCTTTTAATGGCTTTAATTGTGTTTTTCCAATTTTAATTACAAAGCTCTGGAATTCCTGTCTATAGTCATCTTTTCTTCCCTCGTTTTTCTCCTCTTTGATCCATCTTCATCCCCAACTAGTGGATGAAGGAGGGGATGTGTGTGTGAGTGTGTGTGCGCACACGCATGCCCGTGCACGAGCACATGCATGTAAGGAAGGGGAATAGGTAGCGGTGAGTGACTCTTTCCAGAATGTATTCAGTGCTAATTTAAGTTTTGGAAATGCCTCAAATCTATAAGTTAGTTTTTAGAGATTTGGAGGAGAAAATGAAAAACTGTTTTATCTAAAAATTATTTTTACTGGTCAGCAATTTACTATATTATTTGAAATTTGGAGGCTTTGTCATAATTATTTACTCATTTGACACATACATGTGTTAGGTACTGGGGATGTGGTGATAAAAGCCAAAATTCACATCTTCAGGGGGCTAACGTGGGTACCAGTGAACACATTACCAGAGTATAGTAAAAAATATGATAGAAATAATCAAAGAGTGCTACTGAGGTACTCAGAAAAGGCAGCTTATCTAGAATGGGGCATGAAGGGAAAGCTAGAGGAGAGTTCCTGGGAAAGAAAATGCTTGAGTGGAGTTGTAAAGAATAGGGAGAAAGTGGTAAACGGATAAAATGACTGTATTAGGGGATTTGAGGCAAATGAAGTAATATGTGTTAAGGCAGGGTTGTAAGGGAGACTGCTGGATTCTGGAACTACTAGGACAGGTTGATATACATATACAGAATATACAGGGAATTCATACATCACAATAGCGAAAAACCAAATAACCCAATTAAAAAATGGGCAAAGGATCTGCATAAACATTTTTCCAAAGATGACATACAAAAGGCCAACAGATACATGAAAAGGTGCTTAATTTCACTACTCGTCAGGGAAATGTAAATTAAAACCACAATGAGATATCACCTCTTATCTGTTAGGATGGCTATTATAAAAATAATAAAAGATAAGTGTTGGAGAGCACGTAGAGAAAAAGAAACGCTTGTACACTGTTTGTGGAATATAAACTGGTACAGCCACTGTGGAAAACAGTATGGAGGTTCCTCAAGAAATTAAAAATGGAACAACCACAGAATCCATCCATTCCACTTCTGGGTATATATTCAAAGGAAACAAAACTATTATCTCAGAGAGATGCCTATACTCCCCTGTTCATTCAAACACTATTTACAAGAGCCAACATATGGAAACAACCTAAGTGTCCACCAATGAATGAATGTTCACACACACACACACACACACACACACACACATACACACACACATACACACAATAAAATATTATTCAGCCTTAAAAATGAAGGAAATTCTATGGTTTGAGGCAATATAATGAATCTTTTATGCTAAATAAAATAAGCCAGACAGAGAAAGGCAAACAGTACATTGTATCACTTACATGTGGAATCTAAAAAGAAAAAAGTCAAACCCTTAGAAACTGAGAGTATAAACGTGGTTGCCAGGGGCTAGGCAGTGGGGTCAAGGGACGGGTTGGTAAAAGGGTACAAACTTTCAGTTAAAAAATGAATAAGGTCTGAGGATCTAATATATAATATGGTGACCCCAGTTGATAATGCTGTATTGTACAACTGAAATTTGCTGAGAGTAGAACTTAAATGTTTTCACGTACACAGAAAAAAGAATGATAGGTTAAGGGTAGGGTGGGGGTGGCAGGGGTGTGCTTGAACCATCTTGTACTAGATTATAGAGTTAAGAGTCAACATTTTTTCCTAATTCTTATTCAGTGCTTTTGCCTTGGTAGCTTGAAATTGGCTTGGTGGGGGTATTTTCACCATGGAAATTTATAAACACTACAAATCAAGGGCTCTATTCCCTCTCCCCTCAGAGTTAAATACCTACTGGCACAACACTTGGTGTGAGGGAAGACCAAGAAATAGCCCAGGCTCAGGCACAAAACTCTTTGAAAATCACTCTAAAGAGTGTGGATTTTACTCTGAAACCATTGGGGAATCCTCAATTTATTTTAACAGATACTGTTACACAAATGGGTTTGTTTTGGGGAAAGATTACTTACTCCAGCAGTAGTATGGAGACAAACAGATTGACTGGAGATGAGGATGGAGCCAGGGAGTACAGTTTTATCTTACTGGCATTATTTTCAACACACTAATAACTCAAAACCTGTCTGGAATGATAACAGATTTCTGTCTCTGCTTTGCATATGTGTAGAAGGAAAGAAGCAAAGATCTTTAAACTTCATGTTTACTATGAATGAGACCAGGTTTTCGGAAGAAGGAATAGAAAAAGCAGACTGAATTAGATCGTGCTAATGATGAAGGCTGAGATAGGCTGAATGGAAACATTAAGTTTCTTGATTAAATTAGTTGCACCCAAACCAGCAGCTGGATAAGGTGCTTAAGAAAGTCTTAAATAAGGCTGATACACAGAATGAGAATGTCAACATGGGCTTATGAATGAGAGTGGTTGTGTAAACTATTACTTGAACCCAATTGAGGGTTTCCTGAATCACTAGGGAATTAGGTTGAGGGTGATAGACAAGAATAAGACTAGAAGGAAACAGAGCATTAAACAAACAAGAGTTCATTTCAACTTGTGATTTACCCAGAGTTTACAGTATAAATCGAAGGCCTTGCCAGTAATAAAAAAGGTAAGATAAAGTTATGCCATCATTGTTATTAAAATAATTGTCCCCGTATTCACTGGAACAGAGATTTTATTATATATTGGCAGAGAAAATAGAAAATTTGACCGTTTCTTAACTAGTTCTTGAATCTCCAGTGTACAGAGAAATGAGGCACTGGAAGTTATAACAGCAGATTCCGAAGGCTCAGAGAATGCAAGCGAAGCTTTAATATCTAAAGTTCACACAAATACTAAATTAATATTTGCTTATGAAAATTTAGGTGTTTACTTTCCAAATATTTCATAATCCTTCTCTTTTCATGGGTTCATCTGCATTCAATTGGATTGTTTTCTTATCACTAGCATCATAAGATACTCAATATTGTATAGTTTATGCCATGGCTACCCTAGATCCTGTAATAATTTAGAGGGTTTTCTTTTCTTAAATAAAAAACTTTCTTTTGTTAGGTATGGTAAAGTCTGGGTGTATATTTTTCTATGATCTATAACAGTGCCCAAATGGTGAACTTAAAAATTTCAATAGTGAGGTGAATATGTTTTCCTGTGCAGAATCTACTAAAAACAAATAGAGACAAGAGAGAAGGCAAGGGGGTGATTAGTGTGTTACTATGCTACATACCCAGAATCATAAAACACACTGCTTCTCTAAAAACCTGAAATTGCTGCTTATGTTTTCATAAGCATTTGATTCTAAAAAAGTATCTAGACAGAAAATATAATCATTTTCACAACTTAACCATGTTATTTTTCAAAAGCAGGAACATATTTTAGTTCTCTCTGTACATGTCAAAAACCTGTACTTTGACCTCTCAATGCTAATTATAAGTTATACCTATTATTGTTAAATTACTCATCATTTTGCAAACATTCATATCCTGAATATTGGGCTAGTAACAGAATTGATCTTGTGCTTTGCCCAATTCTACGTAGAATCATACCTTTTCTATGACTCTTCTAAAATGAGAGTGAGTTTAGTTGAGAGTAAAAAACACTGCCCATTTTTTTTCCACATCAGTTACATTTCCAAACCCAAGTAACTGGTGTTTTTTGAAGCAGAAATATTTCTCAATTATGTTTACTAATATATTTACTGATTCTTGTTTATCATGATGTTGGAGCCACAAACAAGTTTACACTTAATGACTCATCAGATATATTCTATTCTATTATAAATTCCTCTTCTTTATTCATTTAATTCAATTCCTTAACTACCAGGATCACCTAATTTGACCTCATATTCACCTCTACTATTTGACCTTCTCATGTTAGTGAATATATGAAGAAAAATAATCTTACTCCCCTATTATCTTTCTTGAGGTTTTATGTGACCCTTACACACACTGTATTCTCATAAACAATCTCTTACATTCAAGATTTTGGTCACTACTGAAAAATAAATAGTACTCTACCTGTAATTATAGCTTTCAGGAAGGGGCAAGCCAGTGACCTCTCTGACTTGTAGGCACAGGAAAAAGCCCTGAAGATTAAATGCCTCTTATTCTCTCACCTTTTCCCTTGGCGAACTCTACTTCTCTTGGCCAAACAAAAGTGAATACAGTGAAAACAGAAGAAAGTGAGTCTATCTTTTGATTCCTCATACATATTTTTCTTTTGCATCTACATTTCAAATCTTTGTTGTTTGTGAAAATAACAAAAACAATGACTTCTATGACCTAGTCATAAAAATATATTTGTGGATTTTATCAAAGACTTTTATCCAAACATTTCAGCAATTCAGATGGTCCCTGTTTACTGTGTAAATATATAGATTTCTTTCGGAAGACAAATTTTTTTTGTCAAGTAACGTCAACACTATTGTCTACAATCTGCAAAGCATACACATAAGTTTAGGTATAAAAAGCATGACAAATTGTCTGCCCTCTAAGACCTTAAACTTATTTAGATATCTGCATGATTAAACACACACACACACACACACACACACACACACACACACACACACACACCTATAAGTGAGAGAAAGGCAAAATGAGCCTACAGCCAGAGATGCTAAACAGAACTAGACAGAACACCCCTGTACATTCGGTAGGTACTCATGACATCCTCATGAGTCCCCGGAACATCTGTCTCCTACTTGGCCCTGTAGGCCACATGATTCACATGAGAAGGGAATCGTCTAAAATGGATGTAGTTGTGCAGAGGATAGTACACAGATGCAGAAGGGCTATATGACCTGGGTCACCTCAGTATCACATTCTCTTGAATTCTATCAACTTTTATAATTTCGATAGTTTCCAAAGAGCTGATTTTATGTGTTCTCAGGATTATATGATTCACTTTTTCATATAATTTACTGGTAACAAGATAATTCCTTCCACTCTCAAACAACAAGGGTTCTTCTGACAAATAGGGTCCCAAGTGTTAGCCACAGAAGAAAGGAAAGGCGGACCAGAAAGAAACAACTTGAACCCATATAAGAAGTAACTATTCTCAAAGATGCTGATAAGGTCATAGGCTGCTGAGAGGCAAGAAGAGTGAATGCTACCTAAATTACATCCTTAGATTCTAGAAAGCTACACATTATCTTCTTCATACTGAAAATCACTTAATGAAAAGTAACTTAATTCATTTAGAAATCAAAAAGTTTGAACATGTAACTTTTTAAAAAACAAAACATTTAAAAAGTTTAATTCTTTAGCATTGTTCTACTCCTTGTGATATGTTTTTGAAGGTGTAAAGTAATATGTACTTATGGCCAGAGTCTACTTTAAAAAGCTGCTTAAATACAGCAGCATGTAGTTAAGACCTGAAACTTATGAAATGGGTAATAATTAGGCTATATAAGTGCCCATGTACTAAAGATTGCATTTTCTAAAATTTTGAGCTTTATGTAAAAGTTATCTTTTAACCTTATGTAAAAGTTCACATCCTTAGGGTGGCCTTTTATGACTATACTATGAAATTAATATATTAGTCCTCATTTGCATTCATAGATGTCTATTTTCCCTACACTATATTTCATAAATCATCATGATGTATTTGTTTATTTGTGTGACCAATCATTTATAGTCATCTCCTCCCCTAGTATGTTTGCTTCATAAAGACAAGAACCATGCCTATCTCATTCACCACTGTATTACCAACAGGGTATTAATTATCTGTTGAATTTCTTGTTCAGTTTTGGTTGTATGAATAAATCCTTTGCTGAAAGGATTTTTGCTCATTTTATACACTAAATAAAATAGGTTTCTAGCATTTGACAAACTAATAAGATGAAAGAACAAGAATAGCTTAAAATAAATGGAAAATTGCACATTTTATTATCAAGATAATTTTTAAAGATATTCGTTTTTGCTATTGACTGCCACTGCAGTAGTGCTTGTAATCTGCTTAGTGCATTAGCACTAAATACTATTGATTTACTTAGCTAACAGATCAATTTAATCTTTGCACTTTTCTCATTTCCCGAACACCACTTTACCTATAGTTTAGTTAGTAGACTGGTTGGTTGCTAGATGAAAGTGTTAATAAAATTTTAAATTTAAAACATCATTAGAAAATTTAATATCATACAGATTTATACTTTTCTGGTACGTGTACACAAATTTTAGTAAATCATAAATAATATATGTATTTTGAAATGACAACTCAACAAAATTAATTTTCATAAAATCAGTTCTAGAAAAGACTACTTTATGAATCAAAACTGACCTTAATTCGCTTTTTACTAAGAGCACAATTCGAAATATCATCTACCATTTTAATGTCCTGTAATTAATAAAATTTTTTTTACCCAAATAAGACAACTAAGATCATATTTTAGTCTAAATTCATAATTTTTATTTTTTTGTTTCATATTTATACTATTCATAAACTATTTCCTCCTCTTTGTGAACATCAAAAATGGTCAAGACAGATTTTATTCTATATTAGCATGCATTTGTAAGACATTTTTCTATCCTCGTGTTGAAAAACTAGAGTATATATTTGAAGTAGAGAAGGCAGGCACACTTCATCTGCTTCACTGTTAGCCCAGGTCTAAGGTGAAGGGCACTCTGACTCTTTCCCAAGGCTTTTAGGATAGAAAGACAATACTGCTCAGCAAGTTGAACCTGCCTGGAATATTTTAGTTAGAAAAATATATAAGTAGCAGAATGGAATGTATTACCACATTCACTATTATTAAAAAATCAGGGAAGTTTTAATGACTTTAAGAATAGCCGAGTCAGTGGTTTCATTTCCCTGATAAATGTGCCCTTTTCAGCCCTCCCTGGCTGCTGGAGATGTGACTTGCAGCACATATGTGGGCACTGAGTCACTCTGGACACCGTGTGCCCACTGTTCAGTATCTGTGCCAATCCATGAATAAGCAACGGCGGAAATTCCTGGTGGGTTTTCTATCCAAATTCAGATAGATTCTCATTTTTCTTATTAGACTGAGGAGATAAAAATGCAGGGTGGGATGGCCTTGATAAGAGAAAATTCTGAAGTAAGGGTGTAACATCTAAAATTTAATATATTATTTAGAGCAAAAAAAAAATCCATTATTACGCAAGGAGGTTAATATTTTTGTCAAAATGCAGGATCCCACATGCTTTCAGAATTCTCTAATCATGTGGTGGTACGGCAATGACAATATCATGTATTAGCGCTGTGTCTTCAAAGTTTTATTAACACTGGCTTTTCAAAAACTAACTTTAAGATTTTTTTGCACAAACTCCTTTTTATTTACTACATTAATGTTACCAAACGAATCTCCATATAGAAACCAACTACTTAAATAAAACAGGCAACACCTGCTTCAAAAGACATTAAGAAGAATAAAAAATTAATTTTAATGCATGTGACA
This sequence comes from Eidolon dupreanum, assembly GCA_028627145.1. NCBI lineage: Eukaryota > Metazoa > Chordata > Mammalia > Chiroptera > Pteropodidae > Eidolon > Eidolon dupreanum. The sequence continues at coordinate 52,016,264 of CM053514.1, read as the reverse complement.
CAGTTAACCCTTAATTACTCACATACATGGGAAATACTATCAATCACATAATGAGTCAGTATAATACACAGGTGTAACCTACCTACATTTTTAATAACAATTTCAGCATTAACTGTTTTTCTTGGCTGTTAGCTTATGAAAACATCATGACTTTGCTTTTTTATTCTCTTCTGGGGTAGACCTGTGAGTAAGCTATGAAATGGTTTAAAGACAGGTTAGAAGGAGGAAGAGAAAAAAGCAAAAGCCAGTAATGGCTCACTCTGTAACACATTTTCTAATAACCCCAGGGTGTGCCCAGTGATCTCAGAGTGTTACAAAATTCTGGAAAAAAAAATTTAAGTTCCTTTTAATAAAACAATACAATAAGGACAGCCTGCAAAGTTCAAATAAGTTAGGGAGCAGTGACTCCCTGAGCCAAGGAGAGAATAAAGAAGAGTTTACAAAAGGAAAGGAATCAAGTATAAAGTTAATAAATTTCTACTTAGATTAAAAAAAAGCACATTAAATCCTATACCTCACAGATTTTCTTTCTTGCAAGATTTTGCTTTGGTAGCTATTACATTTGGCATATAGCCAAGATATTTAGTGTTTAGAATAAAGAATCCTCGATAACATTTTTCATATAGGATAACAGTCTCTTATTTTGGAGCACAGGAAGTGGAAAAAAAAACCCTGAAATCTGACTTCACATTTTTCATCCCTAATACAAAATGCATTCTCTAGAGATTGGATTGTTTAAATAAGACATGCCAAACCAGTATAATTATATGGATGTTATTTGTAACAGTGACTCCACGTTCCCAGTTCAAATGGCGGCGTGCGGGAGATTATAGATATATGGCCTATAAAGAGTTATAAATCTTTGTTTATTTTATTAACTATTATAAGACATGCCCTGCGGATGACAGATCAATAATGATCCTTGTGGTTTCCTGATGGAAGGCTGAAATTATTTTCTTCCATTACAACTTAAATGTAACCCAATTTTGCTCATCTATCATCTTTATAATAGTAATAAAGAAACATCACCGTATGCTTATTTTTCTGCCTGTTCCTATTATTCCTTGTTTGCATCTTGTTTTGATTTTGTTTTCATTCAAAATTGTTCTAATCACTTTGCTTTCTTCCTTTGATGCTTCTGAGTGGTGACCCTTTAACTTTGGCACTCTGAGACGGAGATGGAAAATTACTACTTTAAGTTTCCTTTATTTTGGGAAGCAGTTGGCTACTCTTTGAATTTGAGTATAAATGATAATTAAAAACAAGGAAACTTGATACAAACAAACTGTGAGGTTGAGTTTTGTTTTTTAACTGCATTTTCTGCAAATTCTTGAATGCACAGTATAACTTAAGCTATATGGGCATCACATCTTATAGTGCCATGGATAGCATAATTGAAAGTCGGGGAAAGTAGCACACCTTATCCTATCCTTCTTGACTATAGCACACTTCTGATTCAAATGTCTTTCCACACCCAATCTCTTCTTTCTTTTTTTTTTTCTTTTTTTTTTTAAGCTATCATTTTAAATACTTACACAAATTAAGCATTATGGAAGTGGCTCACTCATAACAGGTAGGGAGAGAAGTGAAAGACCCTCATAAGCAATAGAACCAGAATGTGTTTCTTCCAGAAAACAATACAATAATTTGAATTTGCATTTCTTTATACAAATTTTCTTACTATAATTGCTGCTATTTATTATTGTGCTATTGATTCAGTTAGCTCTTTTATAAACATGGTTGCACTTGTCCACCCAACAGTCCTGCATGGAAGAAAACAGATTCAGAGTTTAAATCATGTTCTTATCACCAGACAGATAGAAAATGGTGGGGTATAGATTTAAATTCAGATCTCTTTGACTTCAGTCTTGTTCCGTTCGGCCTTGCAGACTCCCAGAGCTAAATTTATGGTCATATTATTGGGCCAGGTACTTCATATATATTATCCTAGATTTTTTCAAAACACCATGAGGCAGGTATTGCTACCTGGATCTTACAATGAAGAGACTGAGGCCCTAAGAAGCTAAGCAATGTGGCAGAAGTCACACAGCTGGTATGTAAGAGGCCAGGACTTCCATCCAGGTGTGTCTGGCACCAAATACCATGCTTTTCCCTTTCAAATAATCAATCATTGGTTATCAAGATGACCATGATGTCGATGAAAATATCTGCTACAATTCTACATTTATTCTTTAAAATGCTTACAGACAGAGCAAAACTTTGGTAACGAGATTATGCAAAAATAGCGTATATAACACGATGACTGTAATTTTCTGGGTAGGTGAGAAAATCCTTTTAAATTTTAACCTGAATTAAAAACCTTTCCAAATGTATTATTCCACTTCTAGTAAGTATACTATAATTTAGGAAACTGGATCTTTGTCGATTTGGGGATTTAAAAAAAATCCTTTATTCAATACTCTCATTTGTAGGAGATTTGGCCAGTGCATACTTATTTTAGGTTTTTTTTTTTTTCCTGGAATAATGGTCATGTTAATAAATTCTTTACATGATAATATGGGAGATTCTAGTGAATGTGGTTACAATTTTTAATACTGTTTATCCCAAACAGAATGCAAGGTTTCTTTTTCTTTTTTTTCCTACTCAAATTGGAGCTTTACAAAGTCTCCATATTGTGGGGCATTTTCTCAATTACTTTGTTTTGAATAATAATGTGCTGTTTAGGGACTATGCATTTGTCTAAAACAACCTCAATCAATACTAATAATTTAGGATGCTTATAGAGGTTCACTGATGAATGGGTAAAAAAAAAGTTAAGATAGTTAAGATACTCGTGGGTGTATAATCTCATGATTCTAAGTGTTGGAAGTCACTGTAAACAAAGCTTTTAAAAATCACTTTCAAAAGCAACACAGAAAATGGTTACATTGTGAAGATTAAGAATATTACAGAACACAGATATAATCAACATTAATATGACATAAATGGGTACCAGTGTCTTGAGATCAGTTCCCAGAAAAAGCCTCACAAGAGGAGTCAAAGAATTCTGAAGCACAAATAACTTAGAGGTGAAGATGATGTGCTCTGGAAACTATCAGATGACTCAAAAGAGGGCTTTAGTGATGTCCTTAATATGAGAAGACATATATGAAGAGTCTGTACACCTAGTAGTTCTTAAAATGTCAGAGTCAGAGAAGCAAAATAACAAGTGATCTTAAATAAGCAAGTCAGGCCTGATACACCTAGTAGGGCCCTAAATTTAAAAGACCGTTTCTTGGCACTCTCTCTGTCTATCTTGTGATAGAAACCCTTTCTGTACATGGAGGGAAGCTCAAGGAAGGCCAGAAACCTCTGCTGTGGCTGCTGCTCACACTGAGGACTGGACAGAAGCCTCAGCGGAAAGTCACTGCTGCAGCTTTCTTATTTTTGTCCACAGAGCACACAGTCGTCCCTCCATAAAGATCTGGTTGGTTAGACATGTTAAAAACAAAGCTACAATATATGTGCCTATTCACAAAACTTTATGCCAAACTACAAATTCAGTTCCAAGAAATTGTTAGAAGGGTCACCTGATACCTTGCCAAGTAAATTGGCCAAGACAAAAGGGAATCATCTTATTGCTTAGAGTCTTTCCTAACTGGTTTTATCTTCTAAATCATCTTGTTTTTGTGTAAGTAATAGCTCTAGATGCCTTCATTTTAAAATGAAGTGGGAAATAATTGTATGTTGATTATTGGTTTTCTGTGGAATGAGTATATGAAAACTGAGAATGTGAGTAGTCTCATTCTTGGAAGAATTTTGATCTTTAGTAATGAGAGAAGATAAACAGGCAAATAAATAGAGGAGATTTGAAGGTATTTGTCTTTATGGAATTTGGCCAGTGTAGAAGTTGGCTTCCCTTGTAAAAAGACTGTGTTGGCAAGTTCCATCTTGCTTTCCACAAGAATTTTTGCGATGGGAGTGATAATGGTTTCAGGTGTGGCTGGTACATTTTGGGCATTTTTCCTGGGCAATAAAACTGACCTGAATTTCAGTGCATAATGCTGTTTTTTTTGTTCTCTTTGGAGCACTAAAAAAATCAAAGGGGTAGGATAAAGTTCAGATGTGTTTTGAGGATTTCCAGAATTGATAAATACTTTTATGTCTGTGGGCTGACATGAACAAAATAAAATAATAAGATATCAATATATCCTCATAAATTCTTTTTAATTATTAGGATAACAAGATTTAAATAGCAAAGTCATGGCTCTAGAGGGCCTGGAAGAATTCCTACTAGACTCTTTTTAAATTCATATTTCTGAAGCAATTATTGGATGCAGGAAAAAGTGTTTTTATGGAATGATATTAATATTACACTTTTATTTCTCAATTCCAGGTTTCTGAAAGTCCTTTTGTTTTCTTTTGTTCTTTTGTATTTTCTAGTAAAGGGGCAGCCTCCTGAGGAATCCCATTGCTGCTTTCAGAGTTTATAACATATAGTAAACATATTAAGAAAAAAAAACAAGTCTTAGTTGGGATATAATGTATGGCTATTCTTCCACTTTGGAAGGAAAAGGAGGAAAGTTATGTCTATAGTTCACCAAAGATGAATTTGTTTTCTCAGAAATTTCTAAGCTTTATAAAAAAATTTACTTGGAGTCTCCATCTGGGGAAGTATCCCAGACATGTGAGCAAAAGTGAACCAAACATTTCTAAATTCATATGCCCTTGGTACCCCTCACCGAATTATCTGCTTTCTTTCATCAGGGACATTTTTAATACTTTTTCTGCTTGCAATTATAATCTTTATTACTTAGAAGAAAACTGCAAGAGTAAGTGAGATGTCTATTTCTAAAGTCAAAGTGTCTTTAGAAAAGCTACACTATTTGCTCATTCAATGATGATCATTAGTGGTACAAGCAGGTCCATATGTTCAGATCTGGTTCCAGACCAAGAAAGCCCAAGACCACAATGGACTCAATTTAGTTTTCTTCCCCTGGCCCCAAGTGATCTTATGACTAGCAGGATAAATTCCCTGATGTAGCTAGTAGCTTTCACTATATCTAAATTGAAGCAACAAAGAATTTCCCCAATACCTCCTGTGAAAACACCATTTCATGCAAGTATAAATAATCATCGATCAAAAATATTTATATCTATAAATGTCATTACCAGCCAGATAAAAAGTACCAAACTAGAACTCGGTCGACATATGTCTATTCAAGCAGGGAGTCCACGACTGAAGTTAAGGTCCAAAGGAGGGATCTGGGAGCAAAAATTTCTTCTCTAGTTTTCTAGATTATTTAGAGAAGTATATTAGCTAATTTAAAAATGTTTTACTTATCAACATTTTAGAAGAGAGTTTTAAAAATTTGTGTTAAGTTTCTTTAAGTAATGCCACGAATACAGATCATTTGTTTGCATATTACTGAGCAAACTGGGACTCATAAGAAAAAAAGCCTTAGAAACACATAAATTAACTTGAGTGTCTAATTTTAAATGTTGTAAAGACTGTATTGGGATCTCAATAATTATGTTTTACAGGAACTGCGGTTGTGTTAAACTTTGCATAAATCTGACTAGAATTACTAAAGCTAGTATGAGAAATAAGTTTAATAAACTGAAGTGTTGGCAAATGTACAAACCCAAATTGTAAAAATATTTTTTCTTTTAGTTACCACATTAAGTTTTTCTCAAGCTGTGATTTTACTTTTAAATAAAGATCCAATTTCTAAATTTTCTTGGAAAGAATTTGCAAATATTTTGGATTTGGACCATGTACCAAGCACCAATAAGCTCTTAATATTCTTTTGTAGACTGATACCCATTTTGATTTATACACCATAATTCGTAAATGGGGAACCTGTACGACTTACCCTATTAAAGCAGTGTTCGTGGTTGGGTCCATAAAAATGCTGGAGACACCTCACGTTGTTTTTGTTGACAATCTTGTTGAAGAATTCATTGACATACTTGATGGGGAATGCACAGACAGCAGAGCGATTCATAGGTTCAGCAGAATCTGGCTTGCTTTGAGCAAACACCCCATAGAGAATGTCATCATCCAGGTTGGCACCTATTTGCCTAGCAAGATGGGCCCCAGGCTTACCGACATACGCGGCTTGGAGAATATTAAACACTTCCTCCCTTGTGGATCTCTTTCTTCTCTTTTCCGTGAGAATACACTCCAGAGGCATTTCCATGTAGGAATGCAAACCAGAGTCTACGGAACAGAATCTGATTATTCTTGTGTGAAATGTCTGAGCATCGAGAGTTTCCCGTTGGACCGTCAAAAAGTAAATAAAATGGTTGCTTTCGAAGGCATAAACATACTTAATGGGGTAAGAATCTCGGAACTCAGGTAAAACATCGATATAGGACTGGTCTGTCAAAAACTTAAAACCATCTTGTGTTTCCTTTAGTCTTCTAACTGATATGGAATGCAATGAATGATCTGGCAGGTAAGAAGAATTTATGGTATTGCCCACAAAGAAGTTGATGAACCGGTCCTTTACAGACAGCAGAACTTTGGTTCCCAGGGCACTCACCACACAGTCAGGACACTGGCCGGGGTCTTCGTCTGCCTGTGGGGAGTACATGCAATGGACTTTGAACTGTATGTCAGCTGTATTATAGGGTGGAAGGACGTGTCGCTGGCAGGTCCCTCTGCGGACGCTGCCGCAGCTAATAAGTTGGTCATCGTAGTACGTATCAACAAGAAGAACCATGTTGATGTTATCTTTCCAAACGCCCCCTGAAAAATTGGCTTTGTGGCTGCAGTCCTGACATGGTGAGCAATCTGGGTGTTCCAGCACGGGCCCAGTCTTATATTCAGCAACCTTCTGAAGGTCTTTGTCATTTAAAACGTAAATGTAGTTAACGGCACCAAGGTAAATGTGATGCTTGTGTAAAACGACATTCTGGATGGGCGTTTCCGCGGTAAAGTTGGGGAGCTGATACTTCATGTTCACATTCATCTCAGACTTTACTAGTGCCTCTTTGCATTCCCCATCGCTCTTCTGCACCAAAGTAAACAGAAGTACAAGGATGCCAGGTGCAAGCACAGCATGGGCCTTCATGGTGAGATGTTTATCTGCCAAAACATGTTCAAGGCAAGAGAAATTTAGTTATCATTAGAAACAAAGAAGAAATGGAAAGAGCTATAGCAGTTAAACTATAAGAAACAAAGCTTCCTAACAAAATTTTACGTCAAGTGAAAACAGAAAAACTCTAGCTGGTTTCACATAAAGATGCATTGTGCAGTGGACATGACTCTACATCGTTTAATTTTAGAACTCAAGCCATGAACAAGTAATTTTAGAGAACCATTATGAGATGCAAACAATGTTCTGTATTAAGGACGAGAGAGCAACTAAGTTAGATTCATTCAGCAATGAAGTCAGAAACATAGTCAATTTCTTTCTTAACCCCTTGCTAGTTGTTTAATGTGGTTTAATATCTGTGGTAATGACTAGGTTGATATTTAAATTTTCTCAGTCAAGTAAAGGAATTGTGGTTCCGATTCATTTATTCTAGAAATCACAGCAGGCTTTGTTTCCTTGGGAGCATGTAGAATTACTAGGCTAAATTTAGCTTCCTTTTGGAAGAAAACAATCATAAATTCTAGAAGCAATATGATCACATGCTGTTTATAATAGGATTTTGTGTGCAGAGGAAAGGTATGGTTATAATTTGGCTATAGTTGACCTATTGTTTTGGATAAACAAATGCTTAACTTAATGTAAGATCACTGGGAACATAAAAACAGCAAGCTGAAAACGTATAAAATAAAATATAATCTTCAGGACTAAAGTCCTAGAATTATTTCACAGGGAAAAACAACATATTGTTCATTACCAAGTCGAAAGCGATTTAGTAAAAAAGAACATCATATTAACATTCTGTTGCATGCACATGGACAATATTTCTACTATGAAATGTGAGTGCATTTGTTATTCAGTTTTTGAAAACTTAAGGTACACAAGTTATAAACATTGTGAGTTCTACTTATAATAGTTATTGGTAGGACAGGTTGGAAGGAGAGGCCTTAGAACAAATAGAAATTGATGGCTATTACTTTTTTTTAAAACATAATTCTGACAGGACAGAGGAAGCATCTAAAAACATACCAGGTATTATAACTATTCTAACATCTAACCCTGGGTCTACAAAGTCACAACAGAATTCACTGAGTAACTAGTATTTGCATAGCTCTGTGCTTGCACCATGGGAAATAACCCTTCAGTGAACCTACAATGTGGCTGAAAGATAACCCTTCAGTGAACCTACAATGTGGCTGAAAGATAACATACATATATGAACAACCATAACTCATGGTAGTGTAATGTCCTGCTTGGCACAAACCAAAGCTAAAAGCAGCAAGAGAGGGAGGCATAACCTGTACTTGGTATTACTATGATTATGAAAAATAGGGACAAGTCTACTGTGTTGTTAAAGTCTAGGAGCACAAGGATGAGGTCTGTTTGTCTCGTCACTCTATCCCAAGTACCTGACATAGAATCTAGAACACAGTAGTGTTAAATAAATACAGGCTAAATAAAGGAGTGAATAAAATTTAGCAATAAGTTCAAAATCACAGAAGAGGTAAATATAGTAACCAGAACTTGAATCCAAATCTTTGACTCCAAATTCAAAGATAGTTTTACTCTATTAAATTTGATAGGAATTGGGGCTTTATTTAAGAAGTAAAAGAAAGTCATTAAAGGGTTTTGGGCTGGATAGCCCCATAACTAAGGTTTTACTTTGGGAAGATTGATCTGGAGGCGAGCTGGCTTAGAGCAGAGAGAACCTGACAATGGGAAGACCAGATGACAAGATATTATTAAAGCTCATAACCAAGTAAAAAGGGCCAGCCAAAATAATGGCCCCAAGAATAGATAGAAAGGGATGAATGAGAGACATATTTGAATAAATAAGGTTGACACCAAAGTTGGTGGAGTATAAAAGAGAGAAGGCAAAGGTGCTTAGCAGTCATCTGAAGAAAAGTGGGACGAGCTACAGATCCAGGGTAGCCAGTAAGAGGAAGCTGGGCTGAAGACCAGGGGATACACTTAGTTTCTTTAAACTGTATTGAATGTGATGTGATATTGAGAAATGAGTGAAAAATGTTTTACTACGGGGATGACTAGTAGATTTTTCGTTGTTTACCAGGAAGCAGGTATCTGGAATAAGTGAAGATGAAGGTTCCAAGCAGACAGAGCTTTCGTGTCAAACAACAGAGGAGGATAATAAGAAGGATTCTGAGGAGAAGCCTGCCCTTACTGGGAATTAGGCATAATAAGTCTCAGGTGAGACAATATCCATTTTGGGTGAGACAGTGGCAAGTGGAAGCATGAGTGCCAAGTTACTGCCATCTCTGCACTAGAATGATCATTCAGGACTCAGTCTTGGTGGAGTAACTGGGATTCTAGTTGGACTAGAAATAAACTTTGCATCTATACAGAGGTGATGGTTAAAACCAAGACTATGTTCATGGAGAGACAAGGTGAACAAAAAAAAGGCAAATGAACCAAATCCTGGGGAATACTGGCACTGGAAAAACCAGTGAAGGAGTCAATGAAGGTAAGTAGTGAGGTGTCAAGTGAACCTATACTGCAGAAGCTAGGCCAGGCAAGAGGCTAAAGGAGGAGGATGCAGTTCACATGGAAGCTCTTTGTTGGCCTTCATATGTAGGTTCAGTAGATTCGATAGTGGTACTAGATGCTAAACTGTGAGGGAATGTAGTTAAGAAGTAGAATGCTTGTGAAAGGAAGGACAAGCAGAAGGCAACAGGCAGGTCAAGAGGAGTTTATCTCTAAATTGTAGGAAAGACATGCTTATCCGGAGATCTTTCTTCCTTCTGCTAACATTTATTGGTGTCTACTACGGGCCAGGCAGTGTGGTATGTGCTGAGAATACAGAGACATGGTACCTCTGCCCAAGAAGTTCACAGTTACTTGGTGGAGGCAGTGGGTGACAGTCAGTTATGGACATGTGTGAAAAGGGCAGCCAACCAGACTAGAAATAATGCTAGAGTTGAGTCTTGAAGGAGGCTGGAGAATGAAAATTCCTAGGTGGCAGAGCAATTTGTGTGACGATATAGAGGCAGGTAGGTGCACATGGCCAGGTCAGAAGAACTGCAAGTAGTTGAGCCTAGAGAGGTGGGAAAACCAAAGCAGGTAAATGAGGGAGATAAAAATTTGGGGGGCAACCATTCAAAAGAGCAAGAAGAGTAATTTCCAAGAGCCCTGGAACATAAGACCTGTCACTATCTGAGACAGAGGAGAGGATGAGAAGTCAGATGAAGTACAGGGACACTGAAGGAGTTCAGGACACAGGATCCCAATGTTTTAAAAATAAATTAGAGTATATGGCCATCTGCTGAAAGTGATAGATATAGAGAGGGATTAGGAACTTCAAAGTGGGGGGAGGGGTTTAGAATTGCTACAGCAGGGTATGCAAACCGAGGTCAGCAAGAAATGAAAGAAAACATTGCTTACTAGCTCTGAGGGTTCCTCTGAGCAAAAATACAATGTATTATGACTTCCTCTCCACATTTATGAGATATGGAAGAAACCCAAAGCAGAAGGTCAAGGACATAATGATTTCAGGGTCTAAATGAACGCATGTGATGAGAAATATAATCTTTGAAGGCTGGGAAATTGTAGTAGTCTGGGGCAGGGTGTGGGGGGAGCTTCATTAAGGTAAAGAAGTGGAAGAGAAATCATATAACAATAAAAATAACATGTATTGAGTGCTTACCATATGCCAGGCATTCTGCTAAACCCTCTAAATTACTCTTTATAAACACCCTGTGAAGTAGGAAGTGTTATTCTCCTCTCATAGTTGAGCAAACTTGCCAAAAGTCACACAGTTAGAACCAGATTCAATCTCATGTCTGGTTTACAGGAATCTGTCCAGGCTCTTAAATGCTTCAAGAACACTGCAGTGGCTTCCTGAGCTAAGAGGGGCAGTGAGCTAGGCAGAAGGTAGACAATCAGAGCTTTGGTCCTGGCCCTTTCCCTCTCTAGCTGTGTGACTTCAGGGAGTTCATCCATCTCTTGAGTTCCAGGGTCTCATATCAATACCCTCACATGATTGTTTTAAATATCAGAAAGAGATCTCATCTTTGAAAGAACTTCGCTATATAGTGTATATAAATATAAATGTAGGGTGTTGTACTTGCTATTTTTATCTATTGGTCTCATTGTTTGGAAATGTACTAGAAAATTTCTGGCACTAGTGGGGGGAATGATAATGAGTAAAAGAAAAGAATTTGGAACAAGTTATCTTATTAGGAGACAAATACAAACTGCAAACAAACTGTAAATATGTATCTAAACCTTCTAGACCATATTAAACAGAAAAATTAAATGCATTCTCAGTATGGTACTGGTATAACTTTAAAATTGGCAACATTAGCCTAATACATTATTTTTTGCTGTATTTTCTCTAGTTGAAAATAATAGAGGAAGAAAATAAATGAACCATTACTGTCAAAAGAAAAAAAGGCATAACAATCAATTTGCATCATACTTGATGCCTATTAATGCACTGCAGAGGGTGAATGATTTTTTTCAAGGTTTTTTAAAGAAGCCTTCAAAATTATCTTTAAAAAAATCCGAGGTATTATATTAAATCATGTTTTAAAAATAAGGTTTATATCTTAAGGTTGGTGCATAAGACAGTTACCAATAACTAGAATTCAAAAAATGTACAAATGTACTAATGGGCTTTTTTTGTTATCTTACTTGAGGTGGCAAATCATAAGAAAACAATTAAGGAAGGAGGCTATTTTTTCTATTAAAAAAAAATCTTGCAGAATACCCCTGGCATTAGTAACCCAGTCTCCTGTACATTCTTTACATTCTCTTGGTAGCATATGGTGATGCCATTTTTCAGGTTGAAAAACTAAAGAAAAGATTAACTTTTTTATTAAAGCAAAAAAGATGAGCAGAGGGACCAGTGTCAACAGCAGGATTTTAAATTAAAATACGGGTTTCTGTTTAATTCTCAGATAATGAAAAAACTTAAATGCCCCATTTCCTTGATCATTTCAACTAATTTAGGCCCATCCCCATTAACAAAGGGGTGTGCTGATCAGACTAGAGCTCCCGCGGAAAATGTCTGTGTCATTCATAAGGAAGGGAGAGGGGCCTTTTGGAAGTACTTGTTTTTGAGCTGTACACCTGATGACACTGCCAGTTAATTAAGTGACAGCTGAATGGTCAAGTGCACAGACTCTGGAGACAGACTGCAGGGTTTGAATCCATTCACTCTCTGTGTGACCTTGGGCAAATAATTTCTCTGAGCCTCCATTTTATCATCTGAAATATGGGTATGATTATAGTACCTACCTCACTTGTGATGGTTACTCTGAGGAGTCCATGAGTTACTGCATGCAAACCAAGAGCAGTGCTTGGCACATAGTAGGCCAATAAATGTTTTCTATTATTGTTGTTTGTTCATGCCTTCAATAAAAACTTTTTGAGTATCTATTATGTTCCAGATACTGTACAGAGTGCTGAAGACACAAAAATGAATAACAGTGGTCAGTGAGATCTCAGATTTGTAGAAGAAGCAGACAAACAGACCACAGTTTAAACTCAATGTGAAAAGGTCTATGGGGACCTAAAGGGGAACTTAACCAGGTTAGGGGAGTCCTGTGGGCTTACCAATCCATCAACCAAACATGGTCCTTTTTTCATAATGCATTCACAATACCGAGGGGCAGCATGGGGGAAGAACCTGAGCTTTTGTAGTGGCAGTGCAATTAAATAGTTGTATGATTCAAAGCCAGTCACCCAATTCCTTTGGCCTCAGTTGTTTTCTTATTTGTAAAATTATAGCATTGAACTAGTTAGGTGCTGAAGCCCTCTGGCATTGGCTCATGACAGCCTATCGTGTGCATCTCTTCCCAATTCACGTTCAGTGACCTCATCTCAGTAGCTTGAAATCAGCCATGGTGGGAGTATTTATATCATAGAAATAGGCTAGCACTACAAATCAGGGCTTTATTTTCCCCCCTGAAGTGACGGTTATTATTTATAAGAATACTCCTGGGTTGAACTAATGAACTTCTGAGTATTTTCCAACTAATAATTTTCAACTCTGAGATGGTTTTCTACAATTATAATCTATTGCCACTGAGTTAGATTTCTTTTTCCATCTATGTAATTTGCCTGATCGAGCTGTGAGAGCAATTTTAATATTTATATTTGTAGTGACTCCAGAAATACTTTCAGTTTTCATACATTTTTATCTTGATAATTTATTCCTGTGATTCGCCTGGGTTAGGCTTTCAATATAGTATGTCTTTTTAACAGTTTTTTTTTTCTTTCTGAAATAGTGCTGGCCATTTAACCAACTTTGAGTTCCCTACTAAAAGGAACACGTAAAGATGATTCAAACAGGCTGACTAATTCATTCTCTTAAAATTTTGTGCACATAGCAGGTGAAACTGAATCATCCATAAAACATTTATTTCTTTTAAGTTGGTAGTTAATATAATTTCACTGGCAAAACATTTCCTGGGAGTGATTATATCAATGGCACCTTGGTCATTAAACTACTGGTATTAGGAGTATTTCCTATAAAAAGGGCTGCTCTGTTAGATAAAAGTATCAGCTCAGCCTAACCTTAAGACCAGCTACTCAACTCTGTCATCTATCTATCTGCCTCTAGTTTTCTCATTAAATTAGCTTATATTGGTCTTTTTTTATCCCTTAGGAAATCTAGTAATACATTCTCTAAGAATTTATTAAGTAACTATCTATGCCTATCTTCGCTGCTACTGTGATCATCGCTGTCCTCATTATCAACAAAAACCTGTCACAAAGCATCTGTGTGTGTTGCAGTCAAATACTGATTCCTCAGAAAAAAACACAACAGGTAGTGGAATACATTTTAGAAGAGAGAGACTTTCCAAACTTTGATATAGTTGTTTTCTTTAGGAATTAATTTTCTTAGAAATCATAATATTTTATAACTACACAGATAGTACTTTATAGTTTATAATACACTGTCAATTATATCATCTCTTCTAACTGGCATGAGTGCTTTGAAGGTAAGCATTATTCCCATGTTTAGATGACAAAACTGAGACACAATGAAAATGAAATATTATCTAGAATGTGATAAACATGTAATCTAGTTCTTCTGAATGTATTTCTAATTTTTTAAAAGTATGATACTTACTTGAATTGTTTCAAATTATCTGTATTTCCTGGAAAATATTTTTATTCAAAAGGCAAATTTTAGTAATTTTTGTTTTTACCTGCCCAGCTGCCACTGTCTCTACTGCTGGCAACTCTTTTGAAAACTCTCCCTTTGCTATCTTATGGGTGAGCTTGCAGACCAGGCTAGCCTTTCGATGAACTCCAGTCCTTTAAACCACAGCTTGGTTTGGGGTGAGCATGTGACCAAAGCAAGGCCATTCAGAATCTTTTAGGGAATTCAATATAGCTACTGTGAGAAGACCTCTCTCCTTCAAAGATCACACAAACTAAAACTGATGTTTTAACTTGGAGTGTCTGATGACCATCTTTTCCACTATGTGGAGAAAGCCTGCCTGAGCATGACACTGGCCCAAGGAGATGATCCCAGCCATGGAGAAAGCCAGGCTCCTGATGTTATTGCTTGAGTATCTGTATCCACTGCATTTTAAGCTAATAGGAAAGAGTAAATTTTTCTTTCCTCTTTTCTTTCTTTTTTTTTTTATCAACAGTTTCACTGTGATTCATTTATTCCTTGCTCCTAAGAAAAGTCCTGACTAAACAATGCCTACTTAAAAATACTAGAAATCTATGAATTCAAACACAAATACATAAGCAACTCTATGTATTCAAGTAATAGAAAAAGATGATTTCTTTATTTACTTGAAGAATTACTTTAAATATTTCACTGTGCATTTCGACAAATCTATTAGTTAAAATTTCTGAGGTGGTGTACTAGCTTTTTTCTGCTATATAATTTCATAATCTTCTACAATATTTACTTAACATAATCTTGGGATAGAAATAATGTATCAGTGAAGTCAAGATATGAAAATTAGAAAACATTTTAATCCTGCTTTTAAGTGTATAAAAGGGATTTATGATGATGGAATATGGCCGAGGTCCCATATTAAGGAAATTACAGTCATAAAAACAGTCACAGCTAAATTTCCAGGAAGATCTGCCAGAATGAAATCCTAAGGCAAATTCTTAGCCTTCTCTCTATAAACATTATTTCCATTAACTTTAAAAGTAGGCCCATAAAAACAAAGGAAAGAAGATTCCAATAGATTTCTGATGTCATTTAAAACACTGCATTTATACACTCACTGCTAATGAAGCCATATTATGTCACATAATATTAACCAAATATTTGTGAACACCCATTGTATGCCATGTCCTTGTCTAAATACTGTGAGTTTCTACCCTTAAAATTCTACAGTCCATAAATTTGAACCAAATGCTTAAAATTGAAATGTGTAACCTAAATTGAAAAGTAAATGGATCTACTGGGCTGTCGAGAAAGCTTTGTTAAAAAATTGATTCTTATTCCTTTAGATTTAATATTTAGTGTTACAATCATCAAAAAGCCTAAACTAACTTTAGAAAGATAAAACAATACGCCATGTCAACAATCTCTTCTAATGTAACCAGACATTACCTTGACAATGATTTCTAACATTAATTGAAGGGATGAAGAAATCGTCAAGATTTTTTTAGCTCAATTGCTCTTTTATATAACTACATTGAAATGATCCATAACACCCATGAGTCAATCCTACGTCTAATATTTACAGACTAGTTTGCTTGACAACATTCTTCGCAATAGCTCATAAAACTTCTGGAGAAGAACTAGGGTGTGGTAGAGAGAGTACAGACTTCTGTGTCAGACAGACCTTGACGTGATGTGAATTTGGGCTTTACCATTTACATACTTTCTGATTCTGAATGACTATGTCTTCGTTTAAAACATGGGGATAATGGTACACATCTTGTAGGTTGGTCATTAGGGTAAGAGATAAAATATGAGAGGTACTGGCATTCACTTATGTCACAAACACTGGCCTCAATAAATGCAGCTACTATGCTTATCATCCTAAGTTGTGTTTTAGCCGGTTTTTGCCGGCCCTTGTCAAAAATGAGGATCTTGGCACAGTCCACTGGGTGAGCCCACTCCAAATACTTGGTGACTGTTTCACCAACTTAGTCCTCTCATCTGCAGATTAAATAGTGTTATTTCTTATTTTCCCACCCTTTGGCTATCTTGTGGTTTTCATTAAACCTGTTTCAAGTTCTTGAAGTCCTTCTAAAGTTGTCCTCCAAGAAAAAGGCCATGGAAAGGGCCTTCTATATTTAGGTAGAACAAATAAGTAACCATTACTTTGTCTCCTTAGAAAAGAGTAAACTCATATTCCCACTGAGGTTTAGCAAGTAAAGATATAGGATGCCCAGTTAAATTTGAATTTTAGATAAACAATGAATAATTTTTCTTAGTATAAATATGTGCCATGAATGTATTTTATATGACAATTCTAGTTGTAAGCAAATGAAGAAAAACAAAGTAACAATCACTCTTTTTACTATCAGGACTCTGAAAAGATTTTGGCTGAACCTAATTATCTTATGGAGTAGTACAATATTTTTAAGCTTTTTGTAGCACACATGTTGCAAAACTGCATATAATTTTATTGTTATTTTGTTGTTGTGTGTCTAAATCATGCTGTTTTCAAAATGATTATCATGGTAACCCATTCCTAACAGGGGGTTTTAATTACCATGTGAAGGTATAACTATGTGAATAGGAGTAAAGATTCTTTTCTTTTTTTACTAAAAATCAAAGAAAAGACTGTGTGCTTGTGGAAAAAAGTTGTACTGTATATGGCAGCTTGTCGCTGACATGAAATTTCTGAAACAGAAAAAATATTCCTAGATGGACTTGCATTATTTATAATAAGCAAGCTTATTAAAAATTCAAATATAGGTGGCAATAGGAGAAAAGTTAAATATGGTACCAGAATAATTTTCACGTGTTACAATATTTCCAGGGGCTCCTCTAAATACTGATTCTTGATTATGATTATGACACAAATATTGTTTCTGTGAATGAGACCTAAATTGTACTTTTCTTCAGAAGCTTATCCAATATTGCATCCCTTCTTCTTCCAATAAACATTTTAAAAGTTGAAAATGACTGAATTATAGCACAAGAAAAAGCCAACTATGCATTTTCTAGTTGTAACATGATTGTGATCACTGTCCAACTTGGATATACTAAGAGTAAAGATAAAAAGAATAGAATATCATTGTATTCTCAAGATTATTCCTCATACATTCATAATCTGTTAATAAACATCTTTGTACTTTTAAGAATGGTTGAATGTATTCAATTTCTGGGAAAGAATAAATAGACATTTGTTTTATCATTGCGCTTATTGTAAAAAGTCCTATTCAGAAAATATATTACATTGTCAGAGTCCTGATTGATGGACAGGCTTTTGTCCCATTAATAAGTTGTCAGTTAGACAAGAATGTTTCACTGCCCTTGAAAAAGTGCAGATTGAACTTTCAATGTTAAGAAAGTGTTAAAATGCTTGAAATCCTATAAAACTATTTAAACATATTTTTCAGCCTAATGGATAGATATAATTTTATAGAAGTGCGACCAGATTTTGTACAATTAGTCCAGGAACACTAAACAACATGAATCTACAAATAACATTTGAGAAACATCTTTCTAAGTATGTAAGTTAAAATAAGCCTAGCAACCTTTTCCAGTTGCATTCAAATGCAGGGTTTGAATAGGTTAAACTTCACTGAACTGTCAGAATGTGAACCACTGAAAGGAGACTGGTTGGAGAGGAAACTGGTACATTACTCATTAATGAATCAGATATTTCCCTCCCTCCATGTTTGAAAATGTCCTCAGCATAAGTCATGGTAAATTCCAAGTGGGGGAGACTGTATTCAGGACTGGGTTTACATAACTGATCAATCTCCTGTCATGTTACCTAAAGCAGAAATCAAATGGCTGTAGAAGAATGCTGATGGTGAGTGGACCCCATTGTTGTCACGGTGGCTGTCATGTAAAGAAAAATCAACATCCAGGGAAAGAGAGGCAAAGGGGAGAGGCGTGAAGGTTCCATAGGCCAGGCCCTGACCCTGATCCTGAAATACGGAGTGGTCAGATGAGGTGGGTGCTCCCTGTAACGTGACTTTCCCTTAGTTCTTAGGGTACGTCTGAAAAGTTCCTGAGAACTTTTCTTGGAAATTGAAGTTAGCAAGTAGACTCACTGGCAGTGGAATAAACGAGGAACCTTTTTCTAGGTGAATTTTGTCAGTATATGACATTATCTTTTTCAGGTAAAGGAGAAAAAAAAACTTTTAGAAATCATGAAAATACTCTGAATGGAAGGAAAAGCCAAACCAAGCCATATTTTTGTATAAATGTGGATTCCTTAGGTGAACATAATGCAATTCTAACAGTGCTGGGAGAAAAATTAAAAGCATATAAATATCACTATGCTGATATCAATAGTAATCAGAGAATAAAGAACCAAATAAACCTTCTATAAAAATCTTAAATACTTTTTAACGAACAGAGAATGCTAAACAAAGCTCTCCTCATAAAAATAGAACAGTGCAGAAAAATAAGTATCTAAGTACAGAATCAAATTTTTAAAACTCAGTAAATACTCTGGATCCTTGAAAAATCAATAAACAAGAAGGTAAGCACACCTCAAAAACAACTGTGCTCAGGACTGCTTTAACTAATCAATTCAAGGAAAAATAATTCAGGCAGTTGTGTGTTTGTGTGTAGAGGCAATATGTGTTTAAGGGAGAGAAGGAGACAGAAACAAAAGAGAGAAGAGAGGGTAAGACATTTAAAAAAATAACTTTCCAATCATATAGGTGTTGCCCACTGGCTGGCAGTCCCAGCCTCCTGCCCACTGCACTCCAGGTGGTTCTGTAAAGATGGGCACGCGTGCCTGGAGAAGCAGAGAGGGAAGAATGCTAACTTTGGCAGATGGAGGCAGGGCCAAGTAGTATTTCAAAGTGGAGATATTGCTTGAGCTGGGACTTGCAGGACAAGTTGGAGTTGCTCAGGCACAGCTGAGGCAGGGGACAAACACTTTGGACAGAGGACTCACACACAGACACCTCAGGAAGAACGTGCATGGCTATTCAGGAAGCTGTAACTAGTATAGGAACAGCGAGGGCTGGGTGTGGATGAAGTTGGAAGGTTCAGCTGGGGCCACAGCCACAATTTTGTGACTGTGTTGAAAGTGGACTGGAGTAGGAAGGAGCTAGATGCCGGAAGACACGTAGGTCACTGCATCTGTCCAGGCAATAGGGGATGACAATTAAGAACAGAGTGACTCTCAGATCTGTATCTTCATCTCATTGCCTCAAGATCCAGCAATCCATCTCTTAAGCATCAGTTTTGTATGTCCAACAGCCATTTAAGACTAAATTTGACATGTGTATATTGAGGCCCTACTATGTGTGAGGTGCCTGAAGTACCTCAGTAAACAAAACCAACATTCCTGCTCTTGTAGAACTTACTTTCTAGCAGGTAGATCCAGACAACAAATAAGTCATATAACAATTAAGTAGATCATGTAATGTATTAGAAGCTGATGAGTGTTATGAGGAAAAAAAAAAAAAAGAGTAGGGTAGGGGGATCAGGCATATCCAGAGGGAAGGTGGTGGGAGAGAATTTTTGCTTTGAAAAACTGGGAAGATGACTTTTGTGATGGTTAAAGGAGGAGAGGACTTAGCCATCTGAGATGTGAAAAGGGATTTCTAGGCAGAGACAAGAAGGATCAAACTGAGAGCCTGCCTGATGTTTGAGGCACAGCAAAGGGGCCAGTAAGCCTGGAACTTGGTGATGGGAAGATGAGGTCAGAGGACAAAGAATTAGAGCGTGTAGGGCCTGTAGGCCACTGCGAGGCTTAGGCTTTTATTGGAGTAACATATGGAGACACTTCAGGGTGTTGAGCAAGTGATTATGATTGAACAGCATCACCTCGACAGTGTGAGGGGAAGACTGCTGGTGGCAGGGAGGTGGGACAGGGCAAACATGGAGAAGTGAGGCCAATTTGGAGGCTGATGTAATAGTCCAGGTGAGTGATGGTGGTGGCCTGGGCCGGAAGGAAAAGGTGCATGATAAGAGGTGGCTGAATTCTGGTTATCTTTTAAAGAGAGAACTAACAGGATTTACTGATAGTTTTAAATACAAGGTGTATGAGGAACAAAAGGGTCATGAATACTCCAAGGATTTTGGCTTTTTTAAAAGGGAAAACGGCTTTACTAGTTACTGACATGGAGAAATTGGTGAGTGAAGCAAATTTGGTAGGAATATGAGACTATCAGGAGTTTTGCTCATGTTTGAGGTAGTTTTTAGAAATCCAGGTGGAGCTGTTCACTATGCAGTTGGATATGTGAGTCCTAAAGTTAAGAAGAAAAGTCTAGAAATTTAAAGTAGGAGGTTGTCTGCATATCAATGGTATGAAAAGCTTTGAGACTGGACGAGAGCACCAAATAAAGGGATGTAGAGAATGGAGAGAGGAGGAGTACACACTGGAGCACAACAAAGCTAGTAGGCTGGGGAGAAGGTGAATGAGACAGAGGCTAAGAAGGAGCAGTCAGATATCCTTTTGACACCTTCATCTATTCCCACAAAACTTGCTTTCCCACTCTGTATCCTAGTTTAGTGCTTAACATTTCTCACATTTACAGTACATCATCCTTAACTCACATTTGCAAGTATTCTGAATGTGTCCATCTGCTTCCATCACAACCGCCACCTATAATTCAGGGTGGTGTCACTTCTTGCCTGGATTACTACAACAGCTTCCTACCTGGTCTTCCTTCACTATTCTTGCTTCTGATCATCTGTTTCCCAATACTAGAGATATCTTTCTAAAATGACAGTCTGATTAGGTCACCTTTCTGCTTAAAAACAATTCAATTCCTTAGCACAGCTTAAAGCCATGCATGATTTGGCTTCTGCCTAACTCTCCAGCCTTGCCTCTTGCCATCATCTCCCTAGAAATCTAGGCTGTAGCCACTCTGCCCTTCTTTGAGCTGTTGAAGCAAGCCATGTGCTCTCTCACTCTGGGTCTCAGTACGTGTGGATTCCTCTTTATGGAACACTCTTGCTGTCATCTTCATCTGGTTAACACTTTCTCTTCAAGTTTCACTTTAGGGAACACTTCTTTTAGGAAGCCTTCTCCAGTGCCTCTTACCAGGTGGTAAGAGATTAGGAACTCTCCCATTGCTCATATATCAGATGTTATAATGTTGAGTTGTAATTTACTTTATCTGTATCTCCCACTAGATTGTAAGTTGTTTTCAGCCCTTAGCATAGTGCGATCATATGACACTTTATAAAAATTTGTTGAAGAATGGATGAATAACGGAATGAATTAATATATGAAAGAATAATCTTGAACAAAGACTCTGGAGGTATGGATATGACAGGAAAGAAAGGACAAGATTAGAAAGATATTAATGAGATAAAATTTATATGACAATAATTCAACATGGATTTTTATTATAAGGCATACTATGAAGTCAAAAATGAATGTTAAGGAAAATAGGCAAAGAAAAGTTTTGAAGCAAAAATGGTAGATCCATTTATAACTGAGGTATCTATTGGTTATTTAAGTGGAGATGTCTACAAGGCAGTTAATAACACTGGCACAATGGTCTAGAGTAAGGAGGGAGTCAGAAATAGTGATCTGTGAACAACTGGTCCCTCAGTGTATTCGAAGTCATAGAGATAAGTGAGATCACCCATGGGTATGGTCAGTAAGTAGAAACAAGGGACCCAAATGGAACCCGAAAGACCAGAATCTAACCTTTATATTCTAAAGAGAAAAAGTTTGAGTGGTATTGCAGAAACTTAAGGAGAAATTTCAATAAGGGAAGCACAAGATATGCACTATCAAATTTCAGAGGGGTCAAGTGGGATAAAAACAAAAGTATCAGTCATATTTGGCGATGAGTAAGTTACTAGCGATTACAGGGAGGACACTTTCTTGGGAGTGTGGAACAGACTGCTTGAGTTGAATGAATTAAGGAATGAATTGAAGTAGAAAAAATGAGTTAGAAATTTATTTTCAAGAAATCTTTACTTAAAGGATAAGGCAGAAATAGCAGTGAATATTTAAGGTAACTGTGTATTAAGGACCCTATCAGGATATTAGACATATGTATTTTTTTCTCTATAAGGAGAGGTTGAGTAAGGGTTGAATGAAAAAAAAAAGATAAGGGAGACTTTAAAAGATGGGAAGCATTGGTAGGAGAGATGTAGCAAAGTGCTTGAAGATGTGTGAAAGAGTGAGATTAAGACCATAGGTTGAAAAGACCATTTCATCATTTGAGACAGAAGCAGTGAGGTAATAATAATAGGTGACAAGGAGACTACTTGGGCTTCTGTTTACTCTCTAAATTATAAGAATATGTTATGCTGAAAATAAGGGGAGCCAAAGAGATTCAAGAGCTTGAGAGGATGGTAAAAGTTTGCAATCATTGTAATGAGTAGAGAGAAAATGGAGAATGACCAAAACAAGAATACAAGTTGTATTGAGGTAAAACTCATCCAAATGCCCGATCTCACTGAGTGCCTAAGCAGTCGACAAAGTAGATTTGGGAATTAAATGTTTCTATAATCATGACCTCTGTAGTAAATTCCTTGGAATGTTTATATAATGCAACAGATTTATAAGTCTTTAATAAGAGAAAATGCCAGCATTTGATTGTTTTTATTTCAAAACCAGTTTTATTGAAATCTACAAGGAATAACTTCAGGGAAAAGAAAAACATTGAAACAAATACTCTGCTCTCTTTTCAATAAAACCAACAGTCTAAAGATGCTAAACAAATGAATCAGGTATAATGATCATCTAACTCTGAAAATTAAAACCCATTTAGGAATTGTGAGGGAGTCCTGATCCCAAATACCAGTCTAGTTAGTCACTCAGAATCTTTAATAACATTTGGAAAGTAATTAATCAACTTATGACACAGATTCAAAGGCTGTCACCTTTCATTTTTGTTAATGAAACTGTCTGGGGTTTTATCTGCACTTTTCTGGTGATTTAACGAACACATTTTATTTTTGTAAGCTCTTTGAAGACCAGAAGAATGTTTAAAATCACTGGACCTTGACGTACAGATTTCACCGAACAATCCAAGTATGTGTTAGTGACACTGAAATAAAATTTAGAAGTATCTTAATTCTGACATGACAGAAAGTGAATTTTTGAAAAGTCTAAAATGCATATTCATTTCTGTCAGGAGGAAGCTTTTTTTTCTGTCAACAAACTGTTTTGGCTGCTTCTTTATATAATTCAGTAGAACTTAAAATATTTATTGTACTATTTTACACTCAATTTAAAAAAATTAAACAGCTAGGGTAATATTTTAAGCTCAGAGGTTTACATAGGCGCTAAACGATTCCAGTCTCGTTGTCTTAACTAGATAGTAGTCTGACTACGAGCTCACTTTGGACAGTATAGCCATCAGTAAGAGCTAGAGGGCTTCTGCCTGAATGTGAGGCCAGAGTCAGATGACAGCTGCTCACCTAAGATTCTTAGAAGAGCAAAAAGACAAAGAGTAAAGGCAGGCCCTGATATGAGCTTTCTTCAAATCTTTAGAGCACTGTCTGAGTTCATGTTTAGAATATAACAAATACAATTCCTACACACACTCCAGTGTGAACTCTGTATAATCAAGGCCCAAAGAAATGGCCTCAAGATAATATCCATGAGGAAAGCTAATATACATCCATAGCAGCTGATATCCCAATAGAAAGTGATAGTGGGTACAGTTTTTAGGGATATAACTTTTGGTTCCAATAGTAACAGATACATTATAATGCACTGATATGCTAGAAAATTTTAGTCATGAAAATGGTGTAAAAACATTTATAAATACATTTGGTTCTTCTTTTAATACTATGATTTCCTCCGAGAACATGAAATTTCATTTAGAGTATTTGTAAGTATCTCAGAATAAAAGTTCTTCCTGCTTCTGCTATGTATTCCTGCTATTCTTACTGGTAGCTATAAGAGGGTAGCATAGATTAAGAGGCTTGATTTAGGACTGGACAGATAATAGTCTAGCTTCTCCCAGAATCAAGCCACCTGTGACAGAGCTGGTGGAAGTTTAAACTTTGTTTATCATGTGCCCTATCACCTTCCTGTGAGCTTCCCTTGATTCCCTACTCAGTTTTGACCAATCTTTTTCTATTTGTAAGGCATCAGCCTGATTCCTAATGGGAAACCCTGTTCATGACTTTCAAAGCACCCAAGCCCATTACCCTTCAGCATATCTACCCACCTCTTCCCTTCCTTAACTTCATGGATCCAAAACTCTTTCAAAGCCTCCAGGTCTTCTCCTTCATTATCTATTTTCTATATCTGTGGCATGAGAGTTACAACAAAAAAAATTTCTTAAACTGAACTATATTTTCACAAATGTACAAATACAGAAGCATTTGACTGCTCATTTGTCAAACTGAGAGATCTTTTAATTGAAGTTAAATCATCTAAATATGAATGTGTACAAACACATTAATGTATGATTATTACTGATGCTCTAATCAACAACTGAAATAAAAATTAAGCATGTCAAAACTATATAAATGAGTTACTCCTTATACAGTGGTGTCTATAATTAAATTTTCTTTTAACAAGTTTTAATGATGATATATGTATTCTGCAAACACTCAGGTTCACCTAAGAGAACTTCTATTTCAAGACCATAATAACACAAAATTCCTTTATCTTCCCACCAAGATATAAGAAACTGCCAAATTCTGATATCTCTGATAATGTTGCACAGAAACATGACATTTTGAATCAGGAAAGGTTTTCTGGGAACTGAATTTGATGAATAGTTAGAAATTCACAACATGATATCAAAAACATCTCAATGTCCATGTTTCAGTACTCCGTTTTCTAAATTCTACTTTCTTTTGGGCAGAAGGAGTTGCTGCTTCCATACCAATCAAAACTCTAATCGTGCATTTCAGCTGCACTTAAAGTTACATATTTGAGCCGAGTCCATATGGGAAGTCTAGTTACCAGAAAATAGACTCACAAACAGGAAATCTAACTACAGTAAGAAGGTGTTTTCCTCCACACAATAGAGTTTAAAAGATGTGTCATCTATGTAATTTGGAGCAAAACTCAACACCACTATTACTGTTGAGTACCCTCTCCTCTCATTCTATATTATGGCAACTTATGATTATAGCATTAAGCCTGTTGGAATTTGCTACTCTTGCTTATAGATACAAATGAACTGCCCTTTTCTGTGCAGAGCTTTCAATCAGTAAGCATGTCAAAGTGGGAGGAAGGATGGCCGAAACAGTAAAAGGGGGAAAAAATCAATTTTCAGAAAGCATATGGTAACAACTGAATACTTAATCAAATGAGCCTAGAAATTCCTTCCCATTTTCAGGTCTCTTTGCAAGGCAGTTGTTTCATGGTACAGAATGAATTTCAATAAATGTCATATATTTAGTTAGATGGTTTATTTTAAAAATTTGTACAACCAGGTCACTGACTCAGAATAGATCTCATTCCAAGACATGACAGACAGATATTGACACTGAATAAAGACTAACATTAGCTGGAAGATTCTGGGCAGAAGAAAAAGTCATTCACTTAACATTCAACAATGTATTTACTGAGTACCTACTCTGTGCCAGGATAAGATTATAATAAATATTCGGACTTTATTTTATATTACAATGGAAGGAGCTGTGCCAAAATAATTTCCTTGGGGTTAGTAAAAATTATAACAAAATACCACTGGTAAGTAAGGTCTTTAAAAGTATATTTTTCACATTGCATCAGAAAAATGCATTAGTACTCATTCAAACATCCACTCTACCATGGTTGCAGGATTTTAGACCTAACTCAGATTTTTGAAGATGATGTTTACTGACCCTTAGTAAAAACCAACTTCCTATTTTTCTGGAACAAAAGGGCCTTACATGGTTTCAAAGATTTCTTAGACATCAAAGAGCTTAGAGAGACATACAGTTTATGGGTAATGATTTAGGATTTAGTGAATCAAAAACACATGGATTAAATTTCTTTTAAAAGACCCCTAGGTTTAAATTTTAAGAGCTAAAATGTTGGTCTAAACGCATGTTAGTCCTAAGCAAAGCCAAAATTTATTTTTAAAGATAGTTTGAGTTGTCTTATAGACCCAAAACTTGGCTGGGTTTTCCTTTCCCACATGATTAGGCCTCAAAGGAAGCAACCTGTTTTCTGCTAACCAAATTTACTCTACTTCTTTCTCTGACTTGTGAAAACTACATTGTTTCAAAGGTCTCCAGCTTTGAATGCTCTTCTTGATATTTTCAATAAAATATTGAAAATCCAAAACATCTCATGGTCTATCAAACAAATGGAGTACTTTTTAATTCCTCCAAGTAAATTGTTTTTTATTTTTAACTTACAACTTTAAAATTGGACTTGAGATTTTAGGTGCTGCCTCAGATTTTCAGCTATCAGAGAACACAAGACCATTTCAAAACAGGAAAAGGCTACTGATCTTAATATGTACACTGTTTCATGATATATTATTATATTTGCATTTAAAATAGTAGGAAGAAATACAGTACATAATCTTCCGTTCTAACACAATGGCCTTCCGGAAGGCCACTAGCCTGGGCATTTCACTGAGTTTTTAGGATTAAAGGAAACAAGTTAGTGCACAACCTGTGAGCTTTTATTCCTTTGGAAAAATAGATTGCAACACTGATCTGATGGCTTTTAAAGGGCACTCGAAACCAGTGCAGTGTGCGTTTTGAATTTCAATGGTAGAGAAATAACAACTGGTGAAGTTCAGGCAGATCTAAACAAAACAAAACAAAACAAAACAAAGAAATTGCCAGTAGCCAAAAAAGAGAGTTTATTCTGAATGAAAACTTGGAAATGAAATATAAAATCTGCATATAAAGTAATGATGAATTTAAGTTTCAGAAAATGATTGCTTCCATTTAAGAATGAAATAGCTAGATGACCCTTTAGAAATATATACATAGCTTGACAGAAAGTGTGTGGGCTGATGAGTTTAGAAAAATATGTGCTAATTATGATGAATTATGAAATACCTTTTCTTTTTTTTTTATATTGCTAAGCTAATAGTCCAGAGAGGAAAAAATCTGGGAATGTCAGAAGCTAAAAAACTTTGCAGAAGTGGTCTTGGGGATCCTTGGCCATGTATGCTGCTGAATTCAACAGCACCTGAAGGTCATACAGGGGATCACTTGGCAAGTATAGTTGTGGCCAATACTATAAACGGGACCACCAGGAAGTCAAATCTGGCCCACAGACAATTTGTCTCCTGGGTCGCATAGTTTTAAATATGACGAGTCAACATTTTACTATTGAGAGATTTCTAGCTTCTTCTGAAAATGTGAGAGACAACACCACATGGATGCATAGCACACACTGGGCTTCATGGCAACTCAGATGATGCCAAGCAGTGCTGTTCCCTCTTAGGTAGGGCTTTTTCTGAGCAGGTTGCTGGTCCCTGGTGAGAGAGTTAGTTTTATTCATTTAGGTTAGCTGTCTGTAACTCTTGATACAGGCTATAAAGCATGAGGAAGGGAAAAAAAAATGAAGAAAACCCAACACAGTGGTTTAACATTGGAAAGGGGTAAAGGCGGCGAGAGACAAAAGGAAAGAAAAAAGCGCACAGCAGACAGAAGCTGTGCACTATCAGCAATGGCCACCTGTGCTGTCTACAAATTTATACTATGGACAGGATCCATGACAAAGGCTATGGGTATTGCCCTTAACAAATCCCGTTGGGCTAGGCTCACAGTACAGAAAATAATAATAAAAAAAAATTGTCCAAATGGAGCAATATCCCTGATCAAGGATGGGGTATAGGGATGGGACCAGGAGAATAAAGGAAAATACCAGGGGCCTCTTCTTCTGTACCTCATAAACCAAGGGATGTGGGCCACAACTTCACCTTCACTTTTGAGACTACAGTGAACTATGGTAGGCGCTGTCCAGGTGCTTTCCATAAAAAACCAGGGACTCCATGTACAACTGTGCAGGCTGTGGACTGCACAATTCCAAAGAAAATGAGAATGGCACTCCTTAGGAATGCAAAATAGAAGCCATGCTCCAGATATCTATGTGTGTTGTCTTCTCATCCCCTTTAGGTTCTAGCTCAAAGGTCACCTTTGAAGTGAAGACTTCTCTGACCCTACTACTGAATTTTTTAATCACCATCCCATCCCCTTATCCTTGACAGTACCTACTCCCCTTCACCACTTTATACTTCCTTATAGCTCTTACCAGCACCTCATATACAACACGTTTTATTTATGGATTTTATTTATTGTTTGCCTTCCTCAATATAGAACAGAGCATCATCAGGTCAGAGACTTGTCTATTTTATTCTCTGCTGCATTCCCAAAATCTAGAATTATGTCTGGTAAGTGCACAAGTTACTCTGAATGACTAAATTCTCAATTGCATTCTTAGAGTATGGGAACTTAGCTTCCACTAGAACCTGTGATTCTCTGAACACACTTCATAATTCCTCTGACCATATTTCATAATTATCCTTTGTTATATTTGGAGAAATACCTTTTAAAATCCTATGGACCATTATATAATTTAATGGTTCATAAGCTCATTCATATAATTTCTATGGGCCCTGTAGTTGCATAATTTATTACAGAAATTAAAACCAACAAGAGTATCCTCCATAAACATACTTGCACAAATTCTCACAGTCACAGAAGAAATACGTATACCTGGGTATGTGATTAGCCAGTTAACTTTTTATTTTTTTTAAAATTTCACTGTGCTTATACCTCTTGTTACAAATGCCACATGTGTGATTTTTCTCCCAATTATGTTTTACAGCTTATAAAAACACTTTTTAATTTTGTCCCTTGAAAAGCAAAGTAGTCAGACTTTACTGGATGTTTTTATTGAAACAAATCCCAAAGGGAATATACTAAACTGTTAAACACAGCTGAAGAGATATCTGAGAATGCACTTTCTGATAGAAGGGTAGATTACAAAACTACTCACAACTTTTAATCTGATAATAGGAGAATGCCCCACACATATGAATGGGGCCTTTCTCAGAATGCTTTACTATAAAAAGAGAAAATGGGAAAAAGAGATCTGGAGAAAGAGGTGAGAAAAGCCCCAGAGACTAGACTTGTATGTTCATTTATTACTAACCTAAGGATTCCAACCTATTTCTCAGTGGAAATGCTTCAGATTGTTAACTTTCATTGATAGCTGGGCAGAGGCTGTATGGTGCTCGAGACAGCACAAGGACTAGACTCAAGCACAGTTTTATTGTCTATAATATGGTGAAATTAAGACACTGCGTATCTTGTAAGGTTGTGGTAGTATCTAAAACATGATATATTCAGATGCAGCTTGAAAACCTTAAGAGGTCTTTAAGTTCCAATCTTTTGAAAAAAAAAATTCTATTTAATAGCAAATGTGATGATTTCTAACAATGTCATTCTTGTGTGATATCTCCTTAATAATTATGGATCTGGGTTTCCTTTTATGTGCATATTATTTATCTGTATATCTAGATTTCAAACTCCTCAAGGGCAGATATTTCATTTCTTCCTTTTTAAAAAATGTTGACCTATTACTAAACACATATGATGCTCTACATTTAGTTCTTAGCTATTTTTGGTTAGGGAAATGTGGGCCTGGCAGCAACTCAGAGTCTGTTAAATCAAAGTAATGCTGAATTGACATTAGTCAGTATATCTATCATTTATTACTAAGAGGTGACTATTTATTTTGCACTGAGCAAAGAAGAAATTCTGTCCCGAGGGCTGAGTCAAAGACAACAGTTTCTATATACACTAGCTAGGTGTACTCCCTGGCACTTGAGTTTCTGCATAGTTTCTCCTCTTACGGCAGCAACTTTAGGAAATTCAGTATCCCATGAACAAAGATAGAAGCCCAAGAAAAATATTAGGGATAATGGAGGGAAAGAAGCATAGACAGTTCTGGTGAGAGGCATTAAGCCCAGTAACAGTGAAGAAGAAACCATGAAAATGGAGTGGAGAAACGGGGACACAAAAGGGCTTGGAAGCAGCTCTGACCACACTAACAGAAAGAGATGAGGAGGAAGGGGGCCGATATAGGAGGTGCTCTGAATGTGTAGAGAGCTATGTACTCATCATGGTGTGTCATCATAGGCATTGGTGCAGCCACTAAGAGAAAAGTGCCCGTCCTGAGA
This sequence comes from Eidolon dupreanum, assembly GCA_028627145.1. Lineage (NCBI taxonomy): Eukaryota > Metazoa > Chordata > Mammalia > Chiroptera > Pteropodidae > Eidolon > Eidolon dupreanum. The sequence goes on along the minus strand of CM053514.1, from coordinate 51,986,058 downwards.
GGATATTAGCTTTTTTGAGTTATTCAGTTTATTCGGAGATGATCACGTTTGAGAAAAAGTTTATTTGAGGTTATTGTATATATTTGTTAAAAGAAAACTAGAAGAATGCTATATTGATTTTTTTTTTACTAACAGCTGAAGAAATTGATTTCTGAAATGTATTTCTTAGTCTAATCCTCATTAAAACAAATTCAAAAAATTTAAGATTATAGTGAGAAATATGTTTAGTCTTAAAATGAATTTGTAAGATAAAGGTATTTTTTTTTTTGCTTAGAAAAGTGTCATTTTTTGTTTATTATAGGTTTAAAACTCATGAAAATACTAGTTATGACTAGTTATACCAGTTATATTGACTGGCTATGGTTAATTTTGTACATCTTTATCATTTAGAAAAACCTCATCCACTACTTCTGAAGGCAGAGTGTACATCTAATGTAAACCCCTATTGTGATATAAGAACAAAGCAATCTTTGAAAAAGCAGTAGTCAGCAGACTATCTTCTATATGCCATAAATTCCATTATGTTAAAATCAAAATATATTAGGTTAATAACTATAGACTTATGCACTGTTAAATGTGAAACCTGAACAGAATTTTAAAAACACCAGCATATTTTATAGGCAATCAGACACATTTTTGGTACTACAGAAAATTCTTATGAGTGATATAAATTTTACCTGTGTTATTCAGCAGTTCAAAAAGAGTGAATGCTGAATACACCACATACAGTCTATGATTGGAACCAAAGCACCTCACTTTTGTTCCATTATGGAAGTTTACATGTTAAAACAAAGCCCAAAGCTGTAAAGGAAAGCTATGTATCTGTAAATAATCTAAGCACCACTTACAGTTTACATAAAACCATAATTTATGCTCCAGTAGCACAGAGAAACATGATGTACATCATTTTCAGATCACCTTCATGCAGAAAAATTTCATTAGTCAGCTATAATAGTTTAGCTATAAGGGAAAATAATGTTTTTCTGAATCCATTTGCATGGCAATGTGCATGTGTCTGTCTGATGGAAACCACCTTATAAACCTCCGCCCAACTCTACAAAATGTGAGCAGTCTTCTTAAAATTCAGGAGAAGGTTCAGATAGTCTACACTCTCTCCAATGTCAGTTTTTACAATCCTTTCATATTCATTTTAACTTGGCAATTAAAGTATTCTGATTATTTTGCCTAAGAGAATGGACAATGTTTCATTCTACTCCAGGGCTTCTTTGAACATAAAATTGTGATAAGGTAAAATACATTGGGCAACTATTCATGCATGAACCACTGGAACCCTCTTCAACTGCCAAATTTGTAAATGGCTCTTTTGAAACATAAAAAGTATGAAATGCGAAACCATACTTTGGAGTAAACTCTGCATTGGCAATAGTCACTGAAAATACTTTCATTGGTGCTTTAATTATTGGGTCAGTAACAGTACTAGCCAGCCTCCCCAATCTCTGGTTATAATCTTTTTCACCTAATAAGACAGATGCCTCCACAGAGCCCCAGCAAAGAGGTAAGGTACAACTGAAAATGATGGATCACAAGTCATGTGAATTTGCTAGAAAAGAATTCAGACCTTCACAGAAACACCTGTCTCTTGGAAGGCCCCCACGTAATACAGATAAAGCAGGGTTAGAAACAAGGAAACTGGGTTCCAACCCTGCCAGCTGCCATCACCGTGGGACAAGGTGACCCAGTATCCCTTTTGTTAAGGACTGAGTCAGAGCACAACCTTGAAACTGCTCTGGCCATAAACAGTCATACATCACCCCCTACCTCAGAGCCCCTCTCTCCTGAGTCATACAGGTAGCCGTCAGAAGCGACTCCCTAAAACGAAAAGCCCCATTCTAGTTTCGACCTCTCCCGGGACCACATCCCTTGAGTTTCTGTCGCCTACCTCTCTGGTCTGGTCCTCTGGAACAGCAGTTGGGTCTCTTGCGGGAACAAAGAGCAGAAGCGCTGAGGCGAGGGGTGGAGTGCGGGATCTTAAAGAGGGTTGTAGTTTTACCTTGCGGTGCCCAGAAATCGGCAGCGGCGAAGTCAGTAGCGCAGAGACCACCCGCGCACTCTGCGCCTCCCCCTAGCAAGTCAGCTGTCGTCCCGCATCTGGCTCGCGCCCTCCGCTGGGCTCTGCATCTGGTCACAAAGCACTCAGAGAGAGGCTCCGGGTCACCTGCGGCCGGGCCCAGAGAGCGTCCCGTCTGCTCGGCGGCGGCGCTCCCTCCGCCTCTTCCCACCCGCGCGCTGACCTGCCCGTGACTCAGCCGGGTATGGGCGCGCGCGGCCCGCGGCGGCCCGGGCGCGTCCAGGCGGGAGGCACGGCCCCGCGACCCGACCCAGGAGCTCGGCCTCCCGCCCGCCCCAGCACGTGTCCGCCTGTCGGGCGCGCTGTCGGTCCGCCTCGTCGGCGGGTCCAAAGACCGCTGAGGTGAGGACTGGCACCACCCAGAGGGGGAAATCGGTCCCCGCCCTTCCTGCCGCCCGCGCGCCGCGCCTGGCCCCGCGGGGGTCGCGTTTCCTCCCACCCCTCCCCCGCCCACGACAAGGTGAAACTTTGTAGGTGGAGAAGTTTTCTCGCCCTGGCTGCGCGCTGTCTCCTCCTCCAGCTCGGGCAGTTGGAAGTTAGCACAGCGGCAGATAAGCGGGACCGCGTCTCCCCCTCCTGGTGCTCGCGGGGCGAGCGTCACCGGGCGCGCAGAGCCCACGGCGCGCACCCTCCGCGCGCTGCCGGCGGGAAGGGCGCGAGGCGCTGCCACTCCCACGTCTCCCGTTAGCCGCTGGGCCCTCGACCCGGGTGGAGAAAGTTTTGGTCACCACAGAAACAAGGAATTCATTGTCAGAGAGGGAGGTAGGAGTGGATGGACGAATTGTCCCAATGATTTCATTATGCAGCGATTATCCCCTACTATAATAACTCGGATTTCTGGAAGGAAGAACAACGCAGGAATTTAACCCCGAAGAAACCTCAGTTTCTTTAACTTTTTTTTTTTAATAGCAGGAAACAGGCTGATTAAATAACTAGGCAAACATCTATGAATAAACAAAATAGAACAAAAGTTTAATTATTGAATGTTGAAATCTTATGATTTACAAAACGGTTTGAGGGGTTGGCGAGTTGTATTAGGTTTAATTGTGTTAGCATAACTACTTTTTATATCTCACGTATCTGAATTTAAAAATTGACATTAACCTTCAAGAGAAAATAAGCATTCAGCGGTAATGGGATCTCAGAACATGCTTGTTAGGAGAGCATTCTTTTTGACTCATAAGGGCATGTTCAGAGATTGGTATCTGTTAGTTATTGACAGCCATGGGACAATTTACAATTTACTGTGCAGGTTCAGGAATTATTTACTACAGAATGTAAAATAGAAAAATATAGTAAGAATAGCATTTTCCTGAGAGCTTTCAATGTGTCAGAACCCATTACCAGAAACTACACAGAGCAATTTCAGTCCTCAAAGGTGATTACCTTATGATTCCTCAATTTTATGGAAAAAGAAATTCCTGTTATATAATAGTAGAGCCCTGAATTGAAGCATTTTGCAGGTGAGGAAACTGTGCTTGAGTCCTAAAAGGGTCACACTTCTGGTTACTAAGAGAGGAGAGGTTAAAACCCAACTTTCAATTCCCAGTCAGGTGTTCTTCACAACCATGCCAAGAGGCGGCAGCCTGGCAAGGCTAAATAAACAATGCTTCCTACCGAAGATTTCCTGATATCACATGGCATAATTTAACAATGACTATGGTTCATATTAAAATGCTAATTTAGTGGCTGAAAGGCACTGGGCCTATTTTGGACAGATCAATTATAGAGTTTGAGTTCAGCATCAACTTTCAATAAAAGGTGAATAAACTAATAAATTCACACACACACACACACACACACACACACACACACACGCGCGCGCGCACATTTAGCCATAGTTGTCCATAGGAATGATTAGAGTGCTGTTTCTATTTCCTGGTTTCCATAGCAATATGTTAACTGGATTTTTAGATTGCATTATGTAGTTGCCTTAACAGGTTTTCTGAGTTTGTGTGCCATGATAAAAATATAAAAGAAAAAAAATTACAATTAAAATGGTAGAAAGACCCAGAAAAGCCAATGCAAACTGGAAAATGAAATAGATCAGAAATTCAAATAACGTATGTTTTCAGCATTGAATTTTCTTAGTTTCTAGTTACTGACAATTTTCAATCCTACTTTGAAACTATTCAAAATGGTCATTTTGATTTATTAACCGTAAATAAGGAGATAACATCTTATAAAAATAACTAAGAATACCATAACTAAAAGTATGTGTGAAAATCAAACAATTAATTTTAAACATCACCTAGATAGGTTTGATCAGGAAAGGCGTAGAAGTAATTTCATGTATTTGGAAATAGATAAAAGCAGATACTTAAAAAAGGCAATAGGAGTTCTACAATTCAATTTTGGTTTTGTGGCAAACTTAACCATTTAACTGTCCTTGGGTCCATGACATGGGTGACATTGTGTATGATGAAGTTCTGTTGGCATTTTCCTAATGCAACCAAACTCCTGTGGTTGGCTAAGCCAACACCTGTTCCCAACCAGATATTGCCTTGTCTGCCCACACTTTCAGAGCTGTAAAGGAGATATGCTTACTTTCCCAGACTCCTTTGCAGCGAACATGGTCATATGATGTTAGTCTGGCAATGAGGTTAAGCTTAAGTCTGTTAGGGACTTCCGTGAGAGAGTTTAGTTTCCTGATTAAAGGGACCTAATAAACTGGTGCCACCCCTTCCCACTTCTTGCTTTCTTGATTTTATATATAATGCCCACCAGAGGGCTAGCAGTCTTGTGACTGAGGAGAGAGGTTGACTCTGACATTGATGAGCTATAGCACCAATGCCAGTAGACACCTGCTTCCGGATTTCTTGTTTTGTGGAAAAATACTTGTTCTTGACACTGTTAGCTGAGGTTTCTGTCACCTGCAGCCAAAAACATTCAAAACCCCTTATCATGTTAGCAAGACATCTCCAAGACAAGTTTAGCATAGTAGCTAAGAGTGTGGGTTTAGAGTCAGACAGCCCGTATTTCAATCCCAGGTCTGCTGCTTGCAACCTCTGTAACTATAAGTTAGTGGCTTAACCTTGCTGTGTCTTTTCTGTAAAATGGGGATAATAGTAGGATTATTGTGAGGATGAAATGAGGAGCTATAAGTAAAGTACATGTAATAGTGTCTGGTAAAATATAAGTGCTTGAAAGGCATGAGTTATCCTTATCCACATATTTGTGCATAAGATAGTGTTAAACTATGAGCAGGATCTCATCTCTTAACCCTAATATGGGCTTATTGGTAGCCATGGAGAGAGGAATGGCAGTGTCCTGACACATTCTTTCTGCTTTCTCTTCAACATATTAAAATTGGGGTCTTAGGAGGTATCCCTAAGTTCCTTCACATGATGCTATTTTTGAAACAAAAGTGAAAACAATCTTAGAACAGGGGCTTTATGCTGCTGACCTGTGGAAGGTAGGGCCCACAGACATGTACAGGCCCACAGAATGTTTTTTAAGAGTTTGAATTGCAGTAGACAGAACATATATTCTGAAGTTTGTTATTGTCTCATCTTGGGATTCATGACACCTGTCTTAGAGTATTTATTCTTGGATTCTCTCTCTGAGCTCTCCCAAACTTCCTGGCCCCATTGCCCCTATTATTGTGCTTATGGAAAATGTCTCTGCAAAAGTACAAGAAGAATAATTCAGGTGATGGTTCTTCCAATAATTTCTGTGGGAAAATACATTTGGGGGATGTAGGAATCCTCTTAAACTTTTAGAGATATGTTATCCACATTGGAATATTAAAGATTCTGAAAATTCACATAGAAAAACAGAACAAAACAAAAAGAAAAACATGTTTTATCCCCTCTTAAGAGTTTCAGTAACAATTTTCTGTAAAATTAGTTTAATAGGTAACATACTCTGGAAAACCTCTCCTTAAAGAATAAAAATGCCAGCTACAAAGGGTTAGAACAGGGCAATTTCAATTTCGAACTGCTTTTATGTCAATTTGTATTGGTCATTTGCTTGTGGCTGGGCTCTCTAAAAATAAAACATACAATGTTAAGTTATCTAAAAATATGACTAAGCTTATTCAATTTGAGGACAAGTACAAGACTGCTATGCTCTTGAAGCTACAAGTATCATGAATTCAATCAGAAGGTCTATGAAACTGGAGGCAGAAAAATTAAAAATAAATTACTCTCTCCAACAGCATGCAGCAGTTTTGTTAGTGATTTGGTTTATTTTCATATCCAGCTTATTGCCTTTCTTATAAAACATGCAAAAGTATAATGTATGTAGCTCCCATTTATTAAACGTCTACCATGTATTAGTCATGTGTTTGAGTTCTACTTAAGTCCTCATAACAAAACTCCAGGATGAGGTATCATCCTTTAGCTTACATCCAGGGAAATGAGGCTCAGAGTGATCATGTAACTTATCAAAGATCACACAACTGGCCTAAGTCTGTCTCTTTCCAGAACGACACTTCACACTGCGACTATTTATTATCTGTTCTTCCTCCAGTGGTGATGATGCAGTCATTTAACATTGAACAGCCAAACTTAAGCCTTCTTCTCATTTTCCTTTCTTCTCTGCAACTTAAGGTATGATCACTCTCTTTTTGCCCCTTGGAGACCGGATGTTGCAGTGCAGAATAAAGATACTGGCACCACCTATGTTACCTATCTATAAAACACTGCACAGGTTGGAGCAAGTGTCCCAGACAGTCAGGGTGGCCTAGGTGGTGGTGCATATAACCAAGACCTTCCAGATGTGAGAAGGAACTGGAATGCTTTTTCCCCAGTGTCTCTGTTTTCACAACCCTTGAGCCCTCTTTTGAGGACTTAGGGTATTTGAGAGAGAAAAGGAAGCCCCAGATGACAGAGTCTGGAGTCCTAAAAGAGGGTCTTTCAGAGAGTTTCTGTCTCCTCAAAAGATGAGATGTAATGGCAATAACTTGCAGAAAGGCTGCCCTCATAACTCTGTCAATACTTCCCTCCTTGAAGCTACGTTAACGTTTTTCTTTTTTTTTTTTCTGCTCTCATCTTTTCCGTTCTCTTCTTTTCTTTTCCTTGTCCATCTTTTACCTTGTGGTAAATTATAAAAGCATTTTGGGGAAGAAAATAAATCTTTTGTTTTTATACATTATCTCCCAACTAGCATATCCATTCCATCTGTTAATTTAAACTATTTGGCACTAATACAAGGAGATTAGCTTATCTTGGGAAATAATGCACTAACAAAAATAAATGCATTTCCTTCATTGAACAGAATTTCTTTATGGTTAGCCCTTTAAAAATTGTGTGTGTGTGTGTGTGTGTGTGTGTGTGTGTGTGTGTGTGTGTGCACGTGCGCATGTGTGTATAATTACTACAGTTCTAACTTTACCACTAACTTGACCCCTGCGAATCAGTTTCTTTGGCTAACAAAACAGTTCTAAAGTTTGATGAAAATGATTTTAAAAAATTAAGTATCAACCAAAATTTTACTGAAAGCAGTCCTTTTGAAGCAAATACATCAAATAATTTGCTAATTGTATTGCATATAAGTGACATCATATTAGAACGAACGTATTCCAGAGTGCGGTTCTTACTACTATTGCCTTGTCTAAATATGATGAAATTATCTTATCTTTTCCAATTATTGATCGATTTAATAATCAACTTAAGGATGGTATATTGGGTGAGTCCAAAAGTAAATTAGGAAATTTAGAAATGGTTACAATGTTCAACAGTTTAAGAGGTAATATGTAGGTCTTAGTGGCATTGAAAAAATGTTTGAAAGGTTTGATTAGAATCACTGGAACTATTACACATACCTAATGTATACTGAATTATAATAAATATGGTTCCAATACTCTACACTGGCCAGATTTTGACCTTTTGTTCAAAAACTTCGGAGTCTAAACATAATTGCTATTAATGTGGGTTCAGAACACACAGAAGAAATGGCAATAACTCTGGATTAACCTTGGTTTGCCAATGACAAATTTAAAAATTAGCATGTTAAAAAAATCGCAGAAATTGTGGCCAGTCAAGGGTCATGCCTAGAAAGTCATCAGTGTTGTAACTGCTTTGGACTTGAGTTTGCTGGTCTGTTATAAAAACATTCCTGCCTTTACTTACTTTGCAAAACAAAATCCAGCCAAACCGCCCCCAAGAGACAATTGCAAACTAACCTCCAGACAGAATTGTCAGAGCCAATAAAATCATCTGCAAACTTTCACGCTTATGTTGAACTTTCAAGGAGTGCATAACCTGAATTAGAAAAGACATCTTTTTAAAGCTTTCCTTGAAGTGTCTGGGCCATCTGTTTTGGCCCAAACTCTCCATGTTAGAGCTGCTATCAAGTACTGTTGGCTTTCCCATTGCTACTGTTAACAAACAGATTTGTCACTCCAAAGTTAAGAAAAACCAGATGTTTCCTTTGTTGTTCTGTATTCTGATGGCAGGTCGAGAGCGTGTTTAAACAGCGGCAGTGAAATTGAGATTTTATAAATAATCTTATTAATCTGATCAATGAAGTCATATGATTTAGTGCCATTTCAAGATTTAGACTGAATTTCAATATTTGGCCATCTACATTTATTGGATTACCTCCAAATTAGTCAGGTTTTTTTTTTTTTTTTTGTAAATATAAACCTATGTTTTATAGGAATCCTAATTTGTATGGAAGCAGTTATAAATATAGAATAAAATATTTAAACATGTCAGATCTTATAATCCATCAATTAATTTCTTAACCAAATGTTTATTGAGCCCCTGCATATGCCAAGGAAGTGCTGGTGTCTGGGGCTACAGAGATGGATGAGATGTGGTCCTTACCATTGCAAGGCTCATAGTCTAGCATGGAAAACCCACATGCCAATCAGCAGACATGGCACAACGTGGCAAATGCTAACCACCATTAGGAGAATGTCTCGGACTAACTGGTGACCCAGATGAGGCAAGGGAACATGGGAGGCACTGCAAGGGAGGCCACATTTGAGCCATATCTGAAAAGATGAGCAGACTGTATTTTCAGGAGGATGCAGGTGAGGAAATGAATTCTTAGCAGAGGGAGCAGGCACATAGGCTTGAAATAATTACATATTCAGGGTTCTATAAGTAGTTCAGAACAGTTGCGTGCACAGTGTTTGGGAGTAGGGCAGGGCATATGGCTAAAAAAGTAGGTGAGGATTAGCATAAGGGGTCTTGTAGATCAACCACACCAAGAAAGAAAATCTGTATGGTAGGTGATAAAAAGTCACTAAAATATTTTAAGTAAAGATAATTGGGATTTCACATTTTAGAGATATCACTCTGGTTTAATGGAAGTTTTGGAGCAGGGTGAGATTGGAGGCAGGGTGGCAAAAGGGAAGGCTATTTATTTAATGCATAAGAGCAATAATAAAAACTTGATGTAAGGTGGGGAGTACTTGGATTAAAGGCAGGGAGCAAAGTTTGACAGATGCTGAGGTCGTGGAACATACAGGACCATTTAGAGGTAATAGAAATTGAGCCATACTAAGAAAGGTTTCTTTTGGTTTGTTTTCTTTATTTTTCATTGTTTAATCGAAGTCTGGGGCACAATGATGTGTTCATTTTGGACTTGTTGAGCTTGAGATGGAGTATTTACATGTTCTTGCGAAATGAGTTGCGACAGTTACGTCAAAATACCAATGTGCCAATTGTTCTGTTGGCTACTTGGTTATGTTGGGAATTATTTTTTTCACACTCTCCTTCTCCATGTAATTCCAAGTTGTAGTTGGCCCAAAGGGAGGCTGTGTGAGTTTTGGGAACCAGAAGAGAAGCGGCCGCCTTTATGTTCTGAAGGCACCCCTGGCTTCAGTTTGTTCCTACTCTTTACCTTCCTGACGCTGGCTTTGCCCACCATAAGTTACCCCAGGCCTCTACTGGATGCTTCAAGAGCAGCTCACAGAGGTGGCAGCCTTGAAGAACCAACAACCTTCTGTAGACTTTGGAGTCCCACCCTGCAGCAGCGTGTGCTGGCTTCCACAGCTCTCTGCAAGTTCTGACTTGTTGTGACTCTTCTTTGTTTCTTCAACTACATTTTTCAGATATTTATCTTCCCAGTTCTTCCCACAATTAAGTGCTGATTTCTACCATAAATTCTTTCTCCTATATCACTTATAATAGTTCTGCTTCCCTGATTGTATTTTTTACAGCTACAACAGAAGTTTGTTTTCAAACAGAACCCCTTAAAAACACTAGATTTTCCACTCAAAACTTTTTAATCACTTGAAATTATTTTGATTTTGCAAATCTGCTTTTTAACTGACTTCCTGATAGTGATCCACAGAGCGATGATCTTAATGTGTCCAAATAAGAGAAGTTGTCAGGATGGCTATAACAAATTTCAAGAAAATTAATTTGGTTCTTACACTGTTGAAAGAAATCATTATTTTTATTGTATGTAAACATTTTAATGTAATCAAGTGCTTTAGAATTATCTGGGACACAGAGAGCCATACATGAAAGCTCTGAGGTGCCTTGGAGACAGGAAGGGAGGACAAGGGCAGATGATGGCAGAAAAAGAGGAGCTCCTCTTGCTGGTAAGTGAAGCTTTTCTTGGGGTGAAGTGGAATGAAGCTTCTTGTTGAAAAAGCAGCTGTGGAATAGGGATCCTGATACTGTTGATTCAGTGAGGATCCCCTCATGAATAGGTTAAGAATGGGAGTAAGTGGGGGGTGCTATCCAGAACTCCAGAATAAGCATTTGGGTTGCTCTTCTCCATCCACTCCTACCCTGGGGAGAGGGTGGAGTTTAAGGCCGAAGATGATACGGAGGAGGTCTTAACTTTGTGGTCAGTATTAGGAAATGTGACTTGACCCAGAAAGGTGTGTGCCCTGGGAAGTGCTTTCTTGTGTTCTGCTTCTTGACTTTCTTCCAAGACCAGTGAGGGAGAACATGGATGGCTCCTATTCCCAACAGAGCAGCAAAGGAGGCAGGGTTGGCAGCCTTGTCAACAAAGGCCATGGTATTAGCATCATTTATTCCTTTCGTGGGAATGGCCTTCCTTCTCATACTTGCATGGCAAACTCTGACTTATTTTAAAAGGTCCAAATCTAATTGGCTTCCATCACTGGCTGGCCCTCTCCCACTCTGCCCTATCCCACATCCTGGGTAGGCTGACAGGTTACTTCATCTGTTTTCCGGTGGCATTTTATACTCCTAATTTAGTATATCTAGCACTGTATTATAATTAGCTTTTTTTGTTGTTGACTGTATGACCCAATGATATATTAATTAGTGTGTTTGTTTCTGTCTTCGACTTTGTGGATCAGAAAGCATTAAGGCAAATAAAGTAAGAAAAACTGTGACTGAAGGCAGAGGGAGGTCGGAGATCTTATATCTCCTAGAGTGTTGTATTCAGGACGGGTTGCCTTGCTGCAGATACTGGATAACTCAGCTTTACATTAACTTGATTAGGCAAGGCCTCAGAAATAGCACTCTTTTAATCAGTTTATCTAAAAACCTTGACATCTATGTATTTATAAAGATTTAAAAATTCATAATCAAATAAATATGGAAACTGGGCTCTGTCCTTCAGAGACTGCTCCGCAAGCATAGCAGGAGACAGAGATCATGCCTTGGGGGCACAACTTTCACATACCACCAGCTTCATGAGTCTGATCACCCCCGACCCATGCTGTGTAAGTAATAATCTTTCTCTTCTCCTGGGAAACAAATGAGATTAACAACTGTGATAGTTTCTATTATTCTTAAAGAAGTCACACTGAGATGGTGTCTCCTCCCCAAAGGACATATTATCCACAGCATACAAGGAGCAAGTTGTGCAATATGTGCAAAATTCTCGTGACAATTTTCTTTGTCCAGATAATGTGTTTACTAGCTATTTTTATTAGATATTCGAAAGGTATCACTACTTTGTGCCTCATAAAAAACAGTGAGATTGGATATATTTGTTAAACTCATCACAAATAAAGTAAAGCATGTAATTGGAGGGTACCAGTAAATCCATCTCATGGGCCTGCAGGAGGAGAGTTGTACCTGAATGTCACCTAACACTCACAGTACACCTGTCCCCTTGAAAGTACTTGCTGATCATGCCCATGGCTCTTGGCCGAAGGGTGAGGAGAAGTCTTCTTTTCTCTCTAAGATCAAGTGAGCCATGCCCACCAGAGGTCCTGCTCTGCTTAAGTAGAGAAGACTCCACATCAGCCTGTATTTGTCTCTTAGAGTCCTGAAATTACTTTCTTATTATAATTTAAGATAGTGAAATTAAACCTGACCTAGAAATGATCCCAAATTTTGGCAATATTCTAAAACATGCAGCAAGGGCTGTATTTCTGAAGAACAGTATAATCCTTCCACAGGGGTGCTAGTGTACAATTATTGCAAAGTCTTTCATGGTCATACGAGTCAAGTCCCATGGGCCTTGTTTGAGACTTGGGCTGAAGTAGCTTCAACAAAAACCTGCTTGGGTGCAACATAAGATCCTACAGGTTAGGACAGCTCAAATAAAAATTTTACATATTTGCCTGTCATGGCCACGATAATGTAGCCAGCTGATCTGAATTAAGGTTGAGGAGGGAAAGGAAAAGGTGGAAATTAAGAAGCAGCATTTTGTGTCAGAACTGAGGGATGAGGCAAGGTCACATCCAAGATGTGAGCCAAGAGGTCAGAAGCAGGATGATTGGCATTTCTGTCACCTCTCACCTGTTTCCCAGGTCTTTTATCTCTCTCTTTCATGGTTTAGTCTTTAATTTTTGGCAGAACACTTCCTCCCATAGCTTCCTAAAAAAAAGGTGCATGTGATGAGATTTCTTTTGAGATTTTATAAGTCTGAATGTGTTTTTATTTTATCCTTATTACTTGATTGGTAATTTGGGTGGATGTAGAATTCTAGGTTGAAAGACATAGATCCATTATCTTTTAGCCTCACTTTTATTCTTGAAAAGTTTGATGCTGTTTTAAATCCTGATTTTTTTTCTTGTATTCACTTTCTCTATTCTCTCTTCTGAGATTCCAGAATTGAGATGTTAAAACTGCATGAATTACCTTCTAATTTTTTCATGTTTATATGAAACATATGATATCCATAAAATAGATATCATGTCAGGCATCTTGGCATCTTTGAGGATCGACAAAGGCTGGTGTGGACAAAGAAAAGTAAGTGAGGAAAACAGTCTCAAACGTATTTGTCCCAATTATTCTAAATAAGTCAGGAGGTCCTAATTTAGTAAATGATCTTTGACAATAGAAGTAGAATTTTTAAAAACCTACCTTTTTGGCATATTCAGTAAACATTCTTTCTTACGCTAAATGTTATCTATTTCATCTTTAGCTCTGAAAATTTGCTAGGGTAACTTACTGGGTAACTTTGAGTGAGTCACTTAACCTGTGGATTTTTATTTCTTGGATGTAAAACAAGCAATTGAGTACATGTAATCTTTCATATCATATTTGGTTCTAACAACTGATTTTGCAATACTAATGACTACTTCTATTACAAGAAGGCCTGGGACATGGAGAGGAAGTGAAACAAATCAGTTAATACTGGTGCTTATTCAGCATCTCTAGGAGAAGGGTTGGTTAGAAAAGATTCATACTTCAAAGGTCCATTTACAGATTCTAAAGTTCTATGTTTATTATATTCAAAGAGAAAAAGATCGCAGATACTACCTAGACAATGTGGTTCTCATTTGATGGCTATAAATGAGATTCTAATATAGCTATGATCATTTCAAGTGCACAATTAATAAAATTTTTGAAGCATTTAATGTACATTTATACAGCATAGCTCACTATCACAAGCATTGAATGAGTACTCTTAGTAATAAAGAGTACATGGAACAAGTTCTTAAAATTCAGTCCAGTATCAAGAGTTTGTACCCAACACTTATAATACACATATTGTAAGCTGAAAAAAAGAAGAGTGTTTACTGTGACCTATCTTTTCGACTTTATATTCTATTACCCGACTCTTTACATTCTCCTTTATACTGCTCAGTATGTTTTAGACTTTTATGTGTCCCATATAAGGGGCACATAAAATTCCGTTACCATATAAGGATTCTGTTACCTAGAATCCTTCCACCATTACCACCCTCTCCATGTCACTGGACTCCAGTTGCCAAAATCATACCCGTCCATCAAAGCCCATATTAAATATTTCTTTGTGCAAGCAGCCTTCCCTGATTCATAACACATTATTTGTACCTTTATAATGATTTTCCTCCCTGTCTTCTTTTTACATTATAAACTTCTTCAGGATAGGAATTATGTCTTGCTCATCTGCATATCTCCTACTATACTTTGCAGTAGACTTTTAATAACTACTGTTAAAATGAATTTTATATAACACATATGCAGGCAAAAGTCTATAGTCTTAATTAAAAAACAAAAAACCAACAAAACCTTTCTAATGTATATAGAAAAATATGTATATACCTTTCTCAAAAAGAGTTATGTCCCTTTTTTGGATATAGCTATTTCCCATTCTATCATTAATGACTATCATTTTTTCTATTCTACCTTTATTATTATCATTTTTTCTATTCCACCTTTATTATTAGCAGAGACTTTGCATGTTTATCAGGTTTTGATGACTAGGATTTTTTTCCTTGAGTAAGTCATTAAAGTTAAACTTGATATTCTTTTGGAAAGGCCCCCTCCCCCCACACACACCCTTGCAACCAAACAAAATAACCCATAAGGTTAAACTATTAGCTTTAATGGCTTTCATTAGTTAGCTGGCTTATAACTCTGATGTTCTGAGCGTGTCAGCCACCAAAAAGGGTGAGCCAGGTGGGATGGAAGCCCAGTTCCCCTTCTCTATTGGTCTAGCCTGGAGAAATGTCTTAGGAAAATTTTTTCCAAAGTTTATTTTAAGTTTCTTGTGACTTGGAAAACCAGAAACTTCAAAAGATTCTTCAGGATATTGTCTTATATCTAAACTTTAGATTGCTCTTATTTGAGGTTTTTTAACGTCTATTTAAGGAGGTTTTTGGAAAGATTATTGATGTAAGTCTGAGCTAAAAGTCATTGGTTCATATTTCATTAGTCATGCTATTTGTCACCAGTAAATCTTGCACTGGACACTTGTCCATTCCTATGAAAATAACACTCTTGCCTTTATTTCTATATGTTAGCTTCCATTAAGCTGAGACTTAGACCTCATTCTTTTTTCAGACAGGATAAAATTACCAGAATTAGTGTACTATTGAAACTTTTATTTAGTAACTGAAAAAAGTTATTGGTCTCTACAAAGAACTGTGGTTATATCCACTTGTATATCTGGAAAATTCCTTTGAATATATGAAATGTATATGGTGAATTTATGCAATGAAAAGCCATAGTGTAAAAAACTTTGGGATTTTAAATATTGTCAAGATGTTTTATGCCTTACTAAAGAAGTTAGTTCTTTGATAGCCCATGTACATTAAACATGTATTTTACTATCATTTATATTATTTATTCATGACAATGATTCCAGGATCAATTCAGAAAATACACATAATATACATTCATATATAATTTGATTATTTCATTCAAAGAAATTCGATATGTGCTATCCTTTCTTGACATGTTTTGAATAACTTTTTTTAGCAGCTGTTTTTCAGATTTAATCTAGAAACAAATTACATCAAGCTTGGTGCTAAAAGTCTATCTGATGAGAATCTTTCCAATTTTATTTTTATATTTAGATTTATAAATAGAAGATTAAACATCAGTCACATTTAAATTGAAGTAGCATTTCAAATTAAGGGTTTCTTTCCGTGTTTGTTTTAGTGATGTGGCTTTGCTTGTATTGAATATAGGGTAATAATCGTTTGCCAGTCTAGAAGCAGCTAAATACCCAATTTTAAGATAAACATCGAATTTCCAATGCTTTCTCTTTGATGTCCTTACATGACTGTAACCAAGTAAGCTCCATATTGCTTGATTGTAATGTTCATCTGGCTTCCTGCCATGTAAATGAATATATTAATACTCAGTTCTCAAGAGTGTTGTGAAGTTCACTTAATTAATGTTTATAAAAGCTTCTTGAGATTGTCTGCTGAAAGATATTATGTGAGTTAAAATTATATAAAAAGCAAACATGTAGAGCACTTTAGAAATTGTTGCTTAGCAAAGATAAAAGTACTCCGAATATCTATTAGCCACATCTGACTCAATGACTTCTGGTTTCTTTAATTTATTATAGTATTTTATGGTTGTACATAAAGATAACTTAAAGATGCATCATCTCTTTTCATTGTGAAGAATTCTTAATGAAATTTTGGTCAGAGAAGTTTAGGTAAAGCGTTTGTCTGGTGCTCATTTATTAGGGTAGAACATTCAAATCAAAGATCTCCTAAAAAAGTAAAACGTTAGCCAGAAGATTCATTCCTGCTCCTGAGTGAGTGCACCTGGAGATAGGCGTTTTAGTTCCAGTCAAGGGGATGTGATCAGAATTGATCTGTGAAACTGCTATGTTGGTTTCTTGGAGGGTGTGCCCTTTTTCCACACTACTACTTGGAATGGAGGTGTGGTGACAAGCTACCTGGGACTTGTGTGTGAAGAAAACAACCTAAAGATGGGGGAGCAACAGTACAAAAAGAGCTTGGGTCCCTGAACAACTCACAGAACAGAGCTGCCATACCAGCCTTATAATGACTACCTGTGAATGTGTTTAAGACACAATTAGTTTGAGTCTTGGTTATTAATTACTAACTTATGGCTACCTTTACAAGAATGAAAAAGAGAAAAAAAAGTGATTCGATTTTCAGACCTTATGCCAAATTGCCCACCCATGAATCAGGTCTCGTTAAAAAAACAACTGTAATTTTTATTTATGCGCTGAGTACATTAAAAGTTTAATTTAGGAATATGATTCCCCATCTTAAGATGGATAAAGAAAAATTTGTTTAGTTGCACCTCCAAACAGACTAGGGAGCTCTACTTTGAAATGACTTTCTCCTCTGAAAGCCCTAAACATTGCAAAAGTAGTAAAATTGAAAATAAAATATTTTAATTAAATTATACAATTCTAATATATTAGACAGACTAATATATATAAACCATCTTGATAGACCATTGCATTCTGTCCTGCTCTTTCTTATTCTTATGTTTATCAGCTGAGTGGTTTACTGGCAGTAACAGACTTGTCTAAATGGTAAAACCCAACAGAGCTAACCCAACATTGTTAAAAAGAAAATATGATCTCTATTTTAAGTTCCTTCCGAGTTTACAATTTATTCATAGCTCAGCAAGGTGCTACTACTATTTCAGATGTTTTTCAGGTATAGTTTTCATTTGCTTCATAAATACTTTTTGCTTTCATGGAAATGGAGACTATACCTTCCCCAATTTTTTCAACAAATATTTGTCATGGCTCTGTACATATAGCTAGATAAACTACAGTCAAATATTAATAATAAATGCATTTTGGCTTATTGTATTAACTAAATATAAGTGACATGATCATGATCATATTTATATTCTTTACAATTATTGAACACTAGAAAGTCACTATATTTACATTTCATTAAGGCATCATTAATTTCTTTCACTGAAAGTAATCTATTGCTATGTAGCAAACTGGCTTAAAGCTATTACAATTATTTATGTTAATCACAGATCTGAAATTTGATCAGTGTTCAGAGGGGACAGCTCATTTTTGCTTCATTAACATCAGCTAAGACAGTGCAACTGAAGCTGGAAGATCTCCTTCTAAAATGGCTTACTAAAATGGTACGCAAATTGGTGCCAGCTTTGAGCTGGGAGTTTAGCCAAGACTAAAGGTTGATGGCTTTTTTCTTTCCCTATTGACCCATTTGTGATGTTGCTTGAACTTCCTCCCAAAATGGTGACCGATTTCTAAGAGTATATATTTGAGAAGAGCCTTGGCTTAATCGCCTTAAGAATGTGGCATTAGGAAAGCTCCAAGCCTGTTAGCGCGATACCCACTGTGTCCCGTTGTCTCTGAGCTGCCTAGCAAGAATTTGCCTGCCATGTAAGTTCTGCTCTTCCTCAATTACCAAATTGCTCACTCTTCTGAAATCTAATGTACCATCCCCACACACATATTTTTCTCCTTTGTTTAAAATGTTACATATACCCAATGTCACCTCACTGTCTTTGGAATTTTCATGCTTATGTGAATTCCCAGTGCATGTGTCTTAAAACTTTGATTTTCTCCTGTTAATCTGTCTGTGTTAATTTGATTATTAGTCCAGCTAGAACTCAGAGGGTGGGAGGAACAGTATTAAGTTTTTTAGCCCCCCACAAGTAGAAGTGTTACTTTCCTGACCACCCTCTGCCCTATATTCATGAGGGAAAATTTGGGCATGTTCAAGAAGTGTGGGCTCTTTCTACCAGAGTAACATTACATGCTGCTTACCTTTTATTTGCAGTATGTTTAACCCTGCTCTGTAATGGGCAACTTGGTCCGCTCAGCAAAGCAGTGCATCTAATTGACAGTACTGCATCTGGTTATAGCAAAAATAAATCCAGTGAAGTGCTCGCAGTACATCAGTGATGGAACCATTATTATAACTAATGCAGTATAATTTTGGCTAAGTTTGGAAGATATTTTATACTACATAATTTTAAGGGCTCTATCCAAAGAGTAAAGTAGTATCAGTAGATGTATATATATTCTTAGTAAAGGATATGAATTTGACTGTTTTAACAGAGACCAAATAACAATGGCTTAAACATCATAGTTTTTTTTTTTTCCTCTCACATAAAAGTCTGAATTGTTAGTTTGGAGGAGGGAGGGTAGGCAGCTCTAGTTCACAAGGAAATCTAGAAAATTCAGTCTAGGCCGTCTCTTAGACTAGAGCATTGTTGTTAACAACATGGTCAAAGCTGGCTCCCTGCCACCATGTCCCTATGCTAGACTTTGGGAATGGGAAAATTAGAAGCAATGGGCAGAATATGATCTAGATAGAAATTGCTCACTTCTTTTCTGTGTACATCTCATTGCCCATTTGTTAACAAGCACAACCAGCTAAATTGTCTATTAAGAAATTGCTTTAGTGGGGGTCTCATGTGTCCAGCTAAAAAGGGGGAGGCTCTATAATCAAAAAGAAGGGGGATATAGATAATGGGTGACAATTATCTGCCTCTTTCACAGTGAGCATCTCATCTGCCTTCAGAGGAGGGATGGTCTGACACACTGACTCTGTCAAGCCTTTGGCTTTTACAAGGGGTTGTCAAAGTGAACATTTGTTCATCTGGTATTGAAAGCCTGTGGCCCTGCCCTCAATCATCATTGCTTTTTGCTTTCCACTTCTCATTAAAACCAGATGGCTTACAATCTCCTGATTTCCTCTTTTTCTTGGCTTCTGGATTCTTCACATTCTGTTACCATCACATCCCACAGCTATCTTGACTAAAACTCAGCACTTCTTTGCTTTCAGTATAAGTGTTGAAATACCCAAGGCAATCACTAGTTTAGCAAACTTTAATATAGACTGGGAGTGGTGGGAGGTGATGAGGATCATGTGTTCGCAGAGTCTTCCACCTTTTCGGTGGTTTTTGCTCTCCTTCATTTCCCTCCCCACCTCAGCTCTTCACCTATGTAGTTTCACCTAGTTGCCCCATGGACCTCCAAGTTCCTTTTCATCCTTTAGGCAGAACTATTTTTATGTTCCTCTCAAGCCTTCACAGTCCACACTGGATTTTTAAAGGATTTCTACTTCTGCCCCAAGTGTTAGTCCCAGCAAAAGTTTTCTCCTTTTAAGGAATTATAGTGCCAATGGCTTAAATAATAAATTTCCCCATCTCATTATAAAATAAAATCAACTTTTGCATTTGCTGTAAAAATGTTGTTGAGAACATTGCCCATTACATCACTCAATTTCCCCTCTAGAAAGCTCTACATTAGAAAGTTCTTTTAGATTTCAGTGCTAGAAAAAGCTTTGCTTCTCCTAAAGCATTCTTTCTCCTTTTTGATAACAAGATCTATATAACTTATAGTTTTTTTTTCTGAACCATAAAACTCAGCCATATTTGCAGCTCTATTATTGCAATCATGTTAAACATACAATTAGCATATTTGTATTTCCTTTATTTGTTTGAGCCACTTTATATGTCTATCATATTGGCCTGCCTTTTGTCATAAGCCATTTCAAATCCTTTTAAAAGGACTTATGATAAAAATAAGTTGATTGTTAACAAGTTAAGTAAATAAGCTGCTTAGAGTTTATCCAAGGCAATAATACGCAATATTTAGAGTTAGTAAGTATAGATTGGAAGTGAGGGCTGTCAGGCTTCAAAGCCTGAGCTTTGTCACTTCATCACATGGCCCCTGCTTATGTTTGTAGGCTATCAAATGCAAATGACAAGAGAATCTTGGTGGAGTTTTTCGTTTGAGAATCTCACTCTTTTATCACCACTCTAAAATTAATGTGCACTTGATTTGGAAAATTAAAATGAAACAATATCGATGAGATATATTAAAATTATTTAGTACTGTCCATTCGAATATTGATTGTATTTAGAGAAGAAAAACAGTCAAAGCCCCTCAGAAACAAATTTGATTTTAACAGAAAATTACATTGTAAAGTATGAAGTCTAGCCAAAGAAATGTCTTTTCTATATAGTGGGAATATTCATTAGAATAGGAAAAAGAACGAGAAGAGATATGCTCAGTTTAAAGAAAGAATATGAAGTCTTGGCTGCCAGAGGTCTGAAATCTCTGAGAATCTCCTCCTGCATTAAGTAATTTAAAATCTTGGAAATCTAGTCATAAACAAGTACTCCCATTACTGGAAGCTACCACAATCAAATGAGCAGGAAAAGAAAGGCCTAACCAACTTCGAGAGCTTTCTAAGCAAATATGATCCCATGTTGGTACTAGAAATGTCTCGGTTAAAAGCAAAACATATCTACATACTTTTTATAGCATTCTTTGTGATCAGTAAATATCAATGGTTCTCAAATGTATTACAGTTAGGTCTATTCAACAACGGAATGAGTTGATGCTTCTAGTTCAAAGAGATTGGACATTAAAATAGGCAGCTGAATTTTAAAGAAGATAGGACTGTTAGAACAGGTGTCTCATTAATTATCTATATTAGAAAATATTCTACTTTTCATATCTTTAAGAGTAACATAAACCTCTATTTTCAACATAGAGTTTCATTTCATGGTTTAGTTATATCATATATCAAACCATATCATCAGCCACATTAAACTGTATAGAGAAATGTTTAATGTTGCACAGGTCAGCTGTAAGAAATATAGCAAGATTTACGTTTAATATCAGAAATCTTTTAGTTCTAATCATGGAAATATCTTGCCCCAGAAAATGTTGCTAAAAACTTTGTGGGATAATTGTTTAAAAGTAATCAAATAGACAACAGGATAACATACATAAAGGGCTTCTTTATTAGAAAGTTATTTAGGGGGTTTTCTTTAAAAAATTCCCGGGAAAGAGACAGCTGAAATAACTTGTAGAACACAGGAGTAAGCAAAATTTTCTAAGGAATTCTAGGAAAAAGAGCTAAGGGAAAGGTTATTCATGTGTGTTCATTATTATGTATGCAAATTTTCTTTTAAAAAATAACATTCAAGAAGAATATTATTAGGATTTACTTATATTCTTCTTTCATTTTTGCACTAAAGATTTTTCAATAGTACTTGTTCTAATGTAGGTCACAATCTTATTAAAATGTCAACTTCAAAATGGCATTATTGCTTTTTTTTATCATGTCAAAAGATAATGTTTTCTGCAAGTTTTCACAAGGTGAATTAAATCTATAATCTAATTTTAAAACATGTATAGGAAACAATTTCAGGAAACTGAAACATTTCATTAAATGATACTGTACCTTAATAGAAATAGGGTAAGGAAATGCCTCTATTGATGGAAACATTTGAGTAATATGCTGTTTTGTTTAATTATTTAAATTTTTTTAATTTAAAAGTTAGATGTTTTATTTTCAGTTCTTATGGAAAATCTTTAAAAAATGAATTCATAATCTTTAGTGTCATGGGAAATATAAAAGTGTATTAATCTTTCTTTAGCCACTGTGAATTTCCAGTGTCTGATATTGATCTTTCTGAATGTCAATATTCATTGTATGGTCAGAGATGGGGATGAATGTATGTAACTTCAGCATATAACTAGGGAATTTATTTGAATAAATCCTTAATATAAGCTTCCTATCTTAAGATGTGCTTAGTTTTCCTTCTCCTCAAAATAGAGTTCTAACAATGGTTTGAAATTGGAAATGTTTAATTAGGGGCTCTAATTCATTAGATGTTTGTTAAGACAAGATTTTACTGTATTTTTTCTTGGTGAGATTTTGGTGCGTGCAGCGGGTAGACTGCTAAGACCTCATCCATCAGCTGGCAGTGATTCACTTAATAAGGTGTAGCTCACGGTGGAGAATGGATAGGAGGAAATCTTTTGGATGTAGAGATGGGCCTTGAATGAAGATAGTCTGTTTAGCATCCAAACACTACAACTTCTGGCTTGACTTTAGAAAATGGAGTTCAGATATTATGGGACTGCTACAACCAGGAAATCTGATCAGATGGACAGTGGTTGATTGGTTCTAGAAGACTTTTGTGTAGTGGTCCTTGTGAGGGAAGAATTCAACCTGGAAAGGAAGTCTAGAAAGAGACATTAGAGCACATCGATACTAGCTGGACTTAGGATTGGGTCCCCATGCTAATGGGGGACTGGGATACTCAATAGAACCACCAGATGTAAACTACACAGTAGAAAAATCAATGCATAGACTTATCGATATGGTGAAAGGAGATGATGGTAAAAGTCTCTTCCTCATGTTCCTAGTTATAGAAATCTTGGAAAATATGTACATTTTAAAAAATAAATAACCAAATTTGAATGAAAGTAAAAAATCTCTAGTATCAGAAAGGAGGAACATAAGGTCAGATCTGCAAGAAGTTGAAGCTGTGGGGTTTTCCAGTCAGACTGATTTGAGAGTTGGGAGTTGAGTACAGTTCAGAGATGTGAGACAATTTCCCCGACTTGTATGAGACAGACACTGGGAGCCTTGAAGGGCTGTACACTGGATGAAATGGGCCTACAGAAACTCTGTCCTCTGGGGTAGGCCTGGGGAGGGTTGGAGAAAGAAATCTACAAGGAATTGGAAACTTAAGTTGGCAGGAACAGGTATGAGTCTGGAATTTACACCACCACTGGTGTATAAATCCCAAACTGAGAAAATCACACCATTATTGGCAATAGAATTCCTGGACCTCCAAGACCCCTGGAAGAAACAGGAGTGTAACAGCTCTGAAAGAATCATCTCAGGAAACAGCATATGGAAATTAAAATAGAAAGAAACAAAACAAAACAAAACTACACGAGGGAGAGAAAACAGCTGCAATAACCAGGAGAATTTGTGCTCTAAGAACTGGAGATTATAGTACAATCTGAAACATAATAGGCACATTAAAAAAGCTTAAAGAGATACACAGAAAGAATAAAAACTATAATAAAAATAAAAAGTGGTGTGAAAAAAGAAAAGGCATAGTTATAAAGCAAACATAGTAAGTGAAATGAAAACTCAACAAACGTTAAAAGCAGATTAGGCCCAGCTGAAGAGAGGATTAGTGAATTGGGAACTAGCCTGAAAAAAACAAGCAATGAGATCATAGCACAGAAGATAAAGAAATATATAAAAATGATTAAGAGAGATGGAGGAAAGATAAAAAGCTTCAATAGAGGAGTTCTAGAAACATAAAATTAAGATAATAAGGAATAGGTTGCATGGTTGCAAATTTTCTAGACCTGAAGCAAGATGGAAGTCTTATTTAACAGCATATACTAACATCTGAATGAAACAAAGATTTGGAAATAAATCCAAATCTAGGCTCTTCGAAAACAAACAAAACAAAGAAAATCTTAAGAGCTGTTAGAGAGAAATGGCGGAAAATCTAAAAGAAGTGACAATTAGACTAAAAGCAATTTTCTCATTGAAAAACTAGATGTCAGGAAACAATAAAATGCATTTTTAAATGTTGAAGTAAAAAAGGATGGAGTGTAATTCTCTACTGTTAGATTTTGGGCCCAGCCATATGACTTGCTGTATCCAAAAGCATAAAGTGAAAATGACAGTGTGCAGTTTCAAACCTAGGCCTCAATAGTGCGTCTCAAGAGAGGAGAGGAGGCAGCTGAAAATGCACAGGAAAGGGCCTGCAGAAATGACCGACTCAGCTGGTTAAAGTCCATTCCTAACTGCTCTCTCCCCGCTTCTACCCTATGCTCTCCAGCTAACATGTTTTCCCATAACTACCTCCCCCACCTCAAGGACTCTCCAGCTCACATCTGTTGATTCATAGCTTGCTATCCAACTAATGTTCTTCCTTATCTCTGTAGCTGTGTAGGAATAACAAGACTGTGTAAAACTGCTTATTATGTTACAGTTGGGGCTCAGCCTTTGGATAGGAATCCACTGAGCAGGTGCCAGCATCAATAAGTGCTACTTTCTGCTTATAGCCTCAGTGTCCCATCTCTCTGAGAATCCTATAACAGTGTCAATAATGGCAAGGTCATGGGTTCTACAAAGCAAAATACCCTGTAAATAGATAAGACCAGTAGTCTGGAAATTCCTCCCCCCTTTGCAGCCTCCCCGCCCCCCCACCTGAAGCTCCTCCTTCCCATCCTGAGTTGCAAAGAAATGCACATAGGACCTCAGACAAAAGAATCACGAGCCCCTTGCATGGACACTACAGACGTATATAAGCTGCAATAAATCTAACTAAGGGGAGCTCGTGCATGATGTTGTTAACTGCACGCGCTCTGCCGGCCAGTAAATTCTCTTTCCTCTACAAAGTTGTCTGAATGTCCGATTTCCTGTCGTGTGTCGCTTCCTGCAACATTCTGAGCTGATGCCATTGCCATGAGGAGAACATGCCTGGACCACCTTAATGATTCCAGGAGGAGTATGAGAGACCTGAAGAGCAGAGCCACCCCAAACTGAATATTGAGAAGATGAGTTGATCCCACAGATTCACAAGAATAAATCACTGCTTTTAAGTTCTTGAGTTTGGGGTGGATTATTATATTACCTTCCTGTCACCGAAGTAATAAATTAACACAAGTTTAATGACTTAAAATAACACTAATTAATTTTTTTACAATTCTGGAGGTCCAAGATGAGTCCAGAGCTAAAATCAAAGTGTTGGCAGGGCTATTTTTCCTGATGGCTCTAGAGGAGAATTCTTTTCCTTGACTTTTCCAGCTTCTGGGGGGCTCCCACATCCCTTGGCTCATGAAACCTTCCTTGTATCACACCAGTCTTTATTTTTGTTGTCTCATCTCCTACTTTTGTAGTTAAATCTCTTTTTACCTCCCTCTTAGAAGGGCATGTATGATTACATGTAGGGCCTACATCAATAATCTAAAATAATCTCCCCATCTCCAGCACTGTAATTTACTCACATTTAGAATGCCCCCTTGGCTCTATAAGGTAACATTTACAGGTTCTGGGAATTAGGATGTGGTAATCAGCAGACCACAGTTGTTATGTTGGGTTTTATTTTTATTTATCTTTTTCATGAGGAGACATTTTTTAGAGAATTAAAGTCTTAGAGACTTACTAGGCAGAGAACAATACTGAAAGAACTACTAAAGGTTGTTGTTACTAGATAGCATTAATATAGTGATTAAGCATGTGGATATTTTTAGGCAGACTGCTTGGTTCAAATACAACTTCTACCACTTTTTATCTATACAACTTTGAGCAAAATGCTTACCTCCTTGTGACCTTCTTCATCTGACTGAGTCTGGACTCTTTCTTCATGTAAGATTTCCCTTTGACTCTCAGCTCCCATAAGGTGGAAGCAGTGTCATCCACGACTGACCCACAGCAATGTACTCAACAGATATATTTGTGGCAAGAGTTCTTTGCTTCTGAATCAAAAATTCTCAAATGATTTCTGTGTAATTCGAGTCCTCCAAGACGTTCTGTGAAAAGAGATTTTATAGTCAAACATTTTAGGAAATTTTATATACAATATTCCCTTCTTGGAGGGTTATAAGGTTATTAACAGATGAAAATTATCAAAATATCAGAAAAGAAAGCCTATAAAGAAACTTTGCACCTCCTCAAACTATTTTACACCAAAATGAATTTTTTTGGGAGGAAGTATCCTTTGATGTTCTGTGGAATTCATTTTGGTCCTCTGTTTGTATTTATGTTATTTTCCTCTTTCGAAATATTTCTAAAAGATTTATTTAAATTTTTTAAAATTATACTTTCATTCTGGTGTTTCTATTTAAGTGATTAAACTCCAAATTGTGCTTAAAATATTAACCAGAGGTTTAGTACAGTTCAGTTATTTTTCTTGACTTTATAGAAAGAATTAATACCATGAAATTTCCTGCAAATTATTTTAGCTCTTCAAAATAATAGTAAGGCAGAGCATTTATGATGGGCGTATAGATCATTGTACTTTTTGTAATTTGATTTTATGGTACCTCTTTTAAATGTCTAGTATAATACTCAGTCTTCAGTCTTTTGAACAAATATATCAATAGCCTTAAATCAAATGACCATGCTAAAATATATTACTGTGTCACAAACATTTGCAGCTATCCACTTAACGGCATCCTATAAAATGAACCAGGAGGTGTAAGTTTACAAACATAACATCTAAGGTGGTGGTAAGATTAGAACTAAATAACACGTGTAGTTTAAATTCTCAACATAAAATCATGAAGGGCTGTAATTTTAATATACTGCTGACAGGGGCATTTGAAGATTAATGTGCATTCCCAATAAGTATTTTCAGTATTAAAGGACATAATAAAGCTTCAGTTTTATATGTAATGCTCACACATACATATATATATATATATATATTTTTGTATCTTTTGCTGGAGCATGGGAATATTCAGCTAGTATATTGTCTAAGTTTAAGGAAATAATAAAAAATATTTTACTCCATAAGATATTTCTTGGCACAAAATGGTTGCTCTATGACTGTTCATTTAGTATATGGTTGAAGTTTCTTTTATTTGATTAATCTAACCCTCTCCTGCCAGAATTTACAATAGAATTAATTAAATATGGGCTATGAAACGACTTCCATTTGATGAATTGTATTATTCTTTATTTTTTATTTTCACAATTACATGTTTTTAGTAAGTCTCTTAAGTTTCTCAAGTTAGTGAAAATTTCTCTTATGTGTGTGATCTTAAGCTGGGTAACATGGGACAAATTAATCTTTCAGTGTCTGTTTCCTTGTATGTAAAACAAAGATGTTAATAGAATTGTTGTTACTGTTAAATGTTAACATAATACTTGTAGTGTTTCTTCATATGCTTTACAGTCATCATACATATCTATAATTTTGTTTATATTTTGAAGGCCATACTCTTAGAAGAAAAGGCAGAAATTATACAAAATCTTTGCTTATTAAACTTTAAAAGAAATTAATAAAGTGAGTTTACTGCTCAAAAAAGTAGAACAATAAGTAGAAGTAGTGATAACTATTTTAAAAAAGGTTAAAAAGCTGGATTAGAAAATGAGTTGCAGTTGCAAAAATATAAAAAGAACGATAAAAACATTTCTTACATAGATTAGGGAACATGTTCCTTAACTAAATGGAAAAAGACAAAAAACAGTACAAGTAGATTCCTACAATAATATGTATGTAGATATACTATACATCGAATTGTATCTCTACAGTCATAAATACATACAAAAATATACTAATTATATTAACTTCAGGCCACTGCTCAAGACACAATAAAAGTGTATGGCATAGCTAGAGATGATAGTTAAAAGGGATAAAAGATAAAATGTTCTAATCTTTATACTTTCTTTCTAACTTCCATTCTAAACCTATTGAGACAAGAGTAGGTCAGGAAGTATACATATTAGAAGTGGAAAATCTAGGTAGGATTTGGAGGACCTTTCCCAGACTACTAAATAACATAAAATGTATTAAGATATTTAGGCTGTGTAACATTTCAATCAATAAACAAAGTAATTATAGTGATATGAGTTACCAGTTTTGAGGACAGGGGATGGAGAGGTCACTGAATCTGTGTGTGTATTCACACATATACACACAATATTTACACACACGTAGTTTTCAGATAAGGGAGAAAATATACATTAGCAGGAATATGTCATGGAACAATACACGTGGCAGCAATATTAAGTGTTATGCTGTCAGCACAAGCAACATTGACCTAGATTCTTATTTTATTCTTATAACCATGCAGCTGACATGAGTCCCATTTAAGGTCATTGGAAACTTTAAACCTGGATTGTCTCCAGGAAGACATTGGTTAACACAATAATTGTTCCCCTGAGTGCCAGAAGTTTAGTAAGATTCAAACTGGTAATATTTTTAATAGAAATTCAGCTTACTGTTTCCTACCGTTGAGCAATTCCAAAAATTATTTTATATAAATTAAAACTGTGACTACAAAAAAAACATGGTACAGAGACCTAAAGTATGAGTTTGCTCTTTAAAACCCTTGAGAAGCTAATTTCCATGCCCAAGATAATGTTTCAAAGAGATTTCTTTTCAATGTGTTTTCTTAGGAGGGCAAGATTTCAAAGAGGAAAATTAGCAAAGCAAGGTAACTGTGATACCGCCATCTGGAGTTTTCAATTAGCATTTCTGACAAAAACTTTGGCAAAATTACTCACAAATATTTCCACAGTTGAGAAATAATCTTGTGGCACTTTCTGTTCTTATTTGTAAAATAATACAAAGAGGTTTGCAAAGTCCAGCCGAAAGGAGTTGGAGTGCCCTTTACTATCACGCTTTGTCGTTCCGTGTTGCTTACATGTAAAACATCTTAGAAATGGTAAGGGAAATGATTGGTCCAAATTCTCATAATTCAGTGACTAAAAATGATTACACATAAACAATTGTGTAAACATTAACATATTAGATGTTAATTTAGAGATGATTTAGAATATATTATTTTTGGATATTAATTTAAAAAGTTAAACATGTTGACATGGGCAAAATGGAAAACCTTAGCAGCACAGATTGTGAAACTGTAAAGGGACCTTAGAGATTATTTCCAGTCACCTCATTTTACAGCAGCGAAATCTGAGGACCAGGGAAATGAAGTGACTTTCCTGGGGTCACATTGCACATCAACAGCTGAGCTGTGATGGCGCTCAGGTCTCCTAACCTCCTGGCCATGCTCATTCACCGGGAGTGCTTCAAAGAGTGTTTACAGTGTTTAGTCACAGTTTGGCTTTTGGTTAATTCCACATTTACTCCTATTTTTGTGGTGGCAAAAATACCCCAGAGTGATATAATTTGCTCCAGGTCAAACAGATATTAAGAATAAAAGCAAAGTTTTCACCAGTCATACTTCTCATGTGTAGTTCTTTGTTGTATATGTGTGTATGTGAGTATGTGTGTGCAATCCTTCATCTATTGTTCACAAATCCAAAAAGTTCTGAAAACTAAAAGTTTTTTCGTATTGTGACAGGTTCCATGGATGGTAAAACCCGATGTGAACTGATGAGCGGCTGCTCATGGACTTCATACATACCGACGAGTGTGACTCGTTGGGCATTTCGTTTCAGACACAGTCATGTGTTTGGTTATAGGGCACTGCCCCAGACTGTGTAAATGATACATAACAAGGCTCCGTGTAATTTTTTACATTTTCAAATCCTGAATAATTATGAATTCTGGCCTTAATGGTTTCGGATAAGTGATTATGGATCTTCAATTTGTCCAT
Source organism: Eidolon dupreanum (assembly GCA_028627145.1). Classification (NCBI taxonomy): domain Eukaryota; kingdom Metazoa; phylum Chordata; class Mammalia; order Chiroptera; family Pteropodidae; genus Eidolon; species Eidolon dupreanum. Next base: position 51,956,360 of record CM053514.1, on the reverse strand, counting down.
TATGTAATTTCAACCAGGCAACTTAGAAAATTGTTTACATATATGATTCCTTTTGTTCAAAGTATACGAACCAAAGATAATTAAATTAGATATGCTATCTATATGGGAGTAAATATATTAAAATAAGGAACATAGTTTTATCACTATTATTTGTGGTCAGAAGCATAGGTGTTTAGCTGAGGCAAATGCCTTACCCCAAGTTTCTGATAAAATTATCTGTCTTTTTTCCTTTTCCTCACTCTTTTTGTAATCTTTATTTTATAACTTTATTTTATATATGTTTATTTATTGTAAGCTACATCAAATGTTAGCATATATTTGGGGAATGAATGAAAGATTTTCTATTTCGAGTCTCACAGTAACTCTGTTCTATCATCTACTCAGAAGCTGAAGACTAGTCAACTAATGTTTTTAGTTTAAAATGTGTAGTTTAGAATGTGCTAAGTAGGTTAGAGTTTAAATGTATTTGGCCATATCTGACATAATGTATTCTCCCTTTATATTATAATCTTTATATTTAACCAAAGTCTAGATGAGCTCAGTGTCCTGCTACGTTAGCAGCAAAGCCCATAGCACTGGATTTCATCCCAGCTATAGCTGTAGCCTGACCAACTACAGATAGAAAGGAAGGGACAGTCATTAGGGCAAACTCACAGCAGGCCAGCCCTTCCCTTGTTTGCAGGAAACTTCATCAGTTGAAAATTTTGACTGGTCCTACACTGTCAGGACACACACACACACACACACGTGGGTAGGATTTGACAACATCTTAGATATTCCTATGTCCCTATTCAGGACCCTAAAAGTAAAATTTTATAGATAAGAGTCAGACCTTTTGGTGAGCATTGCTCCCATCATAATTTCAAATGTGTTTCTAGAGAAATAAATTCAATTTCTAAACAATCAAGTTAAATGTAAGACATTTGCCTATTTTAGTGTATGAAGATCTTAATGGAGGAGGGCATTCCCTTTTTTGGTAACAGCCCCTATAATATTGTGGTTGCTTAGATTGTATTATTTAGTGCATTTCCCATTCAGAAAAAAAGTGCAGCTTGCTGCCAGTGTTAATTTATTTTTACATAAACACACTCTTTGAGGCTGAAGCAAATCTGACTGGTTTTCAATGTGAAAATAAAATATAAAAACTGTTCTTAGAGTTATTTCTAAATAGAACTTGTTTCTAGTCCTAATGTAACAGACATGTATACATAAATCGGATTTGTCAAATGAATCTCTGGCTAACCACAGTTCGAGAACAATGTTAACATCACCTGTAGGAATGCTATGTTTTCTAGGATTTGACATTTTCAGCAATTGAGAATCACTACATTTTGAAAATGAAAATACCACTACTAAAAACAGAATGCTATGAGTAGAATGATGTCATTTGTTTTCAAAGATTATTGCTATACTAGAGCTATATGAAAATAATAATAAAGCAAGATATTTCATGGCAAACTTTGGGGGTAAGGTTAGAACTGTAATCCATGAGTTATCCTGGGGTAAACGCTATAGATGTAAATGCTGCAGGCATATTCTTGGAGCAAACGAGAAATGGGTTAAAAGGACATGTGTGACATATTCCAACACTCTCTCTTTGCCCGTGGGTCAGACAAGAACAGAATAGTAGGTTCCAATGGAAAGCAAGGTAACAGGAATCAGGTCCCTCCCATCTGCACCGTGACCTGGCTGAGTGACCTCAGACACACCATCAGCCTCTCTGGGCCCCAGTTTCCTCTTCTATGCTCTCACATGTTACAATGTTAAGAGAGGTAAGCTCAAGTCTATTTTAGATCTTCACCTGGAGGAGACCCCTCAGGTAGAAAATTTCTTCCAAATGTGGGGCAGTTTTTCCTTGCATGGGGAGAACTTTTTAAGCATAGGGCTCGAAATGGCTACAGGAGAGGAAGAGCCTTGCTGATGAGTCCATTTCAAGAATTCCCTTCCCTAAGAGCACATGTAGTAGTCTTGCGACTAATGGATGACTCAGGGTAGGGGCATGACCCAGTGACCCTGCCTGTGACTCTGCTTAGCTGACTGAACCACTGGCTGACTGCATTCTCTGTCTTGGAAGGGTCTATGAAGTGGCAAAGCTGATTTGAGGGCTGGAGAGGAGCAAGCAGGGCGCCTGCTGCCTCCTTTGTGACTGAGCCAGCTCTGGTCTCAGAGAGGTGGGAATGGGGAGGTGGTAAGGGAGGAACCAGGTAAAAGAGGACCTTATAAAGGAAGAGTACAATAAGCTTCGTTTAAACAATAGGTGGAATGATCACCTGCTAACGATTATAAAAGAGAGTAAATCTCTTTAAGAAAGAACCCATTTTATAGATTTCATCAGATGTAATGAATATCCATTAGGTAATGAGTAGAGATGGGCTGTTGGATTTATTTATTTACTGTATTAATAGCATTTAATGTTTACTGAGTGCCATTGCCATACACTCCGGAAAGTGCTTAATGCCCAGGTCTTCTAATCATCATTATGGCCGAATGAAGTAGGAACTGTTATTTCCATCTTACAGATAAAAAGATTGAGATTTAGGGGACTCAAGTAATGCTCAGTGTCACACAGCTAATAAATGGGGGATCTGAGATTTGAGCCTAGATAATGTACTTCTGCTCTACTGCCTTCCTCTTGTTTTCAGAGTATTAGAGGCAGGGTGTGGAGTCTATTACTTTTTCCTCTCTTCTCTCTTTCTCATTTTAATTCATTCATATTCTCTGTCTCTCTTTGTCTCTTTCTGTTTCTGTCTCTCTCTCTTCATCTCTCTCTGTCTCTGTCTTCGATTTTGTCTCTCTCTCTCTCTCTCAGCATCAGCATAGGTTAGTTTGACTGTGTTGTTGCAGGGTGGCAACTTCTCACCTTTATTGAAGAAGAAAATTACAGGAAGTCTTCTTTCCTGGACATTCTTAATGATTATTTCCAGTTATTCCTCCGGAAAATGTAAAATTGAGGTACAAAAGGATTACTGAAATCAATTAATATAAAGTTCATCATCATAAACTAACCCCACTGCACCCTATTAAAGATATTCTCAATCATTATTATCCAAAAGATTTTAAGAGCTACAGACCAAGGTTAGTTGTAATCACAATAATTGAAATATTGTTAACTCATGCTCCCCAGAAATAAGATTGAGATTTATGTTGTTATTTATAGAAATTAGAAGATATGATATCATATTTTTTTCTCTTCATCAAGGGAGAAAGAGAATAACAAAGCCATAAAAGCCTTCTTCTTTTCCTCCTATTGTGGAGGTCCTACTCTCTAGGTAGGAGGACAAGGTAGTTCTAACTTGAGTTCCCATCTTGCCTGGAGAGAGTATGTCCTCCTGAGATAACCACTAGAAGCTCTGGCTTCATAATTGTGTTTGGATTATTTTCAGGCATCCCCAATAGTGATGGAGGATGCTTTGCCCACTGTGGATTCAGACTGTTAAAGCAGCTGGAAAGCCAGGCCAGACAGCTGGGGTCACAACTCGTACTTACAAAAACACGAGAAGATCCACAGCCACAAATCTTGGCTATAGATTGCAGCTATACCTCTTGTCTTTATTTCCACTGGTACTGGTTTTTGTCTTCCCTAAGACATTCTGATTCTTCAAGGTGCTGAGGGAAAAGTGTCACCTTCCACAGCTTCCTCCACTCCCCACCCCCACCCCACTCCCGTAGATTCATTTTCAGAGCCACTACTTTGTGGCAGAAGCCTGATCCAAAAGGGCAGGGCTGTGCAGTCTGGCTTTAGCCCTATTATAAAACCAGAACTTTCTATTTGACTCCCTGACTCAACACTAGGTGAGCTTATTAGGTCAGGCTTGATTCCACCTCCCAATTTACTTTTAGAAATCTGTTCCTTTTGCTGTCTTTAGGACTTGGTTGAAGCCATGTTGGTCTGTCATGGCCTATTTCAATAATTTTGAATGTTAGGAGAATGGATCGATCATTGAACATTTCTTCTCAGAATGCCTTGGTCTCAGGTTGCCATTCCTCTCGTGTCCCTCTCAGTACCCTAACTTCTTTTATAGGGACGGGAGAAGATTCTGGATCTCAGAGCATGCACAGGCAGAAACCGAGACCCATACCTCACACAAATCTCTCTATGCATGTTCCATCACCAACACTTCAAAGCCAGGTTGGATGTGGCCCTAGATCTATGCTGGGCCTTATCTCCATGCTTGTAGCCTCTCCCGGCTTCACCAATTAAGTAGCCTACGTGCTGCAGTTTCCCATGTTCTTCCATTTCTCTCCTGGCATTCTTATATCAGACCTCTTTCTACCAATATCTTAGGATACAGAAGTTATAGCATGGAGTATGGATTAGCTCACTCAGCCTTCAGTCCCAACCACCACTTGTCTTGCCTTCCTGTGCAATGGGTGTTGGAAAACTAAATACTCAGTCTCCCTAGTTGTGTTGTCAGAGCTGGCTATGGGACACAGTTCTGGCAAAAAGATGTAGCAGAAGCTGGAAAGGGTTTCCTTTCTTAAATGAAAAATAAAAAATAAAAACAAGACAAAACCATAAGAAAAGAAGGTTTTTGACTTCTTTGCCTGAGAGGAAGCTACAGGATAAGAATAGGAGAGCAAAAAGATAAAAAAAAAATTCTGGATACTTGATGACATAGGCAGCAACATCACCTTCAGCTTCCTACCTCAATGCTCTTGTTATGAGAAAAAAACAACTGTTTAAACCACTATAGACCAAATGCTTTCCTGACTGATAGATATCAGGACAAATGAGTCTGCTAGGTTGTTTCCATTTACCCTCTCTCTCATCTACCTTTCTATATATCATAGGACTATAAGCTGAAGGTTTTCCTTTTATCCTGTGGTAATAGTTTGAATTATTGTGACACAAATTTCACTCTTCTCTTATCCCATGAGGGCAGAGTGTACTTTCTTTAACCATTGATGTAGGGCTTGATTTTGTGACATGATTTAGCCATGGGATATTAGTGGACATAACATGGGCAGAGACTTTAAATATGCTTGTGCAATGTGGTTGGCCTCTTGCATGAGAAGAACATGCCATGGCTAGTTGCTGCTTCATTAGCCTGGGCCCCAGAATCAGCAGACATGAACAAACTTGAATGAACCTATAACTTGGAACATAAACTAGCTAGACCTCAGCCTGAAGCATAGTTACCCAGCTGAGCCCAGGCTAGAATATTTGAATCACAGTTGCCCTACAGACTTTTAGAAGATGAGAGTAAATTCTTACTGTTGTAAGACTCTGAGATTTAAGTTAGTTTGTTATTCAGCCTTAATGTGGCCATAGCTGAGATATCACGTAGCAGGGATTTCCCGTAAGACATTGTTGTACTTCCCTTAAGACATTGTCGCACCATTAACTCTCTTCTTTTGGCTTAGTGAAACTGAAAGTACCAGTCAAACCTGGCTCTTAATATACAAACAGGAATTTAAGTAATTAAAAAAAAAGGTTTCACTCTCTGCTATGCTCAGCTTCAATGTTCTGGCCTTATTTAGGCCTGAAAATTTTTATTTTGGTAGTCAGTAGCTAAGCATTGATTGTTTCTCTCTCTTTTCATGTCTGCTAGGTAATTCTAGTCCACTTCCAAGGCAAATGAATACCTTTGACCAATCAAGGAGAAGGTGAAATAAAATGAAATGTGAAATAAAGAAGCACATAAACATATTTCGGAAAAAATATAAATTACAATTTTTATTGTTACTGGTCTTTGCTTCTGCTTTTTAACTCTACCAAGGCACGAGTAAGAAGTCTTATGGTCAGCTATGGTCTGCAGGCCAAATTGGGCCATCTGATTTTTGATGGCCTTCGAGCTAATAATGGCTTTTACAGATGACCATTTGCAATTGATTTGATGATAGTGAACTCTAACTCTCATCCCCCAATTAAATGAATTATCCCCCTAAAAAAGAATTTCACTCTTATCATTAGTAGAACTGTATTTCAAAACAATTGTACTCAGTGATAATTATCTGTATTTTAAAATTTTAGCAATAAAACTTTTGTGGAACCGTGTTTTTTCTTTTCACATAAATATTGACGTGCTATTTTTTATTTTGCTTCATGTCTCACGAAGACTAAACACTAACCATCTGGTTCTTTCCAGAAAATGTTTGCTGACCCCTATTCTAAGGTACAAGGCTCTCAATTGCAATGCTACGAGAAATCTGTGTTCTGCGTGTCCTGAGAAGGCAAACTCCAAGCTGAGCAAGCAGAGGCTGACTCTCCTCCTCTCTCTGTCATTGATAAGGCACAGTCTTTGGCTTTTTACTATTCTTGTAAAAGCTTTCTTCTGGAAAACCTAAGGGCTGCGGAGTTGGCACTCGTGCTGCTGTGCTAAAGAAGTTAATGTGTGCTCAACTAAATCATAGAAAAAACGACAACTGCTAAGGCAGGCATGGTTCATATCACTTAAGGAGAGATAGTTTAAAGGGCATCTGAATTAATTTACAATTGGAATTAAACTCTTTTGCTAATATTTCTCATCATCTTAACATACAACTTCAGGTAATCTCTTTTTTGGCTGCGATTTTTTTCCTAATCATTATTCATATTTTATCACTTGAGTAGCTATGATAATTATTAGGTGTGCTTGGCTTTAATTTTTCCTTAATTATTTAGATTTCCTTTTAGTACTCCAAATAGTGAAATGCATTTTGTTTTCACTTTTTCACATCATACACATACATCTGTCTATTTAAATTTACATTGGCCTTCATTGTTAGGAAAGAAAATTTTTTTGTTTGTTCTTTTTAAACATCATTATAGTTATTTCATGGTTGATATTGTGTATGTTGGTTATGCTGATTGGGTACATGCATAATTGTGGAATTACTTCACATTCAAAATTTTAATTTAATAAGTATTTTTTAAAATTATGTTTACTTACTGGGATCTCCAAAAATCATGTGTGCTTTAAATTTCTTTCTTTCTTTTTTTTTTTTTGCTTTCTATTCTTTTACTTTCTTAGTATTTAGTAAAAATAACATTTACTATAATAATATTTCAGTCAGTCCAGATTTACCCAAGGCTCAAATGCATGCTGGGAACTCTACCAGAGAAGCAGATACATCTCCGTCAAAGGAGAGGATCTGGGTGAAGATGGTAAACCTACCCAGACATTTCCCAAGTGCTCCTCATGGCTTCTGTGCTCTCAGCCTGTAGAGACTATAGTTTTGATCCAAAGGGAAGTATCAGTTTAACTCCCACATTTTCATATTTATGATCGGGTCTTTAAAGTTGATTATCTTAATAATAGCTCCCATATGCCCACTGTTTTTCAGAGCTAGAACCCCAGGCTTATATTTTGTAATCCAATTTTCTCTTTTAGATGCCTATCATTTCTCAAGGATTTCTGATGCTATCTATATTAGGGAAAGATTACGCATGTGCACAGAGCCAGGCACCTAATAAGTGCTCAATAAATGGTAGTTGTTATTAAAATTTGATTTTATTTGCTTAAAATCCCTATGTATTTTTACAAAAATTCATTGAGATTACTTTTACATTGAAATTCAAATGTCTTATTATAAGACAGAAGATCTGTAGTTGGTAAAATTCTGTATTTCTCAAGACACCTAACGGGAGAATGTACTAATATCATTGTAAGAATTTAAGACAATTGCTCTGATAACTGTTTTATAAATCCTTTGTGGTGATATTCATGCCTGGATATGTTCTATAATAAAAAGAGGTTATTTTCAAAAAGCTACTTGATTAGAATACCTATTTCTTGGTCCCAGCAGGTAGCTGAAGTGTTACTGTGTATTTATACTGTGTGGATAAGTATTAATTTTAGAGGATCTCTGTGGTGTTCCTGAAGTCGCATAGAAAGGCCCAGAAGGAGGCTTATGCTTTTCTGCATGAGAGAAACTTTCCCATAACAGTTGTTCGCTACAGTGAAACCAGCACTGGAATCCCAGGAACCATGGTCTCAGTTTATTTATTTCCATAACCATGAGTTCACATCCATGTCCCGGACTGTAATGACAATTTAAAAAAAAAAAATCACAAAGAAATTAAATCACAATTAAAAATGTATTCTAATCAATAAAACCATTCCACCAATAAAATTGCAAGGTCAAATATTAGTTTCAAGGTCAAATATTAGTATAGTTTTGTGACCTCATTATCATCGTCTTTTTTATTTGTAGTATCAAAACAACTCATCAAATCAAACCCCAAAATAATTGCTAAATTCATTTATTTGGGTAAACAATTGCCTCTCCTTGTCGTATAAGTGAGGTATGGTTGGGTTTGAATCCAGGGGATACTTGGCACGCAGCTAGGGCAGTCTTCAGCAACACCATTTCCAACAGGATCAGTCTTGTCTTAGTTCACAAAACAGTGATTTCTTTGCCAATTAGAATAGTTTACATGAAGATTTTAAAAAGCCCAAATGTCTGTAAACACCATCAGGAAAGCTTTATTGGAAACTCCCTTAGAGGTAAAATTCTCATTACTCCAGCTGGCTTAGCACTTGCCTCTACCATGTTTCTGAATGCAAACAAACTCATGTCCCATGATTTCATGAATTTCTCAGATTGTGTTGCCTTTGGGAACCAATTTGCTCATTGAGGTGAACACAGGCTTATTCATTTAAAAAGTATTTATTTGAAATTTGCTGTGTCAGGAACTCTGGTAGAGGTTAGGGATACAGCAGTAATTAGGTCAGAAAAAAATTCTACTCTCATGGAGTTTATAGTCTAAGTGCTATGATTGGGGTGGTACAGGTTATCATACGAGCACATTTATAGTTACAAAAGATGGATCTGCTCTGGCTGATGACCAAATTCAAATGTTGGATGGAGCAAGCACTGGCCAGCTAGCTCATATAGGCATTGATTTTTCTCTGAATTATGATTCTGAGTGTGGATGGAGATGGAATGTTTGGTGAGGAGGCTGGGGAGATTCGTTAACCGCGAAGAGGAGTTCTAGGAGCACCTACAGAAAGTGTGGGAGGGAGAAAAGCAGTGGGAAGTTGGGTCAGTTGGGAGGAAGTAAAGAGTATTTTAGGTATAAGTGTTCTGGGACAGACAAATGACAGGAGGAGCTTGTATTTTGGAGGGTGACTAAGGTTTGCAGGAATGTGAGGCACAGGGACACTCATATCCCTTTGGAATCACTGTGTGTGTGGGAGGGGCACCAGTTGAACTGCATTTTTGAGGATACCTAGTCTATTTGGGAGACGTCCACCACTTTAAAACATCAACTAAAGTCTGAATGAATCCCGTAGATATGGTGACTAGTTAGTGGCTTCATCATCTGCCTCTATGTGACAAGGAGCTTGGTGGCAATGAGAGTCCTTCACGATAGTGTGCAGGACGGGGTGAGAGCACACCAAATTGTGTCTAAATCTTGCTGATGCAGTAAATGTCAGTCTGAAAATACTACCATTGCTTATGCTTTTCTTATTTGGGCTTGTCTTCAAAAAAGGTTTGGAAAAATCTCACAAAATCATTTTAACAAGTTTCTCCAAGTTATAATCTATTAAATGATTAAGTGTGTAGGAGAAAGTCGGTAAAACAAGCACTGGAGAGGAGGAAGAGAGATAAAATTTGGGAAAGGAAAGACTATTACTTGCAAAATCAATATAAAGCTAAGATAGTAGTAAGCAAATTGAAGGCTACCTATATTAGTTATTCTCGGAGAAAAAGTACTTCATGTTATGTTCAAATTGGTACAAAGCTCTGGAAAAAATGGAGGATTAGGGCAGATCAGCTTATTCCCAAAGCCTCCTCCACACCCTTCCCTGAAGCTGCCTTTCAGGTTTATGTACCACATGTTGCAACCTTTTTAGAATGTTCCTGGAAGTACTGTTGGCAAAATTAGAATCTCTCAGGATTGGTTTAGTCTTTGTGCCCTAAATTGAGTTTTATGTTTCTGTCCTTTCTTCTTTCTTAGCCTTTTGTGAAGAGGAAAATGCGTCTCGTTATATCTAATTGCTAGTGCTAATATCAAGCATCTTGAGATAGATGGAACGCTCCCCATCCTTTCTTCCATCGTTCTTCCCCAGTCCAGGACCTGGCTTGGCTGGGCAACTTTTCATCTAGCAGCCTGGGGTGTGGCAGGCTACAGAGAAGTAACCTGAGGTCCTGGACAATCACTTAAGGATCGTGTATACTTACCAGTCAGCACATACTTTCTGGTCACTGTATTAATAATAGTAATAGTAATCATAGTGATAATCACTCTTTTATGTGCAAGTCACTATTCTAAACATTTTAACTACTATATAAGCTCTATGACAAGAGAGAAATTTGCCTGTTTTACTCATTATTGTATCCCAGGTACCTAGCATGAAGGTGCCTAGCATGTACCAGACAGAAGGCAATCAATAAATAATTTTTTAAATGAAATTATTTATTAAATCATTGCCATAACTATCTGAGGTAGATACTACTATTGTCTCTGTTTTTTAGATGAGAAAACTGAGGCAGAGTCCTTAAGTCATTTGTCAAATTTTCACAGCTGGAAAGTGGCAGAGCCAAGTTTTGAACCAGGCAGAACTTAACTGCTTGGCAAAAATGTGAAGTCAGTTTACATAATAATCACAAAAATGTTGGGCTGTATGCAAAATGAAATGCACTTGGATAACCTCGCTTTTGAATAAGCAAGCACTGAACAAATTATATTGAGTTCTTTATCATATTTTTGCCACACGCTGAGTTAATTTAATAGCCTTAGTTGTTGTTTTATGAAGTCACTTACATTTTCTACACTAACATTTTATGAACTGTGAGCTATTTATCAGCCCTTAAGAATATACCTAATATTGTTAATCCAGATGGCATTTCTTGAGACTGCCAAAATACACAAACAACATAAAAATATTAATATCTCGTTTTTAAGGGAAAAATACCTTCTTCTGATGGAAGCTTGAAAATGCAAATTGTCAGCAAGTTCACTTACTGGTCATCAGAAAAACATGCCCTTTTTAAGGTATCAAATTCCAAAACACATACGTGATTTCCAAAATGTAAAGAATGAGAGGTTCCATGCTTTTCCATATTAGAAGCTTCCAAAGACTATATCACAGCAGATGTTATATGCAGCATTTAAAAGATAAATGGTCTTTCTTTATAGCTGAAATTAAAGAAGAGTTTAGTGTGTTGTAGAAAGATGAAAGGATACTTGACAACTCAGTTCTGGCACTTCAGGAAACAATGAATCTTTCAGGGCACTCCTGTTGTCATATTTATTTGTAGCAACTCAAAGGAATTAGTAAAATTTTTTCAAGAAACAAAGAAACACTTAAAAACAATCTTTATTCTTAGCTCTGGAATACAGAGATGAGAGATATTGTGTCTGTCCTTCAAGTAACTCACTATCTAGACAGGGAAGCAGAAGAGAAAGTGAATAGAAACGTAAAACCCACACTGTAATAAAACACAATGCAGGCGCTGTGGCTACAGGGTGTGTGGAAGTACTATGAAGGAATGGCCGACGCAATGCGGGGCATGTCTATGGCTATCTTGGTGGAGTTGTTACCCGAAATAAGTTTGGAAAGACAAATCTGAGTGTTTCTAACATGGAACACTTAAAAAAAAAAAGTACAAAGCAAGAGGAAGAAAGTGCTGGCAGGAAACTCAGTACTAAGGTATGCCTGGAGTAAAGCCTGTAGAGGGAATGAGCTGGAGAAGTCGTCGAGAGCCACGGTGAGAAAGGCCTTACCCAAACACAGGGAGACTGAGTTTAATAGAGAAATAATGAAGGGTGATAAGCAGGGCAGGGACAAGTTAAATTTGCATTTGTGGAAGGACAGTTTATTAAATGTCTGGTGGGATAACATTTTGAGATATTAGCTGTTTTTTTTTTCCTCCCTACATTTCCTCCTTTTTCTACTGTTTGTTAGTCTCAATCTGCCAAATTTTGACAGCTGGCTCTCTGCTCATTGCCTTAGAGTTGTAGCAAGAAATAAAGTACCAAAAATCTGAGAAATTGTGTCTCTGAAATCTAAACCTTTTATTGAGAGTTTAGAGGATTTGTGGAAAAGGTAAGAAAAGGAGTTTAAGAAATACAGCATATATTCAAAATATCTTGGCCAACAACACAAAGGGCTGGCAATCTTTTCTAGACTAAAAAGATTCTAACCCTGTGTGAAATACTAATTTCTATTTTGTTCTCCATGTATTTCTCTGTCTTTTTCTGTTTCTAGAAGGTATTTGGGATTTTGTCTTTCTTGGCCTAGGGAGTTTTGGGTCTTGGTATCTAAAACAGACTTACCAGAAGAAAAAAACTTGTTGGGAGAAAATCTTACCTTGCTAAGGGAAAAGGAGGAGAGAGGCAAGAGGCCCCGACCTGGGAAGGGGTGGAGGTCCTCAGAGCCCATGCAGACCTGCACTATGTTCCCTTACAGTGTCCTAAGAAGCTGGCACAGTTTCGGAGGAAAAGAGGGTGAGGCACTCTTAGAAGGCTGAACTCATGGTAATGGGTCTACCAGCTTCAGCAAAGATTCTTGTGCTTCAGAACTAGCTGTGCCACACATCATCAAGGGATCATATTTTAAACTACAGAAGACTCTTGGGTCCTCACACAATCCTGGAGGGAAAGAGTTGGAGAGATTAGAAGAAACTCAATAATAACTAAGACTAAGATGTTCTATTCTTTGTTAGATTTAAGTAGGTTTTATGAAAAATAATTTGACATTTCATCCACATTTGAATTGGTAGATTAAAATTCATACATGCTGCACATAATAGAATGATTTCTTTGGTGTTGATGAAGAAGCACTAGAAAACATCTAAATAGGAAGAAGGCAGTTGCTTAGGGAGCTTATATTAAAAGCCAAGCTGAGAATGACAAGAGCCTAAACTCAGCCAGGGACTCTGGGACTGGAGGGAAATTGATAGATCTGAGAGATACTTAGGAGATAAAATTGAGATGAGGAGGAGTATCAATCAGGCTCCCATCAGGAGACAGAAACCACACAGTGATTTGAACAGGGAAAGTTTAATATAAAGAATTATTAACTAATAACAGGGCATTAACTACTAAAGGATAAAGAGAACTCCAAAGAACACAGGAATAGCAGTTATAAGGAGCAGCCATTACCCCTAGGGATGAAGCAGAACATTCACAAGGAACAAATTTGGAAATGTTCCCACCTTCTCAAGGCTGAAATTCAGATCTCCATAGAGAAGGCATTTCTGTAGCCCACTGGATGGTGAAGAAGTCTGAGGCTGGCAAGTGAAAAATCCATCTGCTAGGGTGCTGATAAAATTTGCCATAAAACTGACTTCTGGGTGCTGGTGGAATGTGTCGGGAAGCTGTCTGGAGGGCTGTGGCTGAACTTTCTGGGGAGCCACTTCATAGCTGACCTTGCCGGAAAGTTGTTTGTGGCACCACTGGAACTTGCTGAGAAACTGTCTTGGGCTGAGCCCTACTGGACAAACAGCACAGGAGCGAGAAAAGACAAAAGAAAACTGGCACTAGGAAGAGAAGCCTCTTCCTTCTGCAATATCCCTCCAGTTCTCTCCACTGACAAAGCTCACCTTTGGGCTAGCTGGCAAGGGAGACATGTTCACAGGGTCCAGCTTTAATAGCGCAAGCAAGACAATGAAGGGTGGATTTGGAGTTTGGAGGCAAAAGATTGATAGTGGACATGAGGTTGGGGGAACTTCTAAGATGACTTACAGTGATTGATTTAATGTTGATGCTTTTCAATAAGGAAGAAGATTGGGGGGAAGAAATTGATGGACTCAGGTCAAATTCTGTGAGTCTATGAGTGCATATAGAATGAAAAAGGGACATGACTGAAAATGGAAACATGAGAATACCAGTTTTAAGGATGGCAAGGAAGAGAGCCCTATGAAAGAAACTGAGAAGAAGGTTATATTAGGAAGGAGGTAACATTAGGAGGGAGTGATATTATGGAAGCAAACAGAAGAGAGATTTAAAGAAAGAAGGAAATGATGAATAGTGTTAAATGCTGCAGAGAAGCCAAGTAAAAATCAGAACTGAAATGTGTCAGTAGATTTTAGAAGCTAGAAGATCTTGTGTAGAACTTTATTATGTACAGTAGAAGTGTCAAAAGTGGTTAAAGGAGTAAGGGGACTGGATCATGCAGGTAGAAAAAGTCATAGCTTTAGAATTTTGTAAGATAGAGAAATATATAAAAAGCTGACTATTTTCAGGGAGTTTACTTTAGAAATGGAGAAAAGATATGTACAAATAACTCAAATACAAGGCATACTGTAGAGAACTTTGTATAAAATAATAAATGAAGTATAATTGGAACATAAGCAAATGAGAGCTTGTCTCATACTGAGAGCATCATAAGAGGCTTGATTTGAAGGAGGATGCATTTAAGTTGGTTTTTGCAAAATAAGCAGAGTTACAGAAGGTAAAGAATGAAACAAGTGAAGACACTGAGGTGGAAAGCTATATAAGACAGGCAGTTTGACCTGTGTGTGATATGTCTAATGGCAAATATTGAGAGTTCTACTGGAAATGGAGGCACAAAGAGAGAAACTTTTATATGGCTGTTGACCATTTAATGAGTAATATGTAGGAAATGGAAAGCCAATGTAAGTTGAATCAGGAATTGACCAATGTTGTGCTTAGTAAGATTACTGGGAGTAGTTGCATGGACCAATTGGATAAATAATAAATTGGAAAGAAATATAACAAATCAGGGGACCACTGAAATAGGCAAGGGACTAGGCCAGCCCAGGAACCAAGAGTTTTAAGTGGGGAGTAGCTGAGGAGATGGCTAAGAGGGAGATGAAGGGGTTCTGCAAAAGAAGTAATAAGAAGTACTGTTGAGATGTTGAAATCTAGTGGTGGAGGAAGTAAAAAAGAGATGGTTTGATGAATGATGACACCATTAGTAGAAATGGAGAAGAAAAATATGGATAGTTTGAGTTGGGAGGAGCTTCAGTTCTAGAAAAGTTCTAGAAAAGAAAAAAGTAATCTTTGGAGATTACAAAATTTCAAATCTCATCCTTCCAGTCTTTAATGTAGTAGCTACAACCTACTGGGTGCTTAATGTATGGTATGAACTGTGCTGAAGGCTTTAACAATGGACTCTCATCTAGTTCTCAGGACTCCCTATGATATAGTATTCTTTCTGTTTTACATGTAGAGAAGTGGAGATTTAGAGAAGCTGTTATGTGACAGATGCCTGCAGCCAGTAAATGGCAGAACCAGGTTTCCAGGTCAGGTTTCTCTGTCTCCAGACCCAGGCTCTTAACTATTACATAAGAGTCTGCTTGTGTATATTATCTTCTCCCCTCAATCAACTAACTTGTGATTCCTGGTGACTGGGAGCCACATTTTGTACTTCTTCATAGCTCTCAGGGTGCTAAGGACAAGATTTGCTCAATTTAAGTATTCGGTTAGTATCTGTTTAATGAATGAATGCTGAAGTCCACTAAATGGTCCCCAAGGGACTTTAAGAAGTTGAAATTTCATATTTACCAAATAAATATATCCTTAGATTTAAGAAAATACAGCTGGCTAACTCACTTGATTTGAGCATGATACTAATGAGGCCAAGGTCATGGGTTTAATTCCCTTGTGGGCTAGTTCACTTTGCACTATTTTCATGCTCTCAATTTTAAACAGACTTTCTACAATTGCAATACATACACATGGTCCCAAGGGAACCAGCAAAAGAAAGGAGAAAGAATGACTCAGTGCAAATCCATCACCACTATTGGAAAAACACCTTGAATAATATTACCCATGTATGGCTGGTCATTGGTTGGTGTCATTTATATTTACATATGAAGAATAGCTAATAATTGTTATGTGCCCTGCTGGTACTTATTATACTGCAGTCAAAATTAGGACATATACCTTAAATTAAAGAGGATTTAATAATTTAAACAAAACATTGTTAAAATGATTTGCCAAAGGAAATATAGCAGAAGAAAACATCTTAGTTTCACTTAATCATTAATTTATACATAAGAACACCTTTACTAAGTTATGTGATGCATTCCTGAATAGTTTCCTAGTTGTTGTGATATAAAATATTTGCTTTTGATTAAAAAGAGGAAAAAAGAAAAAGAGCTTTAGGGAGTAATGTATTATGTGAAAAGGTTATGATGGCTGTTCATGGTAGATATTCCTGGATTTAAACGTTGAATTCACAACTTACTATATGTGTGATCTGGGATGACTTGGTCTCTCTGAATCTCAGCTTTTTCCTGTAAGATAATCCTAGGGGCCCTACTGGGTTGTTCTGAGGATCTAGTGAAATGATACATGTAAAGAACCTTGCATACAGGTGAGTCTTAAAAAAATATTGTTCCCTTCGCTCTTTACTTTTCAAAATGCCTCTGAGTTTATTCCTCTGAATTGTAAGTTTTGTGAATAATTAGAGAAATTACTGTAAATATAATGGTAGCATTTGTCTTTTATCATATTAGCTTCAAATATATTTTAAGGAGTTGATAACTTTTTTTCAAGAATTTTTACTTTGGCTGGTTCACGTTTTCTGTGTGAAAAATATTTGTTTTAGGAATAAGAAAGTCCAGCTTCATATAATGATTTTACCTTTTCTTCCACAAGGGTGAATTTTACTTTTTCTCATGTGGTATAAATGGAATTGCAATTAAAATGGTAGATCCTTTGATGAACAATAACTCTTCTCAAAAGGGACTGTGGAGTGCAGAGGTTTTCGTGCATTGTCTGCTGGAAGAATCGTCATTGTGAGTCTTTCTACAGTGCAGAGTTTAGCTTTTTCCCTGTCTGTAAGGAACAGAGTGCAGGATCAGGCATTACATTTTGCTGGGGTCAACCACCCTCTTTATAGTATCAATATTCTCTTCAACAAACAGGCAGCCTGGCACCATTGTGATATTAGATTAGTCACAAACTCCAAAGGAAAACATACTGATTAATTTAAGACACAGTACTTCCTAAATAAGGTATTTGGAAACATTGATAGAAAAGAAGGGATCAACCCCTTTTTGCCTTTGGGTACCAGTCTCTTTAGGTTTCTAATATGCTTCCATTATTCAGGACAGAACACCCATTGTAC
This sequence comes from Eidolon dupreanum, assembly GCA_028627145.1. Classification (NCBI taxonomy): domain Eukaryota; kingdom Metazoa; phylum Chordata; class Mammalia; order Chiroptera; family Pteropodidae; genus Eidolon; species Eidolon dupreanum. The sequence goes on along the minus strand of CM053514.1, from coordinate 51,939,387 downwards.
TGAGCCCCTAAGCTCTAAGTGATATCTATTAATCTCTGTTCCTCATATTCTCATTTTTCTAACTAATGTTGCTCCTGTCTAAAAAAATTTAGCAGAAGGAAAAATAAAAATGTAGTCTGATGGGGACAAACATATAAAATAGATGGAAGAATCAGAAAAAAAAAGTGGAAGCATTAAGATGAAGTATTTATGGAGTACAATTTGTCATGAGTTGTATTGACCAATAAAGAAAATGAGAAGTTTGTGGATTAATATTTTAGACTCATACCCTGAATTAGAATTCAGCAAATCAATGCCAGGAACCAGCAAATGTACTTAGCAATTAGCAGGAGGAAAAAAAAAAATGTGAGCTAGTTAATCAGCTTTGGAACCTACCGTGGTTCAATTTCGCATTCTGATTAAACAGTTTCAATCTAGTTGTCATTTACTTTTAAAGTGCTGGTACAAGGAATTTGCTGTAAATAGCAATACTAATTGCACAGACTTGAGCCAAGCACACATACTGCACGCTGTGTGTATTTGTCTTTTGTTGTGTGGCTCTGCCAATGAACCTGCTCCTGCTGCTCCTACCTTTCCCTTTCCTGGGCACAGCACACCAATTTACTAAGTTCTCTGGTGTGTGCGTAGGTGTGAATGTGTGTATGTGCACACGCGTACATGTGCCTGCATGTGCAGTATGTGTGCGTTTATTCTTATAAATGAATAATAGCACAAGCATTCAAAACAATTTCTTTTCATTTATCCCTAGGCCTTCAAATCCCGTTTTCCAAAATCTGAAAATTCACTGAGCTAGCTAATGAGCCACTTACATCCCGGTATCACTTTCATTCTTTTGTAGATGGCTTTAGTTTCTCTTCAGCTTCGTTATTTTCCTTAAAAGTATAAAAAGATTAGCCATTGCATTGCTGTACATTTCAACCTCAAGCTGCTGCTTGTCATGGAATCATTGAGCTATAACTGAGAGAACCCTTTATGCTAACTCGATGGAATAGATGATAATCGGGGGACTGGTATGTCAGGTCTCAGGTGGGGGCAAGACTGAAACCTGTGCTGAAACCAAAAAAAAAGCATAATCATCCAAATCTACTGCATCTACACTTACAGGAAATTCTCAGGATTTGAATTTGGTAAGTTATAAAAAAAATTGTAAAGAAATGGTTTACACACATTTTACACCAATCAGCAAGAGAGAAGGTTGCGTTCTTTTCTTAAATCAAGTTTACTAAAAGTATTTTCATAACATGGACTAATTGTAGCCCACCAAGGATGAGCAAGCACATGGGTGAATTAACACAAAAACTTGTTTTGACTGTTGATGCCCCACTCTCATTTCCCCATCAGGGAAAAAGTTAAACTTACAAAGCAAATGCATTAATTTCTGTTTATTTCCAAAGTTTTTTATTTTATTGTGGTGTGCAGCATTTATCGCCTAGACAATCAGCTCCTTGGAAAGGCTGTGCCAAAAAACAAAGTCAAGATAAAGCTTAGAAGTCAATACTGAGAGTACAGCATTCAAATCAAATTAAAGAAGCACTATTGGTTTGTCAGCCATTTGACCTGTCTATTGTGTAGGTAGGTCTTGGATACCAGGTAACATGACATCACAGAGATTTTAATTTTTTGAGATACACACATTCCCCTTAAATGGACTGTGCAATTATTGAATTGAGGTCTCCTTTACTGTTAATAAGTTTAAATTTTTGACACTACCTTTATCATTTAAATGTATCTTTTTTCTCTTAGTCTACCCTGGGATCATAGAGGAAATTCCTAAAAAATGACTCAGTGTGGGCACTGGGCTCAGAAAGGATTCTTTCTTTCTATCTACTCTTGATTGCCATTAGTGAGCAGCCCGTGTGCTTGCAACCTTAGCTGGGGGGAGGAGAGTAGCCTTTCTCGGTTTATTTGTTATTAACTGGCAGCGAAGTATTCGTTTTGCAATCTGATGATCTAAGCCACAAGTTTAGGCAAGTGCAATATGGCCTTATACATTTTCTTATTTAATTGAGACTGTTAGATAATACTTTTCCATGTTCCTGTCTCTATTCTTAATAAGGATTATCTGGGAGAATCACAAGTACCAATGGGAAGGGAAACCAGGGCTGAAAATTTAACTCTCTTATCCATACTTGACATATAATTTGAACATGAGCTCAGGCTCTGGAAATGGAAGGGAAGGTGACATCTGTTTCATCAGACACATCATCATTTACCAAAGGTCTTCTAGCTTATGTTTTTATTTGAGATGCTGTCACTTTGAAAAAATTGGAAGCTGCAAAGGAGAAGGGTAGGATTTTTTTTAAAAAACAATTATTTAGGGAGAAGCTGTGTTTTGTGACTCTAAAATCAGTAATTATAAAATAATTTAGGGAATCTGCAGTGCTTCCTCACTTGACCCAGAAGTCCAGATTGGGGGTGGGCAGTGGGATAGAAGACACTGGATGGCCACAGAGCCTTACCAAATCCTTACTATGGCGGGGTGACCATTGCCCGGAGCCTGGTGGAATTAGAAATCTAATACCAGCTTCCAAATTGACTAGCAAATCTTACCCTCATAGAAAATTGCACCAGAAATTGATGCTTATAAACTTGATTAAATTAACCTGCAGTAAGACATGAAGAGCCTTGAGATGGACACTCCTGTCTTCTGGTCAATGTGTTCTCTTTTTAAGGCAAAGTGTGAGGTAGCCAAGTTACCATCAGCAGGCTGCATAGTGAGCCTGGGACAGGAAAACAAAGAGTAGATTCTGTAATTGATCTTCACAGTGGGGTTATCTTCTTGGTCTGTATTTGGAAAGGGTGAGTTTGTGGGCTGGTGTTCCTTCTCCTCAAGGGTAGTGCTTCAAACTTGAATGAGCACTGCCACTATTTTTTTCTGTGTTCCTTTCATCTCTGCTTCCTTAGTTGATTTCCATCATTCAATGCCTCACTTGTACCCACCACCACACGCTCATCGTTCTTTATTAATGGTTTTTTTTAAGGTACAGTAATATCTTAACAGATATGAGAATCTGCTGATCTTCTGACTTATTAGAAGCAGAATGTATAAAGGATGATTAATTTAATTTATATAACTGTCATTTGCAATCTCATTTCCATGATTTCCAAAGGAAATAATGATTGTCTTAGGTGCCTCTTCTTTGTGCTCTCTCTCATACAGTGTTGTCACATGACCAAAACAGCATTCATTTCACAGTCACAAAATTTCAGAGGGAGATCTCTCTGCCTCTGGTTAGCTATGAGATCATGGAAGCTATATGTACCAACCGAGCTTCAGATTTTTCATCAGTAAAATGGATTATTATAATAATACCTACCTTCTAATGACTTTAGCAATGTGGCTAATTTCCAGGTTTTCATCTTTAGTCCCCACCTTTCTCCAGAGCTCCAGAATCCTATTACATTTTGCATACTAGGAAACCCTACCTTGACGTCTCACTAGCAACTTAAAATCAAAATGTTCTGGAGGTTCATCTTTTCTCCCTTCATCTCACTGTTGCTTCTCTGTAACAGGATGGTACTGAGTGGGACTTATTTCAAAACTGTGATTAAGGCTCAAAGCTGGAAACAAAAGATTCTAAGAAGTCTGCATTCTAAGTGCAGAAAGCATATTGTTGTAGAAGTCAGGCACTTTCTCAAGGCCTGATGAATGGTTCCAGCTGAATTTTCTATATGCCAAGCCCTCTCCAATTCCCCAACTCTTCACCTGCCTCTATCTCTCTCCAACCTCTTTTTCCACCCTTGTCCTAACAGAACAGGAAATAGTAAATTTGGTCTGGAGCCATTAAGTAAGAATACTTCTGCTTCCTCTGCCCCTCCTCCCCACCCCAAGACCCGAGGGGAAGCATGGAGAATGGGAGGTGTGGGACATGTGAAAAAGAGGCCATGACTCAACCTCTATCTCAAGCTGCTAGAGTCGTAGGTCTAACATGGCACGATGGAAAGGAGTGTCCAAAGAGAGCCATAAATTCGTGTGATATTGAGGTTTCTAAATTACCAGGATTGAATCTAAAGCAATAGAATGAAACTGTTCTGGTAGTAAAAGTGGTGGAAAAAAGTCAGACCAAGACTTGGAGAAAATATGAATCAACAATATCTCCAAAATCTTGCTAGTAGGAAGTACAAATAGATAAACTGCTTTGGAATTACCTTATGATGTTGAAGATATGCACACCCTATGACCCAGTAATTCTACTCCTAGGTATGTGTCCAAGATAAACTTATGAAAATGTGTGCAGTACACAGGTGCAAAAATATTTGTAGCAACACTATAGTAGCACAAACAAACAAAAAACCTGTAGATAACTAGAATGCTCATGACAAAAAAATAAATAAATAAAAAAATAAAGGATGAGTGGCAATTCCTTGCATAGTGGAATATTATACAGCAGTGAAAGTGAATTAATCATGACCATATCCAAAAATGGGGATACATTGTAATAATATAATGTTGAGTTTTAAAAAAAGTCATTTCTAAAATATTCTATATTGCAAACTAGCATTTGCAATAAATTATTGTTTAAAAAGCAGGGGAAAGATGAACATAATTGGGGTACTAGTCATATTAGATAAGAGAAGGCAAGAGATAGAATGGGGAGGCAAACATAAATTGGAGTAAGTTTTTGTCATTGTTATAATGCTCTAGTTGGGTGAATGATTTATGGGTATTGATTATATTATTAATAAATACATAATAAATAAATTAAAAGAGGGCCACAAATAATCACAGTATTTAATGAAACACATATTATGCTTTATCTAATGTTGTACTCCTAAAGTCCATTAAAAATAAATAAAAAGAAAGCCTATGAATTTGGGTGGGGATGAGGTAATCAATATAGCAGAACTGAAGGCAAATTACTGGAAAAAATTAAGTTATTATATGTTTATTTCCCTCAATAAAATATATTCAAAACCACCATTCTCTCAACTGCCCAGGTTTGAATCTGAGTCATTTTCTTTATTATCATTATTCGATTTATAGGTCATGACCCAACAAATTGCAAAATCAGTTTTGGAATGATTTTTGGTTTACTCTCAGCTTTTAAATAAAAAAGAAAGAGAAAAAATAGAAAATATGAGTGTGCATCACACATAGTAAAGGGTGTGTTTTTTGTGAAATTTTTGTTTCTGTTATTTATACATATGTGTGTGTTGGATTACAATGTAATGAGGACGTTTTAAAAAGTAGTTGGCGGCTAAGTTCTACAGGTCTGTTTGTAACAAATTTATTCTCTTCTTTCATTCTCACTACCCCTACCTTTGGGCAGATTCTCCATTACCTCACTTGGGTATAATGGTATCTTAATTCCAGGCTAGCCTCTCTTAAATCTGCCACAACCTCTAAAAGAGTCTAGCTATAACACAGCTCTGATTATCGCTCAAAATCCTTCAGTGATTTCTTTCATTATTTTTTTTGAAGTCAATAGAGACCACTTCCCTCCCATTAAAAAACCTCTGAAATATAGTCTAAACACTCTTTTGTAAGCTTCTTCATGAAGCCTCTCCAGATGCACTCAATTTCACATTATTCTTCTATTACTTTTATCTTTTCTTCAAAGCATATTGTCTTTTATTTTATCTTATTTTTTTTACATATTTGGCCCCTTTTACCCTATCTACTTCTCTCCTCCCCTCATCCCCCTCCTCTCTGGTAACCACTAGTATATTGTCCATGTAGTGCTTTTACTTTTTACAGTAATAATTTACATACATGTGTTGTTGTTCTATTGGATTTCAAACTCCTTGACTTCAGTGTCTGGAATAGTGGTTTGCTCATGGTAGTTGTCCAATGAATATTTGTTCATGTGAGGGATAGTACTCACAATATAGTCTTAGATTTCTATTTATTTTTAATATAAGACTGTTCATAGCAACTTATTTATAATAGCTCAAACTCTAGATATCCATCAACAGAATGTATAAACAAAGTAAATGCTTCTCAATGGCGAAACAGAATGATAGATACACATAACAACATGATGAATCTCAAAATCATTATTCTGAATGAAAGAAGTCAAACATGAAATAGTACATACTCTCTGATTCTGTATTTATGAATTTCCTGAACAACTGAGGCTAATTCGTGGAGGAAAAGAAATAATACTAGTGGTTGCTTCTGGTGAGGTGAGACAGGATTTACTGGGAAAAAATACAGTGGAAGTTTAGGGTAATATAAATGTTCTATTAATAAAGTTTGAGTCATACAGTTGGATGCATTTGTCAAAGCTCATTGAATGAAAGGCAAAAGTATGGAGACAGTAAAAAGATCAGTGGTTGCCAGGGGTTAGAAAGGGGGAACAGATGAATAGGTGAAACACAGAGGGTTTTTAAGGCCGTGAAAATAGTGTATATGATACTAAAATGATAGACATTATACATTTGTCCAAACCCATAGAGTGTACAACACCAAGACTGAACTGTAATGTAAACTGTGGACTTTGGGTGACTAGGTTCGTCAGCTGTAACAAGTATATCATTCTGGTGAGAGAGGCTGGTAAAAGGGAAAGCTATGCAAGTGTGAAAGCAGGGAATGGATAGGAAATCTCTGTACCTTCTCCATTTTGCTGTGAAACTAAAACATCTTTAAAACCACAAAGTCTTTAAAAACAACCACAACCACTACCACAACTGCTACTACAACAATAATAGAAACAACAACAACAAAACTCTCACTGAATGGTACACTTAAGATTTGGGCATTTCATTATATGAAATTTTCATTAAAAAAGTTATAAACAAGTATTAAATTTTAATTAACAATGTACATGCTGAAGCACTTAGGGAAAAGGGTATTGATGTCTACAGCTTACTTTAAAATGCATCAAAAAGTAAGATGGATTGATAGATGAGTAGAGAGATACACCAATGGACAGATAACAGATGAAGTAAATGTAAAAAAATGTTAGTGGTAGATTCTAGGTTGTACAGTATATCTGTACAACCTAGAATTTTTAAATTTTCTGTAGTTTAAAAATTTTTATAATGAAATATTGGGAAAGGGGGAAGTCAAGTAAAAAAGTCTAAAATCCTCATGGTTTAAAGTTTCTCATTAGTAATGGATTTTTCTCTCTCTATGGTATGTCTTCCTTTACGGTACCAGGGAAGATTGGAGGGCAGGATGTAAGGAAAGTTTTTCAGAGAGGAAAAGAGTAGAAAGTTAGATGTGGAGTGAGGAGGCAGATGGCAAGACTTCTGGGAATTATATCAGTCAGGGTTCAACTGGAGAAGCAGAATCAGCAGGACACATGTATTAAAAGATTTATCACAAGGAATTGACCTAACACAGTTGTGGGGTCCGGCTGGGCAAGTTCAAATCAGTAGCGCAGACCAACAGAAAGGGCAGCCCAGAAACTCAGGCAGGAACTGGTGCTGCAGCCACAGTTAGAATTTCTTCTTCTTCAGTCTCAGAGTTCTTAATGGTCTAAAACTTGAGTTATTTAATTATTGAGGCAGTGGGAAATCTTTAAATGAATTTACCTAATAATAAATTCTCAAATTTGCTCTTTATACAATTATATTAAGTGACTTGAATGCAAATGTCATCTGACTCCCAGCTATTGATAATTTAGAGTACATATAGCAAAAGTTATTAAAAATGAGAAAAATATCTAAAAATTTTTACAGTGGATGTTATATTTACATAGACAAAATAAAGAACTCAAAGAAGATTAGAGAAAAATGAAAGCACTAGAATATTTTAGATGAAATAGCATTTGTATTGATGAATTTGTTCCTTTTCGGCTTATCCTGATTGACTATTTGATTATGTTATTTGAAAGGGACTTCCTTTCATTTTACTTAAATAGGAAAATATCTAAGATTTTTCATTGTAAAGTTAATACAAATAACTCAAACCTTCTTTCCCTTAACAGACAGTAACAGAACAGTAAAATAATATAAAGAAAAGACAGAAAATGTAGAGCCCATGTTAGTTCATGGTTTAGACTTTCCCATCAAGTAACCAAAATAATTAAATAAAGACTGAGCAGAACAATTTGAGCTAGATCTTCTCTTGCACTCCTTGCCCATACTCAGTGGTTGAGACCAAAAGCGGTAAAATGGCCAAAATGCTGCCAAGGAAAAAGGATTCCTTTAAAAATACTATTTAAATCCAGCAATTCTTGATGTATTTAAGTGAACCTAAAAGGAACTATGTAGTATATTTGCTTTTCTAAGTCATTTTCTGTTCTGTTAAGTAAGACTTTGCACTTTATATGGTAGCATTTTAAAAGGTTTTTTAAATGAAAATTTTCTGAATCATTTCTGGACACCAGATTTTTTAATTAGAGAAGTTATTTCATCACCCTTTCTTCTTTTTGTCTTTTGAGGAAAAATGAATGCTATTGAAAGGACTCTGGCAGGTATTTTTCTACAGACATTAAATTTTTTTTCCAATTCTGTATTACAGGCCAGCTATAAGTCAAGCTATTTCAGCTAATGAAATTTGCTTTGATCAGAGGAGGCCAATCATCCTTCAAAGCATTGTTATGTTTTGAAATGCAAGGCAAGAACTTAATAAATTGAGGGTGCTGCAGTAGCAACAGATCAAAATAGAGGTTGATGTTTCATTAGATCACATTAATACCTGACAAAAAGAATGACTACAAATCAATAGGGAAGCCTTCGCCTATGTGGGTCAGTGTAGGGGGAAAGCTGACTTTCTCCTCTCTCTCCTTCCCTGCCTCCCTCCTACCTGTCCTCTGTTCTTCTCTTATCTCCTTCATTTCCCACTTTTCCAAAGTATTTTGGACTACAGAAGTAGTGACTTAAGGCCAAATATTCTCTATTTTTCACAGTGCTAAATATTGCAGTGGGCTATAAGTTGATAGAACACTTGTAAAAAAATGTTTATATAACACATTTTTCTCATTGCATAAAACATTTTATAACTCCTCCTCCAATATATACATGTGTCTATTTTCTCCTGAAGAAAGAGTTTTTAAAAATAGCTTTTTCAGAAGATACAGGTTCCTCATGGAAAATTTCAAATATGGCTTTTATAATAAATGATATATCTTCTCATTTAGAGTAGGGTCAAATGACCACAAAAAGAAATCTTGGAAAAATTCCTATATTGTGCCATAAGTAAGAATTTTCTGTTTCTCTTTTCTAATTGCTAGAAATACATGTTATCTCACAAGTCACAGAGCAAATTATACCACTTTCATTTAGAGTTATCTGTCTCTGCACCTGAGCTTGACTTAGCCAATTTATTAGCCCGTGGGGATATTTTTTGTTTTTTTCCAACAACCAATTCTCTGACATTAGCTGGGTGTCCTAGAATTAAATTCAATTCTGACATTGCCTAGAGTTAGCACAGACCCCACAAGTTAAGGGCTCAGTAGCACAAAACTACCCTCACTTGAGATACCAGTTGCAAATGGAGCTCCCAGGCTACCCACACATTAGCCTGGTCAACTATAAATTCAGAGGTTCCCAGGATTCCTCCTCAAGTTCAGTAATTTGCTAGAACTACTCATAGAACTCAGGAAAGTACTATACTAACAATTACAGTTTTATTCTCAAAGATATAACTCAGGAACAGTCAAAAGGAAGAGCTGAGAGGGCATGGTATCAGGATCAGTGGTACAGAGCTTCCAAGTCCTTTCTGGGCACATTGCCCTTCTAGAACCTCAGTGTGTTCACCAATCAGAAAGTTCCTCAAATCTCACTGTCCAAATTTCTTATCGGTTTCATTGTGCAAACATGATTCATTAAATCACTGGCCGTTGGTAATTGAACTCAATCTCTAGCCTCCAGTTTCCTCCCCAGAGGTCGAGGGGTGGGATTGTAAGTTCCAACCCTTCAATCATGTGCTTGGACTTTCTGATGAGCAGCTATCGTTCTGAAGCTCTTTAAGGATCCCACTATGAGTTACTTCATTGCCAACTCAAATCTAATAGAAAGGTGCTAGCTATGAATAGCAAAAGACATTTGTCGCCCAGGGAATGTCAAGGGTTTTATGAGCTCTGTGACAAAAACCAGGGCAAAGACCAAATTATGTTTTTTAGTATATCATAAACATACAGCCTGCTTGTAGAGGCCTGGTGCTATTTTCTATCTTAGATTTTAAGGCCTATTCCCTTTGCAGGCACTATTTGAGATCAACTCCATGTATTTGTAAGAGGTGAGATTAAGGTGGCCTGAGATTTAAAACCACTGGGGGAAGGGTGCTTGATACCTATCTCATAGGTTCGTTCTGAGTGTTAATGAGTTATATATGTGAATTGCTCAGCACAATTCCTGTCAGATAATGACTGCTATATTATTAGCTATTATTGTTACTGGCTATTATTATCATCTTTTTTGTTATTATTATCGTTACTTTAGCCTTCCTGAAGCTCAAAAGGTAAAGTGACTTGATTACCCTCATACCTGAAGCTGAGGTATAAACTCTTTTTCCTAGATAAGAATTGAAAATGGCACTTTTAAGATCTGGATTTCATTTGGGGGCCTCATTTTGGCCCTGTTTTAAGCAGTCACAGAAATTCACACTGTATAGCACTTATTAGGCACCGAATGCAGAATGCTGTACTTGATGGGGTTTAATGGCTGTTCTCTCTGTGTATAATGCACTGAAATGGTGTAATCACTGTGTTTGGAGCTCTGTAGAACAAGAATTTTCCTGCATTGCCTATTAGTGTCTCATCGTACAAGCCAGTAACTTGGACTGTGGTGAAAATTAGTCTGTGGTTATAGTAATTTAATGGAAAAGTTACACTGGAAGCCAAGTTCGTTTTCAGCTGACTTAAATTTTACCTTTATTGTCTCATTGTCATTTGCATTTGAGCTCAGAAGTTAATGGTCTCTGTAATAAATTCAAAGAAGAGAGTTTAAAACAATGGGGGCTGAAATTCCCGTGTTCACGTCTACATAAGACCATTCTGCCATTGTTACTTAGGTTCTGCTCTAGTAATTTTCACCAACTTTATCATTTTAGCTTTCTGGCCATACAGTTAATAATTTATTAATTAAAACTGAAATTGGGTGACAATGGTAGATAGCAATTTACACTTAAGAAGTTGAATTCTCTTAGCACGGTTTCCTGTTTTGTTGCTACTTCCCGTTAGTAACTTCTAAAACTTCAAAAAAATGCAAATTCAATTAAGAGGGAGACTATTGTAATTCATATTATTTTGTGACTATTAAACTTAACTTCGAGCTCATAAAAAGTATTGAAAATGGGAGCGGCCTTGGAAAAATTTATGCCTAGTTAGGAATGCTTTCAACTACCATTCTGTTTAAGAAGGTCTTCATTATTAAGGTGCTAAATATCACGTCTTAGCTGTACTCATCCCAGAAACCTTTTACTTCATGCCTCAGTCCTTGGTCTGATTTCTTTATGCACAACAATAGATGGAGATGAAGGGAAAAAGATGATGCACCCAGTCTCTTTCTGACTGCTTTGATTCTGTCTTTCTCCTGATATTTTGAAGAAAAATAAATAGCTTTGAATGACCCACCCTCCACACACACAACCACCAACTTTCCATACCCTTTTCCCCTCCCTTTATCCTCTCCCTGTCAGTCAGGGATATGTGGGCAGACATTACAATTTCCTTTGAATCTTCACCTCAAATGTTGACAAAATGATAGTCCTAATTAAAGAAAAAAGCTATAGCTCAACCACACAGACTAGCATCATAAAAACAGAACTTACTGAAAATATTGACAATTGCATCTTTTTCTCAGATTATCTTTTAGTGGCTCTGTCCATGGAAAATCACTGCAATATTTGTCTTTATTGGGCTTCTATTTGTAAATAATTGCCAAAAATTATCTCGTATGCATGAAATAATGTTTTCAGATGTTTAAAATTCATTGGGAGAAAGATGCTCTATTAATCACATTAGTCACTGCTATCACAGGTAACAACATAATGTTAATTCTCAAACTAGAGGTTGTTCTTTCATTGAGGCATTGCACTTCAGTCACTTTAAACATTTCCAAGTAACTGTCACAAGCAGGACACTGTAGAGTCTCCATGAGTGGCATAAGGGAGTGCAAAGCATAATCCCTGCTCTGTAGGTAGGATCTAGCTGGGGAGACAAGGAAAGCTTTAATCATAATACATAAATCAAATAAGAATTAATGTGAAGATGCCAAAAATGTTCTGAGTAGGACTATGATTTACTGAAGGCTAGAGCAGACTGAGAAAATCTTCAGGGAATAAAAAGCAGAAGATGTGAAGCAAAAGATATGGAGAGATCACCAGTTTTCATAGGTATTCTTTTCCTGTATCAGCCAAGGTGCATGATTGCAGATGCCTCTTTCCACCAAGCAGAAGGAATTTCATAGACTGATGTATAAATTTGGAAGGGTGGATGTTGTAAAATTTAAGTTGTATTTTTATGATGCTAGTCTGTGTGATTGATCTATAGCTTTTTTTCTTTAATTGGCTATCATTTTATTATTTAATTGACTATCATTTTATCAATATTTGAGAGTGGGAAGTGTCAACTTGCAGAATAACACAGCAAAAGGGCCAGACTTAAAAGAGGAAGAAGCAAAGAATTTTGGAGCTCTAGAATTTAAAAAAATGGTGTATTAATCTGGATTCTTCAGAGAAACAAAACTAATAGCAAATATATATATACACACACATGTATATACACAAGATGTTTGTGTATATAAAAAAGCTTATCTATTAATCAATTAATCAATCAATCATCTATTTACCTTTCTGAGAGATTTATTTAAAAGGACTGACAGATGATTGTGGGGCTGGCAAGTCTGAAATGTGCATGGCAGGCCTGCAGGTTGTAGACCTAGGGAAGAATTAGTATTGCAGCTTGAGGCCAAAGGCAATTTGCTGGTAGAATTCTCCCTTCCTTGGGGGAGGTAAGCCTTTTTTCTATTAAGACCTTTTACCTATTAGATAAGGCCCATCCACATTATGGAGGGTAATCTGCTTTACTCCAAGTCTACTAATTTCAATATTAATCTCATTAAAAAATACTTCCACAGAAATATGTAGAATAATGTTGGATCCAATATCTGGCTATCACAGCCATGCCAAGTCGACATATAAAATTAACGATCACACATGACAAGACTCTCTTTACAGGTGAGGCCTGCTTAGCCTGCCGCTATTAAGACCTGTGAGGAATTTATCTGTTGAGAATCAAAGTTCTTACTGGCTGCATCTCAGTCATATGCCCATCCTCCTATAGCAGGTGAGGAGAAGGAGGCTCTTGTCCCTTGGTTTCTAATGAACTAAGATAGTCTATAAATAAATGTATATGGTTACAGGTCAATAAATAGTATGTCTAAGGCTATATATCCTGCACAACTTTAATTGTTTGCTACTATGATAGCAAAAATAATGAAAATAGGGCCATCGAAAACTTTATCCTTATGTTTTAGTTCCATAGAACCAAGATATTTAATAGAAGTTCATTTGGTTATTTTGTTTCATAGCCACAAAATTTCTTTCTTTCTCTTCCCCTCCTCTCCTTTCCCACCACACACCACTTATATGATATATGACACTCTACATATGTTAAACAAATAAGAACCTATGTTAAACAAATAAGTCAATTCCATATTTATGGGTCTTTGTCTTACACTATGAATTTATCTCATCTCGTTCATAATTTGGACAGTTTCTCATCTCTCATGCATTGTTATCTACATAATGGAGTTTATTTTTTAAAAGCTCTAAATGTAATCTAGACCTAGGAAAAAACTGTTTTTGCCTCATAAGAAAATAAAAAAACATTAGTTAAGATACTGATGAAGCTTTTTCCAGATGACCAGTGTTTTTCACTAAAGAATGTTTTTTGTATTTTCCATAGTAGAGAATTCCACATCCAAATGTTCCACTGTTGCTGTAAAGGATTCCCCAGCCCACAGGAATAATACTCAGTGAATGATAACCTAGTAATGTGCACATTGAGTCTCTCAGCCAAAAATTAATGAGAGACTTGCACTTGGATGATTTATGTGACAGAATGTACTTTTCAGCATTTTCATACTGTTTGTCCAGGATGACGCAAAACTGCTCTTTAGGGTCTTTGATCTTCTAGCCTTCCTGATGAATCTCCCCAGGTGATCTGTTGCTGTGCAATAAGTCACACCAATCTTTAGGGAGTGAAGCAGCAACCATCTTATTGTGTTCACTGAATCTGTGGTCAGAAATTCAGACAGGGCACACATTGGAGTGGATTCTCTGTTCTTTGATGCCTGAGACCTCAGCTGGAAAGACTCAAATAGCTGAGGGTTACTGAAATGGCTGGGGGCATGAATCATGTGCAGGGTCCATGCCAGACACCTGCCCTGAGATGACTGAGAGGCTGGGCTCAGCGGGGACCATGGACTACAGTGCCCACCAGTGGCCTCTCCATGTGATTGGGGCTTCTCACAGCATGGTGGCTGAGTCCCTAAGGGGAGTGCCCAAGAATGAAGGTTCCACATTCTGAATATCAGAGAATTGTTTTCTTTGAGGCACGTGGCATCGTGGGATCAGACATGGGTTTGAATCTCTGCTATCCCACTCTAAGTAGCTAAAAAAAACTTGGACATGTTTTCTCCTTTCTCCTCCGCTTCCTCCTTTGCCAATAACTTCTCTGAGCTATAGTTCCTCATCCTTGTAGGGAAAGTCTGGCAAAATGGAAGGTAAACTTCTTTTTCTTTCTGTGAGATGAATAATTAACTATTTGGTAATAGAATAGGTAATGTTTTAATTTTGTATAAGAGCTCAGAAGACTTCTGGGACAGAAGGGGCCAAGATTACTCACTACCCTCTGATTTCAGTTTTTCTATGGTTTAAGTCGGAAAACCTATCAGAGTGTACCAGGCTTGCTTTGAGCAAGGTCTGGGGACAGAAATAGTTGATATACCCCTAAAATAAGATAATGATGCCTGTAGAAAGTGAAGATTTCTGGGGTGATCACAACCACTGGTTGGGGAAGAAAAGAGAAGCATGCTTTTGCTTTGGTGAGAACCACTTGAAAAGATTGCAAGGTTGAGCCTGGGCTTCTTTGGCTTGGAGTCCCTGTGACTGAACTTTGCACTAGGAGAGAAGAGGGCAGATACCTTTTGCTCTTCTTTGATGGAGCTTGGGAATGTGGACCTTTGGGTGGTGATGGAAATACAACCAAGGCCCAAAACACAAATGAGTGCCCTCTAGTGGTGAAAGAGACACTCTTCCGGCTGCCTTTCTCATTTTTGTGGCAGCTCCAGGCACACTGGTTTACTCTCCAGCAATATGTTTCTTGTGTCAGTTATGAGATTCCTCAGCCTCGAGATGGCTTTTCTGAGTTGTAGTTTCAGAGGAATCCATATGTCTGAGACTTTGACTCTTTTAGTTACTGGCTGTAAACCTTGAGTATATCAAAGAAGGGAGTCTGGGGGTGGGTGAAAAGTGATAGATTTGGGTTAAAGTGCTGTGGGACCCTCAAACTTACACAAGAAACCACAGTTACATATGTGAAACAAAACAAAAATACCAACCATATCTGTTGTGTAAAAACTACATAGTAAAAATAAATAATATGTAAATTGCCCAGCATAGTACTTGGACTTTATTAGAAACTAAATTAATGTTAAATTTCCTTTGTATTTTCTCTCTTTCTCTTCTCTCTCTTCTTTCTTACAGGGACAAAGCATGGATTTTGGGGTCAGATACACTTGATTTTTGAATTCTGACTCCTTTATTAGCTTGTTGTGATGTTAGGGCAGTCTCTTAATCTTTCTGAGACATAGATCTGTAATTAGTAAAATGGTTCAAAAATAATTTCATTAGTTTAAAAAAATTAAAATAAAGTTATGAAAACTGAATAAAATGTTACTTCTATCCCTTTTCTAAATGTTTCTCTTCCCTTCATTACACAGTTAATAAAAATCCACATCCATTTTATAGTTCCAACTTTTAGGGGAATTTCAAATGCGTTCCTCTCTACCTTTCCTGATTGGCACTAGCCTTGATAACCATTTTTGTGGGACCACCCATGTTTCCTTGACTGAATTTCCCCAAATCTCCCTGAGTGAACACCCAAAGGGCCATACTCACTTCCTTCCTTTATGCAGGAACAAGGTCACCTCCTGTAAATTTTGGAATGTGTCCATTCGAGGCCTACTCTGCCTTTATGTTCATCATTCAACTTTCACTTCAGAGGAACTAGAGAGCAACATGGTTAAACCTGAGGGTTTTTTTCTTTTTTCTTTTTCCCCCACTTAAATGTCAAAATATTATTACTTTCAGGGACACAAAAACAATTAGATATCCCACAGAAGTGCCCAAGTTTTCAGCATATGCCACAGTATTTATTGGGTGACCAGGAGTGAAGGCCTTCCTATGATCAAAGCACTTGGGCTGAAATTGTTGACCTGGTTCCATCCCCTGCACTCAAGGGTTTTCTTGAGTTGAGAGCAATTTTACTTCAGAATCAGTGCCTCATAATGGTAGAAAATCCATGCAGACTTTTGAATTCTCTATCGGAAACCCTGGGGGTAGTTTTAGAGCTTCTCTACTATTGGATCAGATTTGTTATATAGTATGTAATTGATATTAAGGGAATCTAATTCATTGCCTTCATTTTAGATCCCATCCAAACATGACTCCCCTGAGGTAGTGCAAATTGCTGACTTATCCTAGCAGTTATTCTGTCTTTTATTTTGCTGTAGACTTTGAAGAAGAGTCTTCTTAGTATTCAAATGAAAAGTTGTGGTGCATGAAAGGTGTTAGAATAATATTGGCATGACAGACACTGCCTTACACTGTGAATAGATAATTTTATTGCCTGGGTTTATTATCCAGTCTTCTCATAATTATTGCACTCAAGCACAGGAAGAAGAACAATTCTCACACACACACACACACACACACACACACACACACACAACACCCCAGCTTAGCCAGAGACCAAGTAGCAGAAACCTGCTTACTACTTTCCCCAATCCTTTTCTGTGTCCCGCTGATACAAGGGACACACGCTTTGAGGTCAATTCCCTTTGAGAGTTGTTATGAATCTCTCATGTGCTAGTAATAATGAGTAGCTGAAGTTCATTTAGGAACCCACAATGAGAACTAAATCAATCTGCACTTTTTAACTCTCCAAAGGGGAATGGGAATAATAATACCCAAATGATGTTAATTAACATATTGATATTCCCTGAAAGAGAAGTTCCAGGTGTTGCCACATGGATCTTGTCCTTTTTTTGGATCTCAGGGAACTAGAAATAATTGGATGAGAGAATCAGGAACCAAAAAGGTACTGACAGGAAAGAGTGGTGAGCCAAATCTCACAAGATTAAAGGAGATGGCGATAAATGTAAAAATCTGTGCTGACATTCAAGAACCCAATTCTGAGGGGAATGAATCCAGAAAACATGCCTTAACAGTGACATATATGAGAAAATCTTTTGTGTCAAAGGATGTAATGTGGCAATGTGGCAGTCATGTAGGAAGTAAGTAAACAGAAAAGGCTGGTCCTGATTTACTCTGATTTGCTCATGTGATACCTGTGCTATCATAAGCCTAGCAAAGCAGAGAGACAAGCAAGTTGAAGCAGGCCCAGATAGAGTGACTAGGGTGGTGACAGGGCTTAAAATCATGTTCTGAAAACAGTCAAGGAAGCTAGGGATGCTTGGATTGGAAAAATAGGACTCAGACATGTTAGTGTCTAGCCAAGAGGCAGTTAAAACGAAAGTTTAATTTGATTTGTTCTGCTTGGCTCCATGTGTTTGACAACAAAAAATGAAGAGAGTATCCAGGTGATAGATGCTTGATTTACTTTAAGAAAGGGCGTTTCATAACTAAAGATGTAATGAGTGATCTGAAGTGGTAAATTTTCTGTCATTTGGAGTATTTACTCATAAGCTAAAGGATAGATTATACAGGAACTTAGGCAGAGGAAGGATGGTTAGACTAATAACCTCTAAGCTCTTATTGAACCTGGAAATCCTGAATACGTGATTCTAACATTTCCATGTCTAACTGAATATGTATTACTTTGAAACATTTGAATCATTATGATGAAAAAGGCCCAAACCTGAGTTTTGGCACATCAGATTTAAAGTGATCCAGGTAATTTAGCCCAAGATTGTTGGTAGTTTTGAATGTGTGATGGGATTGTGTGTTATTGTGGTGGCTCTGAATTCCAGTTCTGGCCCATCTACTTATTACTGGGCTGTCAGAAGCATGCTGGAACCGGCTCACACCAGCTTATGAGAGCAAATGGTGCACATTTCTTCCCATCTTTGCATTCAGATACTTCATGTTGGCAGCTTGAAATTGGCTGTGCTGGGAGTACTTACACCACGGAAAGTGGATAATACTACAAATTAGGGCTTTTTGTACTCTCTGGAAAGCTGATTTTTAAACATTTATCAGTAGAACCATTAAAAATATATTTTTACATGCACTGTGGTGTATAAAATAGACAAAGGAAGAATAAGCTAGGAGAATGGGGCCCCAAGCCATACCTACTTAGCTTCCCCCCTTACCAGTATATGCCCTTTCCCCATAAAAGTCTCTAAGGCCCCTCTGTATCACTATAACTCCACGAGATTTCAAAACCTCTGGAAAAATAATCCTTTCTGCTCATGCTATGACTGCATTCTTCTGTTATTTTCTTTCTCTAGATCTAGGAGTACAGACATAAAACGGCAGGGTAGCAGTTTCTCTCGGTTTGATGAGATTCGTTTTAAAATGCAGTGCCAAAGGGATCATTCCGAGAACATTGAGAATCTGATTCCTACATGTTACATAGGAAACAGTGAGTTTCTTCACTTTGTAAATGTTCTTAATGTAATGGCAAGTTTTCTCTTGTGATGCAGGGCCAGCCTGATGTGTAGTCATAAGTTAAAATGTTGTAAAGAACAAACCTTTCCATTAGCATATTACTTTTTTTCTTTGTTAGACTAGAAACGTGATACCCTGACTGATTAAGATTTAGTGGGTGTTGTTATGTGTGGAGGGTAGGAGCTCTGGAAAGGCAAGTTTACACGGTCGACAGGCATTTGGGTGGGCTCCTAAAAAACGGTGAGACGGCATTAAAAAGATAGCTCCCCAAGGGCAAACTTTGTCCACTTGCTTTTTTTACGGTACTGCATGGCTTGTTTCCTGCAGTACCTGAAAATGGCTCTAGGAGGATCACAGACTGTCAGGCAGCTCGAACACAAGTGCAGGCATCTTTTGTGATATGCTTGAGGTGATTCCGATGTTTCTAGCATGTCCGTAAGTTGGAGAATAGGAGCAAGAGCAGCAAGATCTGCTGTAAAATTTATCAAGTCGAATTAACTTTATCACCAATTGAGGAATTCCTTTCCTTCTCAAAAGAAGTGATATCATAAGCACATATTTTGGGTCAAATGTTTCATCTGAATTTCTCTTGTTCTCTGAACTCTGATTTCTTTAATCTCACCCTTCCCATTTCTCCCAGAACTACAATGGGTTCATTTTCCTTTCAAGGTCTTCAAATTCTATCGCCTCTTTCCTTGACTTTATTTCCTGATTTCTCTTATATCAGGTTCTCATCTTCAGAGGGAGGAGCAGAGTCATGGCTGGCAAGATTGTAGCCCTTATCTCTGCCCACACTCCTTTCTGTTCTCTTCTCTTGCCAAGCTTCCCTCTTCACTCTGCCCTAAGCTGGCCTTGGACTCAGAGCCTTCTCTGCCACATGCCCCTCATGTGAAAAACTGCCTCTAAATCTGCACTGTCAAGAACTTTCTTTCTTCTGTCTAAATCCTTTTCTTGTCTCCCTAGTCTTCAGCCTGCTATATTGTCTTCTGCCAGCTGGAATTAAGTCACTATTTATTGCCTTACATTTGTGTCTTTCACTTAAATTATCTAAAAGAAAAACTTTTACATTTGCACCGAAGCTCTGTCACTTTCAGATGAAGTATGATACCACTTTAAGTCACTTCACAATTAAGTAGTATTAAATATTTTGGTTTCTTCTCAAATGCAGAGAAAAACAATTAAGATGTCCCAATAATTAACAAAAATCAATTTAGAATTATGGAAAGTAAATATTATTCTCTTCTTGGACACAGATCAGAAGTAGGGACTGACTGACTATTACTCCAACTACAGGGACAACCAAGTCAAGCTATGTTACTTTATCATACAATGTAATTTCCAATGAATTTAAGAAGAGAGATAATTTTTTATCAAACCAAAACTATGTGTTCGTTAGGTTTAACTTTTCAAATCTAATAATCTGACACCTAGTGTTCATTTTGAGTACTGCTAAATATTTCACATACAAAGTATATTAAGAGTCTCTATTTTTAAAATTCCATTTAGTTTCCTTATATACCCTGTAAGATTTACTCAGAATATGATATAGTCTCAGGATAGATATAACTTACTTTTTGATATTCAAATTGCACAACAAGACTTGAAGTCAGCAGGCTGGATTCTAGTTGTAGAGCTTATTAGCTCCCATGACCACATCTAAATTATTTTCTTTATCGAGTCTGTTTGAGTGCCCTCATTGATAAAATGAGATGGAATACTTTATTTGTCTCTAGTCCTTTCAAAATCTAGCACCTTTAGATACCTTTTCAAAGCAATGGATGTGTATGCCAGCTCTATTTTGAAGTTTGGAATATGTTCACTGAACAAACTAGCAAATAAAAGTTGTTAATTGGAGGAGTATGGTTATTCTTTTGCTACAAGAAACCCCAAAGCTGATGTTACAAGTTATTATAAAGAACTAAAATAGGATTTATTTTAATTTTTATTTATATTTTGCTTTACCCAGCCCTCCAACCCCTCCCCGCTGGCAATCACCAGTTTGTTCTCTGTATCTATGAGTCTGTTTTCATTTAGTTTGTTCATTTCTTCTGTTTCTTAGATTCTGCATATAAGATAAGTCATGTGGTATTTATCTTTCTCTTTCTAACTTATTTCACTCAGCGTAATAACCTTTAAGTCCATCCATGTCATTACAAACGGTAAGATTTCATTTTTTTAATGACTGAGTAATATTCCATTGTATATATGAACCATAACTTCTTTATCCAGTCATCTACTGATGGGTACTTAGATTGTTTCTATATCTTGGCTATTGTGAATAGTGCTGCTATGAACATAGTGGTGCATAGATCCTTACAAACTAGCGTTTTGAGGTTTTTTTTTTTTTTTTTTTTTTTTTACTAAATACCCAGCAGTGTAATTTTTGGGTCAAAAGGTAATTATATTTCAAATTTTTTGAGGAACCTTCAAACTGTTTACCATTGTGGCTGTATTAATTTGCAATCCTACCAACTGTGTACGAAGTTTCCCCTTTCTCCACATCCTTGCTTTTTTGATTTTTTGATTTTTGATTTATTGATGATAGGCAATTCAACAAGTGTGAGGTGATATCGCATTGTGGTTTTAATTTGCATTTCTCTGATGATTAGTGACCTTGAGAATCTTATCATATGTCTATTGGCCAACTGTATATCTTCTTTGGAGAAATGTCTATTCAGGTCCTCTGTCCATTTTTTAATTGGATTGTTTGTGTTTTTATTGTTGAGTTGTATGATTCCTTTATAAATTTTGGATATTAACCCCTTATCAGATTTATCATAGGCAAGTATCTTCTCTCATTCAGTAGGTTATCTTTTTGTTTTGTTGATGGTTTCCTTTGCTGTCCAAAAGCTTTTTAGTTTGATGTAGTTCCATTTGTTTATTTTTTCTTTTGTTTCCCTTGTTCTAGGAGATATAGCAGAAAAAAATTACTAATAGCAATATCAGAGCATTTATTGCTTATGATATCTTCTAGAAGTTTCATGGTTTCAGGTCTTAAGTGTTTGATTTATTTTGAGTTCATTCTTGTGTATGGTGTAAGAAGGTGGTCCAGTTTCATTTTTTGCACGTATCTGTCCAGTTTTCCCAACACCATTTGTTGAAGAGATTATCTTTACCCCATTGTATATTTTTGATTCTTTTGTCATAAATTAAATGATCATATAGGCAAGAATTTATTTCTGGGCTCTCTATTCTGTCCCATTGATCTGTGTGTCTGTTTTATGCTTTTTTAATTACTGTAGCCTTCTAATATAGTTTGATATCAAGTAGTGTGTTACCTCCAACTTTGTTCTTCTTTCTCAAAATTGCCATGGTTATTCAGGATCTTTAATGGTTCCATATAGATTTTTGGATAATTTGTTCCAGTTCTCTGAAAAATGCCATTGGTATTTTGATGGAGATTACATTGAATCAATAGATTGCTTTGGGTAGTATGGCCATAGAATATAATTTTAATGACTTATAACTGTCTAATAGAACTTCTGTGCTGATGGAAATGTTTCTATATCTGTACTGTTCAATATTTGGCACTTGAAATATAGCTAGTGAGACTGAGGAACTAAATTTCTATATTATTAATATAATATTAATTTAAAGTTAAATAGCCACATATGGCTGATGGCTACTGACTTGGACAATACAGATTTACAGAGTATGGAAATACGAGAGTTTCCTGAAGAATTTGGGGTGGTATTCACCAGTACAGTTAATTTGCTTTCCATACTGATTGGCTCTACATTACTCTTATTATTCCACATTTACCAGTTCCATTTCTTTTTTCTTTTTTCTTTTTTCTCTCTCTCTTTTTTTTTTTTTTTTGTGCTGGATTCACCATACAAGTGCTTTAGGATTTGTTTCATTACTGTGTTTTTTTCTCATGGTTTCTGCTATGTAGGTCTGGTTTAATTAAATTTAGGTAGAGCAAAAAAATTTTTCTCTGGTTCACAAACAAAGATTAAAACATGCAAAAACATTGAGATGCTTTGTGATGCTTAGTAAGAGTAAATTTTAAAGCCTAACCCTTGCAATTTTTCTAAGCTAATTTTCTGCATTTAAGAGTTTGGTTTTTTTAAAAAAGCTAGAAGTCTCATGAAATACTTAAATATATTTACTCTGTATTTGTTATGTTGTCTAAAAAGAAATAAATATGTAGACAATTTCTTTTAATTTTATTTAACTTAATTTTTAGCTTTCTTAGAATCTAATGTTCCTTAAACTCTACCCTAAAAACACTCAATGATTTAAAAATATTCATTCCAAATTATTTATCATTAAGCATACTTTCTTTGGTGCTCTTGCAGTTAAAATTAAACCCACTGAATTAACTCTTTTATTAGCACATAATCTGTCTTGACTATTGTTGGCATCACAGAAGATATTTTTGTTTAACCCCTATTGTCAGATAAATAACTCCTTTAACAACAACTGCACGTGCATGCACATACACACACAGACATTACACATTCACACACACACATCTTTTTAAGATTTAAGGTGGCTGGAAGCAATTTTTCATTTTGTTGTTGAAAGGACCTCTCTTAGCAAGGTGCATATGCATGGCAGAATCTGACACAAAATAAGTGGAAAAATGCCATATTACTTATAAAGGTTAGTTTTAATACCTATAATTAATTTTATCTTTTCAACACCTAAGCCTGCCCTACCCGCAATTTCTGACTTGCTATAAAATTACTATGCAAAAAACCCTTGCAACTCCCATACTTGCACTTTATAATATATATTTTCAGAATGTGTGATTAGACAGAAGTTTCTATTTAGAAGTCATTTTGGAAAAAAGGGAAGTTTCACGTATCTACCTTTAACCTACCACATGAAGCATGACATGAATTATCTCTGCTCTGACCATAGGAAGGAACCACAGTTTGAAATCATTTTGTTAGAATGAATGCCATGATTTTATAGTCATCAGAGTGGAAAACAAACATTACTCTGCAGACGGCAATGAAAACTCCTTAGTAGTGAGTAGTTCCAGACAGAATACTGTTGCAACTGTGTATTATGTTGATTGGTTCCATGCGTCTATCCAGACACTTATCTTTATTATAAAATTTAATATTTGTAACATGATTTTCTTCTACAATCCTGCTTCAGTTATTAAATGCCACTGAACTAGTTTTATATCACAAATATCCAGGAGATGGCAGTATATGCACTAAAATGCACAGAACATTGTCTTAAACCCTAACTGCAGTTACTATTTTTTTAATAATCTACATTTTGGAAACTTTAATAAAGTTTCACACAATGACATGGAAGGTCAAATTTAAGCTACTTTGTTTTTCATTTGTAGCCTTAGAGAACCAATATGAATGGAACATATATTTGTTCTTTTGTTTCATTTTTCTTAAAAAAGATGGCACAATTAAACAGAAGAAATTTTTAACTTAAAATGGCCACAGACACTGTAAGTATAAAGACAATAAACAAATTTCTGTCAGTTTTCTTGATGTTTTAGCAAGGAGCAGACTCAGAGGTGTGATTTGCAGCCAAAATGCCATCCTTTAAAAGTGACCAGCAGCATACCAGATGATACTTTGTTCTAGAAAGTTTCCTCTCTCTGTTGAAGATACAACCTATGAGTAATTGTAGGCATTGTTATTAATGTTAAATACTGCAAAGTAACTGCCAATCTGATTTGTTGAAGGGGAAGTTTTGGAGAGAAAAGAGAGAGAAAGGAATTTTCTCCCTTAAGGGACAGGGATTTCCAAGGAAACCTCTGTCTTGATGATGGTTCTTATCTACCTCAAAAGACTTGGGCAAAATACAGAACCTATCCTGGTTTGCTAGGAAACAGAGAGGAAAAATTATTGTTTCCAGGCATCAGTGCATTCAGAGCATCCGTTGTATTTGTCAGAAATAAGCAAACGTGAGACTGCCCGGGGTGGTGAGGCTGCCCGGGTCAGAGATAGGTCAAGGAGAAAACTTTCCTGGTCAAAGGATCAGGAAGGTACCAGGTGAGGGCACTGACTCTGTTTGAAGTCCGGGAGTGTGTGGCCTGTTGTAGAAGAGCATGTAGTAAAAAATCAGGGAAAGTGAAAGGAAGTAAATCAAATATAATTCTTCACACACACCATTCACTCCAAAGGCTCTTTTGCCCCTCCACTTTTCACCAGGTCATTACCTTCTCAGTCTTCATGTCTCAGTCTCATAGTAAATATTTCTTCAATCAATGAGCAAATGGGTGATAAAACAGAGAAAATTATTAGAATATTTCAAGTTCAGCGGTGTGAAGGGACCACAGAGGCAGAGAGTATAGCCATGGAAAAGACAGTAGGAGAGAATTTGTCCATGTGAAGGGTAGCAAGTTCTTGCCACTCCCAGAAAAGCCATAGAGTCTCTGGCCCACTGTATGGAGGCATGGAGGTCATCATAAGAGTTTAAGAAGACATCAAGACAATTCCACTTCTGGACATTTATCTAAAATAATTGAAAGCAGGGTTTTGAAGACATATTTGTACTCTAATATTCATAGCAGCATTATTTTTTCAAAGGTCTCATATTTATTACTGAACAAACCTAATGCAGAAACTTATTAACAAAAAGAAAAATCATTTTTCCAATAATTTCCCAATAAAACACACCCAACTGTCCAGATAGTAGTGATTTTTTTTTTTTTTTGATGATATGGTAAGATACAAGCAATCTGTATACAGAATAAATATGTATGCCATCTCAGGTGCAATTTTCTTATAGACCCAGCTTGGTTCTTCTCCAACATCTCTTCTTGGAGTTGTACCTGATTTTATTACCAGGTTTCATCGGAATTGCAGAATGGGCCAATTCTGTCTTGGCTAGGAACTGCTTAATTTTGCAAGTTTTGTGGGAAGACATGGTGAAGAAGAGTCAACTGCATGCACCACAAGGGCAGAAAGAGTCATAGTAGCACTATTGTGATAGCCTAAGGGTGGAAGTAATCCAAATGTCCATTAACATATGAATGGATAAACAGTATGTGGTGCATACACACAATAGAATATTATTCAGCCTTAAAAGGGAAGGAAATTATACTACCTAAAATAAGCCAGTCACAAAAAGACAAATACTTTATGATTTTACTTACATAAAGTATCTAGAGTAGTCAAACTCATAAAAACAGAAAATAGAATGGTGGTTGCCAGGAGCAGGGGCAGCGGGAAATGATGAGTTCTTCAGTGGGTATAGAGTTTCAGTTTTACAAGATCAAAAGGTTTTGGAGATTGTTTGCACAACAGTGTTAATATACATAACACTACCAAACTGTTCACATAAAATGATGAAGATATTTTTTATATTATGTGTATTCATCACAATTAAATGTTAAAAAGGAAAAAAGAAGAAGAAGAAGAACTCAGAGTAGGTCATGCAGGGTCAAATGCTTCAGCCAGCATCTACATTTCTTCTCCTTGGGGCTAAGATCTCCATATATAGTTTAACCTTGCTTCGATTTTCAGGGGTTAAGCATTTTTAGTTCAACGTTCACGCTACCTATGCTCTAGTTTGGACTTGACCTTATAATATTGCCTTATTGAATTCTACTTTTGTTAACTGGGTTCTTGCATTCCTTAAAAGGCATTGACATGATGTTTTTAAGGTTGGAGCTCTGCCTTGCTCTTACAGTCCCTTCTCTTCTCAAATTCCATTCTTGTTTATGAGTAGACCCTAACCCTAACCCTGAGACCCTGACTTCTCTCTAATTAACTTTCTTAAAGATAACTTCTCCCTATATATATTTCTCCATGTGATTAAACTAGGGTGACCAATTGTCCCTGGTTGTCCAGGAATGTCCTGGTTTTAGTACCAAAATTTCCATATCCTGGGAAACTCCTCAATCCTGAGCAAACTGAGACAGTTGGTCACCCAACTTGTAACTGTCCTCTATCTATCATTGTGTTCTTTAGTGTTGGACCCTCCAATGCCTGACCAATGGCCCTTGGTGGAGATGGGGGTGAGCCTGGCCAAAGCACTAACCACATAGCCTGGAATTAGGGACAGTGCCTAGAGCCATAACTAAACCAACTCGATATTGGAGGACACAGAGGATGAGGAAAAGCTAAACATTTGGAAGGCTTTGAAGTTCAAAACTGGGAAGCCAAGAAGAGGAAACTTGATACTAAGAAGTAGTGTTTAAGAACCGTGCTGAATACTGAAGCTGTGGTACATATATATATAATGGAATATTACTCAGCCATAAGAAGAGATGAAATACTGCCATTTGTGACAACTTGGATGGACCTCAAGATAATTATGCTGAGCAAAATAAACCAGACAGAAAAAATTGAAAACTGCATGATGTCACTTATATGTAAGATATAAACCTAAAAGCAATAAAGGAGCAGGACAAACAGAGACCCATGGCCATGGACAATAGACTTGTGGTTACCAGAGCTTAGCAGAGAGGAGGGAGGCGGGAGATAGATGGGGTGAAAGGGGTCAAATATGTGATGACATCAAAGAATTAAAAATAAATTCATTAAAAAAAAAAAAAGAATTGTGCTGAGAAGGCTTCCGATCAAGATGGGGGAGGAGGTAAATATTGTGCTTGAGTCTTCTCATGGCTATATCAAAATTTCAACTAAATTACAGAACTGCCATCATTTAGAGCTGCCTGAAGTCTAGCTGAACAGAAGTCCTATATCTAAAGATATACACAAGAAGCCACCTCCAGACTTGTAGGAGGGGCAGAGACACAGAAGGGCCTGGTACCACACCCATAATTGGTAGTTAAAAATCAAGATGGATATGTAGGCTAAAGAAGAGCAAGGAGCCCCAGCACCATACCAGGCTCCCCAGCCCAGGGTTCCAGTACCAGGAAGAAGAGTTCCCATAACTTCCAGCTGGGAAAAACAGCTGAGTGACACAAGGGCTGCTAGAGTCTCAGGCATTCCTCTTAAAGCCCATGCATGGACTTATTTACTAATGGACTCACTTGCTCTGAGCTCCAGTGCTGGGCAGCAGCTCAAAAGGTACCAGAGACATATGGAAAAGAGCTGAATTGTCTGGCTTCAGTGTGAGGGCAGGAGGAACAGCTTTATTCCAGACAGAAGTGCTGGTAAAAGCCATTATTCCTTTTGTTGAGCTCTCCTCACACACAGGTGGATACCATATCTGAGTCTCAATCAACTTGGCTAACACTGGTCGCCCTGTCCTGGTGAGTCCCTGAGACCTCACCTCACCCAATTTGGGTAAGTAAGTAGGCTTACCCAAGCAACTTCCAGTGGCTTTTCATACAAATGGCCTGTCTTGCTAAGCAGCTCCAAGACTAGCACTAGGGGCTTAGGCAAACAGAGAGACTGCACCTCTGATGCCTACTACATAAGGCCACTCTACTGAGACCAGGAGAGATAGCAACACTACCTAATCCACAGAAACAAACACAGGGAGGCAGCCAAATTGAGAAGACAAAAAACATGTCCCAAATGATAAAACAGAGCAAACCTCCAGAAAAAGAACTAAATAAAATGTAGATAAGCAATCTATGAGAGACAAAGTTCAAATTACTGATTATAAAGATATTCCATGATCTCAGTGAGAACTTCAGCAAAGATATAGAAAATATAAAAGGTGAACCCAAAGAGGCCCACACCAAGACATATCATAATTAAAATGCCAAAGGCTAAAAACAAAGATAGAATCTTAAAAACTGCAAGAGAAAAGCAGTTACTTACAAGAGAGTTCCCATAATACTGTTAGCTGATTTCTCAACAGAAATTTTGCAGGCCAGAAGGGATTGACACAAAATATTCAAGGGATGAAAGCAAGGACCTACAACCAAGATTACTCTGTCCAGCAAAACTATCATTTAGAATTGACGGACAAAGAGCTTCCCAAATATGAATAAGCTAAAGGAGTTTATCATCACAAACCAGTATTACAAGAAATTTTAGAGGGATTTCTTGAAGATGTAGAGGGGGAGAAGGAGAGAAGAATATAAATAATAAAATGGCAATAACTACATATCTATCAACAAGTACTTCAAATGAAAAAGAATTAAATGCTCCAATCAAAAGACATAGGGTGCCCGAATGGGTAAGGAAACAAGACCCCCTACATATGCTGCCTACAAGAGACTCACTTTAGTTTGAAAGATACACACAAACTCGGAGTAAAGGAATGGGAAAATATATTTCATAAAACTTGAAATGAAAAAAAAAGCTAGGGTAGCAATATTTATGTCAGACAAAATAGACTTTAAAACAAAGACTATAATAAGAGATAAGGAAGGACCCAGTGATCCCACTTCTGCGTATTTATCCAAAGAAACCCAAAATACTACTTTGAAGGGAAATGTGTATCCATATGTTCATTGCAGCATTATTTACAATAGCCAAGACATGGAAGCAACTTAAGTGCCCATCAATGGATGAAAGGATAAAAAAAAAAGGTGGTACATGTATACAATAGAATATTAGCCATAAAAAAATTGAAATCTTACCATTTGCAAAACATAGATGGACCTAGAGGATATTGTGCTAAGTGAAATATGTCAGCCAGAGAAAGATAAATACTGTATAATTTCACTTATATCTGGAATCTAAAGAACAAAATATACAAACAAAAAAGAGAAACAGACTCATAGATATAGAGAAGAAACAGATGGTTGCCAGATGAGAGGAATATTAGGGGGTTAGATGAAAAAGGTGAAGGAATTAAGTACAAATTAGTATTTACAAGGTAGTCATGGGAATTTAAAGTATAGTATAAAGAATATAGTCAGTAGTATTGTAATAACTATGCATGGTGTCAGATGGATACTAGATTTATCAGTATGATCACTTCATAAGTTATATAAATGTTTAATCACTATGCTGTACATCTGAAACTAATATAATATTGTATACCAACTATAATCAAAAAATAAAAATTATTAAAATGGAAAAATTATGCTGAGATTTTTTACAAATTAACCCATTTAATCCTTACAACTTTATAAATTATACACTATGCCTAGCACCATTTTATAGATGAGAAACTGAGACTTATAGAGATGAGATAATTGGTTCTGCTGGACTCTGAATCCAGGCCATCTGATTTTAACTGGTTGCCCAGAGAGCTTTAAAACAGACTGATAAGTTAGTTTCGCACCTAAAAATCTTCATTCAATGGTCTGGGGTGATTTTAATGTGTATCCAGGGTTTGTTTTTCTATTTATTTATTAATTTTCAATTACTGTTGACATTCAATATTATATTAGTTTCAGGTGTACAGAACAGTGTTTAAACATTTATATAACTTACAAAATGGTACTCCCATAAGTCTTGTACCCACCTGACACCATATATAGTTATTACAATATTACTGACTATATTCCCTAAGCTATACTTTACATTTCCATGACTATTTTGTAACTTTCAGTTTGTACTTCTTAATCCTTTCACCTTTTCCACCCAACCTCCCAACCCCCCTCCCATCTGGTAACCATCTGTACTTGGTTTCTATGTTCGTTTCTGTTTTGTTTGTTTGCTTTGTTTTCTAAATTCCACATATAAGTAATATCATACAAGATTTGTCTTTCTCTGACTGACTTATTTCACTTAGTATAATACCCTCTAGGTTCATCTATGTTATTAAAAATGGTAAGATTTCATTCTTTTCTACGACCAGGTAATATTTCATTATATATATGTGCTACCTTTAATCCATGTACATTTAAAGTAAATATTGATAGATATGTAGTCATTGCCATTTTATTAACTGTTTTCTGATTGTTTTTGTAGTTCTCTATTTCTTTTTTATTCTTTTGCTCTCTTCTCTTGTATGTTGATGACTTTCTAAAGTATTATGTTTGGATTCCTTTCTCTTTACTTTTTATGTATCTCCTATAGATTTTTAGTTTGTGGTCACCATGTACTTCATATATCCAAGCTATGTTTATAGCAGTATATTCTAAGTTGATACTCGCTTAAGTTCGAAAACATTCTAGAATCATTATCATTTTTCCTCATCCCTTCCACATTTTTGTTTTTTTCATTTTTTATTTCTTCAATGTGTGTGTTTTTGTGTGTACCCCTTAATTTACTGTTGTAATTACACATGATCTTACTTTTGCCTTTTCACCTTTGTACTAGCTTTAGTGTCAGTCAATCCACTGCTTTTATTATGTGTTTACCTTTGTCAGTAAGAATGTTTTTTCTTTGCAATATTTTATTATTCATATTTTTGTTTTTTCTTTTTCTTAAAAAAGTCCCTTTAACTTTTTTTTTTTTTTTTTATAATACTGGTTTGGCAGTGATGAACTCCTTCAGCTTTTTCTTGTCTGGAAAGCTCTTTATCTCTCCTTTGATTCTAAATGACAGCTTTGCTAGGTAGAGTAATTTTGGTTGCAGGTCCTTGCTTTCCATCACTTTAAATATTTTGTAGCAATCTTTCCTGTCCTGAAAAGTTTCTGTTGAGAAATCTTATGAGAGCTCTCTTGTAGGTAACTAGTCTTTCTCCTTCTGCTTTTAGGATTCTCTCTTTGTTTGTAAACTTTGACATTTTAATTATGATATGTCTTGGTGTGGGCCTCTTTGGGTTCCTCTTTTTTGAGACTATGCTTATTGGGCTTCTCACCAGGTTAGGAAATTTTTGTCATTATTTCTTTAAATAGGATTTTAATTCTTTGCTCTCTCTCTTCTCCTTCTGGTACCCCTGTTATGCAAATGTTGTTACTTTTCATGTTGTCCCAGAGGTCCTTTAAATTATCTTCATTTTTTAAAAAAGTTATTGGTTTATTAATTTTTGCATGAAAAATCTGTAGCATCATCACAGATAAAGTCACTGAAAATTCTTCACTTCTATTGTCCAGTTTCCAGCTCACTTTTTGCTATCACCAACATTGGTCTTTGCAGTCTACCTGACTTTCTTCATTCTGTTCTTGCTTTCTCTCTGCTGTTTTCTGAGGTCTTCTTTTCGTACTGGCCATGTCTCATAAGTCTATATTTGAGTTCATTTTTCTTTGCATAATCCAAGGAATCACAAGTCATGCCAAAGCCACTTTTCTTGCCACCACCAAAATGAGTTCTGAATCCGCATACAAAGATTGGACATCTGGTGTGGCCTCGTACATTTTGGCTAGTTTTCACTGAATTTCTGTCTTATGTACTACAGCCTTTCCAGGATGTAGAATGTTGATGACTTTTTTTTTTACTGCTTAACTAGTCTGTTGATCATGAGCTTCCTGGTCTGAAACAGTTATTGTATTGTTTATGATGATAGCCAATCCTCAAACAGCCAGGGTGGAAAAGCTATCCTCATTTTTTGAAATTTTTTTCTTTTTGCTGTTTGATTAGGTGTTTTTCTCTACTTTGTCTTCCAAATTGCTGATTCAATCCTGTGTTTCATTTAATCTGTTGATGTCATCTAATGTATTCTTCATTGCAGTTATTATATTCTTTATTTCTGATTGTTTATTATTAAATGTTTTCTCTCTCCTTTTTTATGTTTTCTATCTCTTTGTTAAAGTTCTCACTAAGTTTACCTACTCTTCCCCTAAGTTCATTGAGCATTCTTGTAACCAATGTTTTGAATTTTGTATCTAGTAGATTGCTTGCTTCCATTTTATTTAGTTCTTTTTCTGGAGTTTTGCCCTCTTCTTTCATTTGGGACATGTTTCTTTGTCTACCATTTTGGCTGCCTCTTTGTGTTTGTCTCTATGTATTATATAGGTTTGCTATATCTCCCATCCTTGGCAGAGAGGCCTTATGTAATAGGTATCCTGTAGGGCCTAGTGATACACTCTCCCTTTTCACTTTAGCCAGGTGCTCCAGTTGTGTCCCTTGTGTTGGTTGTGTGTGCTTCTCTGTTGTAGTTGAGTCTTGATTGCTATTGGCACATCAGTGGGTGGAATTGACCCTCACACTTACTGGCCATGAGGACTGGCTGTGACTATAGTAGACAAGCTGTTGTGTGGGGGCTGACTCCACTGAGCAGGATTTACTTTAGCAGAATTCTGGTGCCTGCTGAGTCCACCCTTTGGATGTGTCATTTGTAGAGCTAAGTGGGTGGTGCTCTGGTGTGGTCTGAACCTGGCCATGAGGTGTATTGGTTGAGGCCTCTTGGGAGGGACTCTGGTTCAGGACAAGGTCAGCCACTACCTGTGTTTGGCCTGATGCCACAAGGTAGCAGCTACAAAGTGATTTCTGGTTGGTAGCAGCCTGTGCTGCGCTTAGAGGCACCTGGGAGTGGTTCTGATGTGAAACAAGACTGGCTGCCATTAGTGCAGGGCTTGGGGCTGCTTAGCAAGAGGTACAGGGCATGCCAAGGCCAGCTGCTATTTGTTTGGGGTTTGTGGACCTTTTACAGATTTTAGTAAAGTCCACAGTGTGGGTTCAGGCTGTCCACTTGTGTGTAGATTGCGTGTAGGTTCAAGCTGGATACATGATTTGAGTGGGTTGTAGTCTCAGGGAGTCACTGAGGTTGGGTGAGAGTGGTGTTAGTCAGGTTAATGGAGACTTAAACTTGGCAACTGCCTACACCTGCAGGTCATGTGGGGAGAGAACTGAACCAAGGAGCAATGGCACCTGCCAGCACTTTGGTCCTGGAAAGAGATGTTCCTCCAGCTCTTGTCTTAAAGCTAGAAAATTCAATTTATTCCTATATGTCCCTAGCACTTTTTAAGCTGCTTTCTGTTCTCTGGAGCTTAAGGTGAGTGTCTGCGAGCAAATGAGTCTGTGCTCAGGCCCTTTAAGAGGACATCTGGGTCTACAGCAGCCCTCCGTCTCACCCAGACTGAGTCCTATTGCTTTACACAGCCAGATGTTGTTCTTGGCACTGATGCACTGGGCTGGGGAATCCAATGGGTCTGGACCCCTTACCTCAGGTTGGAACTCTATTGCCCAGATACTTCTCCCGATTCTTATCCACCACGTGTATGTGGGACCATCCCTTTCTGTGTCTGCCTCTCCTACAAGGCTCAATGTGGCTTCTTCTATATAGCTTTCATTATAGGAGTTCTGTTCAGCTAGTCTTTAGGTGATTCTCAAGGGTAATTGTTCTATAATTTAGTTGTAATTTTGATGTGGTCATTGGAGGAGGCGAACACAGCATTTCCCTACTTCACCATCTTGACTAGAAGTCCCACCCAGGGTTTAGAAAAACTGTATTAAACCCAGTTTTCTAATAGCTACTTGATTCCACCTTCCATGAAGTTGAAGGTTCAGAAGATGGGCAGAGCTGGGGAATTTGAACTGAGAACAAGGATGGAGCAATGAGCAAGGGTACTTAGGTTATTGCCATGAACACAGCTGCATGCTGTTGCTTTCTTCTATTGGCTGCTGATAATAGGTGGATCAGATAGATTTAAGTATGAGTGGTCAGGACAAATGCCACTGGCTTGTTTATTGTCTCTTGACATCTTTTCATGTCCTACTTGAATATGAGACTGTGCCCAAGTCTGTACCCTCTCTTCACAACTGGGCTGGATCAAATTCAGATCCTGGTCTTTTCCAGAATTACCGCCTTAAAAGAGTTATCTTGACGTAGAAAAAAATTACTCTTCTTCTTTCTTATCCAACTCCATGCTTTTTGCCCTATGAATAGAGGCAGAACCAGCTCTGAGATTTTGAGATTTTACTTGGGATGGTAAGAGTTTACCATTTCCTTGGGAAAAAGGTATTAAGTATACATGTCTAAATGTATTATTTATAAGCTTGAATACCATTATCAAGTAGCTAATTCCTTTTGTTATTTTCCTAAAGAACCTCAACGAGATACTATGGAAGCAAAAACATCCACACTTTGGGTGTACCACTCAACCATCCATTAGTACTGATGCTTAGGCAAGAAATAATTGAGTTCACAAAGCCCCCAACACCACAAACACTAGTCAGACAGCTTTGGGTGTGAGTACTTTCTGGAAATCAAATTTCATATAATGCCCCAGAACATCATCTATAAACATGAAAGCCAGGTCTCTCAAAGGCTTAATATCAGATAAATTAACTAAGAGTCTAATTTCTGTTGATGGATGCAGAAGTCTCCAGAAACTTTTTTCTCCCTTTAGGTTCAATCTTAAAAAAATATGCAGAAATTTTTAGATTTCCAGTAACTTTCTGTTTCCTAAATAGAGTTCAAGTTAATTATCCTGTGGTATTGATAGAAACACAGGGATAGATTCACCCTGTCTTGCTTCATGTTTCTTGGCCAAGAGAGGGTTTTTGAAACAGACTGCTGGGTTGGGGTGTGGGGACATCTCTGGTTATAGGACAGGGTGAAGCCCTGGGTAGTGTTTGAGAGCCTGGCCTCATCAACACTGGCTCTGACCACTAAGTCAGGGGTCAGCAAACCATGGCCATAGGACAGATCCAGCCAGCAGCCTATTTTTCTAATAAATGCAGTTTTATTGGAACACAGACAATGCTTGGAATGACAAAGTTGACTAGTTGTGACAAAGACCATATGTCCTGCAAAGCCTAAAATATTTACTATCTGACCCAGAAAAAGCTTGTTATCCTTTACAGATTTAGAAGATAACCAGTTGAAAAATATCCAACTTGTCTCTAACCTCTTTTGGGGGTCAAGACCAAATCAAACAAGCCACCACTTGGCTTGAATGTAGTACCTCTGCAGTTTCGAGTCGGCCCAGCCAAAGCTTTTGGCAGTGAGACACAGTGCTGGTCTGTAGTCGGCGCTAACATTTTAGTTTTGCAAACACTCATTATAAAAATAGGCTAGTGTTTTTCAGAACTCATTGGAAATTATAAACTAGTGTTTGGTGCAATTTGGATTTGTGTTTTAGCAAAAAAAAAGCTTATTGGAAGCTTCCTGGAAAAGTTTTCCAGGGCCGTCATATTTTTATTCAGCCTACAGGAATGCTTGACTGTTTCTTTTATTATTATTTTTTTGGAACTCTCTT
Source organism: Eidolon dupreanum (assembly GCA_028627145.1). Classification (NCBI taxonomy): domain Eukaryota; kingdom Metazoa; phylum Chordata; class Mammalia; order Chiroptera; family Pteropodidae; genus Eidolon; species Eidolon dupreanum. Next base: position 51,903,808 of record CM053514.1, on the reverse strand, counting down.
GTCCCCTTGGGTCTTATTGTTCTCATATATTTTTTTAAACTAGTGAGTCAGAGCCTTGCTACAATGAGAAAAACATTTGGTCTCACAGACCTTTGCTAGCGTGAGAGATGGCGCTGAGGCGCAAAGATGTCACTGGATGAACTAAATATAGGCCCAGCAAGGCACTCCCAGGCCCAGCCATTTCTCTGTAGACAGAGGCCTGCTACATGTCATGAACCTCCTCCCCCTTTCTTTGCCTTGTGCCTTTTGCACTGCTCTGAATGTTTCTCCTCAGGGTAGAACTGATCAAGCATTCCTAAATTCCCTTAGGACACAGAAACTGCGGGAGCTGCATGAACTCTTTTTTGGAGGAAAGAAGCTGGCCGTGGTAACCAGGCACAGAGTTGGAAGCCTCAAGACACCCTGTCAGGGCATGTTTTCCTGCCCCCCTCCGCCTCAGTTTTTAAACTAATTTGCTATGCATTTGGGTGGCAGCACTTAGTTGCTAAGTGTGACGACACCATAGTGTAGAACTTTTCAATTTGCTTTTTTGTACAAATGAGTTGGACAATGTAATTTATAGGTTAAACAATGGGAATGTGCCTTTCTAATAGCATGAAAATACTGATGAGATAAGTCACTTGGCAGGGGGAGTGAACAGTACTATATTTAGACTGGAAAGGGACTGTCCAGTTCATTTTAAACTTTCTTACTTGTCTGACTGGTGAGCTTAAAGTCTCCTCAATGGTTTGGCAGAAGATAGGATATTGATTTCATGACCCTTCTTGTGATTGATCCCCTACTTTCCTAAATATAGAGTCCAGACCCCATTTTGCAGGAGGAGAGGTGACTCAGCAGAGGGAGAACAAGACTCTCTGCTTTGCCTCTGATTCACTGCATGACCATGCGAAATTCTGATTACAAAACATGGAAAACTCAAAGTTTTTCCCTTGAGAAACCACCGCTTGACAGTGTCTCTCACTCATCTATACACCCTATATGTTTAAGATGACCTCCTTAGGCAGCAAAAAATGCTGGAAACTCCACAACTGTGAGGGAGAGGGGAGCAGACTGTAGACAGCTGAGGTAAACAACTTGGCTGCAAGCCTAACCTTTGTCAGGGGTGACTGCATTGGTTAATGTAAATGCAGCTGCTGTAATAGATAAACCCTTAAATCTTAGTAGCTCAGCTTTTACTCATGTAAATGCCCATTAGTGCTGGAGAGTGGGGTGGGGCTTGATACTTTCCTGTACAGTCTTTGAATGATCCAAGCTGAGTGATGCTTTGCCATTTGAACACATGATTTTCATAGACACCCTTGGTCTAGACATCCAGCCAACACGTGGAGGAACATGTGGGAGGTTATTAAGGCTCAGGACTATAAATAAAGCACATAATTTCTGCCCCAATTTCAGTGCCATATCTGAATCACATGTCCATGCAAGAAAGAGTAGGAAATGTAACCTGTGTGTCTAGTCTCTGCCACAGTCGCCAAGGTCCACTGCTCAGTGTGGCTGGTGTCAGTGCTAGGGACCTGGTGGGTCTTCAATCAATGGGGAATCTTGAAGTCAGATGATGAATTTTATCTGCTTCTAAGAGAGTCTATTAAGTTTGAAGAGGCTAGTGATAAAAG
>CM053514.1:51381161-51901695 GCA_028627145.1 Eidolon dupreanum | reverse complement strand
GATAACCCCTCGAGGAATTTAGGCCCATGAATCCCCTCAGGAGAAATGTACAGGTATGGTTATAGCAGATCATTGACATCCCAAGGGCCTATCAAGAGGCAGCTGGATAAATAGTGGTATGTTCAAACAATGAATGAACTAGAACTATATTAAATAATGTGGATGAATGTTAAATAATGTTAAATGAAAAAAATAAAATGTAATATTCTATTCCACATGATACTCTTTTTAAAAAGGAAAACATAAAAATAGCTAAAATTAAGTAATTTTCAGTTTGAGAGATTGTTTATATCTAAATGAATTTTTTAAGAATTCAAGAAAATAATAAATAGAAAATTTAGGAGAATAGTTACCTCATGGGGTAGAGGAGGACAAGTAAATGGCAGAGAGAGGGATAAAATGTGTAATTATGAGTTTTTAGTACTGTTCTAGTTCTTTGATTAGGTGACCAATTCATAAGTGCTAACCAATAATAACTAAATAAGAAAATAAATAAAATCGAATAAAAGAGAGTCACACATAGACTAATGATGACATTGACCTATGACTATGCCTGTGCCTATGTCTGGGCACCTGAAGTAAATTATTTTAAAAACTCCTTTGACCTAAAACACAATTATAGCTAGGGTAATCTGATAGTGTTTAATATCTATAGATAATTCTTTTGAGATGTTTGACTGTAAAAGAAAAATAGCTGATGGTTAGAGGATAATCTGAGATCAAGAGAGGGAGTTTTTTTTTTTTTTTTAATGAGATAGATAGACATGATGTTTGTATTCTGATAACAACAAACCAGGATACAGGAAGAAACTGATGGAAAGGAATGAGAGGATACAATCAAGGAGTAAAGATCTTGGAAAAATAAAACGGAATGAGATTCAGAACACACATGGAAGGAATGGCTTTTGATAGGAGTAGGGGATCTTTCTTCATTTTTGGTAGTAGGAAAAGAAAAGATAAGAACAGATCTATGTAGATTTGTTTGCATTGTAAGAAAGAGAAGAGAGTGTGCATCAATGGCTCCAGAAAGTTGGGTGATGAATAACACCTAGAGAAATTCATTATTGCTCAAGTAATTGTCAGATTTGAGAATGCATATAAAAATCACGTAAAAAAATAGATTCCTAGAGAAATAAAATAGAAGGGTTTTGAATCTCAATGGCAAAATGTTTTTTATCAGTTCTCTATATCCAATCTGATTTTATTACATTGTTGAGTTTTTGTACAAATAAATATAAACATTATGACTTATTTCACAGTGTTAAGTGTTTTTTTCCATCACTGAAACCTCTGTCTTAGAGTCTGTATATCAACTTGTCAGTCATTTTATGGTCCTGGAAGTCATTAAGCTATAATGTGATTGAATATACACTACTATAAAACACTTTTTATGTTGTAAAACCTTATATTTAAATCTTTAAATCAAAGATTTGTGTAAATCTATGAGAGCAATTTAATTTTATATTTAGGTGCAAAATGTTTTAATTTACATTTTAATCCCATGGCATTGACCATTACTTGTTCTTGGAAGAGGCACAACTTGTTTCCTGGTTTCTGGCATTATCAAGAACTCTGTGGTTTGGTGCCATGGTTCAGCTCCTAGACTCTGGAGCCAAACTCCATGTCTATTATAGGCTATGGGACCTTGGACAAGTTATTTGACTTCTCTGTACCTAAATTTCCTAATCTGTACAGTGAGGTGATAATGAGAGTATATACCACACAGGTTTATTGGGAAGATTAAGTGAACAAAATAAAGTGTATAGAATAATGGTTGGTACCCAGAGATTATAATAAATTTTAACTGCTATTACATAACTATTGCTAAAGTTTACTCCAACTCTGCTCACATTATTTGCTTATTATGTACTTAAGGGTGTGTGAAATGATTCTGCAAGCCAGTAGGAACAGGAAGCCTTATGAAGAGAAGGAAGACTTAGGGCTCAGAAACCACGCAGACCAGGAGGATAGAGAAGTAGGAGTAGTGCTTTGGTGTTAGATACACCTGGATTAAATAAGCACTCCGATGCTTATTAGTTGCACATAACTGGTGACTCACTAAAATTAAATCTTATTTATAAAATGAGGACATTAATACCATTTTGAAATCTTGTATAAATGACATAATCCTATAAAGTGCCTGATGGGCACTAAGAAATGATGCAATTATTTGAATCACTCCAACATTTTTTTTTAACAAAAAAAGTAACAGCATATTTTATGTATAATTTTTAAATTTTAAAGTTAACATTATATTAGGATCATATTTCCATGTCATTATTTTATTACATAAAAATATTTAAAAGCTAACAGTAGCCTATTAAATGTATATACCATAATTTAACCAATTCCCTATTTCTGAATATTTATTTTGTTCCCAATATTTTCTACTACTGACAATCAAATAATGAATGTCCATGATGATGAACCTTGGTATTCCTCTATTATTTTTGTTTAGTAAGTGAAATTGTTGGATCAATCATATGTATATTAATTGTCCTCCAGAAGGCTTGTACCAGTTACATTTGCAGAAGCAATGATGAATGTGCTTGCTTCCTTGCACCCTCACCAATTTAGATATTATTTTAATTTTTGATTACTGTAAACTTAGACAAAAATGGTATTTCAATGCTTTTATTTTTATTATCTCATTACTAACAAATATTTTTCATATGAATGCTTTTCACTCTTTTGTGTTATGTTAAGAGTATCATCATTTGCATCAGAGAAGGTATGAGTCAGCTATTCAGATAGAGTCCCATTCCACTAGGTTGGTGTATATTATTATGTAGCTAACATTTACGAACTGTATAAAGTACAAAGCTGTTTATTCCCAATATAGAGTAAAAAGTATCTGAAACCATGTAATTATTTGTGCAAACAAAAATGAAACTGTTTCATGTGTGTGGCTGAACCAAAGTATAAATAAATAAAATCTCGATTTGGTTAATCAGTATTCATTTAGAAACTCGAATAATAAAACCAATATAAAGATAATCCTTTAAAGTCACTTCACTGATTCTGCTTGAATTGGGGGCATAACTTTGGCCAGGATCTCACATGCTATCGTGGTCAAAAGCACATCTCCATACTGCTTACTAGACATGGATTTGTTGGGTCAACACAAATACCAGACTGGATTACTAAATTAGCATCCTCAGTGCTTGCTTGAGAGCCCAGTAAAGAGAGGGGCTCTCTAAACTGCATGGAAGGCATTTCAGGGTGAGGGGGATTAGAAGAAGATCCCCCTGCAAAATTTTGTTTGGAAACTGCAATGGTTAATTTTGTGTGTCAGCTTGAGTAGGATGCCCAGATATTTGGTCAAACACTATTCTGGGTGTTTCTGTGAGGGTGTTTTGGATGAGCAAAACATTGAAATTGGTAGATTGAGTAAAGAAGATTGCTCTTTTCATCGTGGGTGGGCCTCATCCAATCAGTTGATGGACTGAATAGAACAGAAAAGCTGATTCTTTACTAAGAGAGAGTTCTTTGTGCCTGACTGCCTTTGAATTGGAACACTGTTTTTTCCTCGCTCCCCCCTGTCTTTGAACTCACAGTGAAATGTCAGCTTTTCCTGGGTCTGGAGTCTGCCAGCTTTTGGACTGGAACTATGTCATCAGCTCTCCTCGGTCTCCAGCTTGTTGATTCACCCTGCAGGTCTTGAGACTTGTTAGTCACCAAAAATTGGGCAAACCAATTTCTTATAATATCTCTTTAAACACGCATTATTCCTTACACATTCATATATGTTATATATATATATATATATATATATATATATATATATATATATATATATTTCCTATTGGTTCTGTTTCTCTGGAGAACCCTAATACAACTTATTCAAGGCCCCCAAATAAATTGTTTCTGAAATGTGTCTTTTAAAAAATTCTGATTAAGACATAGCAAAACTCAAGGTATTACCCTGTGAATGTGTCATTTACTAAAGGGGAACACTAATACCCATCACACAAAGTTGTTAGGGGCTCAAATCAGATGACATATAATAAACCATTGGGTAAATGGCTAAACAAATCTTTCTTATTAATTATATTTTTTGTCTAAAGTAACTCATGAGTGATGATGGCCTTAGAAGAAATATTCTACCTACATGACTTTGTAATAGCTGACAAGTAGAAGACCAACCCCCCACAAACACCATACAAAGTGTATACACACTATATACATGCACACTAACCATTATACATACACACACACGTGCACATAGGCACTAACACATACACATCTGTTTTGGGGAAAACTAAGAAAGCCGATTGTTGAACTGTTAAACATTTTTATTGTGCAGATTTATAAACTTTACAGACATGCAGGATAAAAAAGTGTAAAATATATCAGTAAGCATATAAATTTTAGCCATCTTTTGGACCAGCACTCGATCTGCATGGGGGACTATGCATCTAAGTAGAACAGACATGTCTTGGGATAGGCAGTTTACAGATTGAATCACAAAGCAATTTCCCAAGTGAGTTTCCTTATATAAAGATAAAAATATCTTTACACTTAAAAAGTATGCAGTATAGTACATTTTCAGTTATGTACACAGTTTAAAAGTAAAACTATGTTCATGCCAGTGTCTGTTTTAAATGCAAAAAAATCAAAATAAGTAAAATGTTGGTAATTAAAGTGTCAGGAAAACTGAAAGGGACAAAAAAAATCAGGCAGAATCTATCCAACAGGTGTATGAAACTAAAAGTAAAAGCACAACTGAAGGTTAAAAATAAATTCCCCAAGGACAGAATCTTAATATGAGCAGGAGGAATAAAAAGCTTTTAGATGTACCAGGAAGCTTTCTGTATGACTCAGGTTTACAGGTAACTTACATTCCTCAGTTTAAGTTCAGAAGAATTCTAATTTATTCCAGCAAAACTACTCAATCTTTTATTACTGCCTCTTCCCCCATCTTCTCTCTGAGCACAATGATGCTTGGATTAGGTCCAAAGCTCCTGGCAGGGGGAGGGGCCATGTGTCACAGCATAACAGACGTTTGCAAGTGCTTTACTTTAAAGGGGTCACATTTGCAACAACTCTGACAGTCTTACACAATGGCCTCCATTTTATGAGCCCTTCCCCTGAGGCCCACTGATCAGCTGAAAAGGGAACACAATGTTCAGCCACTAAACCACCCCAGTGATGGATTAGTTTGGAGTCAGGAAAGCGTGATTATTCTTGAAAATAAATGAAGTTGAATAGACATGCTGACCTCATTCAGCTGATGAGAGGCAGGGAAAGTTGGCTTCCACTCCTGCCAATCCAGAGAGGGCTCAGCCCCATTTGTTCACCTTACTGCATTTCATGGGGCTGATGTGGATCATACTCCATATGGATAAAGATGTTGCATGATCATGTGCAGACAGGAACTTCATCTGACTGTATCTCACAGTCAGAAACAAGCATGAAGAACTAGGTAATGCATTTTCTAATTTTGGTCTCTAGGAAGGTTGCTGATCTAATGAAAGCTGACCAGTTGGACCCTATTTGAAAAGGAAACTGTGAAGAACAGGAAGGCACTTGAGGTCTCATTATCCATATAAGAAATAATCTGGCACAGAAAGTATCACGGGTTAAAATTTCAAGAATGGTAAGGCATTAGTTGGATCATGTGAAAGCAGAATATGTTTTCTTATTTGATAAAGATCACTAGATCCCACTGGATCATTAAAGTGGATGACAGCAATCCACTAATACTTCAAATGGTAAGGGAAGAGTTTGCTTAAAACCAGCCCACATATCTGTACAATTAATGGTCATAGCCTGGAATTCTTCCCTTATCATAAAATGATCATTTTAGAATAGGCATTTGAGGTTGTTGGTAAAATGTTGGTAAAATGTTTCAGTTCTTCATATATCTTTCAAATTATCTTTTAACAATAGTCTCATATCTCAGGCAATAAAACAATGATCCACATGCAAATAAAAATGTTAGGAAAACATTTTAAATAAGCTTAAAAAATTTAGACCACCAAAAAAATAGATGAAATAGCTCAGAAGAGATAAATAATAGCTCTGAAAACTGAGAGAGTGATTTCTTTTTTCTGAACCAAGAAAATTCACTTATATATTGTTGCTGTACTAGCAACTTAAAACTTGAAATTGGCACCGAGAAAATTAAAAGGAGAAAAAAAAGAATCAGATATACTTCTATCTTTAAAATGTCATTATATTTCTTTCTGCATGTTGATACGGATATTGCTGAATATTTTGCCAGTAGCCTCAAAGAGTGGGTCACAGAAGGTGTGGATGCAGATGGAATAGACACGGCTGATGCACTGAATCTCAATCAGGAAACTCTTAATGTATGGTACAACTACCCAGATGTGCAGGAAAGAAACAATGGCGAAGTAAATGCCCCAGATGAGTGCCATTGGGATGCCAAAGAGGGCAGACAGCAGGCGATAAAACCAATATTTCGTCACAGTGAAGGTGGTGAAGCTGGCCTTCCAGATGCCGTCAAAACTGTGTGTCCCTTCTGGTTCTGCAATCACATCTTCAAAATCAATCTAAAAGGAATAAGTGACAGAATATGAGCATGAAATAGAAGAAAAGATAAAAAGCCCACTACTGAGCATCCATAAATATATATTAGCTTTTATACAGGTTCTGTGTGAGATGCTTGAAGGCACCCAGCAACATCAGCATCCCTTGGAACTTGTTGGAAAAGCAGATATTTGGGCCCCAAGTTATTGCGTCTCTGGGAGGGGGGGAATCCAGGGAGAACTTTTAATATGTTCTCCATGTGTTTCTTTACCATGTGAAAGGTTGAAAAGTACTACTCTAGGGGAAACCAAATAGATATGATAAAATTCCTGCCTTTAGATAAATTAGAACATTGTGAGCTGAGCGAACTCAAAAAGTCTTCACAGGATTTTTTGGGGTCTTGAGCAGGGCTTGAAAAATGGGGTATGATTTGGAAAGGAAGGAAGAAGGGACCTTGGAAATGGTGTGAGCAAGGCCTCAGGAACAAGGATGGATGATGCAGTGAGTAGGCTGTCATCTTACAAAAGAAGATACAGTGGTTCAGAGAGGCGAAGGTGATTTGCTAAAGTCAAACACACAACGAAGGTGGAGCCAGAATGCAAACTTGGCCCCTTTCCCAGTAGTACACATTCACCTCAACGATTAATTCTCTGGAGATTTCATCCCTCTGGAAGGATTTGCATATACAAAACATAAGATAAAAAATTACTCCCAGAAGAGTGGGACAGAGCCAGCTCAGCTGCTTGGCATTGGCAGATATATGAAGGGATCTAATGTAGTTTGAAATCCAAACAGGTTGATGCCTACAAGCCATGATACAGCCCAGCTCAGGATTAGGGAATGAAAACTTGGGTGAGTCCATGGAGCCTCTCATTGCTAAGGAGCCACCTTGGATGCAAAGGTACACGATGCTTACCAATAAAGTTTATTTTCTAGAACATTCTGTTTCTTGATCTGGTGTTCAATGTTCTAATATAATATGTAAAAATAGTATGTCCACAATTATGTAAATGAATTAGATATATTTACTGTCATTCTAATTTTTTCTCTGCTCCTTTAGATCTAGACTCAGAAATAAACATTAACTTGTGTGTTTTAGAAGGTTGTATAAAATACGTGGCAAGTCAGATCAATTCTTTAATGAAGTTTCTGTGTTATTTACTTGTCTACTATGAGGTTTTGTTCTAACACTGCATTTTCCCAAAGCTATTTTTCTTCATTCAAATGCAAGATACTTAAATAATTTTATTTTTCTAAAGATGATTTTGTTCTGTAAGAGGATTTGGTGAAACAATTAATTCTCAGGGACTTTGGTGAAGTCAAAATTAATACACGAGAGCAGGCATTCTTAATTTGAGTCAAAAGATCGACAATGGTGGCCCATGAATGCTTTGAAATAGGTACCTATGTTTTGAGTGTACAATGGGAGAGGGTCCATTACTTTTATTTGAAAATAAAGAGTCTATCATCAAAGGAAGTTAGGAAGCACTTTGCTGGATTAGGGAATTCTGACTTCTTTACAAAATGGACTTTAAACACATCTGCCTTGAGAAACTTTTCCAAGGGAAGAGATAGTTACTGATATTTGTTGACTGGCTATTATGATCACACACTGTTCTCATTTAACTCACAGCAACTTGGGAATATATTATTCTCATCTATAGAAAAAAATGTGAGGTTCAAAATGTTAATAAATTGTCCAGGTAGATAAACGGTGGATTCGAATTTCAAATCTGGTCTGAAAGATACAGACTATTCAATATCACATATGCTTTAAGAAATATTTTAAAAATTTTCTCTAAGGTAATTATAATATTTCACAGTTAAAAGGCACATTAACAAAAAAGAGTTTGCTGAATTTGATCTTACTGGTAATTAGAAATTCCTATAGCATGGTGTTTGAGGACAGTGTTATGAGGTCATGTACATCATATACACAATTGGCTATTAGTGAATATCTACATGCATTTGTGTAAGATTTATTAATAATAACTTTATTTTTATAAACTTAAATGTAAAGGATTTTTATCAATGAACGTAAAGAAAATTCTTAAGCTTTAGTTGCTTAGAAAATTTCAGAGTACTTGATTTTTCAGTGCTTTCCAGAAACTGCCAGTGAGCATGAATTGTCCTTAGTATATTCAATCCGTTAGTTATTGCTCTAGTCTTGAAAATTTAAGGAGGCTTAAAAAATACCAAAAGTACAGCTGAGAAGAAGAAAACAAGGCAGGTTAAGGAAACACGATGGAGCCAGACATAAAGCTTAGTTTTCCTCTACTTCCATTTCTGCAACAGGAATAGTAATAGATTTTTGTGAAGAGTACATGAAATAATGTATGTCAAGTCTTTAGCATGGGGATAGAGCACTGCAATATAGTAAATGCTCAGTAGGTAGAAGCATGAAAAAATTCCATGCTCTGAGTGACTAAAATTTTTCATAGACAATTGTAATAAGAGAAACTACTAGCTGCAAAGTGTATTGTGGCTGTGAATTCAACACCATCAAAAGAACTAACTTCCATTTGTAATCATCTACCACAACCCTCTGAGATAAATCCCATTACTCCCATTTTGCAGACAAGGGCAATGTGGAAGGTTAAGAAATCACTCAAGGTTATACAAATGCTAAGAAGCAAAGCTGGAACTTATCCTACTTCAAATTTGATCTCTTTTTGCTTATGTATTCCCAGGATGACAAGCCTTTGTAGTAGTTTACTTGCTTAATTTTCACCCAGATAGATGTGCTTTCTAAAACATTCACATTTTGATTATTAAGAAAATTACTCTTGTTAACAGTTCCATTTTAAGTTAGGACACTTAGTAACTAGGATGCTTTCCATTTTAGGGGTTGGTTGTATTTTCAGGGCCCTGCACAGAGTGTTCTCTCAAGTCTGGGCACCTAGCCCAAAACTCTCACTCTAACTGACAGATAAGGAAACTGAGGCACAGAACAATTTAAATGGGCCAGACATTCTCAAGGTCCCAAGTGAATCAGTAGAAAATCTGAAATTAGAATTCTAACTTCCTGATCCCCAGGCCTATGTCCAGCCTTGTGCTTCACACTACTTCCCTAGGAAATTTTCCCTTAACATCTCTCTCCCCACATCCCTTCACCTAGCTGGTTCTTATCTCTAGGCCTCTCGTAAGTCTCTCATTGCCTTCTAAGACATTGACTTGAACAGTATCTCTGTGTGAGGTTAGGAGAAATGTCCTTTTCACAGCATGAACACAGATATTTCTGTAAATCTATCCAGGGTGAAGAAAACTGGAGGAAATTATTAAATAAAATATCCTCATTGCACCTTTTGACATGTATTCATAATGTACTGAATCCAAAGAAGTTCTGCTAGACATCAGTCATTCCATTGAAAGGCAGCTCAAAATTCCACATCAATCAAAACACAGTTGCTTTGGCATATTCATAGATATTTAAAGCTAAAGGGATCCTCAAGGATATGAAGCCCCACTGGAGATAGAGAAATTGATGGCAACAGCTGTCAGATGACTGGGTCAAGAATACCTTCCCATTTAATGGCAGTCACGGGATAGGAATTCAGGCTTAGGAATTGTCCTCACCTCTTCCACTACTTCTTCTGCTACCACCACACATCTTCAGTCTAGCTGCTGCATTCCGTAGCCAATGCAAAAGGCAGCTAGGCTTGTGTCTGAACTTAAATAGTATCTTGCTCTCAAGAGGTACTGCGGGCCTATTGTTTAATAAATGTTAGTATCTTTGACAATCTTAAACGTACTCATTATTCCCATGCATCATCAGTTTGATTTAGCCCTCCCTCATCAAAACTACCACTCTGGAGCTCTGGAGTTCATTTCCTCAGGGATTCACTCTTCTTATCCTTCACAGGAGGGCAGGCCTTGACTGAAGCAGAACTTTACCTGTTCATTTAGATTTGGAGCAGAACAGGAATTAGAGACTTGCTTTAAAAACAAAAATAAACAAAAGAAACAGAAAACAAGAGATGTAGGTGGGATTGAGCTGCTGCTCTCAGAACTGATTTTTTGTTCTGTAATTTACAGAACAAGTTGTCCTTATGATGAGAATCATTGTGCAGACCTCAAGATCAAAGGCATAAATGTGCTTCAGTGATTTTTCTGTGTCTTAATAGATGCTTTAAAAGGAGTCAACAGTTTATATTACTAGATTGTTATAAATGACATTAAATACCTTTGTGCAACATTGACTTATGAGGCTACAGTTTCGGAAACATAAGTCAACAAAAATTTAGCAGTAGATGTCAGGAAAAGCAATTTGTCTTTCGTTTTGATAATACTAGGCTAATGCAGTAAATCTCAGAAGATTACATCTTATTAAATATATCTTATGGCAATATTTTAAAAACATTTTATATGTACACGGGATTAAAAAAACATGGGGTAATTTTTTGTCTCAAAATCTGGACTTTCTATTTCTGAATAAGAAATTTTTAAGAAGGAAATTTTAAGTACATTTAAGATTTTATAAGCAACAATGCTTGCATATTCTTTTTCTGTGGGAAAATATCTTTTTAGACTCGTAAGTGGAAATTGTGCTTGTATCAGATACATAGAACACATAAATAACAACACAAATGTTAATAGGAAATTCATGTGTTGCCAGCTCAATATCCACAGTCCTACGTCTCTGCCAACAGAATCTTCATTATCTAGGTAATAGCAATAATTCTGTGATCTCAGAGATAACTTGTGGTTGGTTTAGATTGCTGCGGTAATGTTAGTCTCCTTGGTGAGTGATTGGTTTATGGTAGACACATGACCCCGTCTGACCAAAGAGATCTAAGTGGAAATCTACTGGACGTGGCTTTAAGGAAAGCTTTATCTTCCTTATAAAAAAAGGCAGAGCCATATGATGCTGCCCTTTTCCCCTTTTATCGTACTTAGAATATGGGATGTAGCCTTAATGTAGAGAAGTCATCTTGGGACCATGCAATGACATGCACGATTAAAAGGCCAAGAAAATAGAAGATGCTGCTTTTGCCATTATCAAGCTGTAAAAACAATTCTAGTAGCTGTCCATCTCTAGACTTTACTTATCTGATGTATATATATCCTTATTTTTAAGCCACAGCTATTCAGATTTTTAGTTACCTGTAGCAGAAAGAATTCCTAAGTGATATAGTAACTAAACACTCTTTCCTGTTGGTTGACATAGTAGGTGTATATCTCCTCATTTAGAAACCTGAGTTCAATGTCTAACTTCAATGTAGCTTCCCAATACTATTAGATTTTATTCCAGAATATGCTGCCTATCCCGTATCAGAAAATATTTGCTTTACATTAACATTTAGTTTTAGCAAAAAAAAAAAAAAATTAATAGTATTATAAATTGATCATGAAAGAAACACGTGAATGTATTCTATGTAGATAGCACCTACAATGGCTCCCCATGATTCTCCCCTCCCCCACTTGCTGGTATTCATGCCCTGTTTAATGCTCCCCTCTTGAGTGTGGGCTGGACTTAGTGACTTGCTTTTAAATAAAACATGGCAAAAGTGATGCGGTGTTATTTCCAAGATCAGATTATAAAAGACCATCCATCTTGCTCCCTTTTTTTGCTCTCTTCTTACTCGCTTTGCTGGAAGCCAGCTGCCACATTGTGAGCTGTCCTGTGGAGAAACCGAAGGAGGACTCTGGCCAACAACCATGAGAAACTGAGGTCCTCTGTCCGACAGTCTGGGAAGAACTGAATCTTGCCTTTGGCCGTGTGAGTGAGCTTGTAAGTGGGTCTCTCCCAGTTGGCTCTTGAGAAGTCTCCAATACTGACAGCTGGATTGCAGCTTGTGAGAGGCCCTGAGTCAGAACCACTCGGCTAAGTCACACTTGAATTCCTGATACACTGTAAGACGATAAATGTTTGTTCTTTCAATCCATGAAATTTTGAGTTAATTTGTTATGCAGCTATAGGAAACTAATACAATTACAAAACAACCACCTTCATTTTGATTATCATTTCTTATTTTCTATTTTATTACTCTCTTCTACTAGTTAATTCAGTTTTCATGTTTATAGAAATGTATGTATAAATACTAGGGATTTGGTTCTAGGCAAAGTCCAGAAATGTTTGAGAAGGAAATACAACATATTTAACTTTCTACAATTCATGTTAAATAAAACATTAGAAAAGTTTTAGGGTATTGATAGTACAATCAGCTCATACATGTAAAGCAGTTTGATTTTATACGGAGGTATGCACCAAAGACTAAGACCCAGCTCCATCTAGAAAACCCAGCACTGAATCTGGACTCTTGATTATAATGCACTAACACAGGGGTCCTCAGTTCCTAGGGGTTCTCAGTAGGGGCAGTGTGACAAAGGAGTCAACTGTGGGAGTGGGCGTGGAGTACTCGCTAGAATGCACATGCTCAGGCTTCATTTCAGATTCAGATCAGACTCTCTGAGGTGGGGCTTAGGGAATCTGTAGTTTAAGTAAGATTTCTCTTTTTTTTTCTCAAGCAAAAGACCAGGGGATGCCATGTCCCATCTGGATTTAGTGACAACTCCTTTTTTTCTATACCTCTCTTTCCTCTCCATGCCTGGAAGCCCTGTTTCACTTCCTTCTTCTTTCTGGGAGTGCCTCATGTGCTGGATGACATCTGGAAGTTGGTGGATAATGAATAGAAATCTCTTTGCAAAGCTTTTCCTAATTTAAGCCTATAAATATGTATTACTGGACAAAGGTGAATGACTTGTTTATTATGAAAAACACAGAAACTGGCGATAGAAATCCTGATTTATTTTCATGATTCTAAACCTAGTATAAACAAATGCAAGTTTTAAGAAATGAAATACGCACTTCTAAAATCCTAATGTATGCACCAAACCCAGTGGGGCAGAAAGAGGGTTTAGACTAATTTCAAACTCCCTTCACTGTTCTCACTCATCTTCCCAACATGTTGAGTGGCCTTTGAAGTCAATGGATTAAACGCTGTGTGTGAGTGTATGGGTGTAGAGAACTAGCACAGTGAAATGTTACCAGAACACAGAAACTTTGCTCTAATGCCCATGTGTTTTGTCAAGGGCAAGGGCAAATACCCACGTGTTTACTAGGCCAAACTGGCACCAATAGGGGAAAAGGCTGCAGTGTTCTTACAGCCCTGACTGAAAAGAAGCGGCCTGGATTGTGTTGTAATGTCTGCAATTACTTAGATTCCCAGAGGATCCACACACAGCCCTAGGAAACATGTAAACTCGGGTGGGGATATTGACATGTTTGGGCTGCCTCGAAGTGGTAGGTACTAGGCAACTTCCCATGAGCAAGAGCATAGGATTGTCCCTTGGGGAAGAAGGAAGGGGGGCACTACTAATCAGGGTTTCAATCTGGAGGGGGTAAAAAATGAATATTTACCTACCTCTGTGAGCAAGAGGGTTGGGGTGTGTGTGAGGGGCGTGCAGGCGATCTGCAGTTCCTGGCCTGGGCCTCCAGATAGAACCTTTGAGCCTGTCCCTTTGGACTGATCTCCCTCTTGTTGCTTTCCAGACATTACAGAGGCCTCACAATAATAATATTTTACATTTATAGTGCTCTATTTCACTCATCTCCTTCTTTTCACAAAGTTGTGAAGTTTTAGGTTATCTTCATAATAAGAATGGAAACAGTCTTCTATTTTCCCACTAAGGAAAAGTCACTTAACTAATAAATGACTGGACCAAACCAGAGTTTAGGGCAGGTCTGTGTTTCTTGCACCCATCCTGGTATCCTCCACAATACCTAGTAGTACTAGGCACACATTAATTAGCAAAAAATATTTCTTCAATACGAATAATATTTTAAAGGAGCTATAAGTATCCGCTGAAAGGATGTAGGCATATATAACATTTCACTAATCATCATATTATCTTCTATGAATTCTTTGCCTAGTACCACAAGTATATTTTAATTAATTAATTTTTTTCATATCTCATTTTATTTAAAATGATCCTCTTATTCACCATAGCTCTATAATACCATGACCATTCTGACCAAAATGACGTGGAGGGTTGGTTATCATTTAGGTGATTTGAGCAACACAGAAAGCCCACAGAAGAAAGATATTCAAATCAGAAGTCTTCGCCTTTAAGGAAAAATGACTTAGAAAATACTGATTAAAGTATGTTTTTGCTCAGTTTTGTTTTGCCCCAATGATCTGAATAACTACAGTTGTGTAGACCTGGCCCCGAAGCAGGGGGCACACACTGGAGAATGAGGAGGAGACTCCAAGAGGAAGCAGAGGTGGAAGCAGAGGATCAGCTTGGCCCTGTCCTGCAGGGTACCAGCGGCAAAGTGACCCAGCAGGAAGGGGTAGGGTCAAGAGAGTAAATTTGTTCTTTGGTGCCTCTAGTCAACACTTTTCTCATTATGTGTGTGTGTGTGTGCGCGCGCGCGCGTGCACACATGCGCACATGCGTATGCACGTGTGTATGTGTGTCCCCACTGCAGGAAAGGAGGCCTACAAGTAATTTGTACTTTAGAATGAATTTAGGTGACTATTTTCTTTCTTGGTAGAATGAATTTAGGTGACTGTTTTCTTTCTTGGATGCACAGAGCAAGGCAGAGCATCATTGCCAATTGTCTTTTATGCATCATTAATGGATTCAGGTGTTGGGGGCGCAGATAGATTCTGAGGCGGACTTTTCACAGAGGATTTAGAATAGCAATAATTTATATTATGGGCACTATATACCTTAAGGGGTTCTCATCACATCCTGTATATGAAGACCTGCAAGGCAGATGTTATTTCCTCCATTTTATAGACGAGGAGACTGAGCCTCTGGGAGATTATAATCAGTGATTGGACCAAACCAGGATTTAGGTCTCTTGGTTCTTATTCAGTTCTCCTGCCATCACACCACCCTCTTTAACCCCACACCAAAGTCCATTCTGTTTATATAAACCTGCTCACTCAAACAGTCACATGGGGATCTCTGAATCCACATGCTCTGATTGCTCTCCCTTGCCTGCACCCACACTTTCCATCCAAACTAGTAGATAATGCCTCCCCTGACAGCAAATAACCATTTCCACCAGGAAAGGGTGTGTGATCCAAGTAAGAGGATGCAGCTGGCCTTCTTCCGCTGTCAGACTATGTTCAATGTTATGCTCACTCTCCAGCAACCGAGCTTCTCTCTGGCCAGGAATCCTCGGTCATTTAACTGACCGGAGTCCCCATTGCTTACTCATCCTTCCCTGGCTTTTCCTGGTTTATCATAAAACTGTTACTTTTCCTTATTTCATTCCTTTAGGGCCAGTGGTTGTCAAACATTAGTAAACTGAAGAATTTTCTGGGGATGTTTGTTAAAATGAAGATTCCTCAGGTTCTGTATCATGTTCTGAGGGTAGGGTCCAGGTATCTGTACCTTCTCCCCCCATTTTGAGGGTAGGGTCCAGGTATCTGTACCTTCTCCCCCCAAGTGGTCTGGGGAGGACACTTTGAGAAACAAAAGCTGCCATAAGCATCATTCTCTGCTGGGTGAGAGGACCTGATGGGCATGATAATAAGTTAGTTACTGTTTTACCCCCTACTTTTGGAAAGCAATATAGTGACCTGGTTGAAAGCAATATGGTGACCTGGTTGGTGAATGGATTTGAATCTTAGCTTTGCTGTATTATCCCACATATGCTACTGAACTTCTCTGTGCCTTCATTTCCAATCTGTAAAATGCGGGTAAAATAATACCTACCTCATAGAGCTGGAAGAAAATGTCAGAGATTTCAGTAACAGTGTCAGGAGGACAGAGGAGATGTTTTGGAAAAGGAGAAGCTCTTGGTATTTCTGAAACCATTCAGGTCGCTGCTTTTTTTGCATTTTGCCATTAAGTGAGCAAGCAGGATTAGCTCATCTCTAGCAAGTGCGTCAGCCTTCAGGAGTTTATTACAAACATGAGGCACAGTGACCGAGTATGCCCTGGGGAGAAGATGCCTCAGCTGACTGAGCACCTGGATATGCCAGAAAGTGGCACTAACACCAACTTGATGGAACTCTCTTTACTTCGGATTGATTCCTTTTTGCTTTTTTTCTTTCCTTTCATTTGAAGGTAACCAACAGGTTCCTCCATCTTTTGTTTTTCTTAGAAAGGAGTATGAATTATCCTAGGATTTGTTTTATACTTTGAAAATTTAAGCTAAATTTTCCTATTTTGACAGCAAAGATATACATTCCTAGTTTACCTCCAGTTATGCATTGAGTTGAACCTCCCTCCAAAAGATATATTGAAGGCCTAATCCCCTGTACCTTAGAATGTGACCTTTCCTGGAGCTCATCTTACAGATGTGATTAGGATGAGGTCATACTGGAGCAATGTTAGCCCCTTATCCAATGTGGCTAGAGTCTTTACGAGAAGATGGAAATGTGAAGGCACAAAGGAGGAAGGCCATGTGACTAGAGTTGTGCCACTGCAAGCCAAGGCATGCCAAAGATTGCTGCAGAGACCCAGGAACGAGGTAGAGACAAGGAAGTGTTCCCCTGCAGGCTTCCGAGGAAGCATGGCCCTGCTGACACATCGATTTTGGATTTCTAGCCTCCAGAACTGAGACTATAAATTTCTATCACTTTAAGCCAACTGGTTTGTGAACCTTTTTAAGGCGGTCCTAGGAAATGAATATGTATACATCCCTTTGAAATCGCTAGAAACTATCCTGATGAATGAGATGACAGCAGGGTTCCAGAGCATTTTCACACCTCCATGAGTAGGCTTCCCACCTTTTTTATGGGGCTCCTGGATGGGAACATAGCACATCTGGTGTACATGAGACTAGCTGGCCACGAGCCTTCTTTAAGAACCTGGAAACATCTCTCCTGTCCACATGGCATCACATTTTCATTATTACAAAAAGCATCTAGATGAAGATGGCTCAGTACAAAGCAGGCTGTATATCTTTTGATACTTTTTTCAGATCTTCAGGCTTCTGGTATCAATCTGGTAGCACTTCTTGATGTTGAGTGATATCAAATAAGTGACATGGAATAGTGAAAAGTGTAAAAATAGGCCACACAAGGGCTAGCAACAGGAGCATTGAACTTGAACAGGGAGGAGCAGTGTTTGGGGGCGCTTATGTTGCCATCCTTGAGGAAAAAAAACTACAGCCCTCCCAAGTGTTGAGAGTTCTCTTCCCAAATAGAAAAGTCCTGCACTGTTTAACGCATGCAAACCTTATTTTATCCAAATATACAATTATAAAGATTCATCAAGAGGCCTTACTCGCTCACGAAATTCTGTGTTTACAGTTGGGAGTTTGTTATTCTTTAAAATTCTAGGTGTGTCATGGGACAAATATGAATGATTACTGCACTCAAGAAAATAAAAGCTCTTTCCATTCTATCAAAGACCCAAGAAACAAAACGTCTTCACCATTTGCAGGTTATCCATTGGTCTACACAGACATTTGTTTGAACCAACACTTTTTAAACACTATTAACTTCTTTTCAGTTTCCCAAGTTCACTTCCTGATGGCAGAGGTTGTTTGCTACCATTCAGTTAAGTCACGCTAGGGTTACTAATAACTTTCGTCTTACCTCACTGCTAGAATATTTTTCCTTCCAGTGCTTTGACTCTGTTTATTAAACAGATAGAAAATGAATGAAATAAATCTCTGCAGGTTTGAACATTGCTTGGCAAGTGAGGAAAAGGATATACACCAAGGTTCTTGTAAGGTCTAAGCAAGGATAATCACTGCCTATTATGTGTCTCTCAAGACACGGCCCCCACCCCTACCACAGGGTTCCTCATCTGGGCACTATTGGCATTTTGTTGTTAGGGTCAGTGTGGGGGTACTGTTCTGTGCACTGTAGCATCCCTGTTCTCTACCCAGTAGATGCCAGCAGCACCTTCTAAATTATGTCCAGACATTGCCGAACGTTCCTTAGGGAGAGGGGAAGTTATCTTTGGTTGAAAACTGCTGTTACAGAAACTCAAATATAATACAATGAAATAGGACATGAAATTTAGAAATATTTATAGCCTAGAATGCTTGCTTACTATTGCAAGAAGTTTTTGTTTGTAGTACTGTGGCCTCATAAGTTCATTCATTCATTCATTCATTCAGTATTTATGAAGCATCTACTTTTTGAAGGTGGAATAAGTGAAATGAGAAAACGTATCTGGGACAGGACTGATAAACTGACTCTGCGTCATTTGAAAAGAGGACAGTGCCTCTGGCTGCTGAGGTTCATTCAGTAATCATAACCGAGGAGATGCAGCATCCTTCCACGGTGTACTCCTTTATTTTTAAGGTAATAGAGGGAGTCACTTTCTTATACCTCACCAAGTCACTAACCTCTTCAGTTTAGACCGGAACCTTGAATAATTTTCCCAGGACAAAGGCTCAAGCAGTTTCCTGCTCTGGGGCCTTCCTACTCACTGCTGGTTTTGCTTGGAACACGCCCTCCATCGCTCTTCACTTGACAAACTCTCAGTTATTTGTAATATCTTAACCTAAATGTTCTTTCTTCAAAGACTTCTTTCTGGTCCCCACCCCTTTTCTCACCTGGATATTTTTTCTATCTGCCTTATCGCACACTTTAATGGTATGCGTGTGAGTGCGTGTGTGTGTGTGTGTGTGTGTGTGTGTGTGTGATTTTTTTTTTTTCTACTAGACTCTAAGCTCCCTGGAAGGTATTCAGTTAATATTTGTTGAATGAATGAATGAATGAATGAATGAATGCTATCATTTGCTAAGATATTTCTTCTATTTACAAGAGCACCAACCTGATAACATCTCCTTTAAGAAAGAAAGTTCTGAATGTGTTGCAGTCATTTATTCTAGCCCAGTCACAGTAATATTGGTAAAAGAGTAAATAAAAGGTGACAGGGAAAACTGATAATTCAGTTTTTACTTACCATGAAATTCAGGTTAAAACTAAAAATTTTGACATAGCTTTGTTTAGGGAGCTGATGAGTTCCCTAAGAATGTTCCGGTGGTCTGGAATTCAAATAACTTTATGTTTACCCTCAGAATCATACAGCTGGAGTGCTAAGTAATGGGATTAAAACCATACAGGTCCCTCACTGCTAAACTTTATAAGGGTCAGAGAAACACAAACTCTTTACAGTTGGGTAATGGGAAAATCTGACTCAAATTAATAGGGCTTCTGCCCTTTAGTTCTTAGTCATCTGATCCTATTGCTCACAGATGGGCTGTTAAAAGAACTTCAGAAATGTGGCCACATGAACTAGGTGAATTTGACAACTGTCAGCACTCAGAAAATCTAAGCATTTTCTGTTTAGCTGGACCTTTTTAAGACCATTGCACTAACTAAAGTTGCAAGCAATTATGCACTTCTCTGTTATATGAACTAAGAGGAATTGGTTGGTTACAAAAAATATTACTGAAAGCTTGTAACCAACTTTGGAACTGATTTTCTGATCCATCTCAGAACACAAACTGCCAATTTGGAGGCAATGGCAGTAAAAGGGAAGACCACAGAGTTCTGGGCCCAGATGAGAAAGGAAAATGAACTCCAGCTCTTGATCTTCAGCACCAAATGTTTATTTGTGGTATATTTGCAGTCAGCATGCCATCTGTTGATAGTTTGGTATTTCAAAGATGATTTAAATCCCACAGCCTGAATATTAAGAGTGAGAATGACAATTGGTAAAGTCTAGGAAGATCTTTTATAGGCTTCCATTCTTTTATGAATACTGGTCAATCAAAATCAAAGATTTTAAAAAATAAAAGTGACTTAGAGATCTTTAAGTTCAAGTTCTTGTTTGCTCTAGATGGAGAAACTGCTGTCTAGATAGTACAAGTGACTTTTCCAAGGCCCAAAGTAACACTCAGTATCAGTGTCCAGGAGGCTTACTCTGTTCTGAGTGACTGGCATCAGAAAGCACTTCTCAGTGACTTGGGGGCCTCTCCTCTCTGCCAGGCCTGGATAAATGAAGAATGCCTGCCTGTTCCTAGGTCCAGTGAAGCTTCTTGTGGCCACTGGCAACACAGGAATTTTGCTGTACCATTTGGAAAAAACGGTGCATGTTGTCAGTTCCATTCCTAGTATGCCTGAGCCATGAACCCAGGTAGGAAAAAAGGGATGGAAATGACATTCTGACAGCAGTCGATTTTCCTCTTGGGGAATAAAAAGGATGAGAAAAGGAATGGGGGAAACGATAAGATCAGATTACCTAAGTGGCATGTGATTTATACCCATATATAAAGTCTAAGTTAGTTGCTACAGTAGAGTTCCAGAAAGTATTTTTGTAATAGGAATTTGAGTGACAAATATCATATTCCAATAACATGCTAAGGACTCCCCCAAATGACGATATAGAGAAGCATTCATTTTCTCACTGTGCCCTTATGGTCCTAAAAGTTTTATCATGGTACAGTTTTATTATTAAGAAATTCTGAGAGTCTAAATGAGACTCAATTCCAGCTGTACATTAGCATTGCCTGGGGAGCTTTGAAAAAAGAAAAATAATAATACACAGGCTTGGGCCCCATCATAGACCAATTCAATCAAAATTTCTAAGAATGGGGTGTGCACAACAGTATTTTTAAACATTCCGCAGATGATTTGCAAGTAACAAAACAGCCACCCTTTACAGAAACCACACTCTCTCATGAGTTTAAATCACAATAAGGGTTTATATAAGCTGCAAAATTGTGTGAGTATGCAACCGTAGGAGGGAGTGGATGGGCAGGCTTGCCAAAAAGATAATGTTTCATACTGACCTTTTGGTACATACAATGCATGCATTTTGCAGTGTTCTACTTTCAGATGTTTACCACTTGCATTCTCAACCACTGTTAAGTTGCCACAGCAACTCCTCTTTGCCCCCAAACAAACCAGGTGTCCTGCTGGAATAGAGGAGAGTGTTCACACGTACACCTATGCTTAATTATGAGATTGTGCATCAATGTTGTCATACACTAAATTGTAATTGTAGTGGTAGAGAGATTTGAGAAGTTACACAGGCAAGTAAGGAATTTAACACACAACTATTATAAAACAACCCCGTGTCACATTTCTAAAATTAATTACGCATTACTTGGTATTTCTTCTCCCATGTAAATTAACACTTAAAAGAAAAAAAAAAACAATTAAGTGTACACCCTTTCCTCCTTTTTCCTTTTCTGGATGGTGATTGTGTTTTAGCAGTATTTTTCTTGTAAGTCTTGGAATAACCTGGCAAAACCAAAGGCAGTTGTCATTCCATGTTGCTTTCCGTCTCTTCTAACAAATCACCAGACAAAACAGTCTCTTCCTAGCCACACCCGAGGGGTTGCTTTCTTCCCTTTTCTCCTTCCTTTAGCTCTTCCCTAGGATCTTTCTAGCATCTCTACCTCCTGCATAAGATCTAAACAGGAATCTGTTCTTAATAAATCTAATCACTAGCAAATAGAGAATCTTGTGTATGACATTTCTCTTTTCGATTCCATTCATTATGCTTCCTTTAAAAATATTAAGTTATTAAGATGTTTAATATTTAGGAACAATTGGCAGACTTAGTTTGGGTAACTTACATCCCTAGGGGGTATGGAGTGTGGTGGGTGCATTTAAGGGCAAGTTTACAGTAATAATTTTCACTCTGGAGAACTTGGTCCCTTGGAGGATGTGGGATTCCATATCTATTATGCTCACCAAACATTCTGGTTTTCCACATCACAAGCCCCCATGGAAATGACAACCTTCTGATATTTTCTTATTTTTCACATATTTACCTATTTGTTTTCCTACTTACCATCTCTACATTTTGTTTCTGCTTGTAAAACATATCTTACTTTATATTGGTCTTTATCTTTATCTTTATCTTTATGGGCTATTTGTAATTTGTCAAAATCACTTTGATGTTATTTTTATCGCAGATGCTAACAAGGTTATTGTTATTGGTGTCATTTGTAAGTTGAGAGTCCTCTTAACTTGTTCATTCTAGTCATTGATAAAATATAACTGTGTAAGGACTGTGTTCCTGGCTGTATGTCAGATACCAATCACACCTAAAATTCACATTACACATCATCACCCTTTTCTTATGGCTACTTCCTACTCCTACCTATTCTTAACTGAATAATGATCCTGATTTCCTATATGTAGCTTGTTGATAGGGAAACAATTGGGGGTCAAAGTGACAAGTCTTAACTTTTGTACATATTACAATAAATCCACCTCCTATCACAGGAGATGAGAAAAAGATACACATCTGAAAAGGGAGCTGATAATTCACTTGGCACAGATATCAATAATAAAATGAGTGATGTCTAACTTTGAGACGCACTTAAGTATTTGCCTGTTTTGTTTTGTTTTTCCTGAGGAGACATCTGAGATCTATGGGAGACCACCTCTGAGGTACAAAGAAATATCTCTGCAGTTGGAGAAGTGGATTAATGGTCACCATCTCCCGGCTAGTAAAACCTCAGAGCTCCAGAGCTCCGTGTACTTAACATCCAAAAGTCCTAAAGCCAAAAAGAAAGAAGAGGCGTGGAAAGTTTTGGACTTTTCCCTCGGGCTGTCTCCTGACCTAGTCATTCCTCTGCCGTTTGCCATTGCCTAAGGGCACGCAGCAGGGGTAGGGGGTGTAGTGGGGTGGGGTCTGACTGGGGACCTCTCATGTGGCCTGCCCTGGCCCCTAGATACCTAGGAGATTAGCCTTATCCTTTAGGCCCCAAGATGCCACAGCCTGCTTACTGAAAGCCTTGAGAGACACATTACGTGTGTCGTCCTCAAACTGGAAATTAAAACAAAAATCTTAATGTGTACACATAATAGAAGATGTTATCTCTTTATCTTAGTAAATAGAGTGAATGTTTTGGATTTCTTTATTAATTATTTTGATTTTTTTCCTTACAAGATTTTAAATGTGGCTTTTATAGAGAAAAGGGGGCAAAGGAAGACACTGTTTTTTTGCTCACAGGAGAACTTCAGTTACTTACATAAGAGTTTCAGATTTTTTTTCAGCAGATTCAATTTGGCGTCTATTTTCTGACAACAGACCCAATTAGGGCTCTGGGGTGGGCGGTGGATGGCTTTCAGGGATTCAGGCATGAAGTAAGGAAGAGAAATGGGGAAAGAGAAGCCAAATACTCAGAAGGCTTTGATACATGCTAAAATGGAAATAAAAACAAAATGTCTAGAAACCAAGAGGAGAGATGACCATTTCTGATGAAGGCAGTCAGGGAAAGGTGAAGAAGCCCAGATAACCTGAGGTGAGCCTTGGTAAGGTGGCTGTGGCTGTCAGTTATGCAGCAGGGCTTGTGCATTCTCCTTGCCTGGTGTGGAGTAAATGCTTCCTAAATAGTTGTTAAATGGCCTTTCTGGGGAGCACATTGTCTGAGAATGACTCTAATTCCTACCTTTATAACTAGAATAGTAGACTGGCTTACCAAAAACAGTTGAGTGAACTGGTAGTTATGAACTGTTCTGGACAAATCATTTTTTTGCCCCTACTAAAAAGCCTGGTGTTCAGGAGCAGGTGAGGAAGAGAGCTCTGTGGTCTAACCAGAATAATTGGTGATGAAAACCAATGAATTCAATTCTATTTCCTTGACATATTCTGATATGCTCATTTCCAGCTATATTTATTACTGCTAATATACAGAAAATGTAGGCAAGCAGTGAGCCATGATTTAATTGTTCTTCTGAGAGATTAATGGTGCCTTGTAAAATGCACTATTAAGTCTGTTCCTTCCTTCTGGCATTTGTTTTTAAGAACAAATATGTAATTACTAGGGAGGAAGTCTCAGAGAAACCACTTTCAGGATTGAATAGGCATTCCTTCCCTAGCATAAGACTAAGATTTTTCTCAATTGTTTCCTATTTTTACAGTGTACTGCTGTAATGGCACAAAAGTCTGTAGAAAGCTAACAGGTAAACCGAAAGCCTTAAAACAAGCTGTAAATGCAAAGTTCCTATGAGGCCCTGCTTCCTTCTCTGACATCTTACCCCTCCTGCACATCCAGGCAGGACCAGCTGCACCCCAGGCACTGTGGCCATCCTGGGCAAACGGGTGCTTTAAAGACTCAGGCGATTCAACGTAAGCCAGCATTGAAGCTTGTCTGTTTCTGAGAATGTGTTCTACTTCTAATCACTGAGACCACACCCCCACTTCGTACCTCACTTTTGGTCTTTGGGACTTGACCCTCCCTGCCTTGTTCAGAACTCACCCAGCCTGCACACTTCCTGAGGTCTGGGGTTTTACCTTCGTCTTTACATTGGTCCTTCTCTCCTTTCTCCAACCCACTGCCAGGACCTAGAATCTGATCTTAGAACTATAGGCTCGTCACTCTGAAAACGGACTTCTGGAATTCCTCTTGCTAAACTCTGCCCACCTGCTGTTGAAATACAGTCACCCTTTCCGCACGATAGTGACATCACTGTCTGCTTGGGTCATGACCAATTATTACAGAGAGGCACTAGAGCATGGTGCTTAAGAACCTGAGCCCTGGGGCCTCACTATCTGGGTTCTAACTCTGACACTACCACCTCCTACTTATGTAATCCTGAGCAAATAGCTAAGCCTGAGTTTCCATATCTGCAAAATGAATATGATTGTGGGTAATAATAATAGCATCCTCTTCAAAGGGCCATTGGAGGAGTAAGTAATCTGTACCACTGAGCTAGCCTGTAGGAAGTGGTGGAGGAAGCAGACCCTCCCCTGTTTCACCCCTACCTGTACATTTAGCACCCCTTGGTTTCATCCATTGCACTGAAGTTAGGCCTTTCTATTAATATAGGCCATTTGTCATCAGGTCAATTAGTGGCCTAAAATCGCCTAGGTGGGTCACTGTGGTCCACAAGGGAACAAATGCCTTGGCTGGGCACAAAAACACTGCTGATAAATGGCTCCAGTTATGCTCCTTATTCTGGCTACGCTGAGCTGCCACTAGTCTCCAGAGTATGCCAGCTACCCTCAGGTCTCTGGGTCTTTGCTCCAGCTGTTCCCTCTACTACCAGTACCGGTCTGTGGCCTGTTAGGAACCGGGTTACACAGCAGGAAGTGAGCAGCAGGCAAGCAAGCAAAGCTTCAACTATATTTGTAGCCGCTCCCCAGCACTTAGCATCACTACCTCAGCTCCACCTCAGATCATCAGGCAGTAGATTCACATAGGAGCACCGGTCCCTGGTGCCAAAAAGGTTGGGGACCACTGCTCTAACTGGATCCCTTTTACTGCCTCTAGTGTCTGGTGAACATGTGTGTGGCTTTGGAGACTGCTGAGAATTCTCTGCTTTGTGCCCAGTTGTGGCCCGTCCCTTAGTTACATGACCTCACTCAGATTTGTTTATATATGGGCTTCCCCATTAAACTCTAAACCCCTTGGGGGCAGAAACATTGAGTTAATACTCAGTCAATGCCTGAACCTGAGTGCATCACCAGACATGGCAGCACTGTGCAAAGCAACGGATGCAGGGATCCTGGAGTTGGCATGTGCAAAGCCCAGTGCAGCACCGAGCGGGTGGAAGGACAGAGAGAAGGAGCCTTGTGATTTTTTGCTTCTTTTCCTCCTAATCTCCTACTTTCTCACTACTTTAGAAAATAGTCTAGAAATAGGCATCTTTTCCAGTTAATCATTGTAAATGAGAAAATGTGTTTGATACCTGCAACATACATGATATGACCCAGTGCAATCGCTAGATAGTTTTACCTTTTTATATAGAATCTATCAATATCTATTTGTACTGTAATGTTCCTGCTGGGCTCAGGAAAGGTTTGTATATTGAATATACCTTTAAAAATTTTTACTTTTAAATTGCTATGAGATTAAGCACATATACACACCATCAAAATGTATTGTGCCTTACTCTTTTTACCTAACTGTTGATAGTGTCCTTAGAAATATGTACTTCCCCTGCCATCAAATAATGACCAACAAGAGACATTTTCTCAAGTTTCAATAAAGAAAACAAGATGTATTTTACATCTAAAACAGCGACATCATTCCCGCGAGAGGCAGGAAATATGCATTCTGTGCAGGTGTAAATCTGTTGTACCAGTTAATTACCTTGGTAGTCACATAGTACATGGATCATGCAGATTTCCTTTAAGACAAAATTAAAAACAATTCCCCCACCCTAAATAATGATTCCTGTGGAAGCATGCCATTTTTGTTTCCTGAAAAATATTTTAAACTATTTTAAACATTTTACTCTTTGATTGAGTAGCTGACAAAATATGCCATGGAAGGATGTCTGTTTTATTAACCCTGTGCTGCAAGGAGAGAAACTAAGACCTGAGGGTAGAGTAGTTTGGCTTCTAAGGGCTCCTCCTCCAAGTGACAATGCAGCCTGGTGGCAGCAATGATGAAGGGCAGGAGAGAGGTAACATCAGAGAGTGGAGAGGAAAGAAAAGTACGACATGTCTGCAATGTGAAAATTTTGCCCTTTCAACTAAAAATAGGGATTTCCAGTGCATTTCAGGTACAAGAATCAGTGACAGGTAATTGTCAATTCATTCGTGACCATATAATTTTTCTTTCCATCCGGGACACTTCTGAGCATGAAAGGGGGAACTGTTAATGATTACTCAAGGCTGGCCAGTATTAACTGGTCTGTATGGGACAACTAGGACATATGAGGCTCTGAGCCTACAGCTGGCTGTAACCCAAAGTGGCCTCAAAGGATAGAGGGCCAGTGAGTAGGGCTGGCTTGGGAAACCTCTATAGTGTTTCCAAATTCCCTGGCATGGTTTAAACTAGCTTGATCCTCAAGTATTCTTCTGTCAGGATGAACATCTGGAACTATACAACGTGACTCATCTGTCATCGTAGGGTGGAACCATATACACCATCCAGGGTGTATATCTTTAAGCCAAACTTGAGGGCGCAATTACTTCTAAACTTGACTTCACAAAGGTCATCATCAAGGGAGCTTTGAAAAACATAAATCCTTAGGGCCCATCCCTAGATATGCTAATTTAGTAGATTTGTAATGGGCCCTGGCATCTGCATTTTAAAAAAATCCTCTTGGGTTTGTAAAGAGGCTATGAGGTTTTAAAAGGGCTGAAATTTCCAAATTTTCAATAGGAAGATTAGAAATTGAGCACCAATAAGGGAAGAAAGACTTTTGAGAACTGAAAAATATTGTCAATAGTTTTATTAGAACTTTTTATAGGACCAAAACAGGGCAAATTATTTTAAAAATGTTTCTCATTTTGCCCAAGCCTTATTTACTGGTTCAGGAATAATTCGAAGATTAGAGATGAGACTTTTTTTTTAAACTAAGCCCTGAAGTTTATAAGTTTTAACAGACAATAGAATTTGCTAAAGGAATTTCAGTAAAAGTTTTCAAAGAAACCTGTATGAAGAGAGGCAAAGAGATAGCCATAACTCTGTGTAGGCAGTGCACCTATCTCCGTCTTTATTGTAGCCCCTGGCACGTAATAATAGATGCATAATAATCATTTATTGTAAGGTGAATAGCTTTGGAGGGGAATGCTATTATATGAGAATGATTCTCATTCTTTTAATTATAGTTAGAGAAACTGCATAACATAAAATAGTTTGGCCCAAATATTCTTAGGGTGGGTGTTTATTAACTTCTGTTACCCAAACGAGTTTGCTCCCTATTTATATGCAGAACTCTCAGGGACTACTGAGGAAGAGAAATCTACTGACATTCTTCCCCACTCCTTCCTTGTGTCCAGTCCTACACTAACAAGAATATGCCTTCTAGTCGAGAGAGACCATGAAAGCATTAGGTTCTTATTTTGAAACCCAAACTGATCTTCTTACTATGAGCATGCCTTTTCTTGACTGATAAAGAAAAATTTTTTTGTGTTGGCATATTTAAGAATCATTACATTCAAGTTTTAGAGAAAAAGTTGCAAAGGTTGTGAAAATATCTTTTCTTATCTTGGCACAATACTCTTTTCTACGCTATCAAGATACCTCTGGGCACCTATGTGTTAGGGATATTTTTAGAGGATGAGGGCTTCTTTTTAAGAAACTTCTTTTTAAAAAAAGGAAAGTATGCAAATCTTATTCTCCAAGGCCTTTGTGTACAGTAATTAAGATTATATATGTATAGTACAGAGTGTGGGAGAAAAAAGTGTGTTTCTTGGTGTAAACCATCTTTGCAAGAAAATAGCAGCTCTGCCCTTTCTCTGCTGCAAACCCAGTCAGTTGAATCATGAAAGAGCCCACAGCCCCACAGGTCAGTGCCTGCAGCCCCGTTCTCCTAGTGACCAGCTCTCTCTAGGCATTTCATCAGAGAGGACCTATGTTGAAACTAGGGCAAACAAAAAGCGGTTTCATTTGGAATATGAAAGTGTCTGTTATATTATGGACTCGAGTGGGCAAAACGCATAAGCAGGTGGTTTTTCGAAATTACTGGACTTTCCAGATGCTGCTTATTATTGCAGCTCTTCTTACTTTAACCCCCTTTAAAATGTAGCCATCACTGTTGTTAATTGGAAGAATTACCCACATTGTGAACTTTTTCATAATTCAAGGGTATTTGGTGTGTCTTGTCTTCATATTTAATAAACAATATAATATTTTATCCAGTTAGAACCAAAATTGAGCTAATTCTTTAATGTTTTTGAACACAACAGGTGGAGAAGTAAAAAGACTTTCAATAAGCATTTAAAATGTATATCATTGTTAGCTGAACTTGAAATTGTTTCAGATGCTTAAGAATAAAATCTATCATTTTAGTATCATTCTTTGCTCAGTGATGTGAGAATAATGACCATAATATTCCTTTACAAGCTGAGGATTCTGAATCCATGCCATATGTGGCAGAATATCAATCACCATCTTGCGACGTTATCTCCTAAACAAACAAATAGACAAGCAAAACTGATACCAGCCCCAACAGAAGAGAATATTACCATGGTGCTGAGTGTTTTGAAATAATCTGATCTTTTAAATGTTATACTTTGATTATAGGTATAACAAATAAATATATAATTAAAAATTACTATTATATTGATATTAATCGTTAAGCTCTCTAGAATGCTTTCTAGTTGAAAGGGATCAGAGTCCATTATTTTGAAATCAAAACAGATCTGATTACAATGTGTATGCCTTTTCTTGAATGATAAAAAAAAAAGTCTGTGTATATTTAAGAATCATTACGTTCCAGCTTTAGAAAAGAAAGTGACAAATGCATTTTTTACTTTCCACCCAAAAGCTCCTCTCAGATGTCTTTATTTGTCTTAGAGTTAACCTCAGAATCATCTCAACTAATTTCTCCTCTCATGACAATATTTCATGAGAATCACATAATCTTGTTTATTCTTCCATTGTGATACACTTCAAAATATCTGTTTTGGAAAGTAACCATGTGAATACATGGATAAAATTTTAAACTTTGTTAGCTGTTAAATTTCTCTTAATGCTAAAAAAGGGAAATTGGAGCTTAGACTGGTATAACCATTATGTTCCCTTCTAATTCTAAAATTCTGTCATTTTGTGCTTTTATATAGTTTTATCCCCAATGCCATTATATACTGTCCTTCACATTCCATGTCTGGTCCACCATGCAATTACATTATAACTATTCTCTGCTCATCCAGCCTGGCTATGTGTTATTACATCTTATACCTCACCCACTCATCTTCCAAAAAGCCAACCATTATGCTATCCTCATGCTTGAAGTCTTCCTGGTTTTTTACTGCTGACATGATAAAGTCAAAATTTATCATGAGTACCAGATTCAGGACTCTGCCATCTGACCTGATGAGTCTTTCCATCTTTATGACCTACCACTCTGCCACAAGAACTCTAAATCCAATCCAAATAGGCTACTAAAGTTTACAGGCTCATGCCCTGAGTGAGACATTTCCATTTCCGTGTTTTGCTCATTTAGAATGCCCTCTGTGCCTTTCTCAGCTATTTGCATTTCATCTATCCTTTATGACTCAACTCAGATTGCATCTCCTTCATGCTCTTCTGCGTTAAACTATCTCTAATGCATCTTTCCTTCTCTCACTCTAATGCTCTACCCTCCCTAACACTTAATATCAATACTATTCAGTTAAAAAAAACTTTATTTGAGGACTAATTGGCAAATATAATTGTATATATTTAAAGTGTACAATAATCATTTGATATACATCTACACTGTAGAAAGATTACCAACATTAAGATAATTAATAACACTTTTTATAAACCTTTTTATTATGCAATATTTAATACTACTTACTTTTGATTTATTATATATTTGATTTAGTATATATTTGGTGTACTTCCAAAATAAGGAATGAGAGGGCTTAAAATAGAGACCACATAAAACAGCATCCCAATTGAAAAAGAAAGTGAGAATTTAAAATCATATGTGGGAAAGAATAAGTAACATGGGTTAATGAAACTTAAAATCTAGTTATATGTTTCCTGGCAGTCAAGGTAAAAAAGAAGCCATTAGTTACCATGTGGCAGTGACTTACTGTTGTGATACTGTGCGTGTTTTTAAAAACTTTTTACCTGTATGCATCTTGTCTCATTTATTAACGCTAATCTTTGTGATTGCTAGAACTTATGTTAGAAATTATCCTTTGTAGTATGTAGCACAGTGTTTAGTTTAGCTTATGATACGACTTTAATAAATGAATGCATCAATGGCTAATATGATATCAGAACCATACATTTGAAGCCATTTTATTTATTTACAAATTCTAAATAAGTACACAATAGACGTGAATGAAAATGTGAACACAAGAAGAAGATATAGAAATCTTAAAGGGAGAACAAAGGGTCTGAAGTTGTGATCACTTTAATTAGAGGAAATTTTGAAAAGCATTCGTAACCTGCTATCTTTTGGATAAGTGTCTACATAGTTATCTCATAATATGATGCAGCAAACCTTTAGTAAGGTAAAAAACCAATTTAATGGAACTAAATGATATAGACTAATTCAAATCTTTATCACCAGTGGAATAAATAATAATATTCCACTTTCTTGAAATATAAATTCATGACACACCTAGTTTCTGAGTTTTCTTTTCTTCCCCAAATAGCTGTTTTATGGGACTAAGAGGGTACTATGCTCTTCCTCACACTGTCATCAGGGTTTAATTCCTTCTCCG
Organism: Eidolon dupreanum; assembly: GCA_028627145.1. Classification (NCBI taxonomy): domain Eukaryota; kingdom Metazoa; phylum Chordata; class Mammalia; order Chiroptera; family Pteropodidae; genus Eidolon; species Eidolon dupreanum. The sequence continues at coordinate 51,870,252 of CM053514.1, read as the reverse complement.
TCTAGAGTCGTTTTTCTAAACTTGGTATAGGAGGCTTTTTAAAATGCGGGGAACACTCTCAACTGCTTCGTCCAATAGTGACTTCCATGAACGTCATGGAAATGTTTTATTTCTATGCTGTCCAACACAGAAACCACTAGCTTCATGTGCTGAAAACTCGAAATGTGGCTAGTATGACTGCGGAATTGAATTTTTAATTTTATTTAACTTAAATTACTTGAAATTTAAATGTAAATAGCCACGGTGGCTAGTGACTACAGAATTGGATAAAGCCATTTTTACAGAGCTGCTTGCCTTTAGAACAGAACTTTCCGTACCTGGTTTGGTACCTTCGATAGTAGATTCAGTTGATCACTGTTTATTATCACGTGAAGTTTTAAGCTGCCACGCATTAACAACGAAGCCTTGGATGCCTTTATTATTTTAAGAAGTCTTTGTTGTCAAAATAAAATTTAGGAAAAATTCATTAGTTACTGTCATAGTAACGTGGAGAGGATTATCCTTGTTTCAGTCCTGATGTTTGTGCTTAGACTCAAAGAAAAAAATTATAAACTAAGAATCTCTGGAGGCTGGAGGCTCTCTTTCCCAGCCCGACTGGCAGACAGCACTCCTTGGGTCTCCCCCTGTAGGACGTTCTGAAGTCCCCCTTTGTCAGAGCACATAAGTACTGTGGCCTACAAAATTCTTCTCAAGGTAGATTTTTCTGTTTGACTGTCTTGTTTTGCTCGCAGTTCTATGAGCAAGTAGGCGGGGTTTGCTTTCTCTAGGCCAGCAGGAACTTGCTCTAACTCTTCCTTTTAATTTCTTTAATATGAGGATCTTCACACTTGCTCTTTGAAATACTATTTTGTAAACTGTTGTTTCCTCTAAGCCTGTTATGCCTTTTTTCCATCTGCGTTGAAGTATCTTTTCCCAGTGGGACTTTCTTTCTCAATTTAGTCATGCTATGTGTGGAGACCCACATCCACACTGCTGGCTTCTCTGACTCATGTGGGAGGTTTGCTTGCTCCAGGAACCCCACTCACCCTGTGATGGAACAACAGGGAGGTTCCAGTGAAGCCAATCCTTTCTGAAATCTGCCTCTTTTCCTGGCATCTCTCCTTGTCCAAAGCTACATGAGAAGGGAAAAAAGCAAAAATGCTCTTACCCCTGTTAAGGTAATGTTTTTAGTAAACAGCTTTTAGCAATTCTAATTTTCAGTTTATAAGGTACTTTTATTATTGCTGCTCCTTTTAAATATTCCTGCTAATGCTCCAATTTTCCTTTTTCCTCCACCAGTGAGCCAAGAGAGTCAATTCTGACAGTTATATTTTCCTTCCAGTTACAGATTAAATTGTTCCCTTTTTTGAAATATATTATTCATAAATGTACACAGTCTCTAAACTATAGCTCCTTCCATCCATGGATAGGAGGCCTGGTGGGTGGAAATTGCTCATGCACCCCATTGGCTGCTCTGGGGTTGGACAGAAGTGGATCTTAACAGTCTATCTTCCAGGCTGGGACTTTCGTTGGCCCTCCTGGCCTCTCAAAGAAAACCCTTTGCCAAGGATGGCTCAGGCCCATGACTTCACAATCCAGATAGGTTCAGACAATAAATTCCTCTGACTTGATTTGCTAAAATGGTCAAAGTTAAATAACATAATGAAATACAAAACTGACCATGGAGTCAAATCTAAGTTTGGCCAATAACTGGTTCGATGAACCGGTTTTTAATATCACCAAGCACATCCTGAAAGTATAAAGAAGTATAAAGTATAAAGAAGAAATCCAACCCAAATGTCCCATTAGTTCAGGGAAGGCTGACGCAGGTAGTCACTAAAGAAACAACTTTCCACACCTAACTAGAAGTATCTTTGGGAGAAATCAGGAGGGGCACGTTATCTTTGATTTTGTAAAATTTGTTTAACTATGCATAAGTGCCATGTTTTTTTTTTTTTTCAGTTAAAATACCATTTATATGTACATATCAATCACAATAAGTAAAAATCTGTATATGCATTTCTATAATCTTTGTCTTTGGTCAGAAGCATTTCCTCCCATTTTATTATTTTTAAGAAAATCACTTCAAGGTACTTAATTTTAGCTAAGGGGACCTGCCAACTCTGTATCATGGCTTTCACCTTTGGCACAAAACCTTACAAAATGACCTGACTGCTTTAATTCTATGTGCAGTGAGCACCACCCTTCTTCTCTGGATTTTCAACCTGGGAATGGAGAGAGGGAGACTTGTAGCATAACCATCTCACCCTTTTAAGGAATGTGAGTATGTCTGTTGCTGAGATCAGGAGGTTCATTTGCCAGGAGAAGAGTGCAGTTATATGAACTTTTACAAAACCTGATAAATTCCAGCCGAACTAACCAGCAGGAGGGGGGAGGAGAGATGTGACATTTCTGATAACCGCAGGAGCTCCAATACATCAAGCCCAGAAAATGGTATGTGTGTAGCAAAGGTAGAGATGGATGCACAGGATGCTTGCCAGAGGAGAGCTGTCCCAGGCCTGACAGCGTCCCCTCAGGCAGGAGACGTCCCTTCCTCTCTGGCCGTTTCAGCTTACCTTGACCACGTCATCGTTGAGATGCTTGGGGTCGCGGTTGACCAGGTCGATCTCCTTGGTGTGCACGTCGTACACTTGCTTCTCGTTCATTTCGTCTGCCATGACCTTGTTGTTGGGCTTGTAGATGTTGCCCTGTTCCCGGATGGGAACAGTGTAGAGATGTCCCTGCAGAGGGCGGACGGCCCGGAGAGGGAGAGTGGCACCGGCAGTGGAAAGAATTTTCAAAAAGAAAAACAAGTGATCAGAAGTCAGCCTGGCGGTGGAGCAAACCCTGAGGCTCAAAATTGAACTGACCACTTCTGTAGCAGTGGCTCCGCGCTCAGTAAACTCCTTGGCGCCGCAAGCTTTTTAAGAGAATGGAGGAGAGGACACCACACCCCTCCGTACCAGGCAGGGAGCGCCTGCCTCCCCCGCCCGCCGCCAGGGGTCAGGGCAAACCCCGCCGCGCCGGCCGCCCAGGCCCCCGCCCAGCGCGCGCCCTGCCCGGGGTACCCCGCAGAGACCCCAGCAGAGGTGGACCGGATCTCTGACTTCTTTCCAGCCCCTCCCCCTCATCCGAGTGCTTCACCTGCTCCATTTTCCCGCCCCGGACTCCATTCCCTTTCCCTCCATGAACCTTCCAGCTTCATCCTTAAGATTCATTTTGAACTCCCCCGACTCATGGAGTGTCCCTGTTTCGTTGTTTCCTGGCCGCGTCTCCCACCCTCCCTCTGCCCTCCACAGCACGACCGCCCGCCGTGGTGGTTACAGTACTGCATGCCCCATCTCTGGGCGGAGCCTTGTGTCAGATCCCCTAAACTCCCTAGAACGATATCTCACCTGCTCAACTCCCCCGACCCACCCTCAGGTCACTCCCAGGCTAAGGACCAGTGGCCGGATGGCAGCTGCGTTTGGGATAACGAAGTCTCCACACCCGGGCGGGAGAGTGGTTAGAAGGGGTGGTGATAGTTGGGGGAAGGGAGGTCCGTTCCTCTCTAGACACCCTTGCCAGGCGCCGAGATGTAGGAAGAGTTCTTGAGGTGGCCGAAGAGCTTTGGAAAATGCAAACACCGCGCGCGCGGTCGTCGGGGCCCGCGAGTGCAGGCGCCTGGCGGGGCGTCGCTGGGCGGGTGAATGACCTACCACCCTGAGATCCAGCTCCCCGCCTCTCAGCAGGCAGGGGCCGCACCTTGGGGTGTCCTGCAGTAAGGCAGCACCTGGGACCCACCAAAAAACGCGTCACGAAGACCCAGCTTCAGAACCCGGACTCCCTTTTCCGTGTCCCTCTAGCTTAGCCCTCACCCCCAGGCCCCTTCCCAAAAGAAAAACAGAGAACATTCCTGCCTCCTCTTCACCTCCCCGCCCAGGCCCATTCCTCAGCAGTGCCAGCGCAAGAGGAGTGCTCCGAAGTCGAGAGAGGGCTGGGCAAGGAAAGCAGTCGGAGTATTTGGAGTGGGAGATAGCAGAAGCAGACACTCCTTGCGAGCCCTGGGGCCCGGCGCGCACCCACCCAAGCCTACCTCGGAGTCTACGTATTTGCCCCCAGACATGCTGGCCAGTGGCTGGATGAAGGCTCTGAGATTTCCCTGGCCTGTGATTTAAGGGAACTAAGGAAGGAAGATCTTGTATTGTATGGGGCGGGAGGGGGGGGGGAGGAGGCGCTGGGGGGGGAATGGAGAGGGCGGGGGCTGGGAGGGAGCCTCCTGGCTGCCGGCCAAGGGTTTGTTCTGCTCTGGGTTGGCCGGGACGTGAGCTGTGCCGGGTCTAGGCACATCCCTAAGGTTCTGGCAGCAGAGGGCTGGGAGTACCCGCAGGGAGCAAAGACAGCGAGAAAGCGCTTCACCCGCGCTGGGCAGATATTTTAAACCCTGGGCGACATTTCTCCACCTACAAACCACCGAGAGGCGTCCTGGGGAGAGCGAATGTTTTTGCAGTGCATCATCTCAATAGGGGTGGGGAGTGGAGGAAGCCGATTTGCCAGCAGAGATGCCCAGTATAGGCACCCGAGCTTCAGAAAGAATTCCACTCTGTTCGAAGACGTTTCTTCCGTCGCCCACCTTCTATCGCTGCCTAAGACACAACTATCTCTCAGTTTCGCAGAGAAAGAGATTAAAAAAATGGCTCGGAGCCTTTAGGTCATTTCACATCTAAACACAAGGAAGGAATCTGTGAGGGTGCCCGTGTGATGTGCTTTTGCTGACATCGGTTTACATTTAGTCGGTGTGGAGGGAAACTTGGAGAAAGCAGGCATGCAGAATTTAATGTTTCCCGAGTGCTTCTGAAATGATTCGAAATAAATGAAAATATGATATTTTGCTATAATTTTATTATTGATCTTTTCTGAAACAAAAGAAATTTATGCCAACAGGTCATGTTATAGTTACAAAATACACAAAATATATACAATTGTAGAAGTATTTCATTAAGCTTCAAGTTTATCAGAGATAATATTTTTTAATGTGCTTGGCTGTGAGCTAGGGGAGACTTGACTTTTCTAATTGATTAGAATTTTAAAAAATTGTTAGTGTTTAAAAAGTCTTATCTGTTCCTGAATTTGAGGTTTCTCTCTTTACCTTACTGTAAAGTAGCATAAGATGAATTAAACAATAATCACTCATTTTTACTTTGGGGCTATAATAATAAGTCAGGAAATACTTGACTTATTAATCCAAAAATGAAAAGGATTTTTTAAACCTAAGTTTCCGTATTCAATCAAAAGTCAAATTATGACACAAAATAAAAAAGCTGGAAATATATTTAAAGGGGAACGTGTTACATTAAAAATACTGGCAGTTTAGAAAAGGGAATCTGGGGAGGGCACAAAAGGAGGAGGTAAAGAGGAAATAGAGGATGGAATACTTAGAGTTTATTATCTAATTTTAGAGAAGACATGGAACTATAATGGAGAAATGCAAAAGACAACCTTTTGTTTATAGCAAAAAGGCAATATACTTTTTGAAAAAAAAAAAAGATCAGTTTCAACTACATGGCAGAGAAAAATGTCACGTGTCGGCATGACTTTAATTATGCTGGTTAATCATCATTATAATACTAAAGATCTTCCAAAGTTTGGCTTTTCTTAATTTATTTCTGCCAAACTGCATTTCTAAAATATTTGAACCATTTTTGTGTTAACAAACCTGATATTCTAGAAAAGGGTGGTGTCAGGTTCAGTGTGTTGTGTAGAGCCCAGTTTACCTCTAACGCTTGCTAAAAGATTGTTGTTCCTCTAACTTTTTCTTCCAAAAAGTTGGCTGCAAAGTGGTTGGGGCTGTGTTCTATGGAAAAATGTAGAAACCGTTTCCCATCTATTGTTATTCAGTCTTCAGCTGTGATGAGTAATCTTGACGGTGAAAAAAGTCAACAGGAACAGTGAGAAAGCATGTCCTGCATTCCAGCAAGCAAAGGACTTTCTGAGGAGATCTGTGAGTGAATGCTTAACTAGTTCTCAAAGGAGGCAAAGCAGCCTGGCTGGGAAGTCCACATCCAAGTCTAATTAACAGCAGCACACGAAATCATAATGATCAGTGAAGCATTGTCAATGACAAAATGAATTCCTAATGAGAGGAAAAACCACAAACCTTCATTAACCTGCCTGGACAAGAAGCTGGCACCAAAGAGAAACAGATCTTATTCTGGTTATAATGGCTGCGAATTGGCTCAAACTTTGTGAGAAATAAAGAGAAAATGAAGAAGAACATTGTTAGCATAGTATAAGAAGAATTGAATAGGTGATGTAAGGAAACAAAATATTTTTTCTTTGATACCTACACAGATAACTTTAGGCTTGGAGGCAAGTTAATAACTTTCTCCAAATCATTTACTAAAAAAAAAAAAAAAAATGGGTAAATTGCGACTCACTTGCTCTTTCTTTTTTGAGAAGCAATGTTAAAGGTCAGCCAGCTCATGTATTATATATACGTTACTAAAAATACGGAGCTAAAAGGGACACAAATTGTGCACACCAGCCATTTTAGATGCGAAAACTGAAGTTGAAATACATGGAAATGATTTATTCTTTAGGAATTTTGTGGATGTAATGAAACATTGTAAAGCTGATAAACAACTGTAGCACCTGTTAACCACTTGTGGGACATGGAACTCCTAAGTGGTCTAGGGAAGGCCTGCTCATAGCAAGATTGTGAAGCTATTTGCCTTTTGTGTTCTCTCATCCCCTTCTGAAGGACTCCTTACCCCATGGCACAGCTTCCTCTTCCCATTCCCACCACCCCAGGCCCTCTTCATATCTCAGGTGGCTCTGTCTAATTAACACTTTAGGATTAGGAATCTAAGGTTCGATCACTTACAATGATAATTAAGGTTTTAAGAAGCAGGCATCTTTCCAACATTTCCTAATACTCAAAGCCTGAGATTAGCCAAATGTGCCTTTGTTGAGTAGTTCAGAAAAGGGATTATAGCTTGGATTATATCTAAGGTTATTACTAGGTGTGATATAAAAAAAATCAATAACCAGTATGACAGAGCCACCCAGCAGTCATTCCAGACTTGGGTCACAGTTCTGAAGCTGCACCTTAGAGTCTTGCTGGCTAATTGCTTTACTGGCTCACTGGGAGGGTGGGGGCCCTCAGGAGATAGGTGAGAGGGGATGGAGTGCACTTCAGAGAGTGACTATTTATATGCAAGGACACAAATGTTAATAATTTTACAATCTGTGTGTTTAGCTGTATGTTTACCCTGATTTTCACCATCACCATCTCACACACCTTCCACCATTCACCCCCATTCACCGAATTCCATTCAGGCCTTCTTCCCATACCTGTCATGCTTCTTCCACATTTTCCATTTTATACATGGAAAAGATACTGCTTTCCAGAAGAAAGCTTGCATCCTCACCTGATCCCTTCCTCCTTCTGTTCTAGCTTGAAGTCCCTGCTGGAATCTTCCTCAGTTTGAGCCTTTCCATTTTGAGTATTTTAAATAATTTTTAAAATATATTTTCTTAGAAAAAGAAATTACTATTTCTATATTTTAAAAATCTTTCTGACGAAGATGGATGAGAAAGTATTGTTTTCATGGTGTTTCTTTAAATTAGCTTCACTTTTTAAATTTGCAAATGAAAAACATTATTTGACAACTATCCAATAGATGTGCAGTGAACATTTAAGGAAGTGATACATGTAAAGCACTGATACCTAGCTCTAACAGATATAGGATTAAGAGTATAAATTTTAGTCCACAGATTCAAGATGGGAATAAATGTTTTTTAGTTTAAAGTATTTTTATTGTAAAATAGTTCACCATTCAAGATACAGCAAACAGTATAATGAACACCATCAAGTCTGATCAAATAATATCATTTTTCTTTATTCATTTCAGATTTTTTTAAAGTAGAAAACATTATAAATACTATTGAAGTCTCTTGTGAGATATAACTTTCTTTTTCTTGTTACTGAACTTAATTTCTTTTGTAAACCCCTGTTCCTTCAGGGTGCAGAATCTTCCTCTCAGTCAATTCCTAGTTTTTTCCATTTTGTTGGGGTTGCAGCTACATTCCAGAGGCTTATGAATTGCCAAGGAATCTCAGGGTGGGTCTATGGAGAGGCTCTTTCTTAGCTGCACATCTCAAATCTGCTGATAGGTACATGTTTCTATCTGTCCTCAGTCATTGGTCCATTTAAGACACTGCTACAATGCCCTTCATGCTCATTCCACATGACCCCAAGCCTAGAGGCCCTTTTTAATTTTTTTTTTTAATGCCTACAGCACCTGGTATTCCAAGGTGGTCCCTCATCCAGGTGCTAACCAGGCCTGACCCTACTTAGCTTCCAAGATCAGAAGAGATCAGGTACTTCAAGGTAGCATGACCATAGAAGAAACACTTTTTGCTACTTCTGTTCTTCTCTTGGTGCTCTGTGCAAGTCTGATGAATCCGAGTGGGCAGGCAGGACACAGCATCATGGAGCCTCCCGTGATGAGTGAGGTGCAGAGACAAAGCAAATGCTGTGCCATGGTGCAGAGAAACTCCAGGAGGTTGTTACTTCCATGGGCCTTACCCAGAAGCAAGCGGCACACGTCTCTCTGTTCTTAGATCCTCCTAACTTACCTGTGCCTGTGCTAGGGACACACATGTCAAAAATTACTTTTGCTTATTTCCCAATTTCCTCTCCCTTGAGCAGGAAGCCTTGCACATCCATCACCCAACAACGTTTTTTTTTTTTTTCTTATGCCCTGAATTCCCCCAGGACTAAGGCTTTCGGAATAATAATAATAATAATAATAATAATAATAATAAAAAAATTCTTATCTTGGCTTTTCTGATGTAATAAACCTTTCCTAGGCATGGGAGTGGATGGAGCAGGGAAAGGGTCCAGGGGCATCCAGAAAAGAACATTAGTGAAAACATTTCTGAAATATCATCATTTACCAGTTTTTCTCTTTCCCTTCAACACAATCCTACCAAGATTTTGCCAATAACATGTCTTAAGATCTATCTGGCATTTCTGAACTAGAGCAAATCTTTAAACTCAAATTTCAAATATATAATTTTAGAATTTCTGCCAATATTTATATTTTATTGATTGCCTTGCATTAGGACTTTTATTCTTCTAATTAATTCAAAATATTGATTGTGGAATAATATGTCTGGCCTTTAGCTACCACTATGTCAGTTTACTTTACAATTATCTTATCAAATCTTTTGTTACTCAAGATCAAATCAATCTGACTGGTTATTTAATTTTCTTGTGAAAACTTTTTGGTAGCATATCTTGTGTAGAAAAGCACAGTTCTCTTTGGTGTCCTGCCTAAAATTGGTAAAGGTATTGTAAATCCTAAATTAGTACAGATGAAGCTTTATGGCCATGTCTGAGTGATATCACAACAGCTAATTAAAAAGGAAAGATGATATGAACAACCTTTTTTTTCCCATCATATATCCAAAACAAATTTAAAACTGAATTTCAGGGTTTATCAATTATTGCTACTTTAATCTGGCATGAATAAACTACTATAAAACTCAGTGGCCCTAAACAATAACCATTTATTCTTACAGATTTGTGGATTGGGTAGGCTGGGGCTTGGCTGATCTTGGCTGAGGTGGTTGGGGCAGCTCTGCTTCTCACTGCAGGTCTATGCTGGCTCTGCTGCATATGTCTCGCATCCTCTGTGGACCAGCATGCTAGTTAGGGCAGATTCGTCTCATGATCTAAGAAGTAGCAGCTAGATAAGAGAACAACAAAAATTATGCAAGGCTCCTAGAAGCCTAGATTTGTAAATTGCACATCGACACTTCTGCCTCTTTCTGTTGGCCAAGGCAAATGATGTGCTCCAGCCCAAAGTCAATGGCTGGAGAAGTAAATTCATTAATGTTGAGGTCCTGGCATGGGTGTGAATACTTCAGAGTAAAGAGCCCAAATCTACATCAAATGAATTAGTCAGAAAAGGCTGGTTTTTGGCTTTCAATTTTCGACATTTTAATATAGTACTTGAGATATACCCTTTGCCATCTTTTATTTCATTCTCAGAAAACTTTATATAGTATTAAAAATCTTTCCAAAAAAATCTTTTAATCTTAAATTAAATGCAAACTTCTATATAAGGATTCTCAATTATAATTCTTGACAGAGGACCCAGACAGGTTACAAGATACATTCTCTTGTCTTAAAACAGAATGTGACTATCAAGGTAGTTGACAATTTATCGTACTTTCAAAAAATTAGACCATCATCTTACATCTTCTTATTGTCATCGTCATTATTATTGTTTTTGATTTAGAACTCAATCTAATGAAATTTGTGATTCTTTGGAAATGTAGCAAAATTTTATCTCTAAAAGTACTCAAAATTTACAGACTTGATTTTCTTTTATCTGTAAATTTTTTAGATTTTTTTGCAAATTACATTAAAAACAAAATCATAACACAACATGATTTCTTAGCATACAAGTAAATCCAAACATTGAGAAAATATGAAACAATAAGCAAACAATAATCACATTGACTTCTTTTTAAATTGTGTTTTAAGTCCATGCAAAATTCCAGATCAATTTATCATCTCATCATGATAACATATAAGAAATCAAACCAACTACCATGAAAATGGGTTATCTACCTACCTTGACTATTTTAAAAACTGCTTATGTAAAAGCTTTAACAAAATAATTATTTTAGCATTCTTTAAAGAGAGGAAGTCTTAGTCTAAACATTAACATATTCAATGGGTTAATGTATTCAGAAAGCATGAAGTGAGAGGTAAATATATATTTAGCACATTACTTTCATCTAGGTAGATTTATATCAATAATAAAAGTAATAATTATGTCCTATCTAATACAAACCTGAAAATATTTAATACAAGGCTTGGCCATAGGAATTTTCAGAAAATTTGGGGTCATGTTGTGAACCAGATTACTATATTACATCTGATTGAGAGAAGTAGAGTATTTAAATATATGGGCAATGACTAAATATCCTATTCAAGAGAAACAAAATTGTGACCACCCTTTAGAAATACAGAAATTCCATAAATCTTATTTAAAGTGTGACTCTCAAAAAATTTAATAGGACAATGAACTATAATGTGGTATGATATAATATAAGATATTTACCATTTTACAGTATACCAGTAGAGTGTTTAAGCAGCATAGTAGAAACATCACATATATTATTTTAACAAGTCATTAATTTCAACATTCCATTTTAACTATAATGAAATAATAAAGATAAAAATGATATTAGCCTCTGGATACTACAGTGAAATTATATTTAAAAATTGTACATTTTTCTTAAGTTATTGTAAATATTTGGGAGGAGTCCTCTACAAAAGCCCTTTGTTTTATACCAACACATTTGGCTTTAGGTCAGAGCTACATTATTTAACAAAGGAAACTCTCTTTCCTTTTGGCCCTTTCCCTAGTAAATAAACTATTTACCAGGAGTTGCTTTTACCTGGGGGAAATTTATCTCTACAACCACTACTTTCGAGGCAATGATACTTAATCATAAAGTATTTCACTCTTTAAAAAGTATATACGTTATTGACTGATCATTAAGTCGTCTTATTTTTATAGAGACCTTAATAATCAGTTGATGAACTTGTTTTTTCACTAATTCCAGAGAAAATGTGTGATTGCAACATCGGCTTTTGTACATACCAGAGGATGGGCTTTAATTCTGCACTACAGGCTTTGCCTTCAATCAATTCAGCTTACTTAAGAAGGAATGTGAATGTGTTATAGCGGGTATGTAGAGCCAAGAAATGATTTCTCTGTCAGGTTCTTCTTTTCTCTGTCTGCAGCTACTTTATCTTCATCTCTCTCCACATCTTTCTCAAGATAATTTCTAGAACCTTGCTACTCGAAGTGTGGTCCAGGGACCCAAAGCATCAGCATCAGCATGGCCTGGGAGCTCATTAGAAATCAGGATCTCAGGCAAATTTCAGATTTACTGAATCCAAATCTGCATTTTGACAAGATCCCCAGGTTGTTCATATGCACGTTAAACTCTGAGAAGTAGTGTTTTAGGGGAAACTTGAAAATATCCATTTCTGAAGGTATTTTAAAAGACAGAAGCTATGCCCACAAATACCATTGCCCTATATAAGAACCACAAATGAAGAAAAACTCACACAAATTCATGCCTAAAAGAGCCCTTTACATCATGGGAAGTGCAATAAAACTGCAGCCTGGATGACTTGTAGGGAATCCCAATTCCTCTACAAAAGGAAGTAACATGCTATTGAAGAAATATTTGTAAGCAAATTGAAGGAAGATAGTTTAAGGGGGAACCCTTACAAACTAAGTTAGCCAAGTTACTAGCAGGGAACTGGCAGTTCTTTCCATTTCTATAAACTGAAGGTTCTTGGAATGTGAAATCAAGAATTACGAACTGGGGAGCAGCCAAGTAATTTTTTTTTTTTGATTACGGAAGAGCTTGAGCTATATTAAACTCTCATATTAGCCACACCCCAAATGTATTGGCCTGTGGCAAGAGTTGAGGCAGCACTGGCATATTAAATTTATAAAAAGACAGAGCAGTTCCTTAGGGATTGCTCTGAAGTGGCCGGAACCTATCCTGTGCCATGAAGCCCTTCATGCTGAGAAACTTCATTGCACATTTTAGAAATGGGGGCGATTTTCCTTTTCAGTTCTGAATATTGCTTCAACTCTAAGAATCATAAAAGCTTTAAATGAATCCCTAGTCCATCACGCAGGGTAGAACCTACCTGCCTCTGATCTGTTCCAAATAGATCAATGCTCATCATTCCCAAAGTTCTTCCAGGAAAAATATTTCACAAATATATATATATATATATATTTTTTACCATGTCCTTTGTTTGGATATATTTACGATCACGATTTTGTTGTGTGTGCTTACTCTAATAAAATGATCACTTAAGACAACTCCACTTAAGTTTTCTTTTTCAGAAAAAAGTAGTTTTAATAAAATAATCTTTGTACAATATTTTCATGTTTCAGGTGGCTATTTAACCACTTTTAGAACAAGTAATATTGACAACTCTGGTTCTTTTATAGAAGTCTATTTTTAAATTTTTAATCATCATAGAATCTTCCTCTTGTCTAATAAAATATATGTAAATAATTCAGTTGATTGCCCTTTTGTTTCTTCTACAAGATAACAATTTTTTTTTTGCTGTTTTTTTTTTTTCCTAATACTTTGATCATGTCTATTTCTCCAATCATTCCATTCCCTTTGTGGACCCTGCACACGGAGCCTATGAAATTGATTAAATATGCTAGATACTCTGTATAGATTTTCATCTTGTTTATATTATCTAACCCTAAATAATGTGTGCTATTCCTGTGATTTCTCAGCCAGGTCATCTGTAAGGTTTGTTTGAATCTTATGCTTCTTTTTATACATTTCAATGTCGTATATTCCTATTTTTAATATCGCTCCCTATTTTTATATTGACTAGTTTGCTGTTGGCTTTTTGTGAGAAAACATGTTTATAAAAAATATTTGTAATTACAGACATTTTCATCTGGCGATTTCTTTATTTTGGCACATTGTAGTTTACAAAGTTTCAATCAGAAAGAATATTAAACTTTGTTAGATCACTTAAGACAAAATTCTCAAAAAAACAAGATTATATTGTGTGATCCAATTAATTTTTCATTATGTCATAGCAAAACGTTGTAAACCTTCACCCTTCAAAGACATCTAAAATATTCAATTAACTAGACTGGATGACAGCAGTGGGGAGAAGAAAGAGGAAAGGAAAAGAAGAGTGGCTGGATCTGCAGTGGCCATTGACAATGATGAGAAATGCAAAGTTCATACCCTATGATAGGGGTCCAGCATCACCATTATTTCAAAGGAGAGGCAGCATTAGTGTATTATGTGAATGAAAAATTAGAGAAAAAAAAATGAGCATGGGGATCACAATACTCATTATCACTATAGAAAAATGTTTATTAAAATTTTATATGTATAAAAAATAGAATCCTATAATGTTCTGTAATACCATCTAGTACCTTAGTGAAAATTCCATATGTATATGGAGATATTTTTGTATATATATATAACTCCTTACTCATATAAATATATACATACAAATGCTGATAATGTGTAGGGAAGCTATCACACATACACTGCTATTGCAATTATAAATTGTAAAAAACTATTGAAAAGCAGTATGATAATATATAACCAAGCCATTAATATGATTAATGATTAATAAAAACATAAATCTAGTTTTTATGCTTTGGAAATTTGTCATGAGCAAATTTTTCTATAAGGGGAAATTAAATTTGCATACGGTTTTTCCTTAGGATTTCCAAAATAAAATAACTGACAATAAGATTGCATCACATATTTAAAGATGTACAAACTAACAAGAATTCTAACTACATAAAGATATAAAATATGCCTCTATCTAGAAAAATATATACTTTGTTTAAATAGAAATTATTAGTGAATTATTAATCTTTTGTGTCAAGGTGTCTAGTATTGAGAAATATCATCATTGTGTTTTTTTATACACATTAGAAAGTTTGTTAAAAGTAGTTAAATTTTATGAAATTTACAAAACATGGAATAATGACATTTGAAAAAAAAACCACCTTTTTCGACATTACCTGAAATTTAGAGCCTAGAGCACAGATCATACAGAGAAGAAGAGAGTGTGCCAAGGAAAGCAGGGTCCTGGGCTGGGAGAGACTCAGGGATTAGAAAGGGGGCAGGGTGAGGAGGGTACAGGGAGCCCAGATACCAACATGAGGGGAGCTCTAACCACTGAGGATTTGGAATTTATTCTACTGATAGGAGAAATGGAAAAAAAAGATGCTTCTCAGAGTATGAAAGGTGACATGACTGAATGATGAATAAAAAAGAAAGAACAGCCATGCACACATTCTAGAAATAGTTGATAATCTCTATAGGGATTAAGAGCTTGAAATCTAGTGTCAGATTCTCTTGGCTCAAATCCTGACTTCCAGTGTAATTTTGGGAAAATTCTTTAACTGCAGGGCATCAGTTCTCTCATCTGAAAAATGGGAATAATAAGAGAACCTACGTCATAGGGTTATTGTGCAGATTAAATAAATACTCAGCAGATAATAAATGCTCAACCAACATAAATGTTATTGTTTGTACCAGAGATCAGGATTCCAACCCATTTCCTCCCCAATAAAAGAAGTATGTTAATCTTTGTCACTTGACTCACTGGGTAATGGTGCGTTTATCCCTGAAACTTTCCAAATGATTCCTTGTTTCGCTGCCCCAGTTAGCTGAGCCAGCAGTTGGCTGGAACTGCTATGCCATTCAGCTAGAGAAGCAGGACCTGCTTACTGCCCTTCTTACACCTTTTGTTATTGGCAGGTGCTTGATGACAAGCTACTCAGAGACAGGGAAAGAAGAGAATGCTCCAGAGATGTCCGTTGCTCTGATCTCCTCCTGATCCATTTATGTGTGGGAGAGATATTTACCCTGGGTTACGTGCCATTTTTCACTTTGAATCATATCTCTTCCTTTTTCATAATTCTCCGCCCCTACCTTTTCCTATAATGGCAAAATGACTTCTCCAGCCATGCAGCCAAGCTGAGTGACCTAACACGTCCTAGTGCAGGCAGATAGGTGTCTCTGTCCTATTTTTGGATAATTGTTGAAGTGGTGTCCTCTGATTTCTCTGACTGCTGCATGGTCTCCTTTCTTTGCCACAGATAAGTTGCAACAGTCAACAGCATAGAGAGGTGAAGGGGAAGAAAGACAGATGGTTACAAGTTGTAGTTCAGTTTTCATTTTAACTTTTGCTCTTCTGCCATTCTCTTCAAGGGGACATGGTTCTCGCAGAGCCTTCACACCTCTCCCAGGGCCCTTTTCATTCACTAAAACACAGGCAACTTTCCTTTATTGAAAAGTCTTAAGCTGACTTCAAATCCCTCCATCCCTGTTCTATTTCCATTGCCCCTTTACTAGGAGTCCAACAACAAAATTGTGAAAGGTGAGGATTGTGTCATTGGAGACTCCTGTTTTCCCCTTTCTGTCCTGATTTTCTGTTTGGTGGCTGTCTTTTAATCAGTATATGGTGCTCTCATACGATTCTCTGCTCAAGGCCCTCATGTTTGGGTCTTTTATGTTGTTTTTAGTATCTCCTTTTCAGAACGTCCATTCATACTGAAGTAACGATTGACTGCTAACAGATTGAAACATTACCCCACCCAAAGGGTATCTTTCACTTAAACGAGCATCTAGGTATAAGATTCCAATGGTGGCATTTCAGATGCAGTTCGAAGAAAGAAGCTGAAGAGTGAGTACAAAATGATTTAATACAACAGATGCCTTCTTTTGCTCATTTGGTAATTTGAAGGTGATCAAGGAGGGAAAATTGAGATGTTTAAATTATAGAAGCCCAAATTGTTTTTATTCCTAAAAAATATCACCTGATTATTTAGTATATCCTTATCCTCTGCTCCATCCTCCTTCATTTTCTTCCCTTGTCCTCCCTACATACATATATACCTTGAAGGAAGAAAACATACCAAATCCTGATGTAGCAGTGGTAATTTTTCATTACAGCACTACCTACTTTTTTTTTTTTTAAAGTTTCTTAAAGTAATGTGCAATCTTGTAAAAATTCTTTGGGCCATTGTTATCTTAGAGAAACATTCTAAAATAACAAAGTTGCAAGCTGATTATTTATAAGATTTCACCACTATGCCATTTAATTTGTCCTGGATTCAAATGAGACAATATATGGGATTGTGTTTTCTAAACTGTAAAATGCTATAAAAATAATGTTTTAATATTACAAATTTCAAAATAGGAAACAGCATGGTAAAAGAAATAACAACATTCTAAACTGCCAGAAAGTATGTTTCCAAACCAATTTCTGAGTGTTAGTGTTTCCTACCCCTGAAGATGTGAAATAAAATTAAGAGAATTGAGAATAAGAACTGGCAATATTCCAAAGGATGAAAATACACCTGGAATACTTATGTTTGTTTTAGTTTTGCTAACTTAATGATTCTTGAGTGAGAAACTGGTGAGAAGAAAAATCTTATTAGAATCATTACATTTCAAACCGCTCTTACAAATGAAGAAAATTATGAAGTCAAATGTGACTCTTAGTCTGGCTCAGAAATCATCCCAAGTTTTCTTTAATTGTTTATTCACATAATCATTCATTCCGAAAATATTGATGGAGCTCATTAAGTGCTTGGCATCATCTCAGAATCCCAGGAAACAAGAATGAAGCCACGTTTTTAGACCTAACTTGCAGTCTAGTGGGGTTCGTTAATGGGGTTAATTTTACTGTATGGTAAATCATGATAGGGATTTGTACAAGATTTTATGTGAAGACACAGAAGAAGCACTTGATGTGTAGGAGTTTTAGAAACAAGAGTGATTAGACAGGCCATGAGGAGAAGAGTGATGCTGGCACGAGGACGGGAGAGAGCCAGGCACCCAGGAGCAGCATGGGCACCTCAGTGAGGGCTGCAGGAAGGAGGTGCTGAAGATGACAATGGGTTGATAGTGAAGGCCTTCTATACATTACTCAAGTGTCTGGATTTTATTCTGCAGGCAATCACACATACAATTGATAGTTTTAAGCAGGAGAATGACATGGAAGTCTTGATGTGAGCACTTTTTTTCTTTTTGCAGGGGAAGATGGATTGGAGATGATCATACTGAAGGTTGGGGGTAAGGCCAGTTGTGGCAACTAGTCAGGCTAAAAATGATGACAGCAATGATTATGGTGGAATAGCATTGATTTTGGTAGAAAAATCTTCAAATAAAATTAATTTTAATTAATTTAAAATACAGAGTAACATATTATTTTGATGAAAAATGTCACAATAATAAAGGCTTAGAATTGTTATAAATCTAGAAATCCCTGTCACAAAGAACCAAAGCCACATACACAGTCTCATAATCAACTAAAGAGTGAAAGCAAATGTATTAATTATTGTATTAAAAGTACACCAGCCCTCTAATTGATAGAAAATTCATGAGTTTTAAAAATTCCTAGACTGAACAGATAGACTGGTTTGCATATTTATGGAGCCAAGTTTCCACCCTACTGAAGTCACAGAAAACAATGAGTTAAAATGCTTCTGAGAGATATTTTAATCCAATCCTTTCATTGAAGATAAGAGAATTGAGACCTCCGAGATGAAACCATTTGTAGGAGGTGATATACCTCAGTAATAAAAGTGCTGGGACTGGAATCCAAATGCTTGACCTGGAGGGTAGGGCTCTTCTTCTTCTTCCTCTTTTTTTTTTTTTTTTTTTGAGATTTTTTAAAAATTAAAATTATTGGGGTGACACTGGTTAATAAAATCAAATAGGTTTAAAGTGTATGATTCAATAATATGTCATATGTATGTTGCACTGTGTGCCAACAGTTTCCCAAGAAAAGCCTCTAAATAAATTCATAGGATGCGCATAACTATTGAAAAGAGAGATTTTTTAAAAGTTTGTTGAAACTATAAAGAGTATTTTAAAAAGGCAACACCTGCTTTGTTATTAGAGGTTGGTCAGTTTTCCAGATTAACTGACAAGAAAATCTATGCCAATATCAGCAACTACTCTTTATATACTCACTTTCCAAAAATAATTTTGGAATCTAGTCTGGCTTCATGGTACCAGTATTCAAGTACATGTGATTTATATTGTCTTACTTTCTTATTTAATAAATTAAAAACAAATATCAGTTTATTTAGGATTAGCAAGAGACTTTATTTCATGTAGAAGATGAAATATGATGGATTTGTGAACAAGCTATTTCATACTATTCATCAAATGAAAGAAAAATTTAAAGGGAACCCCTTTAAGTGCTGGGAAAACAGAATTAAATTATCAATCTCATAATTTTTTCACAAATATACTCCTGAATAAACATTAACTCATGTATTTTTCTATCTGTTATGAGTAATTAATAAGGTAAAATTAATTTAATAAGGTTCTTTATTGATCTGTTCTATATTTAATGTAATAAAAGCAATACATACATTTTATGAGTTTTTAGAAAGTTTATTATGGATTTTGGGAAAGTCTTGTTACCTTCCTCTCCCCGACACCAGCTAAAAGAACAAACATGTTTGCATGTGAAACCTGGATCTGCTTGGTACAAAATTTCAGTATTTGAAACAGTTAATGGTGGCAAATCTCAAAAAAAATTCATTTTGAAAGTATTCAATGCTTTTTGGAAATAAGGAAATCATATGTGAAACTTGTTAAAAGTTAATAGGTTTTGTTATATGACTATGTGTATATATTTTGACTTTAAAACTTGCCAATAGCTATTTGGAAAGACAGAAGCTCATGATTTATTTAAATAGATATTTGATTAACCAAATACTTTGGCCAATCGAATGTTTTTTTTTTAAAAAAACACTTTAAATACAAGGTGCAATTATAAAGTTGTGAGACTGACCTTTTTAACTAACATAATAAAATCTATGCAGTCAAATGAGTGGTAATGCTTTAAGGTAATAATCATAAAGCTTTTTCCTAAGGATGCTGTAATGGCCTTAGTTTTAAAAAGTCTCTTTTGAGGCTACCATCAAAAAAAAAATATGAGTTTCATAATTTATTCATTTGCTCTGGTCCCCAATAGTATTCCAGTTTGATCATCCTTTATATATACTAGTCCTGGCAATTTGGAAAAATAAAATTAATCTTCATTGAATGAATATTTGTCATCCATGAAGATATTCGAAGGAATGTTAACTCAGGTTCTGAGAGTAATTCTGAAATTTGAGCATTTATACACTTTTAAGTTGTGTAAATTAAAGGAACCACTCACAACACAGGCAACTTTTGTACATGCTTATCATTTTGAAATAATGAGATTTTTAAAACAACAGCAACTCAAAACATTGAAATAGGATTCTAAAGTTCAAAAATGACAAGAATAATTTTATACTGTGTAACAAAACCCATATTCAACAACATATTAAAAGTTTGTAGCTGTTAGTGTTTAATTTATATATAAATCAGTAGCATGGGCCCAACAAGTTGACAACTTTCTTGTAAATACATGAGTTATTGTAGTTAAAATTGTACTTAAGTGTCAGAAATAACCTTTATTGTAAAATATTATTAAATAGCACCAATATTACTTGAAGGTAAAGTGAAACATTAATAGGAATGCAGCATACATGTTGAATTTCTGGCTAGATAAAATGAGAATTAGATACAGATTATTTTAAGATCACGCCCAGATAAACATCAGTTATAGAACATTTCAGGGTTTTTCTTGGAAAAGTTAGAAAGAAAAGCCTAGTATATTGCTCTTTTACATTCTATTCCCAGAGAAGATATATATGCTTACATAATCAAGACAGTGCAATCTCACCAATGAAGTTCCTGGTGAAACATAAATTTACTCATTCTATATATTAGCTCAATAAGATCATAAATATAATAAAAGTGCTTTAAAGCAATCTAATTAGAGCAACATTTAATATTAAGTGCAAAATATACAGTAAAATAAAACATCTTGTTAAATAGGCCCATAGGTTAACAATACCTTATTTAAAGGAACCCATTTGCTTGAATCTATTTTCACATTTATTTTACTATATTTGATAGCCCCTATCACTACTGTATACTTTTGTTATTGCAGTCTCTAGGATCTTTGTATATCTTATCTCTGCTAAGTATGCCCATGACTTCACCTGCCAAGGAAATTTAAAAAATATTACTTCCAGAATTAAAAAAAAAAAAGAAAGAAAGAAATCCTCTATTTTTATGGCAGTTGTAGACAAAATCATTATAGAATTTGTGAGAAATGTCCCTTAATCATAATAAATTCATCATGATAAAATGTATACTTTTATACTAAAGCAAAAACTGTCTGCCTTTATAATTAAGTGTTGCCAACCTACTGTATTATTCTCATTATAAAGTTAGACATGAAATCCTTGGTTATTAATGAGAAAAGCATTATTTGGAAAGATTTGCCAATAAACATTTCTAACTGTGGTTGCCCAATTTAATAGCTTTCTTAATTAGAACAGTTGGGGAATGAACAGAACAGTAGTGTTTTTATGTTATAACAACAAAGAAGTATTACAGTATTCGAATCTCCAGACCTGGGGTCCAAGTGTTCAGTCATGGCTCAGTTGCAAGCTGACAGAGGAGAAGATGCGTCCTACACTCGTGGACAGTGGGGCAATGAGAACATCTGTCACACTCTTCCATATTGTCTGCACTGAAGGCAGGACCATTAGGCAGGTCTTGACAAAAGGCATTATAATCCTGGAATGGAGGAAGACAGATGTGTAAGGATTATTGGTGTTACCAAATAAGGCCACTGACTCTTGCATATGTGTGAAAAGATATAATAATGGCCCAATTCACCTAAATTTGGTTGAACATTTGAAACAAATAAATAAAAATGACCCACATAATGATGAGATGCACAGAAGACATATTGCTTAAAGAAACAAACAGACATGTAGATGAGAAACAATAATCTTTCCATTGGTGCCATGCTATCTGAATCAGTAAAACAAAAAAATAAATAAAATAGTGAATTTATCTACCAGACCTCTGCCCTTAAACATTAATCTGCTAAACTCTTCATATTTCCCTGCGGTTGTATTTCCTGAGCCTTTCCTGTCGCCTCATTCCGCTTCCCTCTCCCCTGGGCCAGGCAGGGTTGGACGCTCCTTTTCTTTGTGTTTCTAAAGTACTAAAACAAACTTCTTAATGCTCAAATTTACCAAAAAGTATCATAAATGAATCCTAATCGTTTTGTCTTTTCTACTAGAAGTTCTTTAAGTGAGGCCATCCTTGACCCTTGATAAATGTTGCAACTGAAGTGAATTTAGTATTCTGTTATCGTTTATATTTATTTTCCATAGTAATTACATACACTGAAAAAGGCTGTGTGGTATAGTTTAAAGAGCCCTGCAATGATATCAGAACTCTTAGGCAGGAAAAACTAGACTTTTCTGAAATTATTTTTTCCATACGCCTTTGCTTAACATAACTGCATATTCTCATATTCCTCAGGCTGGTTTTCTGTGTAATCCTCTGAGTAATCTTTTCTGTTGTAGTGGTGCTCTTTGAGCACAAAAATATCCATGAATTCTCAGGCATTGCTGATAGCCTCAATGGAATTTTTACTATTACCTGGGTGGGTATAAGGAAATAAGGTTGATTTTCTTGGTTTGCTATTAAAATGTAATTTTAAATAAAGGTCTGTTATACTTAACCCAAAGTGAAGGAAAGATAAGAGAACTATATGACTGGGTCATTTTTAGAATACTGAATTATTCATATTGACTTAACTTGTGTTTCGTTCCAAGCACTAAAGACTTGAAGCAATCTTTAAAGAGAATTAATTACTAGGTGTTTCAGAGCTAAATAGGCGAATAGAAACCTGAATGGTGGCAACTTTTGACCTCTTATTCTATTACGTTTCTCATTTTATCTGTGGCTTTGGGAAAATCACTACAAATTAAGGTAAGAACAGGAAATCTTACAGACTGGCTATCAGTATTACCACATATGCACCCTTGAGATGTCTATATGATGCTGTCATTATAATGAATAATAAATAGAACTATTTCGAAGTCAGGATACATAATGAAAACAATTATAACAAAATAATCTCAAATTCACAAACTATAAGACTTAAGTTTATATCAGAAAGCTTCCTAACCAAATCCACTTCATTTAGAATATTTTTCACTTTCTTTTCTTCCTTAGGCCAAGGAATTTTCTATCCCCATAACTTGTTAGGTGCCCATGTCCTAAGAGGGAATTAAACTCAGGACAAAAGTGGATTTTCCAGTTCAGCAGAGTGCCAGAGCCCACATTCAAGGACTTCAGTTTGTTCATAGGATGTGGTGAGCTCATTTCAATTTTCTTTTCTTTAAGTTGTTAAGTTGTTCTCTCACTATGGATCAGAGGACCCAATGATCCTCTGATAGTGAAATCATGTTCTCAACATCCCAAATAGTTCCCTTTCTGAAACTCCAGGCAATCCGAATTGATCCAGTCTGATAATTTATAAGATTATATATTCCTCTATTGAATAATAAAGCCCTTAGGACAAAGACTTTTATTTAGCTTTGTATTAACTATAGCGTCATGCAGATTACATTATTATAGCAATTTGCTTCTGGGAAATGAAGCTGCTACTATTGCATTCCCATCAGTGGGACTACACGTTTGAATTGCATCCCAGCAAAAATAAGGGGTAAGGGTGCTCCAGCCACATTTCTTTGGTATGATTTACTTATGACCAATAACCTGCAGTTACCAACAGGAGGCTGTCTCAGGAGACTTGGATCCTAATGACGTAGGTACAGCATCACCAGACTGAGTTCTGGGTATTTGTTGATGTTGTTGTTGTGTGTTGTTGTTTTGTTTAAAGAATCTAAAATTAGATCAGTTGTGATGATGTGATGTGGTTGGAAGACCCACTACTTCATATTTTCATAGTTTTGGTCACAAATTTCCTGGCGAAACAATAAACTCCCACCTTTTATCAAAAAAGGAAAAAAGGAAAGAAAAGAAAAAGGAGAGAAAATAAAGAGAAACAGGTTTGTTCTCCTATAAAGCCTCTCCTTGATCCATTCTTACCATGTTACAGGAATGTAGTCCATTAATGATAAATCTGTTTAATCAAGATATAAACTAACTTTTAAGCATTTTATTTGCAGTTACTTGTCTACTTGCAATCACGGCTGCCTGATGACAAATGTACGATAGTTAAATATTAATGTCGTACATGAAGGTAATTTGAAAAACAAGCTAAAGTTAAATAATACATTTTATGTGGCTGAAAAAGAAGTGGTTGGATGATTCACCATTGGAAGCACTACACAAAAACACCTATCATTCTCAGGAGAGCCAGGTGGAAAGAAGTATCATTTGATTAATTGTAGTTTTACTTATATCTTTCCACCATTTAGAAAATGAGAATGCTTTTGTTTTCAATTCTTCCACAAGTGCTTTAGAAAAACCTAGCTTTGTTGACTATAAACAAGGCACTCTATATTTCCAAAAAGCTTCATAGCCAACACTTCTTAATATGCTTTGTGGTTACTCTGTTTTTCACATTTTCGAAAGTCAGAAAATGACATAGAGGTTTAGATAATTAGGAATCCAAAATTTTATAGGCTATTTAGGCACCTTTAAAAATGTATGTGCTAAATGTCAAAATATGAGCTAACTGTATACATCTGGCTTTTGTGGATCTGCTGATATATAAAGCAAAGATTTTCATTTCTTTGTCAGTCTTTTGGCACTTTCAGCATAGTTTAGTTGTTTATAACTTTTAATGATCAAAAGAATTGGTATTCATTGTTTATCCTTTACTTATTTGGTGAATTTTTATTTATTCTTTAAAAGACTTTTAAGACTCTTCTCTCTCTACAAAGCCTTCCCCATGTCTCCCTCCTCTTTGACAGATTTAAGTGAGTTTCTTCAGTACCCACTTCTACCTAGCCAGGTGCCCCGATATACTGGGAGGAAGAGGAAGGCAGATCCTCTTATTCATCCTGGGCCCGGTGCCCCACACAAACTATTCAATAAATTTCCTCGGTTGCACTAAACAGCTAGCTAACTGACTACCGAAATTGATTCAGATGATAAAGGGGAATGAGAATAACTTTATAACTTTTAACAGTCTGTGTTAGGGTGTAGCAAATACCATATAAAATGATTGGGAAAGGCACAGAGGCATCTAGAGTTATACATTTCACCAGGATGGCCCTAAAGTACAAGCTCGGCAACTGTTGCCATACTAGAGATAATCTGAATGTTCTTCCTCAAGTGGATATCTTGTAAAACAACAAAACTTCTTGGTAAAATACATTTTCTTTTAAATTTTTAAAAATGCTTTTAACTGTTCTCCAAAGATGTGTGATGCATTTTGTGTGAATTGTTACTCAAAACATCTGATCAATGTCCAGTAAGTTTCTGTATTTATTTTCCCTTTAACTAGATGCCACTCCCATTTGTTCCTCATAGGTAAAAAAGTTAATTTGGAGGCCTTCTCATTTCACTATCTTGCAGTTTGATTTTTCATTCATTTGTGCTTGGCAGGGTCGCGGGGTGGGGGGGGCGGGGGGGCGGGGTAGGGGGCAGGGTGGCTCATCTTAACTGCAACACCTTGAATCTCCTCTGGTCTCATCCTGGCCATTCTTCCGTGGCAAGATTGGAGCAGCCCCTCTATAGCACTGCTTAACAGATCTGACATCCCTGTCCAGTAATATTGCCACTGGCATTCTGCTCAGAGATTACTTTTGTTTCACCCCAAGCACAGGTGGTGACCGAATAAAAGGTGATGGAAAAAATAAGAGCCCTGCCCAAAACCACAGACACAAGTCATAACACAGCCCCATGAGAGAGCAGCCTGTGGCAGGAAGCTTGGCCTCCAGTCATCTGGGCCTTAGTATTCAAAGGAAAATCACACCCGAGGACAGAGACATTCCTTCTTCTATTTAAACTCCTAACCCAACCTATGATTCTAGAGAAAGCACACTGCCTTTCAAGGCCTTCCATTCTTACCACTGTATCTGGAGCTGATGTGAATTCCTCCCCCTGCAAGCCCACTTAGGAGAGGGGAGGAAGGGGGCAGGTGGCAAAAAATATTCCTATGTTTTAGAAAGCTTGTCCAACCCGTTGTGCCCGTTCTCACCAGATGTGCAGACAGCTGAGGGTGGCAAAGATTATTCCTGCAGCAAAGGCCAGGGGGATAGCCAGGAACACTGTCAGGAACTTGTAAACCACATATTTGCTGACTTCAAAGAGAGCATGGCTGCAGATCCACACTTTGTCAAAGGAGTGCGCAGACAACGGCTCTGCGATCACATCTTCGAAGCCCACCTGCAGGAGAAGCAACAAGAAAGGACTTGCTGGGATGCCCTATCTTCTGTTAGGGTCACGGTAGGCGCACAGGAATTTGGCTAAGAATTCCTGGCTACGCAGGCAGCCAGCTGCTGGTGGATTCCGGGTCACGGACCCCGCAGGGGCTGACCCAGTGGTAAGGGTGAGGGATTAGGGCAGGGGTAGAGAGACACTCGCATGCCCAGGCTGTGGCGGGGGCTTGGACTAGCCTCAGGCTCAGGTTAAACCCACCCCAGGCTTCACCTTGAGATGCGAGTTGAGCCTGTTCGGATCCCGATCCTGGCCAGAGTCCGCGAACTTCTCGGGGTCGGCGTAGTCTACGCCGCTGTGGCGGCTGTAGGAGTCGTCGTCCATGAAGAGCTGAACGTCCGCTTTCTCGGTCTCCAGCCCCATAGCAGCCCTCGGTGCGCGGCGGCTGCAGCCCGGCTGGCGCGGCGCGGCTACCAGCCGGCTGGGCCTCTCCTTCCCGCCGCGCCCGGCCCCGCCCCGCCTCCCCTCGCCTCGCCTCGCCCCGCGCGGCCCGGGCGGCGGCCGCTTCCAGCTCCCGGCTCCTGCTCCTGGCCCTAGCGCGACCCGAGCTCCGCCCCGCGGCCGGGCCATGGAGGCGGGGGCCGGACGCAGCCCGCGAGGTGGCCCCGGTCCCGCGCGCTCCGCTGCCTGGCCGGGTCCCCGCCAGGCCCCCTGGCCAGGAGCACAGGAAATCGTCCCAACTAGGCACAGCCCGGGCCTGCCAGCCGGGCGAAGCATGTCACGGGGACGAAGACCCGCATTCGCCCCACAGAGGCCTGGGTCACATCGCTAGACGCCTAGAACTGTGCTGCTTAGGAACTGGCAGGTTGTCCCATGGGTTAATGGACTTACTGGAAGGAGGCAGGTTGGTGGTTAAGAGCCGGGGATATAGAATCAAAGGGTCCGTCTTCTCCTCTTGGCCTCACCGTTTACGGTGTGTGCTACAGACCATCTGGGAACCTCAGTTACCACCTTATAAAATGGGAGCAATGGTACCTCCTTCACAGAGCTATTGCATGAGAATTAAGAGTTAATTCATGTAAAACTGTCACATGGTCCCTAACACACAGTATGCTTCTAATCCACATTGTTTCTGCTGCCCTGTGAGATAAGGAGCCATGACACACCTGACTGACTGCCAGGCGACTCCGCAAGTGCCAGCCAGAGCACTCACCAGTTTATCAGCTATTCGGCTATCCCACTGCGCAGTGTGTGAGCCTGCCGGAAGCGCGGTGAGGATACGGAGTTGGGTAAGTGAGTCCCCTGTTGTAGGAGTTTTACACCTTTAGACCAGGAAGGGAGGTCTGATTCTTTTTCTTCTAAATTATAACTCAGATTTCCTTTGAATCATACCCTATTCAAAGACTTCTGATATCTTCTAAGGTGCACTCACATCTGCCATGGCCTTTCAGGAACCATGTGAACAAACCCTTAGCATAAAGCCACACTGCAATAGATGAACCAGCCTGCTCACTACTCACTCAAAAGCTTTTAGAAGGGAGTAGTTTGTATGTTCATAAAGGGTATAAGGGCTGTTGGAGCTAAATGTGTATTGGGGGAGGAAAAGGACTTAGTGAAAATTTGCCTAAAGCTAAATAATGGGTCTTAGACTTGGGGTGGGGGGGAGGGCAGGCTGCAGCTCGATCATAGCCTAAGACATGGTAGGAACGAAGTCAGGTGGTGCTGAATACAATGCAGTTAGAGCTAGCTGCACACATCAAACCCTCTTTTGTGAACTGGATTTGAAGAATTACCTCTTCTGAAGGAAAAAAAGGCTATTTTTGAAACAATAACAATTACAAAAAAAGAGCAGGGTCTGAATTGGACAAGTATTTTGGACCCAAAATTCAGTATTTCTAATTAAGCAAAACTTACCTACTGCTACTTCCGCACATGGATGACAGTGTTGGAACACTGTATAGTGTCGCACTTAGATCTCATGCCCCTCCTTATTTAGAGATGGCCCATCGTGCCCTTTCTTTTCTTTCTTACTTCTTCTTTCTTACTTTTCTCTCCCAATTAATGTTCAATTAATTCCAAAGTGATGACTTAGACATTCTGCTTATTGTTTTTTTCTGTCCTTCTCTACCTCCTCCATTCACCTGGACAGGCTGACTCTGAAAGTTAGAACTCTTCTAGAGTTTTTGCCCAACAACTGTTTATATCCAAGTGAATAGAAGACCTTAATCCTTAAGGAAGTCTGTAATATCAGTTACCAGGACTTGGAAAATAAATGAGTTTACAGCTAACTAACATTTTGTAAAAATTTGTTTTTCTTAAAATTATAACCCCAGATTTTAAGACATTTCATCCAAAGAAGAAAGTCATTCCTGTAGTGCTGATGGAAAATCTGGCATTAGGACTTCTTTCCTTACTGTTTTTTATTTTATTTTATTTTACTTTATTTTATTTATTTTATTTTATTTTATTTTACTTTATTTTATTTTATTTTATTTATTTTATTTTATTTTTGCCTGAGCACATTTCCATTTCCAGTGGGGTTAGTAACATATTTGCAATAGTTTTTACAAGTAATTGCCCACTCCCCCACCATCAGGTAGTGGGGGTAGGAGGCCAAAATAGGTGAAATTAACATGGTCTTAATGGGACAGCTTCAAGATTTATTTGTAATATGATAGCTATCCATGAAAAAGTGTCTCTAAAACCTGTTAAAAGAAACCCATCTAGGTTTGTTCTATGTAGTATATGACTTAAAGACTAGGATGCATGCATGAATTCATTCATTTATAAATTTCTTATTGAGCACCCTGCCCCCCCCCCCAGTAGGTTGTGTCTGTGTGAGGCTCTTATTTTGATGAAATTCTTGTCCATTGCATCATTTTAGTACATACAGTTTTTGAGAGGATCTATCAAAATAATTTTTCTTATCCTATTAGTTAATGTTTGGAAAATCTTTACTATTGTTCACAGGTAGTTTAAATCAGTGATTACCACAGCAAATGTCATCCTGTGTCCACTAATTCAGGGGTCCCAAACCCCTGGGCCATGGATGAGTACCAGTCCATGGCCTGTTAGGAACCAGGCCACACAGCAGGAGGTGAGCGGCAGGTGAGCTAGTGAAGCTTCATCTGTATTTGCAGCCACTTCCCAGCGCTAGCATCACTGCCTCAGCTCCAGCTCAGATCATCAGGCATTAGGTTCTGATAGGTGTACCAGTCCCTGATGCCAAAAGGTTGGGAACCACTGCTCTTACTGGAGGGAAGATCTTCCAGGGGGGGAGAAGAAAGGGGTGGGTAGGAGCTAAATGGCTGAGCACACACTAGTATCTCCCAGACCATAGGCTTACTCTCCAGTAAGCCTTCTTTAATTTAAAAAAAAAAAAATTGCCCAATGATCAAAAGAACTAAAAAAATTTCATAATAAATCTATACTAGAGTATTTATCTTCTGGCTGTTATCATAGCTTCCGATAAGAGGGCAAGTTTTCAGATGGCATATCCATGTATTTGAAGAACAACAACTTGATAATAGATTAGTATTTGTGAGTAGGATAGTTTATAACTATTTTGTTCCTTACTGTTCTCAGCATAGTGTCTAAAAAAGAGGGTTACTTTTCTGGTTCATTGAAAATTTTATGTGAATGCTTTTCTAAATAAAAATATATTTTTCCCCTCTTTTTTTAGAAATGATAAATGCATCGTTTTTTCCCTATATAGTTTCATACAATTTTACAAAGGGTTTGTTTTTCGAATTGCCTTTGCACAAACTGGTTATTAATGAAAATAATAATGACTCTTGATTTCACCATTATTTAAAGCATTGGGATTAGCCCAGAGTTTCTCAGCCTCAACACTATTGATATTTTGGACCAGATCATTCTTTGTTGTGGAGGCTGTCTTATGCATTGCAGGATGTTTAGCAGCATCCCTGGCTTCTCCCCGACTAGATGCCAATAACACTCCCCAGTCATGACAACCAAAAATGTTTCCAGACATTGCCAAATGTCCCCTGGGGACCAAAATTGCCTTTCCCCCCTTTTCTGGGCTGAGAACTATTGCATAAGGCATTGTCGAAACAATTCTTTATGTGAATGGGGAAATTTAAGCTCCAGCTGTCCATTTACAAACCCATGCTGAAATCTCAGAATTGTAATACCAATTTGTCAGAAACTCCAGGGATTTTTGAAATTAAGTTTAAGGATATTTGTTTGCCATGTGATATTTTCAGAAGAACTAGTTACCACCAATTAATAGCAAGTTTTCAATACAATGTTAGTATTATTTGAGAGATACGTATACCTCATTAAGAGAGCATCAAGAAGCAACTGCAAGGCCCTGGTTACCTTCCAGGCTCCTGCACTTTCCTAACAAAGGCAAAACTGTTTGAATAATTATAGCTGGAGAAACAGAGATTTGGGACTTCTTGATTTCATCTCAGGACTGTAAAATTTAGTAATTTTTGACACTCTTTGGCCACTGAATACCTTTTGCAAGTTTTAGGTGACCTGAGGAGTCCATGGGCTTGTTAGTGGAATAGCCAGGCTGTTCCTTACCATGTACTTTAAACATCCTTTCCCAGACTTGCTTACTGTCAGCAAGGACAAAGCTTGAGAAATTTGGGAAGACCTGTAGTCCTATAGGAGTCATTCTCTGTGGATAGTGGGCTTTGCACGAACTATGCCTTGCAGAACTTCTAATTTCCTACTCCTCCTTTGTCAATGTATCTTTTCATCTTCTTTCCCTCCCCTCATGTCCTTGCAATTATCCCCTCCCCAATGCACAGGACCCCCCCCCCCCCAAAAAAAAAAGATGTTTAAAGAAACAGATTTTTAAAAGTCTGTTATTAAAGTTATTCAATAATCAACTTTTGTGGAATTGTGCCAGAGAGTTTTATGGCCTTTAATTAAAGCTTTTTCATTTTTTTTCTTACCTATCACTTGTCTTTTTGTCTACATTCTGGGTAAAATTAGCCTCGTACCAGTGAACCAGGGAATTTTTGGTTTAATAGTAAGGCATAGTAGCTTTTTTGTAGTTGGTATCAGCTTTATGTCCTGGGTATTTTAAATAGTACCTCCTCTGGCCAAACACCTCTTTTCATACTCAAGAATTTTCAGAATTAACTGTTTGGGACTACTCGGATCTTAGAAATAGATGGGGAGGAAGGTATACTCTTGAAAAGTCTATATTCACAATTAGAGCTGATAGGATAGGTCATTCCATTCTCATTCAGAACAATGAATGACAAGTAATTTTAGATTTATTTTATCCTGTTTTCCATAAGTAAAGGATGTTCCTGTTTAATCTATTGAGTATCCCATTGATTTCTGGAATACTGTATATATAAATAAAACATCTCCATAGAACTTTCATAGTTTATCTTCCCAAAACATGAAATAGGCACTAATTAACTTATGATGGACACTAATTTTCAAATTAAATTCTTAATAAGTATAACTCCCTTTAAATTCAAATGAAAACGTATTTCTGCAAAGCTGCCAAAGTTGCATGTTTTCCAAATACCAACGGAAATATTCACAGTAAGATTACTAGTTACTAAAACAACAGATCTGGAGGTTGTTTTCTGATTTAGGGTTTTATTTTGGACAAAAAAAGTTATTATAGCTCAATTTGAAGTCTTTGTTTTTCTAGTAATCCTTTTTACAACTATTATTCTACTTTCATTTAGAGTAAATGCCAATTTTTAAAAAATACCATAGCTAATTTCCTTAGTCAAGAGAAAAAATGTTAGGAAAGTTTTTTTTTTTAATTTTAGTTTTTACAAATTTTTATCTTATTGCATATTTCCAATAGGAGAATAAGGACGAAAACACAGGCTGTTTTCCACCTTGTTCTTGTAAATTACGGTTTGAGTGTCTATTAGGTGACTTTTAATGCTTGAGAGAATAATCTGGGAATCAAGAGCAAAAAGAATCCAGCTGCACAGAGCAGATGGAAGATTGAGATGCTGCCAAGGGGCTGGGCAGAAGAATTTTTAGATTATATTTTCCTATCAATAAATATCTGGGAAGAATTTTGTTTCCAGAGAATTTCCTAAAAGAATGTTTGTCTATTTCTGTTCTGTGGCTACATGAAACTGTAGGGCAGGTTTCTATGCTACATAAAGGCATACAATAAATTATACTACTTAGGTGTCTATATCCACTCTTTCTGAGCCACTGAAGCCCACGTTGGCCCTCACTTTCTCTCAACTGCTTATCAAGTTTTAGATTCCCTGTTTAGAACAGCAAGAAGATTAGATCTAAAGGTAGATATTAACAAGTTTATTTTATTAAATACATTATAAGTAGGACTATTGGCATTCTTGTGTATCTGAATAAGATAATTCTTCTCTAGTTAAGCAATTAGCAAACAAATAAATGTATTATTTCAAAACCAATTTTAGTAGATGTTTGCATTTTCTTAAAAAAAAGAGGGGGATCCTTCAGGGCATTCAAACTATTCTTATCATGCTAACGTGGAAAGAAACAAGACACTTTTCATTGAAGTATACACTGTTTCCTATAACATCTGTATTTATGTTACCATCTCATTTTTGGGAAATGATAACAATTATTTACCAAATAGATAGTGACAATTTCTCCCTTAACAGTGAATGAATATAAAATTCTGCTTTTACTTATTATCGCTTTATATATACATTCACATTTTACTAACAAACATGCTTTTTCTTTTTCTTTCTAAAAACCATTGTGTTCATTGGAAGCTCTCAGATAAACAAGTCACTGAAAATAAACTTAGCAAAACACTATGGTCCTGAAAAACTGCATACTACTTTATTTGGAAATAGTAGAATTCACAGAATGTTGCTGTAAAGGGCATGCTACTCAAATTACTCGATTCTGAAGACTCTTACTATGAAAGCGAAGTATTTTCTGAAGGAGTAGAGCACAAATAGCTAAATGTTTGGGCCAGAAAATTTAGTTATTACTTTATCATTTTGAAAAAGCCTGTTCAATTTCACTGTGTATGTATTGCAGGTCTTTTTCATTAAAAAAGTAGTATAATAGAATAAATGAGAGGTGACAAAATGAACGACTGTTAGGTTTAAATTATTTATAACCATAGGATACCAATTGTGTATCAGAGTTGGACTGTCTTTTAGGAAAAGATTAAAATGCAGTTAAGTTCCTTTTAGGTGTAGGCAGATATTTTAGCATATTATAACTTACTTTAGAAGCTCATACTCTTGCCATGGATCTTATTTTTCCTTTAGTTACTTCAGTGTTTTCTTGGTTGGTTTTTTACTGCCAGAGAAACTGTTTCCATGATAGAACTGTTCCCTTTTATTCCCCTTTCCTCCTCTCCTTTCCCTCTCTTCCTTGCTTTCTTGCTCTCTTTCTTTCCCTGTTTTTCTCAGTCACAGTCCTGCTCACTAACAATGTCTCAGGGTTGGGAGGAATTTCAGAAGTTCCAGATCAGTGATCACCTACCAATAGATCTACATAAGTGAGCACACAGGCTCTATTGCTCTATTGGAATATTCAGCAATGGCAATTACTTTATAAAGCAACCCAAACACAGGTATATTGTTGTTATAAAGTTCTTCATTATTTGTGCCAGGATTATCTATCTGAAATTTCCTCCTTTCTTCTCTCTCTTTCTCCCCTTCCCTCACCCTCTCATTCTTTCTCTCCACCCCCCACCCCCATCTCTCCACATTAATCATCTTCTGCTTTCAGTTTTTCAAGTGTAAAAGGTCAGCCATCAAAGTATTTGAAGGCAGTTTCTAAACACCAGCCCTGCCCCTACTGAGTCCCTTTTCTAGTTAAACAGATTCATTTCCTTCAGCTATTCTTTGCGTGTCACTATTTCCAAATGCTTCTTGTAATTATCTTTTTCTCTGAAACATCACTCAAAAAATCACATTTAAGGTATAACACTTGGTCTTGGGGCTGAGTGGTGCAAGGAGCAAGAATGCTACATTCATTACCTTCTTTGTATTGATTCGTAGACTGATTTTTTTTTTTTTTGGCTGATTTATCTTAGTGCTTATTCAGTTAATCCCACTGGCTAGTAAAATCTTTTGTACTCTTTTGTATTTTGGTTAAAGCACACTGCTAATATAGGTAATCGGTTATTGGAACCTAAGAGGATGACATTATTTCTATTAAATGATATGATGTTTTTTCTTACTTTTGACACTGTTCATCTGTGATTTTGCTCAGACCTTTATCAGTAGTCACTGATAAAATGTTAAACAAAACAGGGTTGAGAACTGAGTCATGAATCATTCCACTTTAATGCCTATAAATACTATCCATGTGTTGACAATTTCTAAATTTATAGCTCTAGCTATGCCCGTTTCCAGGCTTTGAATTCATGAGTCCTGCTGGCAAACATGACATCTCAAACTTCATATGTCTTAAAAAACTTAGCTTTTGATTTCTACCCCTAAATCTGACCATCTGATCATTCTCATCAAACAGTTGGTCAAACTTAGAACTTAGGAGTCAGTTTTAATTCCTTCACTTCCCTCGTTCTTCCCCACAAGGCTGTTAGTTCTACCTCCAAAACTAATGCTTTCTCCTATTTTCACTTCTTCTCCTGGTCTAAGTTTATATCTTACCTGAATCATCTCAATAGGTTCCATGTTTGATTTGGCTTCTACTCTTCTCCCCAAAATTGCTTTCTTCAAACAATCTGTTAATCTATAACTATTGCCAAAAGTCTGTTCACTTAGGACTACAATATAATATAGCAATTCCACTTCTAGGTATTTATCTGAAAGAAACAAAAACACTAACTTGAAAAGATATCCCCATGTTCACTGAAGCATTATTTGCAATAGCCAAGACATGGAAATACAACTTAAGTGCCCATCAAGAGATGAATGAATAAATATGTAACATATGTGTGTGTATGTATATATAATATGTATAACATGTATATATAATGGAATATTATTCAGCCATAAAAAGAACAAAATTCTACCACTTGTGACAACATGAATGGACCTTGAGGCTATTATGCTAAGTGAAATAAATCAGACAAAGATCTCACTTACACATGGAATCTAAAAAAAGAAACCAAACTCATAGATACAGAGAACAGATTGGTGGTTGCCAGAGGTAGAAGTAGGGTGGGGTGGGTGGGTGAAATTGGTGAAGAGGGTTAAACTTCCAATTAAAACAAATATGTCCTGGTGATGTAATGTATAGCATGGTGGTGATAGTCAATACTGTATTATGTATTTGAAAATTGTTAAGAGTAGGTCTTAAAAGCTCTCATCACAAGAAAAAAAGCTTGTAACTATGTGTAGTGATGAATGTTAACTAGACTTATTGTGGAAAAAGAAAAACACACACCTTGATTAATATTCTTGTTAAAGTGTAATTTATATATATCAAAGCGACCAAATAATAGATCTATAGCTCAGT
Source organism: Eidolon dupreanum (assembly GCA_028627145.1). NCBI lineage: Eukaryota > Metazoa > Chordata > Mammalia > Chiroptera > Pteropodidae > Eidolon > Eidolon dupreanum. Next base: position 51,835,059 of record CM053514.1, on the reverse strand, counting down.
GAGTTATTAGAAGGAAAAGATGCTCTGTAACATCCATCTAGATCAAGAAATGGAACATCACCAGACCTCAGAAGTCTGTCTTATCCCATGCCCATCATCATCCTCATCTCCTTCACACAAATAACTGTACTTTAACATGACGCATTAGACATGCCTGCTTTAAATTTTACATAAAAGAAATCATATATAATATTCTTTTGAGTCCAGTTTGTTTCATTAAGCATGACTATGAGATACATCCATATTGTATAAAGAAGTAGTTCTTTCATTTTCATTTCATCTCATTTCATTGCTGTGGTGTTTCTCCACAATTTATCCATGCTAATGTTGATGGATATGTAGGTTGTTTCCTGTTAGGGGCTACTGTGACTAATGTTGCTAGGGACATTTCTGAATAAGTCTTTTGGTGCAAGTTTCTGTTGGTTTTATATCTAGAAGATTCACTGAGTTAAAGGGTAAATGTATGTTCAATTATAGGAGATATTTCCAATTTCATAAAGTCATTATACTAATTTATACTCCCACCAGCACTGAATGAGAATTCCAGCTGCTCCACATCCTCATCATGTGCATATACAATTTGATTTGATATGTATGTATGTATGTATGTATGTATGTATGTATTTTTAATGATTATTTTTTAAAGTAATTAATTAACATTTTTATGGTGACTTTAGTTAACAAAATCCAGTTAACTTTCAGCTGTACATTTTCAACTTGATTTTAAATAGCAAAAACCAATTTTAAAAATTAGATTATTCAATAAGAATAGAAGAATATATTAAGATTGGCAATGTCAAGAGTGAAAGGTGAAAGATCCCTCCTAAAATCAGGAGGTGGATGAAAAGCATAATTGAGTATTGGTTTGAGACTAATGTTCTTTCCAAGGCACGGGTCACTGGAGAACATCCTCTCACAGGAACACACAGGGGCCAGAATAATCAACCTAATTAAAATGTCTCTTTGGAGAGTGGAAAATGCATTCTTATTCGCTCTACTTGCTTCCTGGGAAGAGATAATATCAAGTGTTAGAGGAGACATCTTGGTTTTACAAATCATCTTTAAAATATCCTATTATGAGTGAGTAGACTATTTTTCTCTGAACATGTTGACATAACCAGTATCACAATTCTTCATTTACATATCCACGAGTTCTACATTTCTTTTGTCTTTGCTGTCTCTTCAGTATAATTACTCACCTGGCTTTTATCTTCCCCAGACATTTATGTTCCATTTTAGCTTAGCTGCATACACTTTTTAAAAATATATAAATCCGCAGCACACTTACAAATTTACAATTTAATGTCTAGTGATGGCAGTTGAGAAATACTGATCTAATTTCTTGATGGTTCTGTTTAACTTTCATGGTATAAGGCCAGTGTTAGCATTGCAGGTCCAGACAAAACTATGTCTGAGAGTGAAAAGAGGCTACTGTTGATATTACATCAGGACGTCCAGAGACAGAGACTATTCTGGGAAAATTAGGATCTGTTGCCATCAAAACTTGACCATAGTCCTCAGACCATCTTTCCTCACTTCAGGGCTAAGTAAGGATGGAGGACACTAATTTGGTTGCCTTGAAGGGATGAGGATTGTTCAAGAAAGGAGGAAAGGAGAAAAGGAGATTCTCCCACCCTCAAAAAAATATGTAGTAGAAAAAAACATGAGTTCGAATTTGTTTTCCTGTTCTAAAAATCACTAGCTGTTGCTGAACGTTTCTTATCCTTGAGTTCTTCATTGTAAAATGGTAATGACATAAGAATGAAACAAAATGTCAGAGAAAGTGTTTAGCTCTGCCATTACCAGAAAAGACACTCAATACATTTTACTATCCTCAGGGGGTCAATGTTTGGAAATAAGAAGGCAACCGAAGGAAGGGGAGGTAACCTCATACTGAATAAGGTATGGTTCTCTTATCCAACTCATAATTCTTAATGTTGTATACATCTTTTATATTTTCCTTCATACTTTTTTTCTCAATACCTTTGCTGCCAAAAAGTATCATTTTAGTTAGGCAGAGCAATTCTTCATATTATTTTTAAATTAAGTTCATTAGAGTAACATTGATTAATACAATTATATAATTTTCAGGTGTACATTATAATTTAATATCTGTATATTCTATTGCATGTTTACCACCCAAAGTCCAGTTTCCTTCAGCTACCATATATTTGATCCCCTTTATCCATTTCACCCTCCCCCTACCCCCCTATATTTGACCCCCTTTACCCATCTACCTCCCACCTCCTCCCCAACTCCCTCCTCCCCCACTCCCTAACCACTGGTAACCACTAGTCCATGTCCATGAGTCTGTTTGTCCTGTTCCTTTGTTGCTTTTAAGTTTATATCTCGCATATAAGTATTATCATGTGATTTTCAACTTTTTCTGTCTGGCTTATTTCGCTTAGCATGATTATCTCAAGTTCTATCCATATTGTCACAAATGGCTATATTTCATCTCTTCTTATGGCTGAATAATATTCTATTGTATATATGTACCAAAGCTTCTTTAGCCAATCATCTATTGTAGGACACTTCAGTTGCTTCCATGTCCTGGTGAATAATGCTGCTATGAACATTGATGTGCAAATATCTTTATAGATATGATTTTTTAAGCCTTTGGGGTAAATATCCAGTAGAAGGATTGCTGGATCATATGGTAGATCAATTCTTAGTTTTTGAGGAACCTCTGTACTGTTTTCCGTAGTGGCTGTGCCAATTTGCAGTCCTACCAACAGTGCATGAGAGTTCCTATTTTTCCACATCCTCTCCAGCATTTGTTATTACTTGCCCTGTTGATTATAGCTATTCTAACAGGTGTGAGATGGTATCTCACTGTGGTTTTGATTTGCATTTCTCTAATAGCTAACGATGTTGAGCATGTTTTCATGTTCATTGGCCATTTGTATGTCCTTTGGGAAGAAGTGTCTGCTCAGATCTTCTGCTCATTTTTTGATTGGATCATTTGTTTTTTTGTTGTTATTGAGTCATATGAGTTCTTTATACATTTTGGATATTAGGCCTTTATTGGAGGCATTGCTTGCAAATATATTTTACCATTCGGATGGTTGTCTCTTTACCTTGTTGACGGTTTCTTTTACTGAGCAGAAGCCTTTTAGTTTGATGTAGTCCCATTTATTTATTTTTACTTTCACTTCCTTTGCCTTTGAGGTCAAATTCATAAAATCCTATTTAAGTCCAAGCTCCTTGAGCTTCATCTTCTATGTTTTCTTCTATGCATTTTATTGTTTCAGGTCTTATATTCAGGTTCTTAATCCATTTTAAGTTAACTTTAGTGTGCAGTGATAGACAACAGTCTAGCTTTCCAGTTTTCCCAGCATCATTTATTGAAGAGACTTTCCTTTCTTCACTATATGTTTTTGGCTTTTTTTGTCGAAAATTATTTGCCCATATATATATGAATTTACTTCTGGATTCTCGATTCTGTTCCACTGGTCCATGTGTCTGTTTTGCTGCCAATACCATGCCATTTTGATAACTGTTGCTTTGTAACATAATTTGAAGTTGAGCAGAGTGATGCCTCCAGCCTCGTTCTTTTTTTACTCAGGATGGCTTTAGCAATTGGGGTTTTTTGGAGCAATTATTATTATACTCATATTAAAGACAAAGAAACTGAAGCTCAGAGAAGTTCATGTATTTGACAAAGTTTTCATGGTTATTAAATGTTAGTTGCAGGACGTAAACTCAAGTATCTTGAGTCTTAGTCTAGGACTTTTTCCAATGTGTCAGGTTCTCCCTGACTCTTTCAGGTGAATGGATGGGGAATTAATTAATTCTGGTCCCAGGCTTGAGATAATATACTGATTCAAAAAGAACCTTTAAATAAATTATTTAAGATGCATTTTCTTGTATGATATGCTTTGTTTTATATATTTTTTGACACACCCAAGGTGTTGATTATGATTCTAGAAGCTAAAGGATAAAATCACAATCTTTTCATTATCTGCATGTATATTACATATTTATGTTTATTCTAAAACGAATGGTCAATTCTGCAGTTGCTTTTCCCTGAATGTTAGATACACCTCAGATAGTTTTCCTTCAACCTTCTTTTCTATGAAAGCAATTATACTCTGGGAATGCTAGTATTACATCCAAAATGGAATTAGTAATTTTAATCTGTGACAAAAGCACATTATCTCAAAGGCAAATGAAAAGTAAATCATGGGCCAACTATTGTTTAGGATTATTCTCCAGTGCCTTCTTCAATTGATAGCAGGAGAAATCTATAATTAGTCTTAAAAATTTTGAAGCTTAATAATCAGACTGCAAGTTTTTCAGTACAGAAGAGGAAACAGGTGGACAATGTTCTGAGTCAATGGAAGTAGCTCGTGCCTCTCCAAGGGAGTGGGTTTATCCTGAGCACAGTGAGGGAAAGAGACACCCATATGGCTGCAGATTCAGCCCAAAAAGCTCTGAAGTACCTCAGATTGGGATGCAGATATTTTTGAAATATAAAACATTCATATATCCCTTCAACTCCTCAGTCAAAAGTCAAAACACACACACATCAGTGTGTCTATGATCTGTTGGTATGCATAGGGCTTCTGTTTTGCATCCAAGTGCTGAGTTTCGTTGAAGGAAGTGGTCATATGTCATGGAGAAAGCAGGAGAATGGAAAGGTGTCATGACATATTTTTCTAGCCTGGCTCTTTGGACTAGAATTGGGCTGTTGGGATCAGTAAGGAAAAGCTCAAAGTTGGACAAACTGTTTCATAAAGAGTTTCTAAAAGTTTGGATATATTGGAACTGTTTTGGGACCCATTCTTTTTGACTTTTTGTGAAATGCAGTCCTGCTCTGGCATCCCGAAGTTTAATGGCTTTAAGAACTTCAGGAATCAGCAGGTGGGATAGATTTGGGGTTGGTAGAAGCAATTTTAAGCTTCTTCAGTAAGGTTCAATGAAATGGTGGGAGAGAGATGTTAGATGCTGCCAGATGACTACAGGTAATGAAGACTGATCAAATGAAAATATTGGTGGCATCTATTTGGGAGTACTAGAAGTAATCAGAGAACATTTTTAAATAGGTTTACATTCTTAATGGAGCCATCATAATTTGTATAGGTATATATACACACTGGTGAAACAAAGTTAAAATTCATTTGTGATAAAATAACACATATATATGTGTATGTGCATATAACCTAAAATTATGACTTTCTTTGGAAGAATATGTTTATTATAAAAAGACTTTTAAATTAATTAAATGAATCTTTGATGGTTATATTTGTTGTCTATAAAGTATGGGACTTTAAAACTTAGTGTTTAGTCAGAGGCGACTGTCTACAACCAGTTATAACATGACAGTAAATGTCTGTGTTAAAACTTTCAAATTGTAATTACAACATATTGCTTCAGGTAGCAATTTCTGAAAGAAGTTGCCACATAAACTCCACTTAGTCTGAATCTATACTCACCATTTTTCCCACTGAGGAAAAATTCCGTACCAGGGCTATATTAAATAACCAAGTGTCCAAAACCAGCTATAACCTCCCATAGTAAACAACTAGACAACTGAACAAAAGAGTGAAATAATTGTTTTTAGTGGCTGGAGAACAAGCAGCACAGGACTGCGATCCTTGTGAGAAAAGAAGTAACTTATAAACTCTATGATCTTCTTGGCTTTTTACTCAGAGTCGATTTCCAACTGCAGGCACAGAAAGGGAAACCCAAACAGATCTTGGAAGTACTGCTGACTTGAGAAGATGGAAGTCAGAGTTTGGGGAGGCTGAGACAAGTTTGGAGGTTACCAGGTAGAGTTTTGAAAAGGAGGGTACTTTATAAGAAAAAAGTTCCGTTAAGAACTATGCTGCCCGTAAATAGAAGAAAGCTTGACAAAGATGGACCAAGAATGTCACTGTAAATGAAAATATTCCCAGAGCTCATAAAGGGGCAAAGACACTTGAGCTCTGACCATCCAGAATGGAGAGCTCTTGATGATCATCTGGGAAATTTGATGGAGAGCCCAGGAGTTCTGCCTTAGAAGCAAAAGTGAACTAACACTGGAGTGGAGGCTATTTCAGATTGACCCTAGCAAGATATATAAATAGACCTCAAAGATGATAAAACTGATCTGCAACATTTAACTCTGTAAAGGAAGAAAACAACATCTAAGCAACTAATAACATAAAATTCATAATATTCAGCATTCAATAAAAAAGTTAATAAACAAGCCAAGAAGAAGGAAAATGGGACTAATTACCAGGGAACAAATTAGTCAATAGAAAAAACACAGAAATGACAATGTTGTTAGAATTAGCAAAGAGGTTAAAAACATGGAATATAGCAAAGGGAGAAACGTAAACTATTAAAAAGAATCAAATGAAATTAGGAATGAAAAATACAATATATGAAAATAAAGAAATGGTAGCTCCAAATTTTTCAAATTTAATGAAAATTATAAGCCCAAAGTTCCTAAAAGCATGAGACCCAAAGCAAGATGAACACACACATGCTAACAGATATAACAAGGTTTATCCTAATCAAATATCTAAAAACTACTGAAAAAGAATATTTTAAAAACAGCTAAAGAAAAAAGACATGATATACAGAGAAACAAAGACAAATTACAGTAGATTTCTTGTAATAATACAAACCAAAGGACAGTAGAATGACATTTTCAAAGTACTAAACAAAAAAATCTTTCAATCTAAAAATCTAGAAACAACAGTATTGTTCCTCAAAATAAAGCCAGATAGACATATTTCAGAAAAAAAATTTAAAAAATTTGTTACCAGCAGATCTGAATCACAATAAATGTTATAGGAAGTTCTTCAGGTGGAGAGGAAATGATACCACCTGGAAATATAGATCAATATAGAGAAAAGAAGAGCAGTAGTAGTAAAGCTAAATATATGTTCAAATATAAAGGTTTTCCCCCTTGATTTTTAGTATCTTTTAAAAGTATTTAATTGCTTAAACAAAAATGATACAATGCATATTTTGAATGTATAACATATGTAGAAGTAAAATGTATAACAACGATAGCACAAGGAGAGAAGGGAGAAGCAAAAGAAGATACACAAATGACCAATAAACACATGAAAATATGCTCAACATCATTAGTTATTAGGCAAATGCAAATGAAAACCATTATGAAACACTAACACACACTTACTAGATTGTCTAAATTTAAAAAGATTGACTATACCAAGTGCTGGCCAGTGTATAGAACAACTGAAAGTGTCATACATTGATTTGGGTGATATAAATGGTAAAATCACTTTGGAAAATAGTTTTAGAGATTCTTATAAAATTAAACATACACTTACAACATAATTTAGAAATTCCACTCTTGAATTTTTACCCAAGAAAAATGGAAAGCGAAATTCACATAGACTTGTACATGAATGTTCACAGCACCTTTACTCATAATAGGCTGAAAATAACCCAGGTGTCCATCAAAAGGTGATGAATAAACAAATGATGGTATATTTATACATGGAATGCTACTCATCAGAAAAAGGAATAAAAGTACTGTGCATGCAACAACATAGATGAATCTCAAAAAATATTATGTTGGGTTAAAGGAACCAAATCCAAAGAGTACATACTATGTGATTTCATTTCTATGAACCTAAAGAAAAGACACTAATTTAAAGTGACAGAATAAAAATCAATGGTTACCTGCGAATAAAATGCTGAGAGGTGGGAGGTGGCCAAGGTTCATAACTTGGGACACAAGAACTTTCAGAGGCAATGAACATACACTATATATTGATGACAGTATTTATATTGTAAATACTTTGTCAAAACTCAGTGAAATGTATATTTTAAATGGGTGTATTTTACATATGTAAATTATACCTCAATAAAGTTGATTAAAATATGCCATCAATAAAGCAGAAAGGAAAATAATTTACTTCTATTTGGCTGAAGAGTGAAAACATTTTGAAGAGTTCTATGGTGTACTTGGCCAGGCCTGCTTTAAGCTTGTTCACTACAGGAAAGTACAAAAATATGTAACTATGGCAAGAGAGTAATTGTGTTCATTCACTAATTTGTATCCTTAATTTTGTATATCCTATTAGTGCTTATATCTGGTTGAAGTAAAAGCATCCTTAAATTAATTTGGCATTGTCCTTCTTGCTCATTTTAGAAACAGATCCAATGGAATGACTAAGTAATAAAATCTCAGAATGGTAAATACCTAGAAATTACTTTTCCTAGTATCTGAGGCCAAAGAAGATAAAATTACTGTCCAAAGTCACAAAACTAGTGAAAGGCAAAGACTTGATTTTTAAGCTGAAAATTTTGCTTTTAATTGTTATTAAATTTTATAATACTACCCTTTCTTCCTGCATCTTGTTACTCTGTCCTTGTCCATTCTGCTCTTGTATCTTCCTAGATAGGGGTTTCTTGCCTTCTTCATGCTGTTTTATCCTGTTCTTATATCTGTGCCTTTGTTCATATTACTCTTTCAGCTGGAGTGTCCTTTTGACTCTCAGAAAATTCAGATGATGAAGAAAAGGTGCCATACTGTTAGAGTACTACACTGTGTTTCTCTTTCTCAATAAAAAATATGTTATTATACTTAATAAAATGCATTCATCTATGTTATTTTAATCTAAATCTTTATGTCCATCACTTGTGTTATGGACTGAATTGTGTTCCTCCAAAATGTGTATGTTAAAGCTCTAACCCTCAATGTGATTGTATTTGGAGATAGAAACTTGAAAGAGATGATTAAGGTTGAGCAAAATTATCAAGGTGGGGCCCTAATCCAACAGGACTGGTGTCTTTATAAGAAGAGGAAGAGACACCAGGAGTGCACATGCATGGAGAAAAGTTCAGGTGAGGCCATCTACCAGCCAAGGAGAGAGGCCTCAGGAAAGATCAACCCTGCAAGGACCTTGATCTTTGATTTCTAGCCTTCAAAACTGTGAAAAAATAAATTTCTGTTTAAGCTACCTAGTCTGTGATATTTTATTCTGGCAGCCCTACCAGACTAATACAATTCTTTTTTGAGTTCTTTCTTAGAATTCATCTATTCCAAGAAAATATATCTAAACCATGCTTAGTGTTCCTTCTACCTTTAGTATCTATTTTGTAATTTATTATGTTTTATTTGCTTTAGTTTTTTTATAGGTAATTATGTCATGAACTATATCTATAAGAATGCTTTTAGAATTTATTATTTAGTGTCCATAGGCACTTCTATTGTAAAGTGGAATTATTTGTTACATTGACTTGAGGTTTATAAAGCCTGAGTATAGGCATTGCTTTATGATTGTAAGCTGTTTGAATTGTACAATTGATTTGCTTATCAAAGACTCATTCTCAGTCAATATATTTATAAAAACAATGTCCAATAAAATACAAGGTCTCAAAAAGTTATTATTTTTCATAGCACAATGGAAACAAGACCCTAATAAGTATATTTCCTCCTCTTTTAGATGTCCTTTATATACAAATTATTTTAGAATTCTTTAGACATATAAGCATGCCTCATCTCCTGTGAAGGCACACAGTACATCTTTGATTCCTTTTGTATTATATTACTTATTGAAGAGAAGAAGGAAAGAAGAAGGGAAGGAGTATAGAAAGGAAGAAAGGGAGGAAGGAAGGAAATAAAGAAGGAAATGATAGCTTTATACTCCAACATTTTCTACATGTTCTTTATAGCCATTTCAAATCTAGGGTATGAGTTAGTGAAAGACCCAGATAATGTGTATTATTAGGTAGAGGGTGGGATGTTCAAATTCAGGATTAAGGGTGAGTGGGAGTAAAATAGTTCTGCATTAGGGAGGCTGAGGGAGAAAATTATTGAAGAAAAAGAGCATGAAGATGGAATGTGGCTGATTGGAGAAATTAAAGGGAAGAGAGGAAGACCAGGTGATTGAGGAAGATCAAGGATTGAGATGGAGAGAAGTACTAGGTTTTGATAAAGAGCATTGGAAAAGATATATGTCTAACAAGTAGTATTTGAATACTGTGCATTTCTCTATCTCTGAAATAATCACTAAAATGTACATTACTGTCTAAAATTTTTGGACATATAAAGTTCTGTTAAATATTGAGGAAGAGAACATGAGGAAAACCTTCAGTGTTACATAAGTAGAAAGAATGCATAAATCTAGAAATCTCCACAGTATTCCTGATTGTAATGAAAATCAAGAGCTATTTAAAATATTTAAAATAGCAACATGAGAGTACTGTCATATACCATGCTACCTGATTCTTTGATTTGTTGTTTAGCAAGGTATTTGAAAGACTACCACATTAGAGCAAAACTCTGGGATCAAATTTAAGTAAATAAAAAGAATGTCAAATAATTGTTAATCACCAACATGGAAACTGCTTTTAAATCATTTGAAGGACAGCATATTTTATTGCTCCACTCTAGTGGAAATTATTTTTATTAAATAAAGCTGAATTTACAGAAGTGTTTCAGAAAATATATAATGTCTCTGAAGTATTTCACTTTATGAATATACCACAATTTGTTTATCCATTCACTTATTGAGAGAAACCTGGGTTATTTCTAGTATTTGGTTGTTATGAATAAAATTTCTATGAACCTTCATGTATAAATCCTCTTGTGGATATATGTTTTCATTTTTCTTGTATAAATGCAGAGGAAGGAATAATAGATCGTATGGTAAATAGATGTTTGACTTTACATGAAAATGTAAAACTGTTTATTTGTATCATTTAACACTTCCAAAAACACTGCACAAAAGTTCCAGTTGCTCCACATACTTGTCAACACTTGGCATTATATCTTTTTAACAATAGCTGTTCCAGTGGCTGAGTGGTGATATCTCATTGTGGTTTTAATTCATGTTTATAATTAATGGTTTTGAATATCTTCTAATGTCCTTATTAATAATTCATAATATTTTTTGGTGAAGTATCTGCTCAGGACTTGTCATTTTCTAAAGTGTGTGTGTGTGTGTGTGTGTGTGTGTGTGTGTGTCTTCTAATTATTAACATTTTAAAGTTCTTTGTAAATTCTTGACACAACTTCCTTGTCAGATATGTGTACTGTATTTTCTCATATGGCTTGTCATTTTGTTTCTTAATGATGCCATTCAGAGAGTAGAAGTTTTTAATTTTATCCAATTTATCAATTTTCTCTTATGGTTCATGTCTTTGGTATCTTTCCTAAAAAAATCTTTGTTTACTACAAATATATTCTGAATATTCTTATTTATTTTCTCCTAGCTTTTATGTTAAGTCTATGATCCATTTCAAGTTAATTATTGCATATGGTGTGAAATCAAGGTTCATAATTTTTCCATGTGCATATGTAATTGTTTTAGCAATATTTGTTGAGAAGAATTTCCTTTCGTATTGAATTATCTTGGTGACTTTATTAAATAATATTTGCCTGTTCTATGTGTGGTCTCTTTCTGGACACTTTTCTGTTCCTTTGATCTATAGTATATCCTCACACTTCACTCTCTCAATGCAGTATTAAGTCTTGAAATCAAGTTATGTAAGTCCTCCAACTTTGTTCCTGTACAAAATTGTTTTGGCTATTCTACATTTCTTGTACATATATATACAAAAAAAATGTGTGTCGTAAAATCTAGCATTTGTGTGTGTGTGTGTGTGTGTGTGTGTGTGTGTGTGTGTGTTACAATCATCTTGTCAATTTCTACAAAAAGCCTCTGGGATTCTTGAATGTAATTGTGTTGAATCTATAGATCAATTTATGGAAAATGGGCATCTTAATAATATGGAGTCTTCCAATCAAGCCTTATGAGATACCTATCCATTTATTTAGGTCTTTAAATTTTATCAGCAGTGTTTTGCATTTTCAAAGATCCAACATACCTTTTGTTAAATTTATTCCCAAGTGTTTTATGTTTTTGATGATTTTATACCTGGTAATTTTAAATCTTAATTTTCCAATTACCTGTTTTGGGTATATAAGAATATAATTTATTTCTGTTAATTGACCTTGAGTTCTGAGACTTTCATAAACTTATCAACTTCTGGTAGCTGTTTCATTGATTCCTTGGAATATGTTATGCATTCAAGCACAACATCTGTAAATAGCAACACTTCTAGTCCCTTCTTTACAATCTGTATATCTTTTGTTTTCCTTGCCTTATAGTACTTCCAGAACTATTAAGTAGGAGTGGAAGAGTAGACATCTTTGCCTTGTTCCTGATCTTAGAGAGCATTGTTCAATATTTCATTGTTAACTGTAATGTTAGCTGTGGGTTTTCCTTAGATGCCCTTTATTAAATTGAGGAAGTTGCCTTCTATGCCTATTTTGCTAAAAGTCTTTATCATGAATGGTGTTTAATTTTTATCAAATAATTTTTCTTCATCATTGAAATAATATTGTTTTTTTCTTTATTCTGTTAGTTTGGTTACTTACATTAATTGACTTTTGACTTTTGAATCAACCTTGCATTCCTGGGATAAACCTCATTTGGTCTTAACGTACTATCTTTATTTTGTTGTATCTTATTGGCTCATATTTGTTGAAAATTCTTGCATCTTTATTCAGGAAGGATGTTATTCTGTTAATTTGAAGACTGAGATTTCACGATTTATTTATTGTGACCTACTTTATCTTATTTTGCCCAATCCAATTGCCGATCTGTACCAGATTATTCATTTTGTTTAAACTAATAGCTTCCATGGTGGATTCTATGCTCCCCCACTCTGTACTCTTGCCTCCTAACTAATTTTATCTGTCCTATTACCAGTTGCAGAAAATCCACACTCTCTATCAATGTATTTGCTCAAAATTTACATTAAGAACTAAATCTTCACTTTAAATACCTCAATGTGTTCCTTGTACCCTTGTTCTAGGATCTCTTTAGATGTATTAACTAATAACTTATTGTTAACATACTAAATTTCATATCTGATCTGAGGTATTTTCACATGGATTTTACACAAATACCTTAAGTTAAATGTTTCTCTCCTTTTACTCAGACCCAATCATCTCCTTCTCCTTCTCTATCTGTTATTGACAATTCCATACATTTTATTACCCAAATCAGAAAATGTGGTTCTCTCTTTCTTTCATTTTCTATTTTTGATTGATGACCCTATTTTGCCAATTCTATATCTTAAAAATCCCTCAAATCTACTTCCTCTTCTGCATTCTCTGTCATTGTCTTCAGATGCTCAACATTTCTCTCCTAGATCACCGACATCATCCTCTAACTGGCTTCTTTTCCACAGTCAACCTGTCCACACTGTCACTAGATTGATCTTCCTGAAAAGCAAGCTTGCTTTTTTGCTTAAAATTATTTAACGACTCCTTTTTTTGCCTTTAGAATAAAACATGAAATCTTTAGTACAATTCTCAAATTCTTCAAGATCTTTTCCCTATTAAGGAAATGTACAAAACAGGTTTGAGCTGAAAATGAATTCCACATAACTTAGCAAAGCGAAAAATCAATACAACTTTTGTGCAATAACCTTAGTCAATATGGCCCTCACTATCACAACTAAGAGTTTTACATGTAGTTTAGCACAGCAAAGATGGTGGGAATTATCTTATTCCCAATGTCGTGTAGGCCAGGATTTAAAAAATTTTGTCAAGATATTAACATTTATTTGGCTCTAAATGTATTTTAGTTTGTGTGAAGCAAAAAGTCCCATGGCCCTGATGGAAAATATGTCTTAATCATATTCATATAAAAAACTAGGCTACATTTGATGAAATGTTAATGATTTGAATTAAAAAATTATTGTTTCAAATGTCTCTTCATTCCTAATTCCTTACCCTGGTTCCTAGGTCAGAAACAATTCATTCTTTTTGGCTCTGACAACCCCTTCAAGCTAACACTGCCTTGCTTTGCGATTATTTTTTTCTATATCTGTTTCCACAAAAAGTTGAAGTTTTTGAAGCAAGGACATAATAATGTTTTGTGCAGAGTCTGGCTCAAAGATGCAATTTAATAAATATAAATTAAGTTCATACCAAGACTAAAAGTAGAAGAGTGCAGACATGGAGCTATTACAAACATGAACATCATAAAAACCAACTTTGGAAACTCTAGAATGTTATTCTGTGTCTCCCCAAATCCAGAGTCTCATGGATCAAATATTTAAGTAATTTTTACTGAACTTTAATGGGATAATTCTTATGTCTTGCCAACAAAGTCAATTCAGCTTTCGGTTTTTCTATCTTCTTAGACTTAAGGTACTTGATTTTGGTATGGTATTATTTTTTATTGTTTGTTAAATTGGTTTACTTTTTTGAAAGAAAATATTGTTTTTTTTTCTTATTTATTTTGTCTAGCAATAACTACACAAAGGAAATTAAATCAAGTTTTTTTTTTCATATGGGTGGAGAAAATTTTAATGAGCAATTTCAAATACATTTTGCATATGGCCAACATATTTAAAATATTCATTTGCTTTTTCTTTAATCTTGGATATAAGAAAGACATCATAAAAGCAAAATCCTAACAGATGCATGATCTTCACATGTGGTTTATGAGCACAGATCACTAATGACTAATACCAACTTGTTTATTATTTCCATCTTTTGTGGAAACTTTGATGAATAGAAAGTTAGATCATGAGCCAATTGTAGTTTTCTTGAAAATAAGCAATTTGTATTATGGTAACAGAAATAAATACACAAATTTTTGAGGCACATCACTATACTAGATTTGTGTTAAAACTGTTGTTGGTCTACATCAAAATCCTCTTTGATAAATTCAGTTGTTAAAGTGAGTGAAATAGAACCCCTAGCACATGTCACTCTGACATGTTAATCCATGTATAAACAAGCAAATTGGTAGGTTCATACCCAATATCAGGATGAAACTACAAGATTCAAACTATCTTGTAAATTTAGAGGACATAGATATTTATACCATTGTGATATTTGGGAAATTGTGCTTTTATATATTTTTTTGTATTAACTAAATGTTTTTGGACAAGTATCTACATGGTCTCTGAGTCTGTATTTTTATCTGTGAAATGTGAAACTATGTCTGCTTCACCCACGTTAGTTAATCTAGTAAATATTTATTTAGCTCCTATTATGGGACATACATTTTTCTAGGTATTTATGTTATATAACAAAAGAGACACAAATGAGTAAGGAGACACCTAACAAATAAATAAGCAAATCATGATAAATAAGCCATTTGGCAAGTTAAAAGATGGGAAGTGTAGGAAAAAATAGAGCAGGGTAAAGGCAGAAAGTTCCTTGTGGGAAGAAGGGTGGGATTATTGCAGTTTAAAATAGAATTGTCAGGGTAGGCTTCATTAAGAAGGTGGCATCTGAAGAAAGACTCAATACATACAAGGGAGTCAGCCTTCAGAGAACAATTCCAGGTTGAGGGATTTACAGAGTCAAAAGCACTAAGGTAAGTTCTGTGAGTTGGCAGAACAGCAAGGAGGCCACTGTGGCTAGAAAGTAGTGGGGGGCAAAGCAGTAGAAATCAGAGAGAAAAGGAGGACCAGGATACAGACTGATCACGTAAAGTCTTGTAGGCCATGGTAAGGATTTTGCTTTAATTCTAGAGGGAGATGACCAGACTTGGAAGGATTTAATGAGGAATGATATGATTTGAATTAGACTTTAAAAGGACCATTGTGAATATTGTCTTGAGGCTGTATTATAGAGGGCAAGAGTAGAAGAACGGAGACCATTTGGAGGCTTATGGGAGTCATCTGAGAGAGATAATATTAACCAATAGACTAAGATGCTAGCACTGGACGTGAAGTAAAGTGCTCGTATTGTAGGTATGTTTTGAAGGCAGAGCTAACAGCATCTTCTAACAGATTGAATGTGAGATGTGAGAGGAAATAGAGTCAGGGTTTCTCCAATAATTTGACCTGAACAACTGAAATGATGGATTTTACATCTATTCACATAGCGAAACTGCAAGTGTAGTAAGTTTTTGGGAGGAACATAAAACAATTCAGTTTTGGTTAAGACTGAGATGTCTATTTGACATCTTATTTAGAATAATCTAAATTATACTACAGAGAGTGCTTCTTGGCCTTTTGGTTAAGATCAGGTGTAAATTATGCTATAGTTAAAACTAAGTGTCAACATATCAGTGGCTTAATACATTAAAGGGTTACTTCTCACTTATGTTGCACATAAAACATGGATAAGTAAAGGCTCTGCTACACACATAGACTCCGGGACAAAAGCTTATGGAAGCACTGTCATATTTTAACTGCATTGTAAATACATGCAGTAAATACATCCAGAGTCATGAAACAGGGGAGAGAAAAACTAGAGAGTCATGCTTTGGCTCCTAATATATTATCCCAGTAACACCAATCACTTCCTTTCACTGCCCATTGACTAAAGCTAGTGATATGGCATTACTTGAATGCAAGGGAGTGAAAAAAACTGACTTTGATATAAGAGCAGGTACTCAGGTGACAGGTCTGTTCTTGTGATATGAATTTAAGAGCGATTGGCCATGTGTATAGTATTTAAGTCCAGGAGATTGTGAAGTTATCAAGGATTAAACAGAGGAGAGAAAAAGAAGAATTGAGCCCTGGGTTGCTCCAATGTTGATAGATGTGGGAAATGAAGACATAAGAGCAAAGGATAGTGACAAGTGAGGTAGGAGGAAAGCCAAGATACTTGGGTGCACTACAATTCAAGTGAAGAAAGGGTGTCAAGGGGGAAAGAGAGTGATGGACTATGATAAATGCTACTGACATTTCCAGTAAGATGAGAACTGAGAACTGACCATTGTGTTGGCAGGCAGAGCTCACTGGTGTCCTCCATCTCTTGGAGGAATGATGAAAACCTTCCTGGAGTGGATTTAAGGGAGAATGGGAGTAGAGGAATTGAAGATAATAAGTTTAGCAACTCTTGAGAAAATTTAATTTAAAGGATAAAAGAAATGGAGTGGCAGCTAAAGAAGGAAGAGGGATTAAGAATATGATTTTTAAAAATGGGAACAATAGTAACCCGTGTGTATGCTAATAAATAAAGATTGATGACATATGAGAGAGGGGCAAAAGTTGATGAAGCGATGCTCTTGAACAAAGGGGAGTAGATATGTCTACTGCATAAATAGAAGAACTGATTGGCTTTTCCTGGAATTATGGAGTGCATATCCCTAGTGACAAGCAGGAAGGCAGAATTGAAGAGTGAGGAGTGGTGATGGAGGTCCCTGCAAATTTGGTGATACTTGTGTGCAGGTGTCTATGGAAGTTGGATTTGGCACAAACACCAAAAAGAATGAGCTTCAAAGTAATAGATGAATATATAATTATAACTTTGCTGTTAGATTTTAAAGCTTAACATTAGCAAAAACTGAAACTGCCAATTAAATGTCCAAAAGGCAGATAGGAGGCAAGGCTAATCCGGAAGAAGACAGAGCCTATCTGGAGTCTCTTGGAATAGAAGAGTATGCAGGCTTTCTGGACCAATTACCTCTACAGAGAAGCTTTTCACCATAGAAACATGAGGAGAGTAAAGATGATCTTAAATTATTCCTACCGAAAGATGAATTAAGAATTGAATGGGTATAGATGTATACCTCTATTGCTAGAATATGTTTACATTGCTGTGTTAGTTTCTAAATTAACCTATATCCAATAGTTACAGTAATTTATTAACTCAGTCATATGGGCTTCATTTGTATGTGTCACACACAAACTAACAACGGCCATTCACAAAGGTCAGGGATTTGGGACTCAGAGGCTGCATTTAGGAGAACTGTATCTTCTAAATTATATCATTTATATATTTACCTGAAAACATTTACTTTCTGTTCTGCAATAATAATAACTTCCTAATATAGAATAAAAGAAACGTTTTTAGGCCCAGAGTGTTGCCCAGAATCCTGACAGACTACTGACAGTTCTGTTGCCTTAGAGATTATCATTTTTGGGGGCGGAGACAAAATTAAACTATGCAGAGATTTGTGCTAGTGTGTGTATTTTCCTGATTAATTCAAATTAGCAGTAATTGACCAAGTAACTCTGTGAATTATGGGAATTTCTCCAACCTTTTGGACCCACAAAAAACATTTTCTCTTAAATTATTAGCTGCTATATCATGAAGCTGCCATGTTCTGGAAAGTCAAATTATTTTGCTGCTATAGTTCTAAACATGTCCAAGGATACTACTTCATCAAATCAAAGAATTGTCCAGAGCATTCCTACACTGTAAAAATTTGTACCTGGAAGATTGAAGAAAAAGATTTTAGAGGCCATGTGGTAGCCCATCATCTGTATTGCCCAAAGAAGGGAAAGACTGTGAAATGGAATTGCCAGTGGAGCCTCCCTCTGGGCTTGTCAGCAAGTCTTTTATGAAAAACGCAATTAATTCTTTCTTCTACTTCAGACCTTCTAACAGGATAACAGCTGACAAACTGCCAGGCTTTGTTGGCCAGAATAGAACCAGACATTACTATGTCATAACACTTGTCTTAAATAGGAGCTTTTATATTCTCTAACGCAGCCTTTGAAGGTTCTGAATTTTTGATGGATTTTCCTTACTTTCCTACCTTGCTTACTAGGCTTAAATTGATACACCGATCACATACAGATATTCAAAACCTTGTAGTATTTTCAAACATACATTTAAAATTCTTATAAACATAATACATGTCATGTCTACAAATAATGTGTAGAAGTGTTTATAATCAAAAGCATCAGCCCCTTGTCTCATCTTCTCCTACACATAATTCTGTTCCCTAGAGGCAACACTTTTTTTCTCTTTTAAGTATTTCCATCTTAAAATTCTTTGCTAGTTAACTTCATATATCTACGTGCTATGTATCCTATGTCATTATTTCATAATTCTCCACAGAGACATTGTTTATCAACTTCCTGATAGATGCAAATTCAGCCAGGTTGCATTCTCCACCCTCTTGCCGTCACCACCGCCACCACCACCACCACCTCCACTTTCTGGTTTCGTTACAGCACTATTTTGAGATTTCTATTGGTTATTTGTGTTATCTACTGATTATAAACAATATCTCTAGATTCCTCATCTCCCAAACTACATCATTTATATTTTCACTTATACATGTCAAGTTGTAAAACATTAGCATCGTATTCTGTACCCATAATTAATAACTTTCTGATGTATGTATAGGTTGATTTTAAAGTTGAAAATCAATGTAGTCTGGGCTGTGACTTTTTTCCTGGCTAACTTCACTCATGATCCCACTTCATTCTATATTTTGTCTCCTGAAAATTCATTGAAAACTCTTATTTGCTGATGGTACATCTCTGGTTCTTTTTGCTTTTGTGTTCTTGTAGTTTTATGCCTTCTTTGTTTCTTTACTTTTAATAAGACCTAGAGAAGGAAAGGATAAACAAATGTGCTCAGTCACTCTTGCACTGGAAGCTCCTTTTGACTTGTATTTTTATTTTCCTGATACATGCAAAAAAGAAAAGTGTTGTGCCATCAATAATCTAACTAGACTTTCATATTTCTAGTGATGCACTTTTGGAACTACAGTTTACACATATTGTCTTTTTACTTCTGAAGTTTATTATTTCATTATTGCTTTAAATTAAGTAAGAAAAGTGTTCTAATCCAAAACACTTTGAGATAGCAAATTGGAAAGCCAAGCACGTGTGTGGAAAATTAATGAAGCATATAAAAACTGACCCTTGATTTTAGTGGTCTTTTTTACTCTGATTTTCTTAAAAATATTGAAAACAAAACTGTTTTCTTTTAAAGTATTGGCATGATATCTTGATTCTTTATTTAGTCTCCTCCAATTACAGTTTATAATATGCCTGGCAAGCAATTGCCCATTCTGATATCTTTATTTGCACTGCAGGATAAGATAATAACATGCTTTCCTCTTGTCTCTGTCTTCTGTAAAGCCTGGTTTATAGTTTTCATAACTTCTTGGAACAAGTTACTATACAACATAAACATATATTCCTGTTTATTCAGAGTGACAGTTTTGTTATTGCTGTATTATGAAAACGATTGTGATTCTAAATAAAATACATTCATAAATTAAAACTAAGACCCAACTTAACTACAGTGCATATACAATCTAAAGTTTCAAGAATCTTGTTTCCCAAAATTCATCTAGCTTGAAATAGTTGCCTACAATCAAGGCAATGTCTGCATGATTCATTTTTTAACTATATCGAATTTATGTCTCACTGTTTTCTTATTGTCCTAACAGTAAAATCTTTTTGAATATTTCATTACCACCTTGTGAGGCTCAGGGCACATCTTGATGTAGCAACAGGGCAGACTGCTTTGTCCTGGACTGAAGATAAAGCTAGCTTCAAAAAAAGAGAGGTAGTGTAGCTTAGTGGTGAAGGGGCCTGGCTTGGAAAACAGGCCCTGGGTGCCAGTACTGGCTCAACCTCTTACTGACTGGGTGACCCCGGACACTTGACTTACTCTTTCTATTTTTTTCTCTTTTTCTTCAGATTAGGTAATTTTTATTATTTTATATTAAAGTTCACTGACCTCTGTAATTTTAAAATATTAAATAAATATTAAAGTTCATCTGTCATCTCTAATCTGCTCATAAGCTAATCCAGTGAAGTGTTATTTTAGATATATAGTATTCCTTTCTAGTATTCCTATTTGGTACTTTTTTATAGTTTCTATTTCCCTGCTGACATTTATTACATTTATTCATTCATCATGAGCATATTTTCTTTTATTGAGCATAGTTATAATACCTGCTTTAAAATACTTGCTTGCTAACTGCAAGGGTCCCTGTCCATTGATTGCATTTTTTCTTGAGTATGGGTTATGTTTTTCTGTTTCTTTATATATCTAGGAGTTTTGGATTGCATCCTGGACTCTACGAATGATCTGCTCTAGAGACTCTGGGATTCTTTTATATTCTTTAGAAGAGTGTTCATTTTTTGGTTTTAGCAAGTAACAAATTTGGCTAGAATCACATTTACAGTTCTGTTGCCCCTTTATTGAGTAAGAGCTAAAGTACATGTTTAGCTCTTTTAGCCATAACTGGGCTGCTTGCAGTCTGCCCTATCCATATACAGTGCGGGGTGCAGCCAGAAATTTGGGTAGAGTGTATACACAGTATTTGGAGCTGTCCCTGTCTTGCTCTCTCTTTTTCAGGATTTACTGCTCACTTAGCAGCTGCTGTGGTCACCTGAACTCTGTTCTCTCATTCTTTACACCAGAAAGACTGTTGGATTCTTTTAGAGTCCCAGATTCCCAGTGCTGGGCCAAACTAAATCCTGCCGTTAGACAAAAGCTGTAAAACTGGAGAACTCATCCAGTGCTGATCCCTTCTTTGTGCAAATTCTCCCCAACGTCAAGATTCTGCCTCTTTTGGCTTGTTCTCCAGTATTATCAGGTAGTTGCGTTTTGTATTTTGTCCAGAGTGTAGAATTATTACCTGCAGGAGGATTGATCCAATGAGAGCTCCTCAGCCATTACCAGAAGGGAGCCCTTGGTTTGTTACGACACATAGAGCTAGGGTAACTCATTTGCTTCTGCCAGTGGCATTGTATCTCAACAAGTAAATAGTGTGTTCTATGTGTTCAGTTTATCTCCTTAATAAGTACCAAGTAAATCCTTCAGTATTAGTCTGTTGCTATAGATCTAGGAAGTGTAGCTATGCTAAGGTTTAGGGTTGGCTGTTTTAAACACTTACTTATATTCATGCTGGGTTGTAGTATGCTGTAATTTAAGGGTGATGAAAGGCACTTGAACTCACCTTTTAAGGTTTATTTTTAGAGTAATGTAGAATGATGAAAGGAGAAGTTTGTTTTAAATATTCTACGTTAGTATGCTATTCATTTGTATCTCTCTATGGGTGTTCTGTCTAAAATGGTAGCCGTATGACATGTGGCTACTTAAATTTAAAATTCAGTAAAGTAAAAGTTTAGTTCTTACTTATACTATCCACATTCCAATTATATAACAGCCACTATGGCTAGAAGCTGCCATATTGAACACAGAACAGAATATTTTCTATCAGAGACAGTTTTATTGGATTAACACTATTCATCAGAGTGCTGCCTTGTAAAGCAGGCAAGTATATTTACTGGGAATTGTGTTTGTTCAGTTGGTCATCTGAAACCCATAGGTATAGAATTTATTGCCAACTAGAATCATACCTTGATAGGCACTGATGTTTACCTTCTTTTGTCACATTGGCTATTTTTCCTTTCAGGTCTGACCAACCTTGTGGATCACTTTGCTCCTGTGAAGTATCTCTATGGTCTTAAAGACAGTGATGGATTGAATGGCTTCCATTTATTGGGGACTTAACTGTATTCTAGGCACTTTGCTCGGCATTTTAGCTGCATATGTCATTTAATCATAATAATAACTTTTTGTCATAGGTTCTATTACTCTCTCCATTTTACAGGAGGGGAAAGCTAGAATTTAATTGGGAAAGAATAAGGGAAGTGGAAGAATATTTATTTTTGATATTCCCTATGAGAAACTTTCCAAATATTAAAACCTGGAGACAACATGGTTTTACTTTCATGAACAGAAATATAGCACAAAAGAATTACACAGAAATTAGTCACAATTTTTTAGACTCATATAAAAAACCTCAGTTATATTTCATGCCTTAGTCACATAAATTCCTGATCTAGGAGTGTTTGTGGAAAAATATTTATCCTCCCCTTTCTCTTTTACCTCTGTCAGATACCAAATTTCCTTTCAAATTCCCAACTTTCCTACCACAGAACATCTAATTTTGAGCCACATCTCTCTCTAGGCCCATTTTATATTCTTAACAATACAATTTTTTGTTTCTTTTTTTTTAATTTAAAGATGATTTACATTTTAATATCTCATAACAAATATGCATTTGTATGTTATAAACTTCTTTGTTCTACATGAAAGAATTTCTTGGCTAAATTTATTTACTTTCATTTAGAAAGTTTTATTTTTTTTATTAGCATGTATTGATTTTTTTTTCATCGATTGCTCCTCTGCTATTATCCTTTCTTATAATGTTATGTAAAAAAATGTTTCAATCTTTTTGAACTCTTAAATTTAACATAGGAATAAATGTTTACTTATCTAAGGTAGTGACCCCTCCAGGAAAGGAAGCATGGAGGTCACAATGCTGAAGCCAGAGCATACAACCACTTTCTTTCCCTGTTTTTATCTCTCACATACTGTGTCCCCATAAAATGTGTCTTTGTGGTGTCACTAACTCTGACTTCGTCAGCTCTCTTTGGAAACAGAATGAACTGATGTTCTAAAGCTCCTTTAGACCTATTTTTAAAATAAAAGAGTAACATCTGTAAAATATATTTTGCCCAGCAAAGGAAAACATGACATTTATTATTGTGACACACCTTTTCTTAGATGTGAATATTAGAAAAATAAAAAAAAAATATTAATAAAGAGTAATTAATAAAATCTCACAAAATATTAAAATCTGATTACAATTAGAAATACAAATACAAAAATTTTACACTGGCCTTTGGCCTCAAATAAATGAAGTGAACTTATCCCCATCAAAATGTTCTTTATTTATGATAGAGCCATCACATAAAAGAAGAAAAGTCTGCAGAAAGATCCTGTAGGTTGAAATCACTGAACAATATTTATTTGTATTTAGAGACAAAAACAGAAGAACCTTCACAATTCCATCATTAACCACAAAAAACAATAGTTTTAGAAACATGCAAATTTCCTTTGATATTCAGCTGCAAGGAGCTCTTTGAAAAAATTTTCCAGCCATTCTTATTTTGGAGATGCAGCTGGGTAACTATCCACATGTGGGAGAAACAGGAAGGCCTTGTTTCCTTAACGTTTTCCCACTTGGCTCTTCAAAGAGAGTGTGAAAATATTTTTGTAAAAGGATGGAATTCCCTGGGTTTCCTAATTGTTTCCTAAAATTTACTCTGCATTAAAGTGTTACATTTCTCTCCCTGGGTGGAAAACCTGTGTTTCTGATTGTTCAATTTTTTTTTTTAATTCAAAGAAAATTTTAATGATTATTTGATGAATAAGCACTTTAATACATAAAATTGTAGTTGATTTTTGTGAGGCTCATAGAAGGTCAATTTATTACCTATTGAAAGAGTTGAGGGAAAAAATACCTTAGAAAATTAGAAGAATCAATCACTCTAGAAATAAATTTCTACATCATTGGAAATAAATTTCTAATTTAAGGTGATTTATGATTTACTTCTTTGTATTTTAACTTTTTCAATAATGAATATTTGTTATTTGTGTGGTAAAGAGAGAATAAGAAAATGAAGTATTTACCTATTCTGTTTTATCTATAAGACAAGGAAGGTAGGATTTAACAACCTAAAGGACTTTAGTCTGGTCTTTAGAACATTATTCTCTCTAATAAATATATTTCACTATTCTTAGCATCATTAGATCAGTGTTATCCAGAAGAACTTTCTGTGATGATGAAGACATTCTGTACATATTACTCAATACTCTAGCCATATGTGGATAGTGGCTACTGACCACCTATAATGTAGCTATTGTGACTGAGGACCTGAATCTTTATTTAATTTTAATTAATTAAAATTGCTATAGCTATGTTGTCAAGTGGCTTCTATATTAGACTATTCAGACTTGGATATATCCAAAACAAAAATCAGTCACAAGCATATAAAAAGTATTGCAGCACTATTTGTGATTACACAAACCTCTATTTATTTACACATAGTTCTTTTGATGTTTATTTTTTCTATGAACGATTAGCTCTGTCTATAAAATGGAAGTTCACACTTACCAAAAGTAAACTAGAATTTTGCTATAATACTATTAGTTGTAGAAGAAATTAAGAACAAAAATGAAATACTACAAAAATCTTAATAATTTATAAAATTGTTACAAGCTATTGTCCTTTATTCTAATATTTCAGAAAAGCTCAGGTGTATGTTATAGACATGTTAGACTCTCTATAGCACTAGTAGTAGTGAAAGGAAATAAACTAGGAGTAAGCAAGACAGAGACTGGTGGAACTCTCAATGGTGGGACCTGAACCTCTGTGAGTACTGAGAAGTATACAGCAAGGTCGACCTTGGTTTCAATGGATGCCACTATAGAAGGAAGTATTTGTAAGTGTAAGCTAGTGTAATTAAAACAACTAGGCATTTGAATTTATGAATAGGGAGGTTTTAATCATTATTACTATTTCTGGTAGGTGCAGTGGGTTTTTGTAAGTCAAAAGGCAGAGTCAGAGAGAGACAAGGGGTGCACATTTGGTATTGGCTGAGAACTTGAAGAGTAGATTAGACTATGAGTAGAATTCATACTATTCCCAGAGGGCCAGTGGACATCTTTGACACTAGTCAGCAGACTGGTTTGTGTATTTTGGTGTTGAGGGGGAGGACAAGGGCAGTGATGGGAATAGAAACATCAATTTAAATTGCTTGTTGCCAATCTATTAATCATTTTTTAAAAGTAAGTTTCAAGAAAGAGACTGTATGTTTGGATAACCCCCATATCTCCAACACCCACATCTGGTGCAGTGCCTTGCACATTGTTGATGCTCTACAAATATTCGTTGAAGGTGTAAATACAAAGGCTTTTTTAAAGAAATTGAATGTTGTAGAGGATGGCCTTATGAACTGATCTGGATGTTGGAATAGATAATCTACAAGTTCTTCCAGCTCTGAGAAGACATGATTTTATGTATAAGTAATATTTGATGTTTTAGTTCCAGCCAAATTATCTGGATATGAAGCTAATGTAATTTCCTACAATTCTAAGCATTATTTGCAATAGCCACATAAGTATTGTTTAATCTCTTAAAAAAATTAACGAACATTTTAGCTGACTTTAATAAGGCGTCATGGATTGAAGTGCACAATAAATTCTGGCATTATGCAGTTCAATGTTTTACTCTTTATTATTTTTCAAAACTCTCTAAGAAATGAATTAAATATTTCCAGAGTCAGTTCAAAAGAAAATTAGTGAGGGAAAGTTGCTTTGGGATACATTTCATCCTCTTTAACACTTCTTTCATCTCTTTATCCACTCTTATTTCTCAGGAGGCACCCAATGTTCTCGGATTCCCTCACCTACTTTGTGGACCAACACTTGTTTGACAAATCTCTTTCATAGCTCCTATTATCACAGGTTTAAACTTGTTAGCATTGCTTACATGGCCCTCTGGGTCCTGAGCTCCACCAGCCCCTCTGACTTTGCCCTTAGGTAGGGCCATAGTGAGGCATCTTATGTTTTCTGAGTCAGTGTTTCATTACGTGTCACATCTCTTCCTCTACATGGGTTACAGTCCCTTTTCTGTTCATTGAGAGCCTTTATGATCTCTGTCTAATACCAGTATACCTGACAAATTCAATTTCATCCTGGAAGCACATCTTTTTCCCTAACCATCCCTTGTTTCCTTGCCCCCATGATAAAGTAAATTTCACTGTGCAGTAACAGTAACAATTATCATAGTGTCCTGCAGCTTAAATTTTTCTTATGGTGTGAGGCTCCAAATATACTACCAAGATATGAATAAATGAAGGACAGTGGACATAACTTAGTTCTGGAGCTCAGATGGCCACTCCAACAGAAATGTAATAAAGGTAGCAACTGGCTCTGTT
Source organism: Eidolon dupreanum (assembly GCA_028627145.1). NCBI lineage: Eukaryota > Metazoa > Chordata > Mammalia > Chiroptera > Pteropodidae > Eidolon > Eidolon dupreanum. Next base: position 51,808,611 of record CM053514.1, on the reverse strand, counting down.
TTATTTACTACTATAACCCAAGAGCTTAGAACAGTATCTGGTCTACTGTAGTCATTAAATGAATGTAACTATACATCCAATATCTTTCATAATAGAGAGACATAATATTTGCTGAATGACTGAATAGTTCAGAAGTTCTAGGTTCTGAGTTTACTGGCAATCCATGCTTGATCTTAAGGATTAATCTGTCTGTGAACTTTGCACTGAAATTTGTAAATGAAAATACTATACCATACACTTTAGGTCAACAGTCCCAAACTTTTTGGTACTAGGAACCAGTGTTCCTATGCAAATCCAATGCCTGGTGATCTGAGGTGGAGCTGAGGTGGTAATGCTAGTGCTGGGGAGCAGCTGCAAATATAGATGAAGCTTCACTCACTTGCCTGCTGCTCACCTCCTGTTGCGTGGCCCATATCCTAACAGGCCACAGATTGGTACTGGTCTGTGGCCTGGGGGTTGGGGAACTCTGCTTTAGGTAACACTCATAATTGAACCATAGATTCTTCAGGACTGGAAGGACCTTTACAAAGGCTACTTCTTACGGCAGCACTGACAATGTGCTAGGTACTGTTGTAAGCATTTTACCTATAAAACTCATTTTGATTAAATCATTGTTATGACACTGCAAGGTAGGCATTATTATCATCTCCACTTTACAGATGATGAAACTGAGGCAAAGCAAGTCTACTTGACTTCCTAAGGTCATAGAGCTAAGGAGCGCAGAGCTGGGAGTCAGCTCAGGCAGTATGGTTCCAAAGTTCCTTTTCTTAATTCCCATATAAGCTGCTCCTTTGTGATGTCTTTAGTTATTTTCTATGTTAGCCACTTCTACCTATGGGGATGCTTTTGGTTGTAAGTAACAGAAAACCCATTTCGAAATGGTTTAAATTGTGTAAAAATTTTATTGGCTCATGTAACCAAAATGATCAGAGATAGGTCAAACCCTGGGATAGCTTATGAGGGTTCTGGTTTGTTTCTCTGTGATTCTCACAGCTCCGTCTTTCTCAAGATATTAGCCTCATTCTCAACTAGATGGAAGAACTGGTAGGGAGCTGACTTTGGTTGTTCTAAGTGCCATTATGCAGAGGAAGAGACATTGTCTCCAGTTGTTCCCCAGAAGAGAAAGCATCTATCACGGAAGCCCCTGCAAATACCTTCTCTAGCTTGAAAGAAAGGTATTAGGTCACATACCATCCAGTACTAATAGGCAGTGATGGGTTTGTGCAGATCATGTATGCTTGAACTCACCTCTAGCTACAATGGTGGAGTCAGCTTTCTTTGAAGCCATATGTTCCTCATGGGACATGTGAACAAGCAAGCCAAAGGTGGTTGTTACCAAGAGATGGGGAGTAAATGGTGAGCAGAGAACTCCAATGCTCACTACATCCCTCATTTTGAGGAGGCAGACCCTCAGAGATATGTCAACATCACAAAGTCGGCTAGAGATTCATTTAGCTTTGACCTATAAATTTCTAAATCGAATTCTAACAACCTCTTAAAGATATCTTTTAAAACTATGTCTTATTGGAACTCTTTAGGGGAAATAGTATTTATCTCTAAATAATTTTTATAAAGTGAAATAATCAAACTACTAAGAAATTGGAAAATTTTAGTTATGAAGGAGAAATAGAACTGATAATTATTTAACTCACTTATATGTTCTTAGCCATACTTAATAAAAACAGTATAATATATTATAGTACAATCTGCAGTATTACTTACTACTTTAGTTTTTTTTTTTTTATTTCCCTGTGAGTCTATATGCAACTAAATGTGATTGAAAATCTCTCTGAAAAGTACGAGGATAGAATATATCACACAGAATGTCTGCTAATCAGCCCATTGCAATCTCAGTTCTGTTTCACTAAAATTGTATATGCCATGTTTAAAACTGTTCTCAAAGCTAACTCCAACAGGCATGCATTTATCTATTCATTTATTTAATGAGTTCTGTATTTATTGAGGGATAGAGTGGTATGTACTTGTCAATACTTGTTATTAGAATTCTCTGTGAATTCTCAGGATTTGTTTCCTGAGAGGCTTTCTCCTAATTTAATTTTCCTTCCCTGACTGAACCATCTTACATCCTGCCAGCAGAGAAAATTTTATAAAACCCAAATTTAGTTATACCCATTTGTTTAAATAACTTCAATGGCTTTCTAAGACATTTGGGAAAATAGTCAATGTCCTTAGAACAGCTTAAAAAAGTTTTCGCAGGATAGTTTGGATCTGACTTTTCAGTTACATCATGTGCTGCTTTCTCACACTACACCCCTAAACCTGTCCTACTGAAATTCTCACTGTGCTTTAGAGATTTTTTTAATGCTATGTATGCCTTTGTTCATGCAGGCCCGTTTTTCTGGGACATCTTTCCTAATCTTTCTCACCTACCTAAATCTCATTCATGCTTCAAAAACCAGCTTAAGTATTACTTAATCTTTAACTACTTCTGCAAATTCTTTAGGTGAAGTTACTTAACTTTGTTATATTCCCATAAAACTTGATGTAATTCTATTATTACATTTAATCCATCACGTTGTAATTTTGTTACATATCTTTCTTGTGAAACAAAAGATAATGTCAATTTTTGTAACATTGAGTTATCATTAATCAATTTATCAATGCATTAATCTGACCAAAACATTGACCAGTGGTCATTTTCTCTCAATAGTTCTAAAAAATATTTACTGAATATTTTTTCTGGGTCAAGCACTGAATTAGTATTTAGTTCCAAAATATGCCACAGAGACTTTTTTTTTTTTTTAATCCAGGTGTTTTTTGGATAGTTTTGTGTTTATTTTGGCTTTGGTGATCTTCCACAATGTATTTAAGTAAGAACTGCCTTTGCCAGAAGTTAATGGTGTAGCAGTATTTTTTTGATATCCTCCTATTTATGATGATGGCAATTCAATACTAAAATAGTTGGCATTTTCCCCTTTCCCTCCCAGATAAATCTTATGCTTCTCACATTGTTGAATGTAACAAAGTTTTAATTTTTCACATTTCTACCTGCAGATTACTCACTGCAAAATTTCCAGTTAAAAAAAAAGTACTTTTATTTTGAATGAAGATTCTTACTTGGGCTTCAGATTATGCCATTTTATAGAAGCTTTAGTGAATTACTTCAAAGTCCTCTGACTGACATATAAATCTGAAAAACATATTTCATGAAAGAAAAATTGTGGGCACTTAAGTGATATTTTAAAAAGTTCCTTTGAAGAACAAGCTTTCTGATCACAACTCCTAATTCTTAATATATCAAGACATGATGCTTTTATTTACAAATATTCTTATTTTAAATATGCACAAAGCATTAAAAGTTTATGTTATTCCCCATTATAAAAAATAATTCATTATGAGTATCAATGTAAAACTGTTAGATGACATTTCAGAATTTCTTCAATCATTTTCTAGTATATAATGAAAGTATTCATCTTCCTTCTAATTAATAATTTTAGAAGTGGACTTGAACTTTCTTTTCAAATTTGCAAGCAGTACTTTGAAGAAAATGGTTTCCTTACAAAGAGAGTTTGGATTATTCCTTCTTTACAATTATTGGTTCTTTGCCTGGAGGATGAATATATTCCACTGAAGCATAAAGAAATGCTGTCCTTACCAAATAATTATTACATCAAATAAAATTATGACAATGCAAACTATGCTTTTGGAGAAATTGAAGTTTTAAAATAATCCTAAGGAGGCTAATGCTGAATAGTCCTTTCACAAAGATTATAACTCAGCAGGGAGTCTAAGCAAGGCAGTATGAATTTTGATGACATTGGAATTTACTCTTATTTCTCTGTAAATAGATATGAAACATAGTGCCTGTGGAGTTTGTGTTTTTGGGACATCTTTCCTACTCTTTATCCTGAATGTTAGAAGACTAGGATGTAAGTAAGCTTTTAAGGTCTCTCTTCCCTTGCCCCCACCGATTCTCTGTTAAACCTTGAGGAATGTAGTCTTGCAGCACAAAGTGAAGCATTAAGGAAACAAAAAACAGAGTGTGATAGGAATGATTGTCTTAATCTGTCACTGCCAAGTGTCACAGAGTAAAAGGCCTTAGACTGCATTTGTATTTCTAAGAATTGGATTAAGGATCTCAACACACAGACACACACACACACACACACACACACACACACACACACACACAGAAAGAGTTAGCTATGTGAGGTGATGGATGTGTTACTTATCCTGATCTTGGTAATCAGTTCACAATGTATATGTATATCAAATTATCACATTGTGCACATACATACAATTATGTTTGTCAATTTTTCCTCAATAAAGCCAAGAAAAAAAAATAAATAAAAGATATCTAAGACAAAAAAGGTCTTTCCAGGAATATAGAAAAAAAATAACATTCGTCAGCCAGTTTAATCACAGACCACCTCAGCCCACTCAAACTACTAGGTCTGCTGTCCTGACATGAAGACAGTATGGCACACCATGCAGGTTGAAGTTTATGATTCTAGCCTTATTCAGACTCAGGATAAAGGCACATTTGGGATAATCCCAGACCGTCTCATTGCAGAGATAAGAAATATGTGACAAGATGACAGAGAAAGTATTAATTTGTTAGCGAGATAGAGGTTCAAATGCTATCTAATGTTAACTTTCTTGTTTTCCCTGTCGAACTGCCACATTTTCCCTACTGGGCATTGAGGGAGGGAAGCACTTCCTGCTCAGGGAAGGAAGAGCCCATGGGTGGGAACATAGAGCTTCTATAGTCTGTATTCTAAGCCATATTTTAAGCTTTCACAGTCAAGAGACATCTTGGTTTACGACTAAGAAGATTTGAGGTAGGTCCACAACCAAGGAGAATAGGTGTGTCTTCTACTCTTTATGCCAGATAAAAAAATCATCACTGGAGGTGAAGAGTTTTAAAAATAATAAGTTAGAAGTATTGTAGGGACCATACATTCTGCTTCTTCTCCGTATTAGGAGTCTGGTGTGTATGGGGTGTGGGGAGGGGTGGCATGGGGAGGACATGAGACAATTAACTTTAAGTAGGAATATTAGATTAAGTGGTCTCATGCCCCACTTTTCATCTGAAATCTTAGATAGCAGCAGCCTCATAGATATGCCATACTCTACTAGGGCAATCTCCTGGGAACAGTGAAATGATATATTGAGAGACGTGGCAGGTTGGCCAAAACATTTTGAGACTAGGAAAGTAGTAAACAGATGTGAGTGCACCATTCCAGCAATGGATACAGGGACTGGCAGTGCCAAGATGCTAGATGACTTACGCATTGGCGTTTACCTTCTGAGTATACCATATGCTCCATACATGCTGTCCAATTCCACATGAATCAAGTTACAACATTAGAAAAAAAATCTCATCATAAGATGGAGAGAAAGGGAGACTGAGAGACAGAGTCCCTGTTCTTACTGTTAAATAGGCAGGCATGAGTGACAGGAGTTAAGTAACCACAGAAACTTCCCTTGAAGACCTTCCTTAAGGACCTCCCAGGAACATCTTCCTTGTAGGGTTATACATTACCTCAAATCCTAAGGCCATTAAAGCTGCTGGCTAAACCAGCCACTAATGCATGTGCAGAAAGTACTACCTTACCCTGCCCACAACCTCAGCCTCATTATACCATCATCATAATATCATGACTATGCCTGGAAGTTCATGAATCTAATTATAACATACTGAATTCTTAGTAAGCACGTGTGTAGGAGGCAAAGTTCTGTATAGCAGTCAACTGTCAGATCATCTAGGACCTCCCATCACAGCCCAAATATAAACAGACCTTCTCACTTCTACGTTGTTATAGCTCTTTTCTCTGAAAACCCTTACCTTCCTTGGGGTGTACTCTATCTCTTATTTCTTTTAATTTTTCATCTTCCAAATTTCATAGGGCTGCAGCCTTCCTTAGCATGACCCCTCTCCTTCTAAAATATACCTTCAGTAAATCTCACTTTTTCTAAATCTTGCTGATCTGTAATTCTTTGTGGAATTGGTAGGAAAGAATCGAGGACCTCCCCACCCTCTGCCATGCCACTGGGGTGATGCCAGATTCCACAACAACCAAGCAGTAACATTACCACTACCATAGGCGGCAGTTCTCTAACTACCATTCACCTTCTTGACTCTAGGAATATTGGTTAGGAATAAAACAGGAGCACATACACCTTAAATGTGAATGGATAAAAAAATGAGATTGATTAAAAGAAATCACTGGATTGGATTGAGAAAATTAAAGTTGACTCTATTGAGACTTTTTGATATGTAGATATGAGAGTTCATGATGGATAATAAATATGTTAAGAAAATAGTTATATTTTTACAGTACTGAGAATTTTGTGTACCATTGTGTCTGAAAAATGTACATACACATAGAAGGATAATCAGCAGAGAACAAGATGGCAGGTTTTGTGTTTGTGTGTGTGTGTGTGTTCAGAATAATTGAATCTGGAAAGCAAGGGTTTGTGAAATTCATGTCAAGAATGTTGTTAGGATCAGATTAAATTCAGGCATTTTAAGGTGCATATTTATAAAACTGTATTTGGCATAGCTGAGCCAGTTATCTCTTTCCCATGTTCCTGCTGAAATACGAGAGTTTTTTTTTTTTTTAAGTTATGTTTTTCTTACGAATGAAGGGTAGTGAGCATATATGTGGTTGGGCCTGATGAGAGAGAGAGAGAGGCAGAGGGAGAGGTAGAGGCAGGGGCAGAGGCTGGGGCATGGGCAGGGGCAGGAGCAGGAGTAGGGGCAGAGATCGGGGGAGGCAGAAAGGTCCTAGGAGCAGTAGGAAGCCTCCAAACTCAGAAGATATCCTGCTAGCTTCTCTGCTCTGCTTTATCGCATAGGCCACTCTTCCATAATCATCATCTGTAAAATCCTGTAATGAATGCTTGAAACCACAAAGAAGCAAAAAGGGGATTCTCAAACACACCAAGAATCACCAGATATTTGAGAAAAATCAAATTGAGAAAATAAAACTAATGGAGAAAACAGAAAACTTAAAAATATTACCATCCTCAAAGACATTCAAGAGATAGCATATCAGTAAAACAAGAATAGAGGTTTCAAGAAATTAACAAAAGTTTAAAAAAATAAATAAAATATAATATGAGAATTGAAATATGTATCAGTGGCTAGCAAAACAAAATGTGCTAATATTAATATCAGGTAAAAATGTAATCTAAGGAGTACATAAATAGGATCACTTTCCATTTTATCCTTGTTCTAAATTAATTTCTTCACACACTATTGTTCGCCATGGGATAGAATCTGTCTTGTTCATTATAGTAACCTAGATAATTACTTTACACTTAATAAGTATAGTAACTATTTCTTTAGTTGAATTGAATTGAATCTAAATCATATGGTCTCTTTTTTTCAGTGAAGTAGACTAAAGGGGCATATAACTTAGTTGTGTGTGTGTGTGTGTGTGTGTGAGAGAGAGAGAGAGAGAGAGAGAATGAGAGAGATGGGGGAATAAATATTAGTGAAAATTTCAAACTCTTTGGTAGCAATTTCATGTATATAGTGATGCCATTTTTCCAATTCTATGCCCCATTCATATTTATTCACTTTATAACAGAGTGTCAGTTATCTCCTGAAATGCTATTCTAAATTTCTCTTTATGATTCTACTCCTAAGGTCACATAACTCACAGTTACACTGGGTCCATTAAGGCTGTGGTGACACTGGTTTTAAGTTTAGCTAGAAAAAAAATCTTTGACTTTCAGTGAGTGGAATTTCTGAGTCATACATCCTTGTCCTACTTCATATGCGGATGCATCCTTAGAAGGTGAAAGCCATTCTGAAGAGGCATTTCTGTTTTTGTCAAGGATCTCCAAAACAATTAATTATTTATTTAAAAGGCATTTTTGTCTTTGTGAAGTATTAGAATAGATTTATTCCAGGAGCCCTTGATATATTTATCACATAATTTTCTAATGAAGTTTAAAAGTCCTTAAGGAACTATCCAAGACTTAACTTTCTATTCCTGGAGGAGCCCGGTGCTACCAACAAGATTGTGGGAGAATCCTATAGAAGCTTTGCTGTGTGATAACTTTGTGACAGTATACTGACTTCTCTTGAAAGCTGAATCTATTTAGTGAAATTATATCATATAAACAAGATATAATGACTAAAAAACACCTCCAGTGGGGACAGGTAATCTTTTCTAATTTGGAGTAGACTTTAAATTTAGAACACCCACATACTGCATCAAAATACATCTAATAGCAAATTTGCAGGCTCCTGCTTTATTGGTATTATATAGATGATCCAATATACTCCAGAACTTTACAGCATGTTCTCTTTTTCCAAATCTCTGAGACTTTGACATTTCTGTTCATTCAATCTAGATTTATTGTGTCTCCTATGCACTAAGCATGGCTCTGTGTACCATGGATTCAATAATGAGTTAAAAACACTTCTGTGCCCAAGAGCTCATATTTGAGAAGGGGCGTGGAATTATAAACAGATAATTAGAAACAATCTACTGGTGCTGTTATGGAAATACACCTATAGAAATATGGAACTACTACAGAGGAAAACTTCACCTGACTTGGAGATTTAAGGAAGACTTCCTGTTGGACATAATGATGGAGGTTGAGTGAATTAGGTGAATAGTGGGCAGAAGGCCATTCTAGAGAGAGTAGACTGTATTCGTTAGTACATGGAGGCAAGAAAGCATAATATGTGAGGGATTTATGAGCAATTTGATGGAATAAGGAGCAGCAAGTGATAAACCTGGAAAGACGGTGGGCCATATGTGCAATGGCAGTTTTAACCTTATCTTGTGAGTTAGGTGGACTAACATGATCAGATTTTCACTTTAAATCTTTCCCCATCTATATGTTTAGAGGATGGATTTGAGTCTAGTTCTGGAGCCAGGTAAACCATTTAAAAGACTTACAAAGGAGGATGAGATGCTAAACTAAGAATGGAGAAGCAGGGTAGATGACATTTTTTAAGATATTAGAACAGCAGGACTTAGTATTTATACATAAGGCATAATGCAGAATATGAAGTCAAAATGATTTGAGATTTTTCATGTGGGTGACTGGATGGTTTGTAAATTAGATATTTTAATGTGGTCTGAAATGGAATACTAGTTTAAGTTTCATAAACATGCAAGTTTTGGTAAAATTCATCACCAAAGAAAGAAATTGAAGACCTCTATTTTGTGTTCCAATATATTTTCTAGAACTTAGATCCATTGGATCGTGATAATCATGAATTGAGAAACATGAGGTTATTCTCCTAGGAATTTCTCATATGTTATTGGTGGAAATGTACAATTTGTGGAAATGTACAACTATTCTAATGAATTTAAGAAAAGTGCATGGACAATGGTACATTTAGTACATTTCCACTTTGGAAAACGATTTGGCAGTTTTTTAAATAGTTAAACAAACTTACCATGTGATCTTTCTACCCCTAGTTATACTCAAGTGAAATGAAAGCATGTATCCATATAAAAACTTACATACTTATGAAAATAGCAGCTTTCCTTATAGAAGTCAAAAACTGGAAATAATCCATGTTCATCAACAAGTAATGGATAAACAAACTAGTATATCCATGCAGTGGAATACTACACAGCCAATAAAAATGAACTATTGATACATGCTATAATGTGAATGACTCTTAAATAACTATGCTGAGTGAAAGAAGCCTGACAAAAAGTAGTACATGCTGTATGGTTTCATTCATATAAAATTTTATGCAATAAAATCTAATGTGTCTTAATAGGAAGAAGATCAGTGGTTGCTAGGAGGGGTGGGGAAGAAAGGAGAGATAACAAAAAGACACAGCCAAACTTTTGGAGGTATACATATATTTCTTACTTTGGGTAATGGTATCACTGATGTATACATAAGCCAAAGCTTTTTAAACTGTATATTTCAAGCATGTGTAGTTTATTGTATACTAACTATGCCTTAATAAAATTGTAAAGAAAAAATAAGAAAAAATTCCCACCTGATTCCCAACCTATGGGTACCTCAAAAATACCTTATTAAATTCTATGAATGAGAGGATATAAATTATTTTCCCAACATAGTAACTTGCAATTCCTTGAATAAAGTAGAAACACATTACATTTTGACAAGAACAGTCTCTAACAGTAACTTTTTAAAGTAAAAGACTCTCTTAGGTATTATAATGAATTTAAGAAAAGTGCATAGATGCTGGTACATTAGTCATTTTTAAATAAATTTTAAGTAAGGGTCTTTTCCACCTGGGTTGTAAGGTAGCAGGATGAGAGAATGTATCCTCTGCTCTTATTTTCTCTTTTTTTTAATTTTTCAAAAGGCAATTTGAAGAGATTTAATCTTTTCTTAAAAGATTGTAAGTATATTGAACTGGTTAAGTGTCTGGGTTTTAGAGTTAGTTTCTTCAAGCTCAGATTCAGCAATAGGATTCATCTTTGGCAAGTGAATTAATTTCTCTCAGCTGCAGTTTCCTCATCTCAAAAATGAGGATAATACTAGTTCATATCTCACTACAGAGTTGTGTTAAGGACCAAATAGGAAAATACATAAAAACACTTAGCATAGTGCCAAATATAACACACAAAACATTAGCTATTATGCAGATTCCTTGAAAATTTCCCACTGACTATGGGGAAACCTAAAACTGAGAAGCCTGACAGGGTAGGGGACAAAAAAGGAAGTTATCAGAGACCACTATAAAATTGTACTTTGGAACATTTTCTTTATTTTGAAAAATACATACCACAGGTATAAAACCAGAGAAATAAATATATAGAGAATTCATGATGAGAGAAATAATGAAGAGACAAGCTAACATTTGTGCAAAAAAATAAGTAATCTTAGTAATGGACATTTGAAAAATCATTGTCCATTGCCTCTCGGTAACTATTTTATTTTATTAATAAATTTTAAATTATTTTTATTTTTCAATTACAGTTGACATTCAATATTATTTTGTATATTAGTTTCAGGTACACAGCATAGTGGTCAGACATTTATATAATTTATGAAGTGATTATCCCTGATTAGTCCAGAAATTTACATAGTTATGACAATATTATTGACTGTATTCTCTGTGCTTTGCTTTACATCCCTGTGACTATTTTGTAACTACCAATTTGTACTTAATCCTTTCACCTTTCTCACCCAGCCCCCAATCTCCCTCCCATATGGCTACCATTAGTTTGTCCTCTGTATCTATGAGTCTGTTTCTGTTTTGTTTGTTTATTTTCTTTAGGTTCCACATATAAGTGAGATCATATGGTATTCATCTCTCTTCATCTGACTTATTTTATTTAGTATAATACCATCTAGATCCATTCTAAGGAATTATTTTAAACTGAAGAGAACTTTTTTGGGGGAGGGTAGATAGGTGGTATTTTGAGAATAGATGTGATAAGTGAAGAAAGAATGGGATTCATAAAGTGTTTAATTCTTGTCTCTTCTTTGTCTCAACACTCAACGACTCAATAGAAAACCAATTAGAATCTTAAAGAAAATAGACTGTTGTAGCCAAATTCACAGGCAATTCCTTTTGCATTAGAGTTGTTCCTCTATAATTCTTGTGCTCAGCTGTCTTGCATTGTTTGATCTACTACCCACATACTCTTAAGTTGAAATGAACTTCCTGTATTAATACAAGTATTTTCTTCATGAAATAGTTTCTTGTGAAAACTTTTAAATGTGAGGCTGCATTACTTACATTTCTTTTGTCTACACCCTGATTTCTTTGGCATAGCAACAGTTCTTATGTTTTGAACATTAAAACATTTGTTAATAATCAATTATTAGACTAATGCGGCACATATGCCAAAAGATAGCTAACTTTTTTTGCAATGGGATGATAATGACCAATATAAGAAATGCCTAGCACCTTTACTTCTAATATGCAGTGAAATATGTTTTGACAGTTATTCAAATCTTTCCCCATGATAGGGTTTTATTCTTAGATTTTTTAATTCTTCCTCCCAATTTCATTTTTATATTTTTAATATTAAATTTATCTTAGCTTAAGATTTTAATTTGGAAAATTTTATGAAACCTCTCTGGATCACTCTCTTTGGAGAACTATTTGGGTAGCAGTGTTTGTCCCCTTTCCTTGTCTGCCTGTGTCATAGTCAAATGCAAGCAGTTCATGTTAGTCCCATCACCTGAACACAGGAGCTTTTTCCTTTTCATGAGTACTTACAATATTTCAGGCACTGGGTAAAATATGTTATTTTAAAAAATTTTCTCCTTTGGTGATGTCTTTTCCAAGAACTTGTCACAGTATCTGATTTAGAGAAAGTTTTTTTAAATGGATATTTTTAAAAAATGGATATTCAATGATTATCTTTCTAGTGGCCATCTGTACAAGTCTCTGAGAATTATATATCAGGCAATCCTTTTGTATTGAGCTTAGAAGTGGTTTGGGAGAGGAAGGGGAATGGATTAGGCAGCGAGTCCATTGGGGACTGTGTAAAATATACTTTTCTCCAGCCTCACATGACTTGTGGCTTAAAGCATATTAACAGTGTTTACTGAAGGCACACTAGAAGGCAAAACAATAACCAAAATAAGTAGTAAATGCATTTGCCATTGCATGTACAATGTAATTGTTCAGTTAACTTGTATGTAAGCTAATTATACACGAAACTACATATATCTATGTATATATAGAGAGATATAGATCTATAGTAAAACATAGCTTTATTTTCCACTGCAACTCTTCATTATTTGGTAGGGTGGAATATAAACTTATTTGTAAAATAAAATAACAATACCAAGTTATGCTATAAGGCAGTAATATTTATAAGAGAAAGATCTGTTTCTTGTCCATGTGTCACCATGAAGATCATGTGATCCTAAAGTCCATTCCAAGGATCTGTAGGAGCTGCAGAATATGATTCTATTCCTTCAAGATAGAACCAGGACTCTAGCCTGAGAGCAGAGTGGAGTAATTCAGGAACTGGTGCTACTAGGAGGATGACTATTACACATGGAGACACATAGTTAATATAGTTCATTTGTTCTTTTGTATGTGTATTATGCTAACAAAATCTTTCTCTTTAATCTATTTTACCGAGGATCAGGAGTGGGATTGAGAGGAAAAATCAAGTCCTCTGCATAAAATATCTATATCTAAGATGGGGAGGAAATTGCTCTGAAGTTTAAAAAAATGTACTTGTTAATGCCACTGTTTAACTCTGCAATTTATCTGTGCTGTACTTAATTGGGAGTAGGTTTTGTATAACATGATACAAGGTTCAAGTAAGTGCATGCTCTCTGAACTGGTATACTCTGAATATACCCCATTCTTTCATGGCCAACTGCCTTTTAGAAGTGTTTTATTTGTTGATTTAATATTCAAGAAGAGAAAGTGAATTGCTTTTCTCATATGAGACATTGGAATTGTTTGCTCTGAACACAAACACAGTACCTTATTTCAAACTGGCAGAATGAATTTCAGTTTGTAAATACAAACATTTTAAAAGGCTTTCATGATTTCTAAGCCATCATCATATGAAAGAAAAGCCATTTTTTTTATTGTAAATATTGACAATGATTAAGTTGTTTGGCATATAGTATAGGTAGTTCCTAAATTTGATGACTAAATGAATGAATGAATAAGAATATAGAAACACTAAGAAGCAGACTAAGTTGAAAAAGGATTCTCTTTTAGAGTAAGCATGCTTCTAAGAGGGCTTCTAAGTTCTCTGAAAATGGTTTTCAGCTGAAGTTGCTACAAGAATAGTGTTTTCTTTTCCCCCATTTCACCTCACCACACTTTTTAATTAAAATTACCTGACAGTCAATTGATCAACATGTTTAAACCAATAAATTGAGGGAAATGATGGCTAACTACAACTAACCTCTCCCAGGTAACACTTAGAGAGGTCAATCTTTGGAAGTGATCCCTTCTTTCTTTTAAACCTGCAGCCTTTTTCCTGCCACACTTGTCCTAGTCTGGCTCAGTGAATGCGGAGAATAAAGGTGCCAGTGCCCCACCATACCAACTATAGCATCCCTTTCCCACCACCCGATACTTAGTACCTAACATGGCCCTGCCAAGCAACCACTTCTGCAGTCTGGGCCTTTTACCACACAACCCACCAGGCCCCAAGGTATTTGTGATGGCCTTTCATAGAGGTGAGCCCTTGAGATGTAAGTGATTGTAAAAGAGCCCTGACTTGGACTTCAGGAACCTGGTTTACAATCTTGGCTTTGCCATTCATAAACCATAAACCCTTGGCTGGGTTATTCACCTTCTGTAGCTCCTGTATCCTCATCAGTATAATAAAATAATGCTGGTAACTACTAAACTTTCTTTTGATTGAATATTCTGTGTTAACATAAAGTAACCATTTCAAGAAAAAAAATATAATTGAAAATTTTTTATGCATTGGTTGTGGAACTTTTACTTGAGCTCATTTTGCATAAATATTATGAAAAGTATCCTGTGAAAATTAAGCTATTGTTAAGCAATACTGCAGTCTTGCTTTCTTAAAAAAAAAAAAAAAACAACCTTTTTTTAAATGACAAACTTGTGCCTTTTAACCTTGCCTAGTATATTCTATGATTTTAAATAAAGGATTTAAGAACTCTGTATAATTAACAAATCATTTCAATATAAATTAGGAGAAATGAATGTCCTGATTTATTTTGTTCCAGACTAAAGTCTGAAGTCTGAAGAATACATAAATAAGCAAGCAAAATAGAACCCATTGGAAAAATCACATCTGTCCACCATCATCATACAAAAAGGCGCATTGTGTGGTCTTGAGAAAGATTACACAGCATCCATGGAAAGAAGCTTTAAGAAAGAGATGAATAACTTGAAAAGCAAAGGCTTCTGTGAGAAAAATCAAAGACTGGGTGGGTAAAGCCGGAATTAGAGAAATAATTGTGGCAAGAGGAAGAATCAAGGACAAATAGAAAATTTAACTGGACATTCAGACTCACAGGCGCCTTCTGATCTCGTGAAAGGAAAAAAAAAAACAAGTCTGGGATGTAATTAGGATAGCTGTATTGTGTATGTTGAACAAAATATAATGAATGAATGAGCACGATGATTTAAGAAGAAACATTTTTAAATTCAGTTTCCTTATCTGAAATTTAGCATTTGAATTTGAATATAGAGTATATAATCTGAGTGTAGAGTGTATAACCTTTATAATAGCTGGATCATACCAAGCAGATGGCTGGACATCTAAAGGTACAACTATAGGCCCCCAAAAGTAACACAACATGCTCAAATTCTATGAAGCAAGGAAGAACTTCCTAAATTCTAAGTGGACAGCAATACTAGAATTCAGGTGTTACTCAACAAGTGTGATTTGCTTCCTGGATATTTCCAAAAAATAAATAAATAAATAAATAAATAAATAAATAAATAAATAAATAAATAAATAAATAAATGGATGCATTTAAGCCTGGGATCCCTTCTGTGGCAGACACTGCTGGTTGGCTTGTCCAGCACTTAATTGCAACTTTTTCTTGCTTTCCAACCCCAGTTATAGAGACTGAAAAAGTGAAATGCTTGCTCTCCTAACCTCCCTAAGAAGGTGGCCATGTGCCTAATGAGAGATAAACAGACATCCCCCTCATCCCTCTGTTTCTTCTGCCCTAATGAGGACATGTTACCTATTGCTATGACAGCTCTCTTGTTTCCAGGAAGAAGAGTAAATGAGTCAAACAACAGTGATCACATCACTGAGCCACCAAAGCCATGCTACCAGCTATTTGCCTTTAAACTTATTATCTAATAAAAATAACTTCACATCTGTTTAAACTCGTTAATAAGTTTTACTCTTTCTGGTAGATGAACGCATCCTTAACCTCCAGAGAAGCAAATTTTGTGCTGTGCTTCCACATTATGCACTCTGACTCCGCAGTGGGGTGAGACTTATTATGCAAAACTCACTTTGAGATAGGGACTCCAAGCTTGTCTCAAAAGCACACATATTTTCCCAATGTGTACACTTGAAAAGTAGAAATACAAAGCTTGGTTAATATTCTGAATAGTGCAGTTTAATATGACCTAACTGATGAATTTTCCATGGACTCCCAAGAGACTGAAAAGGTATGACTATCTGAAAACTTTTATTGTGTTTATCGTCAATTTTCCCTTTCATACACTTCAATCATCATTTCTTGTTAACATCCCTCAATGGCCCATCTTATGTGACTCTTCATTTTAATAAAATTTATGCTTTTTTTCTATTTTCTGGTTAATTGCTATCTTGCCAAATGATACATTTTTAAATCTTCATTTATAGCTTAATTCCTCCAAAACCATTTCAATGATCATCTAACATTCCTTTAAATATGCTTCTTTCTTTAAAATACAGGTATGAATGTAGCATTGTCACCAGCATTATGTAGAGAATTTTTAATTTCATGAAATTTATACTATAATAAATAACTTAGCATTCCATATGTTGTCCACTGTTATATTTAACCATAAATTCATATTTTAGCTCTTTATCATGTGTTCTTAAATAACTTCCTTCAATAGAATTCATGGTGAACTAAGTACTTTGTCTTTACATTTTTTAAAATAACTCATTTTCCCTGATAAAGTTCGTGAAAAAGTCTTTTTTATTTAACATTGTGTGGTGTGGGTTATCTGTGTTCAAAACAGCAAAGTAAATGCACCCTGTGCCCTTAGTATTTTTGATACATGTCATACTGCTATAGGCACGGCATTTCTGGGGTTCCCTCCTGGTGTGTGCAGGGATAATCATGGGCAGTACTTCTTCTTTAGAGACGACTGGAAGAGTCTCATATACCAGAAAAACTTCTGTTTAGAGGAAGATGTTTACTGTTTGTTCTAGTGATTCATCTCTGATAGGAGAACAAATGTTTGACATATTAATTTATCAGGAAAATATGGGGCTCCTAACATAGCCAGAAGGAACCCCTTCAGTCATCATTTATATTGAGAAACATTGTGACTCATTGAGTTTGGTAATTATAGCATCATGGGCAAGGAGTTTGAATAAAATATACAACTATAGATGATCTCCTATCTTCTTGTTCTAGTCAGAACAATCTTAGTCTTGTACTTTAGTGTTTTAGTTTATAGTCATAAGATTTGAGGAGAAAAAAAATTAGGATAAAACAGGACTTATTTACTTCAGGAAGCATAGAGTTAGTTTTCTTTGCAAGTTTTTGTTAGCCCTCTTCTCCTTAGCCTACTGATGTGGTAAATGAGACTTCCAGCCCCCAATTGTGCCTTTGTCTAAGGGTTGCCTTCTCGTGTTATGTCTATGCAGTGACTGCCACCAAATGTGAGGGGCTTTGGAGGCCCCTTTGAAGATGTCATCCAGGACCTCTTGACCCTAGGCTAGGCATCTTTCATGATCCCTTGTAAGATACTAACTCATTTGATTAGTGAGAACAAAACTTATATTTTAAAACCAGATAACATCTAAGTTATATAACTCTAGAATTTATAGAAAAAAATAAAGTAATAGGTTAAAAAAAAGGACTCTGGCATGGTATTAGTGGACTATTTTACAACATCTGGGAGTCCTATGAAATTAAGCTTTATTATTCTAACATGAAAAAATAATCGAAGCCCCAGAAAAAGCTTTTTTTGGCTTCTAAGCATTTTATAAATCTAGGGAGTATCTGTGTAAAATATCACTTACTTAATTATTGAGTGTTTCCCTAAACGACTAGTGTCATCTCCCAATGGTCATTAATATTCTTCTTCAAAGGTCCCATCTGTCAGAAATGGTGAGATGTGATCCAGTGTAAATAGGATGATGTATTTTCATTGGTTCCTGTGGTCTACCATGGCTTGCTGCTGCTCCCAAGGGGAGACAAGTTCTGTTCAACATGGTTGGAAAGTTTCTAGTTTCCAAGTGTCAAACCAGGAGCAGTGACACTGCAGTCTTCAAAGGAAAACAAAACAAACAACTGATACATTTATCTCCTTTTCTCTTCTAGTGCATATTCTATACTTTCTCATTTAAATTTCACTCTCTCACCTTTGTTTCAACTAAAGCTTGCATTCGTTTTGAGCCAATAAAAGCTACAAGAAGGAAACATCTGTATTGTTAAATAACTAACTCTACTATGATAGTCCAGGGAAAGTGAAAATCTAAAGTTCATATGGGTAAGCTCTCAGTGGATATTTTTAAGGCAGAATAAATGTTTTTACTACAGTTATTGATTTCACATATATGAAATTAGATTCATATCTAATTTGTATTTGTATCATCATATATTTTATAACATTTAAAACATACACTATTCTTTGACATTTGAGCCTTGAAATAAATTGAAGGATAGGTATGTTACATAGATTTATTTTACAACATATAAATAATTAGTAGAAGACCCAACTCAAGATCCTAGCAAATTCCTTACAAAAGTTATCTGCCTTTGTTAGAAAATGCTGTTGAATTGTAATTAAGTGAATTATTTAAGAAATTCTCATTGATTTGCTGGTAGTTCTTTTAAATGATATTCAAATTTTCTCAGAAGCAATTTAAAAAAACCTTTTCTTTGTACTCTTTGAATCAAAAATTCTACTTCTGAAAATGTTTTAATTAAATAATTAGAATGCTTGCTCAAAGACTTAACTACAGATTCCCCTTAGCAATGCTTATGCTTTTTTTTAGAGTAACAATAGCACTAGGTGTCATAAAAAAGAAACCCCAAAATTTTATGACTCAACATATAGAAAAACATATTTCTTGCTTACATGAATTCCAACATGAATGTCCTTGGTGAGTGCACATCCATATAGTTATTCAAAGACTCAAACCTCTTCTACCTCATAATTCCTCTATTTCCCGAGGACTACACATCCTCTGAAGAAGATTCTCTGCCCTTAGCTGATCTGCATGAAAACATGAATATGGAGGTCACGTGGAAGGAAGATGCTTTATGCTGAATCTGCAGGTGGCATAGACCACTTTTGCTCATGTTTCACTGGCCAAACACAGTCTGCGGCTACCCAATACTATGGGAGGCTGGGAAATGTACTCCAGCTGTGTTCTTAGACAACAGAGGAAATAGATTTTGGTGAACATGTAACAGTCTCTACTCTCTACAACTTATAATTGCTAACACACTTTAAAATAAATTATATCTACATAGTAGAATATTGAGCAGTTATAAAAAAGTTTTTAACATTGAATGCAGTGAAAAGATTTTCTTGTATTGAGTGAAAAGCATTTATTTTAAATAGTACTTTTGGCACAAATGTTCTTATTCATATGGTCATCATGCCTTCTGATAGCCCTTTAGTTATTGAAAGCTGACAGAGCAAAACTTGTGAAATGATATATCGTCTTGGTGATCTCATAATTCTTACTTTCTGAAGATTTCTTTTTTTTTTTTCTTTTTCCTTCTAAAGCCACATGTGTTTTGTAAAGAGAGCATAGCAGGGTAGAAAGATTTCACACTGTGTAATCTGATTGATATAGATTCAAATATGGGATTTGTCATTTCTTCACTTGGTTAACTCGAACCAATTAGTTTATATGAGGTTTCATTATAAGAAAAAACATTATAAAAAAAATGAACAATTATTTAAAGTCTCTGGAAATTGTCCTGAGAGCATAAAGCAAATGGAGAAACATTTATTCAATAACATCTACTAAACTGACAAAAACAGTAAAAGTCTATGGAGTTGCTGTGGCCATTTGGTACTTAGCAATACCCTGAAGAGAGAATGGAAATAAGAGGAGAGATGCTTGATAACACCATCTAATTCTTGAGCTGGCTAACTTGAACTGTCTACTTACTGACTGCTTTTCATGTGAGAAAATAAATTTCTTATTGTTTAAGAAATTTGTCTGAATATTTTATTTTGGGGATGCATCGAAATTCACATGATTCTTTGAATAGAACTGATCCATGGCAAAGATCATATAGAGGATAAAGTTTGCCCTTGGGTATGTTTCTCCTAAAGCACTGTTCCTTACTCACTCACTTCCACCTGCCTGCAGAGTGCTTCGTCTTCCAAAGGCTGCTTTTCCTAATCCAGTAGGTGTGCATGTCTGCTTGCTCTCACCATTAGTCTTATGACCCATTCAAGTCCAAGGTGTTGAATAACAAGTATTTGCTAATACAAATAGAATTACTTGGACTTAACATGTTTATTTTAGCTTTTGCATACTGAGTTCTACCAAAATGTGTAGCTAGGTATCATGAGACAAATATGGGCTCATTAGAGTTATTAGATAAACTCTGAACCCTGGCTTATTTTCAGAGCTCATTTTTATTGACCTGGTGTATATGTGGTGGATCTCTCTGCAGAAGAGTCTTATAGGCATGATGTGGCTTGTATAGAAAATGAATAATCTAAGATTCCAAGTTATCTGAGGCAAAACAGTACTGCCTTCACAAAGTGCAGGTGTAATCTGTGTGTGAGCCACCTGGAGCCCACTTAGACTCTGTCTTGGAGGAGAAATCACTACTAGGAGGCATTTAAAATTCTTGCCTTTGCACTGTCATAATTACTTCAAAATTTATTATTATGTTTTACTGTGTTTCTCTTTTCTTTGCAAGAGCAATCACCATCAAAAGAATACGGATGACAGTGGATGAATAAATATTTGGTAATTGTGTTTTTAGTCTTTAGTCTTAGAAACTTTATCAGTCTACTTTTGGTATTTGAAACAAAGATGAAAACAAATTATATACATGAAATGAAACAGCTGCCTTGAAAAAGAAACAGTGACATACCACCTTTGCCTTTTCGTTTTTAGTACATTTAGCTCTTCTAGGTGCTATTTCAGTGTACTCCTCAATTAATAAGAAAAAGTAACAAATAGAGCTCATGATTATATGTGGTACTAAGCCAGGGTCGTGAGAAAATATAGTGCTTCCTAGTAATGTAGCTTAATAAGTTTGACAATCCACTTCAATTAGTATTCCTTTTGTGGGTTGCTTGCTCATAGTTTATTACTTCCCTTATGTTGAGTTCTTTGCAGTATCTGGTTTCAGAAACTGCCTTTTGAAAGACTTGCACTGGGCTGTTGGCCTTTCATTTATAATAGTGAAGTGCTCTCTGTGGCTGACCTCAGATTCAGGCAATCTCAAATCTTAACTGCTATTGTTTCCTGGGGGAATTTGCTCTTCATGGGTCATATTTCACTAATAAAAGTATGCGGACAGTAAAATTTTTGCAGGGTAGGAGAAAACTAGAAGCCAGCAATTTCACAAGCAACTTATGAAACAAAGTTAAGGGCATGGTACGTCACATATCTCTATTTGTAGGATAAAGGGTCATTTGCAAATTGAAAATGGCTTTTTTTTGTGTGTGTGCACTATTCTTCCTTTAGCTTTGTCTGGATGGATGGCACACAATATCTACAATATTCTAAAAATCAACACCAAACTTGGGTTGGAAAAACCCAGGTTCAAGTCTTTTCTGCATTTGGTGTGATGTAGGGACCGATGATGATTAGAAAG
Organism: Eidolon dupreanum; assembly: GCA_028627145.1. NCBI lineage: Eukaryota > Metazoa > Chordata > Mammalia > Chiroptera > Pteropodidae > Eidolon > Eidolon dupreanum. The sequence continues at coordinate 51,787,230 of CM053514.1, read as the reverse complement.
GGCAGACGAAGTGATTGAGAAACCCCACTGGAGGTCAATGGGAGAGTTTTAATCAATAAAGAATTGTTCTTCATAATTTTTCTTTACACCTTTGAAAAAAATAAACCCTATTTTGTGAGCTTCTACTAATGCCAAGGAGAACTGGTAAACTGGTGTACAAAGGAGTTGCCTCATATTACTAAACTTGCTTTTGGATGATTAAGTTTCTAACTTTGAATTGCACACTTGCATCTTTCCACAATAATAAAAAAAAAAAAATGCTGAGCTAAGTCTTCTCACTTAACTAAATATGCCTGGCACCCAAAAGACTGTCCTTGACCTGAAAAAGCCATGTTGTTTGGAATACAGCCTCGCTGTGATAGTGTCATTTCCCATGTGATGATAGCCATCTATGGCTAAGAAAGGATTTAATTTCACAGTATGTGGGCTTGCCATGTGGACAGAGGAAAAAGTTAGAAGAAAAGAGGAGAGCAAATTCCTGGTTATTCTTTGTATAGGATGGAGCAGACTTCCTTATAGCCAAAGCATAAACAATCTTGCTATGAATACTTTTGTCTATAAACCAATTCCCTGTACCCTCATAAAAATTTAAAATTATGAGCTTACTAATTATTAATATAATTATAGAATAATACTAACTTAAGACATTTGTTAGAATAAACAGAGGAGGCAAACATGAACTAATAAATCTTAGATGATTAATAAAGTGAAGGTTTTCAGGCCACTGGTAACAAAAATGAGGTTTTTAGCCAGCAATAGATGGCTAGATGTATAGAACAACAAAGAAAGTAGCAAGAAATAGAGAAATAGATGTTTGGTTATAATCCAAGTAAAATGTATATGGGATTTAAAAATATCTATTCTGATACTTCATAACAAAATGATATAAGCTTTTGGAAGAGAAATGTTATGCAATGATTTTTTAAGAAATGAACAACAGTCTTTACTGTTTATATAACCAATAATGAGCTTCTCCTTTATCTCCACTCCACTACCCTTCTTCTTTGTTATTGGAATCCCAATTTTGCTCACATGTCAGTTCGTCAGTTGCTTCTGACCCCTTCACTACCTCAGGATTTATGAATCTTGATTAGTCTAAGCCAAGGGATGGTAACCAACTGCCTGCAGCCTGGTTGCCTGTTTTATAAATAAAGTTTATTAGAACGCACCATGCTCAGTTATTTAGTATCACCTATAGATGCTTTCTTGCTATAATGTAAAAGAGATTGCTTTTTGTTGATCATAAAAGTAATATTTGTTCTATGGACAAAATGAAAAATATGAAAGTTTATAAAGAAGATAATTAAAACCGTGCATAATTATATTATCAAAAGAATTATAATCACTCATACCATTCAGAGACAAATGGGAATAATATTTCAATGTAGTCCCTTCCTTTTTCTATGTATTTTTTACATGAATTTAATTGCAGTATATTTGCTTTGTAACCTTGGGTGAGATTTTTTGATGTCATTAGTCTATTCTGATATCACTTCATTGGTTGTACAGTAGTTGGGTATATCACTATTTACTTCAGTAGTTCCAGGGCTCTGGTGTTGCACAATTCCGTGGGGAATTTGCATTGTATTTTTGTATGTCTATTGCATTTTGCATTGTATTTTGAATTTGCGTTTGCACTATATCCTGCATATGAAGCACCATTATATGGTCAAATAATTGTTCAGTGAGGCAACTCAACCATGACTGATTCACTGTTATTGAACGTCTGTGTTCAATTTTTTCTATTATAATTAGTCCATAATAATAATGCTTGTACAATAGTTTAATCTTCGAAGCTCTCATTTTTCCCTCAATTTTTTTATCCTACACCCACAAACCTGCTGGTAACAGTACATTTATTCCATTCATACTTACCATCTTTTTTTTGTTGTTGCTGTTGTCTTTTTTTCAGTTTTGTCTCTTGCAACTGATTTATATTCTTTATCTTAAAACACGACTAGCATGGTACTAAATAGAAACAAAAGAGAAATGGATTCACTTCTTTTTGTCACTTCTACCTCTAAGCTTTCCCCTAAGTATAGCTGTATCATTTGGAAAAAGTCTCCACTGTATTTGACAAACTCTGTTCTTCCTATTGTTTCTGTAGTTTCTACAATTGTTTTTCAAAGGAATCATAACTTTGACTTGTTTGGTCTCTAATTTATGTAAATGAATAGTCTACTACTACAAGCCAAATGCAAAGTTTCTCTAGGTACCAGCGTCCCCATGAGCCTCAAGAGAAAGTCTCCACATACAGGAACTATGAAGCACACAGCCCTCAGGTGGTTGTTACATCCTTCTTAGTGGTCTATTTTCAGAGGTATGTCATTGAGAGGAGCTCCATGCTCTTCAATGTAAACCTCTTTGTTTGCTTCTTCCCAAGTGTAAGGTAAACCCCAAAAATAAGTGGCAAAGAGGTTTTTTTAAAAAGTAATAGTTAACTGGGGAGTCAATGCTTCACTCTTTAGTAAGAAAAAAGAACAGTTGATTATGTGACAAACATTAATCCAGTAGTTCTTTTTTTCCTTATCTAATAGAAGCTACCAGTACTTTTAAAAGAAGCAGTACATTATTATTTTTAACCAAAATTATTTATTTGGAGAATCAATTCATTGATTTGAGAGAACCGTCCATGATTTTTTTGTGGCAAATCATATTACCTAGGAGAGCTCGACATTTGTGGTAACTTGAAGAACTTCCTTCTAATCTTTAGGTGACTTCACAACAAACTGTGGAACTATTTATCAGGCATTTTGAAGGAATTAGAGCCACCTGAAGGCAATATAATTTGAATTTTGGGAACTTAGCAACATTGGAAATTTAATGGCTCCAGAAAAAAAAAAGGAAAATATAACTAAGAGGTTTCATCTCGTATACCATAGAGAACATTTCTGTTTTTAATTAACGATTCATTCCTTTGCAGAATATGGCTTCAGGCAATCAAATAAATTATTTGTAACAATGTCTATGGCTTACTAGTTTATTTCATTAAAGCATGATATTAATGCATCCAAGTTTCAGATTCACCTCCAAATGAGCCAATAAATTTATTCTGGTTTGGAACCAACAACTCCACTCAGATTCAGCTGGCCATCTTGCAAAATTGTTTCTTGAAACTGGTTTAGTATGGGTGGACAAATCAGTTCAAATCCATTATACCACCCCTTGGAAAATCCACCCAATGATGTGTCAAGAGTGGTTCCTTCATAAAGGAAGAGCAGCTTTGTGGTATAAATATTGCAAAGCCGAGTGGTTGAGCTTACAGACATCCCAGACAAGCTAACCGAGTTTGTATCCTGGCTCCAAGCTCACTAAACATCTGACTCTGGGAAAATTACTTAATCTTTATGCTTCAATTTTTCCATCTGAGAAGTAGGTCAGATAGTAGCATAGAATTTGTAGGGTAATTGAGAGAATTAACTGAATGACATATATAAAGTACTTAGGGTAGCCTCTGAAACATCAGTTACTCAGAAAATGGTCCTACATAAGTTCTCTTGTTTTAGAAAGCAAGCTTCTTAACAGTCATGATGGGCGTGGAACTCAAAATTTTCTTGTGACCCTGTCTCATTTCAGTACAAAAGGTGATCGCTATAAATGCAACATGGATGGTGTTTTCTGGCATGCCTGGATTTCTGTTCTTTATGGAATGTAGTAAGTTGGATGTGACCTGTCGCCAGTTAATTGCCATTTAAATGAATGCAAATGGAAGTTCAGACTTCTATCCCACAGTGAATGAGTCAGGGATTCCAAACCAACGATTTGCCTGCTTATGGAATGAATAAATTGTTGAAAGCTCTCTCTGTGTGGCATTTTCCAGTTCTACCTGATTTCTATTACTGAAGTTAGTGGTGTTCTGAGAGGGTGTGTGTGAGGAATTTAACTGTGAAAAATCTTGATCTTTTTTGCCAGTGTTCTGTGTCTTGACAATCTCAGGAATTTTATTGGCAGGTTGTCATGACCCTTCTGTTACAGAGATTGGAATGCACCAATGAATGAGACAAACAGATGGTGTGGATCAGAGATTTTCCACTTTCTACTGAGAAATTTGAAGAGATTGAGGAAAACTATTATCATCATTCAAGGAGAGAAAACTTCCAGATTCATTATCCTGAAGTAAAATTTGCTCTCCAAATACAAAATTTATTTTTTATTTAAAATAATTTCTTTTCACTTTCTGTAGTGTTTGAGTCATTCTTCTAAGGATAAAAGTGAAAATTGTATAGTATTTTTGGAGCAGCTGAAATTTTGTGATGTGGGCTATGTAACAGTTTTCTTATAGTTGTCATTATATCTATTACTAAGTAGTTTGTCTGATATTTAATAATATTTGTAAACTTCTTTTAACAGCACTATTGATATAAAGATTTAAAGCCCCCAGACAGCTATTGTCAAACTAGTTGAGTTCTAGAATTTCTAAAACCATTTTCATTCTGTATCATAGAAATGATACATCTGGGGCAAAGGGAAAAAAGAACATCATACTTACTAAGTTTTACTTGTTAGAAATGCAATGTCGTTATTTCTCAGGATAGTACCTTTTGGGTCCTCCTTTCTTTCTGATGAAAATGTATAAGCAGGAGACTATTCCACAGGGTTAGGTGCAGTATTTTTCAAGCTGAATAATTGGTCAAGTGGAAACTGATAAGGGTTAAATGGTGTGAAAGGTAAAATAATGGCACATCCAAACATGTTCACATTCTAATCCCTGGAATCTGTGACTATGTCACCTTGTATCACAAAAATTTACAGATGTAATTTATTTTATTTTTTCAGCTTTATTGAGGTAAAATTGATAAATAAAATCATAATATATTTAAAATGTACAATATGATGATTGTATAAGTACATTGTCAGGGGATTCCAGCCATCAAGTTAATTAACACATTCATCATATCATATATTTTCTTTTCTCTTTTCTACCTTCCTTCCTTCCTTCCTTCCTTCCTTCCTTCCTTCCTTCCTTCCTTCCTTCCTTCCTTTCTTTTTTGGTAAGGACACTTAAGTTTTATTCTCTTAGCAAATTTAAATTATACAATACAATATTACCAACTATAGTCACTATTACATTAGACCTCAGACCTTATTCACCTTATAACTAAAAGTTTGTACCTCTTAACCAGCTTCAGTCTATTTCCCCCATGCCCCAGCCCTTGACAACCACCATACTACTCCCTGTTCTATGAGTTTGACTTTTTTTTTTAAGATTTCAATTCCACATATAAGTGATATGAAATATTTGTCTTTCTTTGGCTTATTTTGCTTAACATAATGGCCTCCAGGTTTATCAATGTTGTCGCAAATGGCAATATTTCCTTTTTTTAAAGTTAAATAACAATCTATTTTATAGATATAAAGGAAAGGTGACATATTACTTTTTCTTTATACATTCATACATGGATAGGCACTTAAGTTATTTCCATACCTTGGCTATTGTGAATAATGATGCAATGAACATTGCAGTACGAATCTCTTTGAGACAGTAATTTTATTTCCTTTGGACATATCCCTAGAAGTGGGATTGCTGGTTCGCATGGTAGTTCTACTTTTAATTTCTTGAGAAAATTTCTTACTGATTTCCATAGTAGCTGTGCCAGTTTACATTTTCACCAACAGTGTACAGGGTATCATTTTCTTTACATCTTTACCAGCATTGGTTAACTCTTGACTTTTTGATGATAGACACCCTAACAAATGTTCATGTATAGCTCAGGGGGAGAGCATTTGACTGCAGATGTGATTTAAATGAATACAAATGAAAGTTAAAAAACTTGAGATAGGGTGATCATCCTGGATTACCTGGGTAGGCCAAATGTAATTGTGAGGTTCCTTACAAATAAGAGCGGGAAGAAGGAGATTCAGAGTTAGGGAAAGAGCTGTGAGGATGGAAGCAGAGGTTGGAGTGATCATTGCTTGAATATGGAAGGGGAGTTGAATATGTGAAGGGGCCACTAGCCAAGGAATGCAGTTGGCCTCTAGAGGCTGAAAAAGATAACAAAAGGATTTTCTCCTAAAATTTATAGAAGGAACAGAGCCTTGTTGGTACCTTAATTTTAGCCTTTATAAACCTATTTTGAACTTCTGACCTCCAAAACTATAATATAGTAAATCTGTGTTGTATCAAGCCACTAAGTTTGTGGTAACTTGTTACAGTAGCAACAGGAGTCTAGTATATACAGGAATCAGTTCATAAACTGTGGTATTGAGAACCCAGAGTTTAGAACCCACTTGCTCTGGTGAATATAGAAGGATCTGGCATCTATTGCAACATTAGTGACTGTCAGTGTTTCCAGCTAAATGGGTCTATTCCCTGACCTCCAAGTCTTCCTGTCTTTATGCTGATGCTCTTACTGTTTCCTCCTCTTGAAATGTTCTCTTGTTTCCAGCCAGCAGGTTTGCTTGTATTTATAGATACACTATTGTCTCTTTGTCCCGCATTACGGTCATTTAGCTGAGAGAAAAATGTCACCTATTTTGGTTTTACCATGGAAAACTATGTACCCCTTCTGTGAGCGAAGATTTTAAGTGTAAATGAGTCCCAAATCTAGTTATTGCCTAGAGATGAAATGAAAAATTCAATTTTAACTCAACAAACATTTGGGGGAAAGCCAATATCTTCAAGTTGAATTGTGTGATAGGAAATAGGAAGAATAAAGTCTGCCCCTAGGGAGATGACCGTCTATGGGTATGGCAGGTAAGGACATAAGTAAGGACATATACAAGGCAGTGTGTGATAAAGGCTGTAGGTGATGTTAAATGGAAACAATAGGGCTTTGACAGCAGAAGGACCTGGATTATTTATATCACTTATTAGTTTCCTGTTATCCTTGATTTCCTCATATTAATTTTTAATCTAAAAAATGTGCAAAGTAATTTTTATTTCAAAAATTGCTATGAGAATTAAAAGACTGATTGGTTGTTAACTGAATATTTCAGTGAATATATGCCTAGCACCTACTATGTGTTGGGTAGTATTCTAAGTTCTGGGAATATATTTGTGAATGAAATAAAGTCCCAGTTGTTCATGGATATTATATTGTGATAGGAAGAGACATACAATAAAAAAATAAATGGATAAATATAATATCAGTTTGTGAAAAAGTGTTATACAGCTAAAAAATACAAAGCAAGGTATAGGTCAAAGAATGACTGGAGCAGGGAGGGGCGGTGCCAAGGAGGAATATCTCGGCATCACTGTACGATGCCTAACATTGCATGCCAGCCATTGGTTAGGAAAGGGTTCTAGTGTGTGAATTTTGCAAAATTTGATGGAGGAAATAGCAACTGGGTTTTAAGGTTGGGGAAGATTTCAGCAGGAAGGGATGGCAGGGAAAGATCTTGTAGCTGAAAGAAGATAATGTACATGGACATGGAATTCCCAATGTGTGCATTATCTGAGCAAGTGTGTTATTCCCCACATGCATCTAACCTCACCCAACTCCATGTTTAGGTTTTATTTTTTTTTTTCTTTTGAGTAAGAGGTATTAACGTCAGTAGGGTCTTTGGCCTAAACCTGGGAAGCATTCTCTCCTCCAGTGATTTAGGTGATTGTCTCTACTGCTTTCTATGCTTCAGCCAGCTCTGCAAATTTGGGCCAACTTCTTGACCCAGGAAACAGGACCACCAGGTAGGCTTTCAGTAATCAAGTTTTATTTCCAGTTCTCTCTGAAACTTTCCTTGTCTCTCTCTTTTTAAATTTGGTGCTGTTTCCAGTAGAATTAATCCCACCTTGCTTGCTAGAGATATTTTCCTAGCTTGTTTTAATAATCTTAATTTGCTAGGTTAGAATTGCCAAGACAAACTCAGTTTGAGATATAAAAAAGGAGAGGTGGGGTGAGGGTGTGGGATGTGGAGGAAAGAGAGAGCATGAGAGGGCAGGGATGCCTTTGGTTTACCACAGGATGTTCAGACTTTCCCACCAAAGGAAAAGCAAACAAAGAACAAACTGCCTGAATCATAGGCTTAAGCCCACGGCTGTTGCAGAAGGGCTGGGAATTCCAAAATGATGACCGGTATGGCATACTTGAGTGTGCTAAATAATTGCCTGACATTAATTTTCAGTTCTTCAGAATTTTAATTTTTTAATAGCTTTTTGTTTGTTTCCTCAAGGATAAAGTATCCCTATCCCTTCTCATCTCTGTTAAAACTCCCACCACTTGAGCTTTCCTTTTTCAAAAATGAGAAGCTTTTCCTCAGCTTTCTCCCTTCTCGAGGTTCTGTCTCTTCCTTTTCCCCATCATTTTTTGAAAGAATTATCTGTTCATATTTCCTTCATTGCCTTACCACTTACTCACTGCAACCTGGTTCTTCTGACAATCTAATTTCTGCTCTCAACAGTCTACTGAAATGGTTTTTTCAAATGTCAAAACTGTCAGTTTGCCAATTTTGATGACCCGCTCAGAGTTTTTTTCTTTTTCGACCTCTCTGCAGCATATGAGTCTTGATTACTTTTCTACCTTTAAGTTTATTGTATTTGTTTGTTTTTCCTTTTTACATAGATAGACATTCAGTAAAATTATTTATTTTTCCTCTTTGTTCCCTAAATGCAGGCATTTTTTGAGGCTTTGTTTTCATCCTTCTCATCTTTCCTCTCACTCGGTATTTTTCCTGCTCAGTAGCCTTGACCTGCTTCTTGAAATTGGGATCCAAATTCCCAACTACCTGGTAGACATTTCCATCCATATTCTCTCACCAGCTTCTCAATTTAAGCACATCAAAGATGTGGTTCATTTTCTTTCTCTGATATCTCCAATCAGGGGTCTAAAAAACAAGTCTCATAATTAGTGCATTCTTTTCAAGTAATTTAGCTAAAAAGTAATACATGAAAATAAGATTCGGTTCTTCAATTGCTGGTGCTTTTCATTTTAAGTATTCCCAGTAATGTTTTTAAGATAGTTTGGTACACATTTTTAAGAACAATTTTCAGAATGGGGTCCATATACTTTCTAAAATTGAGCATAAGAATTCAAGCATTTAAAACCTATTTTTAGAAAATCCTTTGGAAGAGCTACTCCATTTCAATACATGTATCATTCTATTATGGAGCTCTTTACATGCTACATTTCTAAGTTCCAAGTTGTCTCAGACAGAAAATTTATGAACTTATTTTATGTAAGTTCTTTGGTTAATATTACAATTCTCTATACAGCTTGGGGAAGATTATGAAAATGTGAGTACTTTTTAAAATCCTCAATTAACCCTCTCATCTCCATCACCTGATTCTTTATTGCACAAATATCATGTTTAGAAATTGTTTTTCTTCCTAAGTCTCCAGCTGCTGCACCACCAGGCACTGATCAAGACTTGTGCAGCTCCGTCAGAGGCAGGGTTTCCTGTCAATAGGCAAGAGGAAGCAGTACTTTTGGATGAACCCTCATTGTCCCAGCTGGAACAGCGATCATCAGGCAGTGATAAGGACCTTTTTTAACTTACGTGATCTGCACGATTCTGATTAACCTTGTTGGGGAGAAGAGGAAAGAAGGGGCAGGGACAAAAGTGTTGGGGACTATTTCTTTCCCTCTCATATCCCAGCAACTGAAAGAATCGAAAACACACTGAGTAAAATGATTGTTTTAGTCAGAATGTTTATCTTGCCAAGGTTTTGGATCTTGTTGCTTTGCAAAGTGTATATACAATTATATCATCACACCAATTACAAAAATATAATTAAAAGATTGTCTTTTTAATTAAAAATCGGTGATTGTGATGTGTTTTAGATTGTGTTTGATTTATTTTTTTTTTATTTGGAGTGATTCACGAGTTTAGCATCTTACACTTAAGAAAACTATGACACAGGGTCTCCTTTTGCTTCACCTTTATCCTCACTCTTTCTATCTCATTTTCTTACCTTCAAGGAGCTTTATATCTAAAAGATGCTTCTTAAATATTTGTTAAATAAATCCTTGCTATAATGAAAGATACTATCAGTTTATTTTTCCTTTATTTAAAACTTGACATAAATATGACATTTCTCAGTTATATTAAAAATTACTTTTGATATGTTAAACCAAAACCATTATTCCCATTTTTCAGATGGCAAAACAACCCTACAAAGGTTAATGAATGTTTGCATGTGTGTGTGTATGTGTGTGTAAGATAGTGAGTCAGAGATTCAGGGAGTGAATTGGCTTGTAGATAACAAGTACATTAACAATAATCTTTGATTTTACCTGTTGTTTCCAGTGACCTATGATCTTAAAATATAATGAAAGACTCCCATAATTTAAATAACTTTCTTTTTAAGAAATATTAACTAGCGATAAGGCTTAGAGGAAAATTGAAGGACAGCTAAAAGATGATTTTGGTGTGTCTTCCTTACTCAGAGGTTGACAGTAGCATGGTTTGATTGTTCAAAAGCATTTACATTTAACCTGGCATCTTGTGAAGTTTTATCTCAAATGCTCCTTATCATAAAATTCTATTTAAAATTAATAAGGGCTGGAGTGGCCTCCTAAATCCAGGTAAACTGGGATTAAAAAGTATATTCCAGGCAAGTGCAGAAAAGTAAAAAAAAAACCCAAAAGTCTTATTTATTTCCATATTTTTAAACAAAACATTTTTAGTTCTTTCTATATAGACAGAAACATATAGATTTGAGAGCTTCAGATTTAGATAATTGGGGTTTGAGTCTCAGATACAAAACCTTGAAATTTTGTTGAATCACCATGGGCTAACTGACATTATTTTAATGTCAAAATATAAATGAGCAATAATGTATGATAAAGTGTCAAGTATAGCAATAATAGCAGATGTTTCAAAATAATAGCTATTAAAACTATTTATAATTAAAGTTTTACTAGCATTATTAATTTAAATATGGTTAATCTTATTTTTAGTCACCAGTTTTATTTCAAGTACTAAACTTTTTTTGACCAATGAATGTCACGCTTTCTGAATGAATATACTAGATCCCATTCATATTGATTATGTGTGAGAATAGAGTCTATTTGGAAAAGGACACTTTTCTGAAAAACCATAAAAATGTGTGATAGATGTGTTATTTTATTTGCTTGTCATTAGCTGAACATTCTTCACTTCAATTTATACTATGAAAAAGCACATTACTTTATAGAATTCAAAACTCACATTGTGTGTGTGTGTGTGTGTGTGTGTGTGTGTGTGTGTGTGTGTGTGTGTGTTGAACTGAACAGGTATATGTCCTGGTCAAGATGGAAATGACAGTGTTTGACTTGTTTAGGTAAGATGTATTTGATTTAACTTTTGGAGTTTCCAGAAATACAAATGTGTGATCTAATATAACAAATGTGGTGTGATGCCAGCATGACAGATTTCTTTAAAGCTAAAAAACCTTTCTAAAATTGTTTCAAAATAAGCAGAACAGCATGTAAGGAAGAATTTTCAGTATGCATCTGAAGAACATTTTGAATATGTTCTATAGATGTTCCACACTTTAGGGGTATGTATTTTCAAGTTAATTTAAATCTAAGAAATTAAAATGTTAAGATGAAATCTTTTAATTCTAAATGATTTTTATAATGATGCTAACATAATGCCATGGAAAGTGACACAAAATAATAAGTATTTTATTTGGGGGTATAAGTTTGAAAACTATACCAGGTATCTTTTACTTCCCATAGAAACTTGGGGGTATATGTAGATACCTGGTATAGTTTCAGATTAAGTGCTCAAGTCAAGGGTGCTGGATGGTGCTTGTCTGCTGGACTTCCTCCTGTCGTATGCCATTCTGGCCTTATAACACTTTCCCATCTCATTCCTCTCCCACCCTCTTACACATAGAATAGGTCTACTATGTAATGTAATTTCAAGGGGTAACATTTACATTATTGTCTATGTATGTAAATAGTGACCCCTATTTGTGTAATGGTTAGCATGTTGACCACAGGGCATAACATTGTCCAAAATATGATCAAAATACACATCTAAAGAAATAGCAGTTTAGAAGTTAAATCGATAATGCAAATAATCTCTTCTTGACAAATCTGTTTTTGTTTGGTAGAGTATACCATTGTTAAACTTCACCCTCTTTTTCCAGTTTGTTCAGCCTACTGTATTTCCAGGTGTAAGCATAGGCAATTACACCACTGATCATTTGACTTCTTAAACTATTGCCTTATTTTCTGAGGTGTTTTTGGAGACCTATTTAATACAGAAAGGTTTTAGATTTTTTTTACTTCTCTTTGATTTTGACATGGAGAGAAATAACTTAGCTAAGCCTCCTAATATCACTCATAACTAAAGATAATATGCAATTAAAAGAATCATCATTATTCGTTTGCTTTGGTCAAGACAGTGCTTTGTCACTGACAGTAGAACTGAGACTTGTAGAAGAATAGACTTCACGACATTGCTTTCAAAAGTTAAGTGATATACACTAACATGTTTTACAACATAATTCTTATTTATTATTTATGAGTTGTCTAAAATCTCCTTATGCTGATGTTTATTTTTCAAAAAATACAGCCAATCAGAGAAATAGATTCTATAAGTTTGGGTTCATTACATAAAGTAGACTAATAATACAACCATCTTATGATATAGAAGCCATAAAGCGACTTTCTGATTTTCTTATTCTTACTGTATATTGAGACTTAGCAGTAGAGTATCCATTCTTCAGGATGAGCAGCTTATTTTTAGGCAGGACCTAGCTGATTTCGGGGACTCTGCCTTATTTACCTCAGTTTCCTTAATGCCTACCTTAATGTTTGGCATGTAGGGAGTACTGAATGTGTGTTTGTTAAAAGTTTAATATCCTTTAATGGATCTATCCTACTTTCATTATATCTTTGAGGCACAAGCAAGGAGATGTACAAAAAGTATTCTGGATTTTGATGTCAATTGTTTTTGTTTGTTTGTTTCCAGGGACAGATCAATTCTTATTTTGCAACTAATAGAATATTCTAAAATGACAACATTTTTATTCTTTTGAGCCATAGAAGGAAATTGAGCTAAAGCATTAACATATCATTAAATAGGTTAATGAGTTGCTACAGAGATATTTTTAATCTTGTTATTTGAAATAATGCACAATGTACAGGATTAAAAAAAATCTAATGTGTTAGTTATGTAAGAGTTACAACAGCAATACTTACATTTGGATGATGATGTTTTATAATTTCATGTCTAGTATCTCACTTTATTCACACAACAACACAAAGAGATAGGTACTTTTTACCTTCCTTTTACATAAAAAGAAATTGAAAAGCTGAGAAAGTAAGTCATTCATTCTTTTATGTAAGAAGAAATCAAGATATAGAGAAAATAAGTTATTCACTCATAATTACACAACTCACAAGGTTATAATTTGGATTATCTGGTTCCAAATTTAGTGCTCCTTTCTAAACTTAAGTCATTTATCTTTCTGAACCTCTTTTTCATCACCTGTAAAATGGGAATCATGATATTTACCTTTCAGGGTTGCAATAAGAAATAAAGGTGATAAGTGTTAAGTGCTTGGCATTCAATAAATAGTGGCTATGCTCTTAACTGAACATAAGGTGTATATGTACCTCAGTTGATGACAGTAAAACTAGCCAACCAAAAGTATCTATGTTCTCACAAATGGTAGGAATGAAACGGCTAAAAAGAAAAATAGGGCTAGCCTTATAGCAGGGGTGAAAGGTAACATATACTCAAATGAACATTATACAAAATAATATACAGTCATTGCTAATGAGTTTCATGGAAGAAACACTCAACACTGAATGCTGATGACCAGAACCACACCACTGTCACTTGGAGAGCTAGAGGACTAGGACTACCTTGAATATCTTAAAACCTCTTCAGAGAAGGAGACAATGGACATCCAATAAACACTGGTGGAATGAATGAAATAATCATGTACTGCACAGGGACCTCTTTCATAATGCTGTCTTGTGTTGGGTTGATACATAAATTTTATCTTCATTAAACTATATCTATAATCACACTTTATCTCTCATGTAGTATGCAAGTGCTTGCATTCCATAAGGTACCAAGTATATTCCCCTGAGCATAACAGATGTTAAACAAATATTATTTACAGGAATGATTGTCAAGAGGATGTGACAGATGTGCTCTTGTCTCTCTCACTTTGGACAGTCCTTTAAAAAGTTAGGTTGCCAGGTGTACGGAAGTAGCCTTCAGTGGCCCATGTTTTCATTCATGTAGGTGCTTTTATCACAGAATTTAGAAATTTTAGTTAATACCTGCCCTAGATAGATTCATCATCTATTGGTTTAATCCTTTGGAAAGTATTTAATTAGCCTATTATTATACTAGCAGCTTGATGTGTTACTAGATTACTTATTAGCCCACAGTATTCCTATTTTTTCCCTGTTGTGAGCTTGGGAATGGCTAACACAAGGTCTGAGAATGATGCCACGTGGGAAAATAGAAATGACAGCAATGGTCAGAAAAGCTCAACAATTTTTTTTCTTGTGGAAATAGATAAGAAAATGAGTTTCTGTGCCCTATATTTTTGCCAACATTATAATTAATCACTAAATATGGAATTCTTTTTAGTTAGACTAGGAACTTTTAAAGGAATAATTTTTAGTAACATGCATAATTGCCATCTAAAACTGGAAGAGATTGAGTGACATGGGAGCAGTGAGTCCCCTGAGAACAGAAATGTTAAAACAGATACTTCAGAGATGAGATCCATGAATGAGATAGGGTTATTTCTTGAGTCAAGTCTATGATTGTGTCCCTATAATTCTAAGCATGATCTCTCTATGTTTCTATGAAAGAATTGACCTAAAATCTTTACTTAGGATGTTATGAGAAATTGACCCCAAGAGAAAATCTCATGAGAATTAGAACACATTTTTAAAAATCCTGTCAGAATCAGAATGCTAGAGGAGAATGAGGGACGGCAATCTGGCCTAAACCAGACTGGTGAAGTGAGTGGTGCTAATTCTCAGAGATTTAACTTTAAATCATTCTGGCTGAGGGAGAGAATTTTCTTTTTTCAAACGAAGGCTTTTGGAGTGTCTCACTTTTCTCTTTCCATTAGACAAAATTATAAGATTAACAGTTAAATTTTTAAGAGAGGACAATTTGGCAGGAATCAAAGTCAATTTCTATTTGGCATTTTGGAGATCGCATCAAGAGACAAACAGCTCAATACTTTAGGGCGCTGAAATCATTTAAAAGAATTTCTATATTGTTCTTTCTGCCATGGTAAAATATGAAAATTTCATTTAGGAAAGGTAATTTGCTATGATCTAGACTATTCATTAAAGGTTAAGTAAAAAAGTAAACATTTACACTGAACCAAAGCCCATAATTTATACAAAAGAACAGTGTTTAAGGCACTGTATTAGTTTTCTACTACTGCATAACAAATTACCACAAACTTAGTGGCTAAAAGCAACACAAGTTTATTATCTCACAACTTCCATGAGTTAAGAGTCCAGTGTGGCTTAGGCGGATTCTCTTCTCGGCGTCACATGAGCCTGCAATAAAGGTGTTGGCCTGTGCTGCATTTCAGCTGGGGTTAAGTGTCCTCTTCTAAGTTGACTGATTGGCAGAATTCAGTTCCTTTAAGACTGGACCCCTCGGCTCAGAGGCTGTCTACCAATTTCTGCCAGGTGGTCCTATCCACAACACAGCAGTTTTCTTTTTCAAGGCCGACATGAGAGCGTCTGCTACTGTTTCAAGTCTCTAACTTCTTCATTTTTTAAATGCTCATATAATTGGGTCAGGCCCACCCATGATGATGAACTTAAAATTCAGTCGATTAGGGACTTTAATAACATCTGCAGGAGCATTTGCGATCTTTCTCCCTGGCACATGTTGTCAATTTGGCTCAAATAAATTCTTATAAAAATTATCTACAGGTTTGGGCTTTTCTTACATCAACATTTACTTGGAATAGTCTGCAGGATTCCAAAGAAGCCCACCCAGGACCACCCTACAGATCTGCACCTGATGCTCAGTACCAGCACAAGCCCATCGTGCCCTCTGGCTCCCCACTTTGCAGTGAGTGAATTCGGGTGAATTTCTCTCAGCCTTCTGGGCCTCCTGGCTTTAAGTAGGAGGCCTTGACTTTATTTGAGCTGTCCTTAGAAAATCTTCGAGGTGGATAAGTGTTGAGATAACCCAGGGAAAGGAAAACAAAAATGGGTTGCTACTTTTAACTCTGGCCTTTTAATTGGATTGCTTACTGAAAGTCTTTGCTGGTTAAATGAGAGACTGAACTCTCTTTAGAGAAAGGATAGGGCAGGACACCCTGGAATGGTTTCACCCTAAGAAAGGGGCCCAAGAAAGGGGCGCATGCCTTGGAAAGTGTTGCGGTCCTGGAAGAATCTTGTAAGCTCTCGTTGACCCTTGTTTGGGTATTCTTTGTGGGTTTGCCTGAGGAGGAATTTCCTCCTGGGTGTAAAGCAGTCCTATAGGGATCTTCATCACATTTAACACACCTGGAGACATGTCCATAAAGGCTGATTTTCCCTAGAAGTTTTTCAGAATCTATGGATTTCAAAATTAACATGGAAATAGTGCTTCTTAGGCCAATAAGGCCCACCACGGCCTCATGAATACTAAGATGGCCAAGATGAGAATCCTTTGATACTTCTAAATTAATCTTTTGTGTGCACAATTTAAAAAGGCCAGCTATAAAATTAGGCAGAAAGAACGGAAAACATTTAATTGGTCTCTGGAAGCTTCAAAAAGAAAATTTAAGTAAATAGATCAATTTATGATGATGTTTAGGTGTTAACCCAATTCTTTGAGGCATTAAAAGCAGCTGCCCTTATTTTAAAGGGAGAAGATCATTTGGAACTTGACTTGTCAAGGACAGATATAAATTGTAAATTCCTCCGAAACAAAATTTGGATCCAACTATTCTGTTTGTGTCTGCCTGTGTATGTTTACATACGTTTATGTATGTTGTAAATATGAGATAATTTTCTACCTTCAAATGGTATTGTTAAAATTAATTTAAATGCAAGTGCTTGTAAGAATTGGGTATGATAAAATTCTAAGAAATATAGACACTAACTCAAATGTTTTTCAAGTTCATGTACTCTAAATTAGTTTTTAGTAAATAAGATTTAGCTTAAGTTTGTTGGTTTAAGCAAAACAGACATATCTACATATTGCCTGGGCTTAAAAAAAAAAGTCCATGTTAATAATTGACTTTTATGTCTTTGAAAAATGTTTCTAGAGGTTATAAAATGTCCAAGATAAAAAATGCTAATTGATTACTTTTAGTTTTCATTAGACATTGAGGTTTTAAGGATTACAATCTCAATATATGTAAGAACAACTTTGTGATATCTCAAAAGGGCCTCTGAAACACCTCAAAAGATTTGAGATTGTACGGGAAGCATTGTAAAACAAATGAGGAAAACTTCTAGGGAATATTGTATGAGTAAACAATGGATGTAAATTAAATACATAATCAGGGCTATGGAAAACCCCAGATGGCTGCTTGGTTTGTCTCTGCTCCCTGGCTCCCCATTTTTCTGTTTTCTGCATTTCTTCACGTATCACAGTGCTGGACTTACATGAAGGAACTTATGATCTGACATTATCTGAAGGAGACATCCTACATTGTTGCCAAGGTTTGATAGAGTCACCTCAAGAAAATGCTAAGTTGGTAACTGTTTTCACAGTGAACTTCCAGGTGACAAAGACTTTAAAGATCATTGGCTGCCACCTGGAGATTTCGTTTATTAAAAAGGACATAAAATAAAATACACTCTCCAACCTCATTGGAAGAGACCTGTGAATAGACATCTACCCCTATCTACATACATCAAAGACTCCTCCAGGATGAGAAACTGCCAACACTAGAGTTAGACAGCCATCCCAAAACAGCAACAAGGATTGTATATCTCTAGATTGATATAGAATTCAGAATTCATTTTGCTTGATTTTACCAATTTGCTATTATTCATAATAATAGTTATACTTGTTCTTGAGTTTTTCTTAAAAAATTATCTGTGAAATCTCTTCATCTTTGTCTTATAACCTTACCTAATCTCAGTAGTGACATTTATAGTCACAAATCTCACCCACATTCCAGGGGAGGAAATTGTATAGGACATGTACATAAGGAGGCAGGAATCTTGGAGGTCATCTCCGAATTCTGCATACCACATACCTTCTTTACTAGGAGTGAGTGAACAGAGTAGATTCCCTCAGACCTTAGGTGGAAAGAAACAGAAGTCACAATAATTTCATAGAGAAGAGTTGAAATTTAATCACACTTAAATACCTCATAAATAGTATTCTAGTTAAAAATATAATTACTTATGATAACTTAAATTGGTGATTGCCTTTGCCTTCCTCACACTAAAGAAAGCAGCAGACCAATCACAATTTAGTTTTGTCCTTAGGATAACTAGTAGAGATTATCCAGGACTATTGTGTTAAGAATGAGTCTAAGGCCACATCTGGACTTAGTAAGAAGCAATGCTATGATTAATGAGTAATGTCTGATATGGCAAAGAAAGTGGGATAGTGACATAAGTATTTGCCATCTCTTATCTGTATGTTGAGCCATTTTCTCCTTGAAAATTTAATCTTATTTCAGATCTTTAAAGGCAATACAAGTTTAATTGCTTCCAATTTTAATACCTTTTTAATATCTCGAAAGCAAACCTTCAGAGATTCATTTCAGGTAAGTTCAAAATTGAGTTGCTTGTGAAAGGGAAATATTTAGGGAATGGGTATTTTTATTAATTTACAAAATATTTATAGCATACTTATTTTAGTGTGACTATGTGCCAGACACTCTTTAAGTGCTTTACAGGCACTTAACATTGTCTAAACAATCCCATGAAGTAGACATTATTATTCCCATTTAACAGATGGGAAAGCTAAAGCAATGTGAGAATAAATAATTTATCTATACTCACATAGCCTTTAAGGAGGAGCTAAAATTCAAATCCACTCTAGCTCTAGAGACCAAGATTAACCATTGTGGTATGCCAGATAAATCTGAATCCTTGAATATGTGGTTGCACACTTTTTTCATAGATATTACTAATACAACTAATTCCACAATTGCTCTTGAATTCCCAATAAATTGATTTACTCAATAAATCTTAAATGACTAATGTGTACTAAATGGTGTATTTGGTTATATCTTGGGGAAGATTTGGGAGATGAGGAAAACAGGGAGATAAATTAGATGTTTACTTTGTAATATATAAGTGTAGGCTCTCACATAGATGATAAAATAAGTGAATAATACATATAACAATAAAAAATTATAATAAGTGCTGTAAGAAAGTTATAGGCAAAGATCTAAGGGAATTCCAATACAGATTGAGGCAAATGGAAATTCACACATTTGCCTTGGAAGAGTTTGAGGCTGTTTGTGGAGGAAACATTGCTTGTGGTGATACTAATGGCAGAGGATAAGTAATGTATCAAAGATAGAGAAATGTGATGGGAATATCTTGAGAATAGCTTGAAGTAAACAAGTGGAAGGAGGGTAAGACACCATTCTGGGGGTGGTCAAGAGGACAAGAGTAGTCAGCGGAATATCATAGAAAATATGTGAAGCGCAGGGGAGGAACTGAGCAAAAAGGCTGAGTGCTTCAGAAAGATGCCCACCGTCATCAGAGATGAAAGAAAGGTATCAGTGACCTTAGAGGCAGCAGTTTATACTTGCCAAGAGTTAAGAAGCTAATGGTCTTACAAATGAGGATAGAAGACAGACATGTCATCAATTGTGCTAATCAATTGCAGCTATCTTTCACAAATACATTTGCTACCATTGTCTTCTTCAGACTAGAAGACACATGTATTTTCACAGGTCACAGCTTGCTTCTATAAAAATTTATTTTTTTATAAAAATAATGTATTCCTCGTGTAAGTCTCCTTGCCCCCTGATGGCAAAAAGCAGTTATTTTCAAGTAAATCTGTAAATTTGGTCCATAGGGTGAGTTCTTTCATTTCAGGTCTTTAACTTGGTCAACAAAGAGCTCGTGATCCTCTTCTGGGGATTCAGGCGCACACAAGGTAACAAGGCTTCTGTGGGGAGGGGACATTCGGGCTTTAGCTGTTTTCTGACATATGCTGGCATGGGCTGAGATGGAAATTATCTGGTTTTGTTGTTGGTCTATTTCCACTGTATTCCCTGAGATCTCACAGTCCTGTGGACCCCAGCATCAGATCCATGTAGGTCCATTTCTTCCCTGCTACCTTCTGCCTTTATTCTCCCATTAATTATCAGGCTCACCTGCCATCAATAGTTTTCTCACAGCCCCTTCTAACCTCCCCTAGGGAGCTCAGAAAACTGTGAGAGGCTCACCTGAGCTACTGAGAATCAGGGTGAGTTTGTGCTTTTCTGTCTCAGGTCCTCACTGCCAGACCTATCTTGGTCATTTCTACCTGATGACTGTCACTCATACTGGAGCACATGGCATTTCTAAAGCATTTATTATGTCCTTGGTCTTTAACTCTCCTCTTTTGATAGCCTCAAACGTGTTTGACTGGATTATTGCAAATCATCCCCCATATGTAACCTATCGTCCTCAGCCTCAAGCTGGAGAGTATCTGGCCCTGTCTCAGGAGTTTGGAGGTCTCTAAGCTGTCTTCCTTCCATCCCAGGCCACCTTTGTCTTGTTTGCAAGGGTTGGGTTATGTAGCTTTTCATATTATTTTCTTTTCAGTCTATTTGTTAAATGATCTACAATTTACGTTAAACTTAGTCACCTATCTAGATTAGTCTTTTGAGTTTCAAAATACTCAGATCTTCTGAACTAGAATCCTTGGCTTTCACAATGATGACCCTGCTATGAATTGCGATAACTTGTTTGGAGCTAAAGCCAAGAATCTCCTAATTCTGCATTCAGCTGTGTTAATAATCCTCAAGCCAATGTGTGCCACTTGTGTCATAAGGCGATGGTCACAGGAAGAGTGTGTTGGGGTGCAGGTATGGGGAGGCTCAGGGTGGCAGTGTTATTGGTGAAACAGGGTGCTGATGCCAAGGAGTGAAGAACCTAATATCTCAAATTCTTATCCTTTAACACATTTATGAAATTTATACAATTGAAATGTCTGTTCATATTTAAGAAAGCTTTCTTTGACTCTTATGAGGAATTTTTAAAGGACATGGGGCCTTTTAACCTAGAGAAAATGAGCCTCTTGCGGTTATTGACTAGGGTTTCTAAAGGTTTACTGACCTATTGTTGGTTGGGGGAGCCACCAAAGATAAGGAGGAAGGGAAATCTCATGTATTGAGTCCCTACTTTACGCCAATACTTTTAGGCATTTTGCTTTTAAAATTAGATTTATTCTTTACAAAAATCCTGTGAAAGTATTATCAACTGTTTTGGCAGTAGAGAAACAGAGACTCAGGAAAGTTAAGCAACATATAAAGAAATAATAACATGAAGTGGCCACAAGCACTCTCTTGAGCCAGACTGTCTAGTGGTAAGTCTGGCTCTGTCATGTACTAGCTGTGTGACATTGGATGATTTGCTTAACTCCTCTTGGTTTTCTTAACTGAAAATGGGGAAAATAGTAATATATACTCTTAGGGGTATGAGGATTAATGTGCTAATATATCCAAAGTAATTAGAAGAGGGCCTGGCAGTTACTACATGCTATAGAAAGGTTTTTATACTATTATCATTTTAAATTATCCTAGCCATAAACCTATAAAATAACAGAGCATGAATTCAAACCTAGATCTGTCTGTTTTTAGGCAAACATTATCTATCTATCTATCTATCTATCTATGTATATGTATGTACATATATATATGATCACACTAATGCAATATTGATATATGTTAAATTTTATAATTTCTTCAATAATTTTCTTCCATAAATATTTATTAAGCTTTTCCTATATAATAAATACTGTGCAATATGACCTGGAGGAAATTATCCGTATACATACAATTATGTGTTAAGTGGTACTACATCAAAAAAATTGGCTAGATTGATCGTCTCAAATTAGATGGGCTGACTTGATACACAAGCTCCATTGGTATTAGGAAAAGATCTCAGTGTTCAGTCTTCCCAAGAAGCTGTGACTACCAATTGGGAGAAACATATCAAACATACTTAGAAACTTGAAGAATGACCCTAAATCAAAAGTCATAAGAATACAGCCTCCACAGTGCAGGAGTTGATTTATAACCAAGTCACCTCTTATATGAGTAATGCCATATGATAGTATGGTTTGATTTATTCATTGATGGTGCCATAGGGGCAACTACACATGCAATAAAAGTCAGATACACAAAAATAACTGTAATTTCTAATCTTCTGTGACTGAGGTAATGTTGCCCTCGAGCCCCTGTCCCCTCTGACTAATTAGATGGGGAGTGGATGGAGAGGAGGAAATTTAAACTTGCCAATTGAAATTACCTTAGTCTCCTCCAGCTTAAAATGATCTTACTTAGGCTT
This sequence comes from Eidolon dupreanum, assembly GCA_028627145.1. Lineage (NCBI taxonomy): Eukaryota > Metazoa > Chordata > Mammalia > Chiroptera > Pteropodidae > Eidolon > Eidolon dupreanum. The sequence goes on along the minus strand of CM053514.1, from coordinate 51,764,893 downwards.
TACAGTCTCTTTGTGGTAAATACTCCATCTTCCAGGGTGTATCCATTTCTCTTTAATATAGTGGCATCTTATTTCAAGGGCAAGACTGTGTGACCTTGTGCCATGACGGCCTTTGGTTCAGGCATTGTCCTTTGGGACAGCAAATCTGGTTTCTACCTTATCAAAACAGGGAGGATGATGCTGGGCACAATTAAATAAATCTCTGCACATGTTCACAAGAGCTTTGAAATATATTAGTGTATTGTTCTGACACTCTTGAAGTTTCAGATTGTGGATGCTTTTTCATTTATAAGGCCCTAAAATACAACAACAAAAAAACTCCCTAATCTATTTTAATAACATTGGCTATGGCCTTAAGACCACATGACTCATTATTTTAAACATATTACTAAACCTAAGTAATTTTTCATGACACCTAAATTGTCTTTGGAATAGTAACTATTTAAGTATTTTGTGACTTATATGAAAATATCAAGCTGATTCTCAAAGCAGCATTTTGCTGAATTTTGGCATTGCCTAGGATAATTAAACATGAAACACAATAGAATAAGAATATTTCAGTCCCTGCTTTCAAATTTAACAGATGACCAAAATAACGAGACATTCCATTTATAAATGATCTAATCTTACAGTGGGCAATGGAGGAAAGGCATCGACCCATAGCATTCCAGAAGAAAATTTAGAAAATACTGCTGAATTTACTCAGTTATCTCCAAGAGCTCATAATTTTTTCAAAGAGTCTTTTTCAATAAGAAGAAAAATGCTCCTTTGTGCTAGGATCTTCTCTTTTACTTTATATTTAAAGCTGATATGCTCATCATCCAGATTTTCCTGAAATGCTTTAATTGTTTAAAAATCCATTTAGAAATATTTTCCTCACTCTCTGAATTTAAATGATATCTTTTATAAATTAGAATAATGCCTAATGTCCATTTGTGATGAAAAAGAAAGTCCTGCTTCCAAGACTGGCCCTTGGCTAATGTTTGAGAATTTGAGTTTTTGAAATTTACCCATCATTTCCTAACTGATAAGGATAGTTCACTGTGCCCAGACTGCAACATAATGTATTTGATGCTAGAAACCTGCTTTTCTTCTGTTGATCTGGTACATGCTAAGCAGAGAGTGCCTACATGACCAGCCCTCAGTACAAACCTTGGATGCTGAGTCTCTAGTGGGCTTCCTTGGGTAGGAACAGCACACATGTTGCTGTGTTTTCTTTATTGGGAACTCTCATAAGAAGAGGTGAGCATAAGGAAGCCTGTACATAGATTCCTCTAGACTCTGCCTGTGCCTTTCTCCATTATGATCATCTGTATATTCTTACTACATTGTTATTTTAAGTTTTAGCTGTGAGCACAACTATGTGCTGAATTCTGTGAATCCTTTTAGAGACTCTTCAAACATGGAGTGGTCTCTTGGGGACCCCAACACACTTTTGATATTTTACTTTTTTAAAAAGAAACAATAAATGACATTTAAAAAGTACAATTTGCCATAACTCCTGATTCATAGTTTTTTTTTTTTTTTAGTCACAAAGATTGATTAAATTTTATCTCATCTTTCTGACAAGCAAATAAATCAAACTTTATTTTTTTTTCTAATAGTCCCTATATATGATAGGACAGAAGAGATATCTGGATTTAATATAAATATCTAATAAAGAAAATGAACATGCAAAATTTTACAAGAAATCCTGTTGTGTGAATAGTATAAATTTTAATCCAAATAAGGTTAAGAGTAGCTCTTTATAACGATTCGGCCCAGAGCGGGGAAAATGTAGCTGGGCTGGTAAATGTGTAACAGCTGGCAAGCCTCTGTTGCCAGCTCTTATTTTAGATTACTTAGAGTCCTGGCTCTATGAAATGTAACTCTGAATCTCAAAGAACCTTCAGAAGGGATGTTGAAACTTCATTTCTTTTTCATTTTCTTGGGCTCATTAAGTTAGCAAATGTGAAAAGAAGTATGACTTAAAAGAATCTATGGTAGGTATGATGATGAATAACAAGTCAGAAAAGGAGACAGCTGTAGCTCTTGTTGTAATGAGCTTTAAGCTGATGCCTTCACATTACCAATTAAACTATTGTGAAAACTTGCCATTGACTAATTGCATGCTTATTTACATGGGAAAGTCTGAAAGCCAATTAAATAAATCTGAAATGGTTGTATTCCCTGAGTTGTCTCAAAGTACCTATTTATAAGCATGCTGGGGCTTAAGATACAGTTTTAAAATGTTAGTAACAGATTTCAAAATCCTATGACTTTTATTATTATTTCATAGAACGGGATGAATTACATTACAGATTTTGCTGTAATAGAAAGTAGAAATTAAAAGTAAAAACTCAGTTTGCTTAATGTGAAAGGCTGTCTATGGACTGCTTGCTCTCCCAGGCTTCCTGCCTCTTATCCCAATTAGACTCCTTCTAAATATTAATTATTACAGTATCAAAGGACTAGAATGATGGTGCTCAACTAATTTAACCTGAATATGAACAGAAAGTTATTGTCTTCTTCAGTAGAAATCATTTATACATTACTTTTCTTAGTGTTTCGAAGTGCCATGTATGATTATAAGAACCTACTCTATTGCCCTTGTTGCACAATTAAGTCAATCAAAATGTGCCTACCATTTATTACAAAAAAATTATGATCGGTAATTTCCCCACCAATGCGTAGGATTCCACACATTTTTTTTCTAACCAATGAGAAATCCTACTTTTATTTTTATACCCTCCAGCATTTAAATTATTTTCTTCTTCCCTGATTATTTCCACTTTAAACATATGTGTCCTAATCTCTACTTAGGTGTCATCCTGTGCTTTTCTCAAGTGGTTGACAGAGGAGTATTGTGGACATGCTTGATTGAAGATCTGTATTTTATTGAAATAATAACTTTCTCTTTAATGTCTTCCCTTCCTAATTTCCTGGTTGTGAGGAACAGCACTATACTGTTAAACTCTTGGCCACTACTCTAATTTGTAAGTGTCCTGTGATTGACCCACCATTTCCAATTCTTTCCTTTCTGTTCATCTGCAGGAGAATGTACTTTATGCTTCCAGCAATATCATGGGCATTTCCTCTACCCAGCTTCTCTCTCATCTTGTTGTAAGAATTATTTCACATAAAATACATTCCCTTTTTCCTGCTCAGAAACTAAGAAAATCAAAACCAAATAACATAGATGTATATGTCCTCTAATTCCCCCTTTTGCTCATTTTATCTTCATAGTCCTTTAGATAAGGCCTAATGCTTCCTCTAGTAAGCCCCAACCTTCAGTCATTTGAGGAAGCGTTCATGATTGTTCTTATATTTGTATTCCTCTTCTATTATTATTTACTTAATAATTTCATTTAAATCAGCTCACTAGCTGGTTGGTCTATTTCTAATTTAAATAAACTCACTATCTTGCAGCCTTTATCTGAAAATATTTGTACAATTATGAAGTTAATGACCTAGTTATAATTTTATAATATACATTGAATTTAATGACATTTGAAATATAAAATCATCTTATACAGCTCTGGCCACACTACAGCTTATTGAACTTTGTGTATAAATTACTCACTTCTAATTCTTAGTCTTCCATGTGTATTTCTTTTATTTAAATTCTTCTTTTTCATCTCCTCATCACAAGCACTCACTCAGCTCCCTTTATGCCTTCATGATCTGACTTAAGTCAACTCTTCTGACCCATTCTGTTGACTATTTCAGTCTCTTCTACATTTCATATTTACACATTGTGATATTCTAAATTTCATTTATTTTTATTTTCCAGTAGTTTAAAAGTTTTAAACAAATCTTCATGGATTTCCTCTCCTCACTTCTACAGGTGTACTTTATTCTTTATCAAATACCTGAGCTTCCAGAGTACAGAGATGATTACCTTTTAGTGCTACACTATCTCTCTTCTACCTAATACAAGGATCTATACTCCCATAGACTTTTGATAATGGTGATAGCTATATAATGGATGTCCTGTATAATGGACAAGGCCATAATGTTTGATCATTGAGTTTTTATAGCCTCAGTTGGAGAAATAAAATCATCTCTATAGTATACAAATTAAGAACCCTTAATTATTCAAGCCAGAGTAACAGCATGTGTAAAAGCTTAAAGATAAAGGAAAACATGGGATATTGGGGAAATTAAAAGAATCTCAGGGTACCTGGAGTACAGAATGTGAAAGTGAAGTGGAAAAAGATATTACTGGAGAGGTAAGCAGGGACCATGTCAGATAGGCCTTGGAATCTGTGCTAAAGAATCTGGGTTTGATCCTAAGTCAGTGGTGAGCAATTGAAGAGTGATATGTTATATAGGGGATGGCTATAGGGTGGCCATAGCTAAGAGAATGAATGGAAAACAAGTTATGAGCCTCTTTAACAATTTAAGAACAGATGCTACTGACCAGAGCTAGGGTGATGGCTCTTGGGAGGAATGATGAGGACAGATTCAAAGACTACTTAGGAGTTGCATTCAATAAGACTTACCTATGAACTAGATAGGCATATGAAGGAGACAGAGGAGTCTAGAGAAACTGACAAATTTCTGGTTTTTGCAATGAGTAGATCATTATACCATTCATAAGCAGAGAATACAGGGAGACTTACAGACTTGGGGAGGAAGAGAGCTCAATATTGCACATGTCAAAGCTTATTGTTGAGTGATACATATAAAGTGAGTTATCCAAGAGCCAGTTCAATGTGTTAAAAACTCAGAATAGAGATCTGGGCTTGAGATAAAGATTCAGGAATTATCAGTATAGGGAGGTATTCAAAGCAAAGGTACAGGAATAAACTTCCTAGGGAAAGTTGTTAGGAGGTTTATGGAAAGGGCTTAAGTTAAACACCAAGGACCACAACATGAAGGGATGGGGAGGGAAGGAAGAGATTGTCAAGAAGGCAGAGAACAACAGCCAGAGATGTGATGGGCATTGTGGGTGTGTAATGACAGAGCCAAGGAGGTCATTCCAAGAGGGAACCCTCAACAGGTAGGTCAAATAAGAGAGTGAGTCTGAAAAGATTATTGGACCTGGCTACTTTCTGGTTGTTAGTAACTGTGGAAAGAATGGCTTCTGTGAGAATCAAGCCCACTGAATGGAAAAACATCTACTCCAGAATAACGACATGTGAGAATACTGTTTCACTTAAGTTTCTTTAGAGAAACAGAACCAATAGGATGTGTGTATATAAGCATATATTATATATGTATATATATGTATATGTAGACACATATATATGTATAAATATATGCATGTGTATTATATAAAATACATAGCTGATTATAAGGAATTGGCTCATGCAATTATGAAGGCTGTCAAGTCCCAAGATCTGCAGTGTGAGTCAGAAATCTGGAGACTCAGGAAGAGTCAATGTTTTCTTGCAAGTCCAATAGCAGAAGAAAAACCAGTGTCCCAGTTCAAAGGTTGTCAGGCAAGAAGATTTCTCTCCTGCTAGGTGAAACTTAGCTTTTTGTTCTAATCAGACCTTCAGCTGATTGGATAAGACTCACCCACATCGGAGTGGGCAATCTGCATTACTCAGTCCACAAATTCAGATATTAATCTCATCCAAAAATACAGAAATAGTTACAATGATGTCTGTCAGTGCTGAGCTGATTAAGAGAAAGTTTTGGTGGTGAGATGCTCAGTTGACAGAATGCATGAAGAGCCAACATGAGAATGAAATGGCAGGCACCAACTTTATTGCTGGGAGTGTGCACTTCTGTGCTAGAGGACCGCATGGGCTTTATATATGTCAGAGAACAATAGTGGCATTCTGCCACACATGCATAATACAATAAACTGAGTCATACTTACATAAGTTAGGCACAGATGCCCTACTACATTAATGTAACATTTTAAATCCAGAGTCCAGTCTCTAACCCCGAGCCTGGATCACAGCAAGATCTGGGACCCACAACACCCTACCAAATATCTTAGCACCCTGTGGCCCAGTCTACTTGACATGAAAAATTCCCATCACAGATGCCATCCTTACTTTTATGATATCCACAGTCTAGTAAGCACTTACATGAACAACAGAAACAACTACAGGGCTTTTCAATAACATAGAGCTCTGAGCTATACCCTCAGTTTTCAGTCTGTTTCAGGTAAGGCTACTTTTTAACTTTCCTAGGGCTGTCACAACAGACTACCACATACTGGTGGCTTAAAACAACAGAAATTTGTTCTCTCACAATCTGAAGACTATAAGTCTAAAATCGAAATGTCATCAGGGCCATGCTCCCTCTGCAGACTCTGTGGCAAAACACTTCCTTGCCTCTTGTCAGCTTCTGGTGGCTCCTGGCAATCTTTGGTGTTCTTTGGATGGTAGCTGCATCTCCTCTTCTGATAAAAACACCAGTCATTGGCTTTAGGGCTCATCTTAATCCAATATGACCTCATCTTAACTAATTACATCTGTAAAGACCCTATTTCTAAAAAAGGTCACATTCTGAGGTTCCAGGTGGACATGGATTTTGAGGAAACACTATTCATCTCACTATGACCACCAGCCAAGTAACCCTAATAAGTACTGCAGTGGGTTCTGATTCACATGGTTCACAGATCACACTGTGAGACACACTGAACCTACACAAACTGCTTTTAGTATAAAGAGGGGGATCGGTTCAGGGATTTCCTGAAACTTAAATCCCACCATGACTGATTTTAAGGGCCAGGCACTGGTAAACGTATCATTTAATATGGATTTTAAAACAGCACTAGTGCTCTAATATAAAGAAATCTTAAGTGAAGATAGATTTCAACCTGATTTAGAGTTCAAATTGTTGCTAGAACTGAAAACTGATAGTGTGTTCATTGTCCTAAGCCATGAGAAGGCGTCTATGCTAGAACACAAAGGCACAAGCACATACAACTGCTTTAGTAAGAAACTGAAAGAACCGGTTATTAGAAAATGAAACTAAAAATATTGAACTCTAGTCTCTCAGTCTAGCCAGCAATCTCAGATAATCAGGGAGATACGTCTTTATTGGAAATTTTGTCATATTTAGAAGACATATGCCAAAATACCTTAGAGAAAGCACTAACATTACAAAAAATATTCTATTAAATTTTATTGTTGCAATGATGTGCAACAAGTCTTTTAATAGTGAACATGATATTAAAGAACAAAGTGCTGTGGATGTCTATTTAGAAACTGAATTGATAAAAAACAAAAAGGTTATCTATGAAAGATGAATGAAGATAGATTGGTCAAACAATAGTCCCCAATGTAACTGGGATAATGTTTCATAGAAAGTCTTTGTTTGGAAAGCATTACGACAAGTCTATGGAGGCACTCATGATGAATCGATAATTTATATAGAATGAACACTATTACTGTAAAAACCTTACCATATAAGTTGCTGTTCTGAACTACACACACCTGCATATAATTTTTATTATATGTGAATGAAAGGATGTTAGATATCCTTTTAAGCTCTCTCCTAGACCTAGGATTTTATAATATTTACAAAAATAATTATTTTTACCACTCTGAAGCAGAGATAACATGGCCCTAATACATTATAGTAATGAAGGAAGGAAGGAAGGCAAGGCAGAGGGAGTGGGGAGGGAGGAAGGCACTGGAGGTGCTGCTGTTTGCTTCCTATCTTTGGTCATGGGCTATGACACACTGAGAATGTGAAGGCTGAGGTCGAGGACAAAGGAAGCCTTCCTTTGTATGCAGGAACGACCCCAAAGACAGCTGTGACCTTTCTCACCACAGAGTCAGAAAGCTGTTCCTGCTACATCTATTTTGTGCCTGAAGGCCATCTCTTAGTTGTTAACCTCGTATTCACAGTAGCCAAGGATAGCACTATTTTGTTCATAGTTTTATAATATCTCACTCAGTATTGATTTGGAAATGATCGCATTCAGAAATAGTCGAATCTGTTCAAAATATCAGTTAATATCTTATTGAATAAAAGCTTAAAAATAAACAAATCACTCAGAAAAGTACAAAATCATCAAAGTACTCACACTTTATAGTTTTGTATTACCTGGAATTTCCTAGGAAAGACTTTGGGCATATATAAATATAATAGAATGAAGCAGTCTTAAAGACATAATGAAAACCCATAGTTCATAAGTCTACTTTCTATCTTGTTTACAAATATCTTCATATTGTATATTTTTAATATATCACATAAAGTTTTTAAAAGTAATTTCTATTTCTTCCCAACTTCAGAAGATTTCAAGTCCAAAGTTTGCACTAAAATAAATAATTCAACTGTATCAAATGATATTGAAAAGTGTTTACATGATGTGCTCTTGAATTCATACTACAGAGGGCATATGCCTCCTTGCAATATCTTCTTCTGGCCCCTAAGGATGCCAAATAGTTAATCCCATGTATGGTTATTTATTAAATATCTGCAGCTCTTTTTAGCTAGTCCTCTCCATGAAGGTTAAAAAGTATATCCTTGGTGTCTAGCATCATACACAGAGGGTTCTAAATAAATACTCAGTAAGTAAATGAAAAAAAAAGGAGGAAAAGAGAGGAAGCGTGGAGAGAGAAACGGATTATATTCCTTGAGGATGCACTATATACCAAACCCATCATGCTCTGAGCATAATTCAACTTTTAAAGTAAAAGCGAAAAAAGGTTTTATTACTTTTTTTAGTGATAATTTGAATATTTTTGTTCTTTCAGTGAAATAGATTACAAAAAAATTAGCTAATAAAAGGAGTAAAGAAATAATTCTTAGATTTCATTATTGGTTTAAATGTGTATAATTTTGTAAATTTGTAGGTTATAATAACCACTTTTTCTATTTCTGGTATGTGATGCTTTGACATCTTAGGTTTTTGCTGACTCTGCAGAGACTATCCCTTCAAGGGCTAGCTGATTCCTGGAAACAGAAATGGCCACCTTCCAGTGTGCTTTTCATACCCAAACCAACCAATCCAAAGTCCATACCCCAACCACCTCCTTTACTGTGCTTTCATGCTCTGGGTCACTGTCCACCTGCCCTAATCACTTCAGGGCCAGGTACCAGACAAAAGGGACACTCGAGAGCCCACTGAAATTATTCAAAAGGGCCAATTCTAATTCTGTAGTGAAGGCTATGGTCCATATCTCTCTTTGCTCCCTCTGCCTGACCAAGCCTGGTGCTTCCCTGCGTGGCCCACCACAGTGTGGCATGCCCCACCACAGTGTGGCATGCCCCTTTTCTCTTGGGAACTGTGAGTTTAATAAACTATCTTTTCAATGGCAACTGTCTCTTGATTTGTTGGTCTGACAACCTGGATGATAAAATCTACATTTTAAAGCATAGGTTCACTATAAAAATTCTCTTTAAGTATTAAGTATCAGGTCATGATATGTAATATATATATAAAACCTCTGATAATACTTTTACCTTATGAGTTAATTAAAGTTTTCTAAATGACTAGAGTGAGAAAACCCTCTTATTACTCTGGTATTTCATCTAATAAGATCATGATACATGAGCTTTTCAATAATTGTTTTTTTTTCTTTTTTGCTAATTTTTGTCCTTCCAACTAATATAATTTACTGACAAGATAAACAAATGAAGATTAATTGACTTTTTATAGGAATAAAGATTTTGGAAATAGACTAAAATTCAAATGAAAAACATGAAGAGTATTTTATTCTGTTACTGTATTTTTATAAGAAAAAATAATATTTTATTTCAAATTCAGTTTGGAGTAGATTCAAAGAATCAGACTTAAAGCACTAAATAGATTTTTTATACATGTTCATAATCCCTTATTCACAACTCCAAAATTCTAAAAACTGTGAAAACCAAAAAAATTTCCAAAGTTTGTGGTAGACTCATTTAGTGGCAAAACTGAATCTGAATTGATGAGGCCATTTCTTCTTTATTTATTCTTCTTCAATTTATGCGACAGAAATATTAATGTGTTTTACTTAGGGATGCCCCCCAGATGATGGTGATTAACAATGTGACATTTACAGTTGTCATATTCTAATATTTATTACAAATCCTGCATTTTGAAATATATCTATCCCCATAGGTTTTGGATGAGGGACTGTGAACCTAATTCAGCATACACGTGTAGTTCATGTTGCTTACATGTTAGGGTTGTAGGGGACTGGACTGCTACTGCACCTTTACTTAATATTTACTTCTTTTCACTATTGCAACTCCTGTATTAATTTTTTAAAATTAACTGGAAGGAATGTGACAAAGCTGGTGGACCAGCAGTTCAAGGCAGATCTTGATGATTCCTTGTGTAGGGGACACTGCAGATACAAAGATGACTAAGACCCAGTTACTGCACTTCAATGAGCACAAATGTGAAACAATAGTGACAAAGTGTGACAAATGTTAAAGTGCCATTCAACGTACTTTTAGTTCAGAGAGAAGGGAACTATTAATTGCCTAGTGGAGTTTGGGAAGGCTGCAGGGAAGAGGGAATTTTTGAAACGATAGGAAAGGCAGTTGACCAGGTAATGAAATGGAGAGGGCTGCTCAATCCCAGTCCTCCTGGTTCTTAAAATAAAAGATAAATATTAATGTGATACCTTAACTAACCCGACGTACTGTAACTCTTGCCAATGCTCAAACTCTTCATTAGTACTCTGTCTTCAATGAGAGATATCTTTAAGCTTTTCAGCATCAATAGAAGTTACTAGAAAAGCAGCCTGACATTTGCTATGTCCCTACATTGAAGGAGAATATCATATTATTTGCAGGATTTAATAAAATGCCAGTGCATTTTGGATTATCTTCAAGGAGCATCCTCAATCAAGCGTCAAATATCCCTGTCCTACAAGGCAATTCCTTGGACAAAATGTGAGACACCGAGTACATTTTACTTATCCATAAAAATCACATTAGCAAGATAAATATAGAAACCACTTTCTTCCTTATAAATGTATATCATATGCCTGCAGTGCTGTGATATTTAAAGCTCAGGTTAGAATTAACAGTGCTGAAGTTCAACATGGTATTTTCAAATGCTTAACTCCAAGAAGTGCCAACAGCAAAGATATGATCTGTTGGATCTCTTTCCAGGAAAGAAGATAATAATGTGGTTTTAGGTAACAATACAAAAGGACAAGTTACAGGCAAAAATAAAAATTCACACTTCTATTTCCATTCTGCTAAATTATTATGGGGGAAAACTTTAAAATTGTTACTAATGGCATCTATAACTTTACAGCTGAGCCCCTTTTCACTTTGCATAGTGGCTAACACAAATCTTTGAGAATCGCCATACAATAAATCATTTGAAAATACACAGAGGCAATGAGCCAAGAAAGATATTTAGCACTTAATCAAAGGTGACCTAATATTTTTACCCACCATTTATAAAACGAAACATATCATTCAATTTAATCACCAAGCAATATTAATTCAGAAGAGAAAATGTTGAACCTTGTAACAGGGAAGTGGTTTGGAATAAATTAAATGAAAAAAAAAAAAAACTGAACCAAAAGTTTAGGGGCTTGGTTTTCTATTGGAATTCTCTAACTTTATAGCTTATTCCTCTAGTTAATTTACACTCACTATATCAGATTACTCAAATGTAAAACCTAGGAGGTTAGATTATATAGATTCTATAGTCTCATTTGTCTTTAAAATTCTATGGTACTCTCTTGTACTGTAGGGTATGACTATGTATAGATCTAATAGTATTGGTTCTTGGACTTTAAACTGAATTATGTTGCCTCATATTTGATTAATTATACAATTGTTAATAAAACAATAATAGCTAATGTTCCATAAATGATACTATTTAATACAAATGACACACGATCATCCCAATTCTTCACAATTTTTGCAGAGTACCTCGCTTCCTGACAGACTCAATCTATGATCTAAGGATAACCAGAGAATACATTGTATATCAAAAGAAACCATTATATATGATAAAAAATTATAAAGCTCATACCTCTTATACTTGTTTTGAGAAATGATTACAGTAGTTTCAAAAAGAAACCTTTGGTAGCAATCCATTTGTCATCCAGCCTGTGCCCCTTAGCAAACTCTCATGAGAAAAGAAGAGGCACTGAAATCTGTGTCAGAGTCTAATGCATCATTTGAGAAATTACTACACAAGGACCAGATGAATTGAAAGACTGGGAATATTCAGCACTACACCCCTGGTTATGTCTTTTCCAGTTTTAGAAAATAGATCCCATTGCTTTATTGTTAGTTCATTTAAATACAAATCTTCAAAACTTCTGGCATCATTTTTTCCCAATTCTTAAATGAAGCTTATTATGTGCTTAAAAGTGATTTACATGTATTTATTCATTTAATTATCACATCACTTTCTGAGCAGGCACTATTAATATTCTCATTCTATATATGAGGACACTCAGAACAGAGGTGTTTAGGCAACTTGTACTGGGCCACATCATTGTCAAGGCTGGGGCCTGGAGGGCAATGCCATAAACTTAACCAGCATGCTACACTGCAGTGATGCAGAAATGCTCAGATATATGTCTACCTGGTTTTCAGTATCTCATGTATAAATGTGGAACTGCCATGAGTTTCCTACACATACCATTCCTTTTGCAGCAGATTACAGCAGACTCCTACCCCACTCCCACTACATACACTTATCTGTGGTTTCTCTTTCTGTGGTTTCAGTTACCCATGGTCAACTGTGATCCAAAATATTAAAGAGGAGATTCCAGAAATAAACAATAAGTTTTAAATTGCAGACCATTCTGATTAGTGTGATGAAACCCCCACCATCCAGCTCTGTCTCACCCAGAAGTGAATCATCCCTTTGTCAGACATATCCATGCTGCATACACTCCCTATGTATTAGTCATATAGTAACCATCTTGGTTATTATAGTCACAATATCACAGTGCTTGTGTTCAAGAAACCTTTATTTTACTTAATGATGGCCCCGAAGCATGCAAGTAATGATGCTGGCCAATGAGAAGCCATAAAGTACTTCCTTTAAATGAAAAGGTGAGTACAGTACAATAAGATATTTTGAGAGGAGACCATATTCACATAACTTTTATTACAGTCTATTGTTGTAATTGTTCTATTTTATTATTAATATTATTGTTAATCTCTTACTTTTCCTAATTTATAAATTAAACTTTATCATAGATTTGTATATATAGGAAAAAATATAGTATACTCTAGGGTTTGGTGCTATTTCAGGAATCTACTGGGTGTCTTGGAACATACCCCACAGATATGGGGGTATTGTATTTTAGTCTATTGTATTTTAAACTATTGGTAATTTAAAAAATGCTAACAAAATGAAATCAAGGAATTTCTTTAAGTCTAAAGTCTTTAATCCTATAATATGTTTTTGTTAAATGTTTTAGTGATCAAAATGTAATATAGATAAAAAGAAGCAGTGGTTCTCTAGTCAATTCCAAAGGCATTGTCTCCAAAGAGTAAGTAGTAAAATTGTGCATTCATGATATTGTATCACTATATGAACTTCAACACTTTTTGAAATATTTTTGAATATTGGTATACTTCGGGAACATAGTAAGAGAAGGTAGCTATGACTAAGGATATAATTATTCTAATGAGATGTGACAAGACTTTCAACCTTCTTTAAACGTTGTTTGACTAGATTATGAAAAAAATTTCTAATAATTTTAAAAATCCATTTCTCAATCTGAGCAGAAATCTCTCTTTAAGGTCAATGAGTTAAGTCCTTAGAGGTGTGAACCTCAATGAGATGTTGGCCAATGGTAAACAAGTCACAAAGTCTAAAAGCTCATTTTTTACCCACTTATTTACGAAGGTCATGTTGTTAAGTATTTTGTAGGAAACAACCATAGGGATATTGTCACTAGAGAGAAATTGCACTAAATTTCATGGAAACACATTTTCAAAAAGTTAAAAAAAAACTGGAAAATTAATAAAAGCACAGTATCAATATTCATATTTATTTTTTAGCCCAAATTTCAGTGTAAACTTCTGTGGGAAATATGTTAAGATATGTCTTAATGGTTTGTGGAAATGACTAATTAAGATGATTGTTAGCTAATTTTCCAAGGGAATTCCCCCTTCTCTCTCTGCTTAAGCAATATTTCTAATGTAATAGACAAGTTGAGTTACAGTACTGAGAGATTAAAAGGAATGATTTCTTGCCTGTAAAAAAAGCAAAATATTAGAAATATGTGGATATGGAAAAATAATGATTTAAATTCTGATGATATAATATCACAAACCACAGAACTATACATCACTATATTCTCGAATGTTTCTCAAATATTTGCAAAGTATAAGTCTCAGGTTGTGCCACTCACTCAATTACACAAAACATAAAACTCATCTTTGGTAGAAACCAACAACATTCATGTTATTTCCTCAGGCCTTAGCCTCCTGGCATGTTTGAGTTGTAAAAATAAAGTACTCTATTTTTATCTGAAAATATCTAGCTCATACTTACTGATAATCTTAGATGCCACTTAATATTATATCAAGCTGGATTTTGAAAGTTATAATTATTAGTAATACTACCATATTACTACTATTAATAATAATAAGGAAAATCACTATTATGTAATAGCATGTTTATGGAATGTAGTATTTTGGCTTAAACATTATTTAGGATATGGATTTATGTATTAATGTTTAGCACTAATGCTTCCTAGATTTAAGAGCACTTAGCTGTTTAGGGCTCTTTGCTGATCCAAGTTAAAAAATAAAACAATAATTTTCCTTTTTATATGTATGATAGCTACAAATAAACAAAACTTTTGAGGTTATATAACTAAGCTCAGCAGCAAAACATCAATTATATTCAAAGATGGGAAATGTTTGCCAGGCATCCCATCACTTTCCCTGCCATGCTTATGGCAGACATTACTCACTGGTCGTGGCCTGAGACAGCCTCAGACCTCTCCTTGAAACAGTACTCTGGAAAGCCACAATCAGTCAGGGATAGTTAAGGGAGAAAACCAATCCACCAATTCAGATAGATAAAGATAGAATGTAATAACTTATCATCCATAAGTCTCTCCTATCTTTATAAAACAAAACAGATCCCCTACATACAAATTAAATTGAAGGAATTGAGCCCTTAGTTTGTAAGAAAGAAAATGGAGGGAGATCACCCCCAAGTTGTTACATATCCTCTTAGACCTGCAGAATCAGAGAACGTACACCTCTATATGAAGCAGTCAGTTTTGTAAAGGGAAGTTAGCAAGGATTCCAGCCTCAGGAATTTCTTCCTACAGGAAATGTGGCCTTGCAAACTGAAGGGTTGGGTTGCTCAACGGAAGTCCGCTGCCGTGTTTCCACGTGCCGAAGGACAGCCCTGACCCAGAAGGTGTTCTTCTACAGGAAACCCAGGCCGGCTGGTAGAAATGGGCTGTGTGGCAGTGAAGCCAAAAGTGATTTCCTCTTGTCCTTATGTATTTAGTTTTGGGGATGCCTTCCCTTATAATTTATATATTTTTGATTGTAAGTTTCCCTGGTGGTCTGTCGACAAGCATTAAAAGTTGAAAATAGCTATTAAACTTGAGAATCTTTTCATATATGTGTGAGAAGAGTAGGATAAACCTACTAGTAAACAATATGATACTTATACCAAAATATCCAAAACAAACAAGCAAACTATCATGTCAAAGTATTGAACCTAAAAGTTTCAATTCACAAACACAAGTTACATGTTTTCTCATTGGGGTCACAGTAATATCACCACTATACCCAGCACAATGTGAACTCTCTGTCTTAGTCATCTTGAGCTGCCATAGAAAATATTATAGACTCACTGGCTTAAACAATAGAAATTTATTTCTCACAGTTCTGGAGGCTGGAAATCAGAGATCAGGGTGCCAGCATGGTGGCGTTCTGATGAGAGTTCTCTTCTTAGCTTGTGAACAGCCATCTTCTTGCTACATCCTCACATGGCCTTTCCTTAGTTTATACACTAGGAAAGAGAGAGAATATTTTCTCTACCTCTTCTTATAAGACCACAAATCCTATTATGAGGGCCCCACCTCATGATATCCTCTAACCCTAATTACCATCCAAAGACCCCGATTTCCAAATACCATTGATTTAGGGCTCCAGTACATGAATTTGGAGGGGGATACAGACTTTCCATCTATTACACTTTCAAAAGATAACTGTTGTTTTGTTGATCTTAAAAAAAAACTTCAGTTTGAGATTGGGAAAAAAAGTGGCATAGATGATAAAGTCCTTGTTCATCCCTCTTGTTACCAAATCAAAGTTGTGACAGAAAAACAGAGCAAGCAGCAAGGAAAGTCACCTGGGATCTAGATGAACAGAAGCACTATAACTAGGGAGAGAAATAAGTCACCCTGCAACTGTAGAAGGTAGGACGGGGTGAAGACACGAGGCTGCCTGGTCTCTAGTGGCTGATTGGGAAGAGATTGTGGCAGTCACAGCTGCAGATGCCTCTTAAAGAGGCTGTGTTCACCAGTGGACTTTCGCAGTGACGGACCTGCTGGCTTTGAGCACCAGTGCCAGGTTGGATGCTTGGGAAACATCAGGGACTTACAGGGGGACACTGAGTTGCCGGAGAGAGGGACAGAGGTGATGCTATCAGTATCCATTGTTCCTCTGTTGAGCCCTACCCCCTTTCAGCATGCAGACTCAGTGTGTCATAGTGGAGAAATCAGGGAACTGAATAACAGAGGTCACTGGGCCCAGAGAATTCCCTGAAACTCCGCCTCCTCCAACTTGTGGCCCTACCCAAGCCACATCCAATAGTTTCCTCAGCAAGTTCAGTGCTCCTTGCTGAGCAGTGCTAAGACTCACACTGGTGGCAGCTGACTGTGGTTTCTGGTATGGCCTCTTGAGGTAATTATAAGCGTAGCATCTGTGGATTGCTTGCTGAATCTTAACATGTGGTTGTGAGGGGCACAGGCTAGGGCTAAACTTGGCCTGCAGGTGAACCTTTCTCAGGACTGTGCCACTGGACACCTATTACACAAAGCCACACTAATAAGAATGGGAGACTTAGGAGCTTTGCTTAGTATATAGAAACAGACATATAAAGGAGCCAAAATGAGAAGAAACCATATGAGAGAACCATATGAGAAGCAGAAACCATATGAGAGAAAAGAACAGAGATCCAGGAATAATTGAGTCAAGCAATCTAACAGATGCAGAGTTCAAAATGCTGGTTATAAAGATGCTCAATGAACTTAGGGGAAGTGTAGATAAATGATAAACTCAGTGAGAACTTTAACAAAGAGATAAAAAACATAAAATTGAAAATGGAACTTGTAAAAGAGAATCAGTCAGAAATGAGGAACAGATTATTTGAGATGAAGAATATATTAGATAGAATCAACAGAATGGATAAAGGAGAGGATTGAACTACTGATATAGAGGGTGGGGAATCCAAGAACACTCAATCAGAACTGTAAGATAAAAAAGCCGAGACTATAATAATAATTTAAGGAGCCTATGGGATACAATTAATTATAAAAAGATATCCGTGTCATACTGGAAGAAAAAGAAGTTGAAGAGCTATTTGAAGAAATAGTGATGGAAAACTTCCCTTACCTGGTGAAGAAATAGACATACAACCCCAGGAAGCTCAGAGTTTCCAAAAACATGAACCCAAAGAGGCCCACACCAAGACACATCACAATTAAAATACCGAAGTTTAAATACAAAGAGAGAATCCTAAAAGCAGCAAGAGAAAAGCAGTTAGTTACCTACAGAGGCGCACCCATAAGACTGGCAGCTGATTTCTCAAAAGAAACTATGCAAGACAGAAGGGCTTGGCACAAAATATTCAAAGTGATGAAAACCCAGGATCTACAACCAAGAATACTTTATCCAGGAAAGCTATCATCAGATAAATAGCTTCCCAGACAAAAATAAGCTGAAGGACTTTATCAACACCAAGCCAGTATTACGAGGAATGTTGGAGGGACTTCTTTAAGAAAAGAAAAAAAAAAAACATGAAAAACATGAATAAAAATGGTAATAACTACATTTCTATCAACAAGTGTCTCGAATGGAAAAGAATTAAGTGCTCCAACTAAAAGGAAGGAGATGGAAAAAGATATTGGCTTGATGGACCTAAAGGATATTAAGCTGAATGAAATAAGTCAGATAGAGAAAGACAAATTTCACATGATTTCATGTATATGTGGAGCAAAATAAACAACAGAAATAAACTCATAGACACAGAATATTTGGAGGGTTACTAGATGGGAGGTGGGTTGGGGGAACAGAAAAAAAGGGCAAAGGGATTAAGAGTACAAATAGATAGTTACAAAATAGACATAGAGATATAAAGTGTAGCAGAAGGAAAATAGTTAACAATGCTGTAATAAATATGTAAGGGGGAAGAGGGATACTATATTTAGTGGGGTGATCACTTTGTGAGTTATATAAATCTCTACTCACTATGCTGTACAACTGAAACTGATATATTATTGTATACCAACTAAAATTTTTTAAAACTCATTGAATCGTATAATGTAAATACAAGCAACTAATTGTTCATTATATTTCGATAAAGCTGGGGAAAATATTTAAGCAGAAAAAACAAACTTGAGTTTGAAGTTTTATTAAAATCCCAACAACTAATTTGAGAAATATATAGAAAGGTTTTCCACTAAGAAAATCAGAGGATCATTAGAAAAACTATTAGAATTTAAGAGAGTACTTTAAGAGTATAGAAAGGGGATGATATAAAAGTCAATATACAAAAATTAATAACTTTAACATTAGCAATAATCGGTTAGATAATATAATGATAAAAAGGATCTCATTTATAATAACAGAATAAATAAGAGATGTGCAAACTTTTTTTGAAAGGAGTATTTAAAAATCTACATAAATAAAACACTATTCCATATTTCTCAATGGGAAGACTCAATGTTGGAAAGATGCTGACGAGTTTGTTCTCAAATTCACAGAAAGAAAGAACAGTAATTTTTAGCATGTTAATTTTTTTGAAAAAGAATAATGGGATTTGACCTACTAATAAGCAGAACATAATATAAAGCAATTTAAATAGTGTATTTTGATACAGGAATAGACAACCATATTAATAAGAAATATAGAATGAATACCCACAAATATGCAGGAGTGCAGTTATAGTAAGAGTGTCATCTCCAATCAGTGAAAGTGTTCAAGGTTTCTCAGTAAATTGCATTATAACAATTGGTTATCCTTTGGGGGGGAATTAAACTTCTAAATTCATATGATAAGCAAAAACGCATTTTGGAGACAGTAAAGAGAATAAGTGTTAAAACAAATTATGAAAGTATTTAAAGAAAATAATTAAAAAAAGTATAACCCTATGGATGGGCAAAACTTTCCTAAGCAATACACAAAATTCATAAATCATATAAGAAGGTATTTATAAATTTGATAACATAAAGAAAAACCTTTTGTGAGACAATAATAAAAACAAAGTTAAATTATAAGCTACAGACTAGAGGAAATATTCACAACATATTTAAAAGGTTCACAATAGATAAAGAGTGCCTACATTTGAATAAGCAACAAACAGGGAATTAAATAGAAGGTGGATGAAGGGTATCCAGAAAATACATATGAACAACACATACAAAATAGGCAATATTTACTAAAAATTTAAAGGAAGCCTACTCTTTGACTTTGTAATCTACTTCTAGGACTCTGTCCCACAGAAATACTCACTCACAGCCAGTAAAACACATTAAAAAGAATGTTCTCTTTTATAATAGCAAATAACAAAAGTACACTGAATATCATCAACAAAGGGAAGAATAAATAAATTTAGAGAACTTTCATTATTAAAAGATCTGTATATATTATTTTAGAAAGCTCCTTAAGATCCAAGCAAAAAAAAGTTGTCATAGCAGAGTCATATATAAAAAAGTAAATATGATGCATATATGTAACAAAAATTTTTGTTTATATTTATATTACATATTTTTGTGCATTAACTATTTTATTGTGTGATCATATTCATGTGATTCTTGTTTAACTAAAAGTTTTTTAAAAAAATCAAAGAGAGAAGTATTCAGGGAAGGCCAGGCAAAGTGGGTCAAGCTCTTCTTCACATAACAGAGAACTGCTTCAAGGAGGGTGTAAAATTCACATGTCTGTCACTAACATAGTTTGGGCCTCTCTGTACTTACATTTTCTCTTGATTTCGGGCTTTGCTCCCAATTTTTTTTTCCCTGCGGGTGTTGTATGGACATAAAAGGGAAGTCTTTAAAAATGTTTAGGTCCTTGTTATGCAAAATTGCATTGTTGGAATGGGTTTTACATATGATCTAATGGACCTCCCAAGCTTTATATGGAATCCTGATTTCTAAGATGTCCAGGAAATATCAATGGAAATTTCATGTTTCTCATGCTTGAGTCACATCCCCTCATCAAAAACCCTGGGAATACTTTACCACCGAAAATCCAAATAAGGTGGTACAACTTCCCCAACTAAACCACCAATGTAAAAAACAACAACAACAACAAAAAAGACAACAAAGATAATTTCATTCAAAGAATAAAAATTAATAAGTATTTTTCAGCAAACAAAAGAATACTGTGATGCCATTTGATGACCCACAAAAAGTGTTTCCCAGTGTTACTTCAATTTTCTATATCAGGGCTTTTTAATTCATAAATTCTTCTGTATTACATTCCATCAACTCTGCCTAGCACTGGACTGGTTGGTTTATCTCCATTGATCAAATTACTACAAGGGAAAAGTCAGCCAAGTGATATATTTAAGCCATGTCATATTCTCTTAGTCAGGTCTTATATATCCTAAGAGCCCTTCAAGAATCTCACTTGTTTCCTTAGATATTGGCGAGGAAAGGCCAGAAATCTCTTCTTCCAATTTGGTGATTTTTGTTCTTATAGGGTACACTACTTTAGTAATAATGCTTTCCATACCTTTGTCCAGAGCATATCAGATTTGTATCCAGCTAAACTGTCTCTGAGTCCTCAGATGTGTGTCTCTATAAAAGGATCACCTCCACACTTTTGGAATGCCACTGTCCCTTAGCCTATGCTGGAATGGACTGTAGCTCTGACTATGAGTTCAAACAATCTACGCTAAACCCCTCTGAACTCTTGAGTTGCTTTTATTTGGTCCTCACTGAAGAATTCGCATAATGCAAAGGTCATTGGCAAGCCATGATTTCTTTTGGGAGCTCCAAGCTGACTTCCCATGGGGACCTGTGTTCCATCCTAACTGAGTTTAGCAAGCCATAAATTCCTGATTAAAACTCCAGCCCCCTGAGACACAGGAGGTTAGGAGGATGACTGCTCCAACATCTCCTGTCATCCAGATATTTGCCAAGCATGCACGAGAACCATGGACTCCTGCATTCAAGGATAGTGTAATAACTTTATAAGTTAAAAACCACAGTTTTCAATTTTTTTAAGTTTCATGTGATAATGAAAGTCATTGTTCTAGAACTGTTTTTTCCTTTTTAATTTCTTTTATGTTATATTATCTTTATATGTTTAGAATGAAAGGAATCATCCTACAGGCTGCCAGTGAATGAGGGAACAGAGTAGAGCTGATGAAATCACACCTAATATTCAGCACAAGCTTCTGTAGTCTTGTTTGTTTAATGTAGTGGCTGTTGGGTCTACAAAAATACACCTTCTGTTTATGCTTCCAAGTGTTCCTTTTATCTTTAGATAAAAGTGTACAGGGGAAGTTGCCAAAATTAGTCCACCTTTTGGGCCCAGGCCATAGTTAAACTTAGATGTAAGAGAGATGAAAGCATTTCCATTTTGATCCAAATAGCTACAGCCCTGCGGTGTAGCTGGTGGTGCTATGAAATGGCTGCACACTTTCTGATTCGGAACGCCTAAGCAATGTATCCTAGGCTTCGAGGTACAAAAAGATCCAGCATGCACGTCTACTTTTAAAATGAATGCCTGCCTTCCAGGATTTGACAAAGAAACGCTTGTTTAGGCTTTGATATATAATCTAGTGGGAAGCACCCGGGTGCTCATGAAGGCTGCCTCCGGGCATCTCTAGGGATGGACTGTTGCTCTCCTCTCCTTAGCACTAGTGGAGTTGATTTTGTTCATTGTCATTCTTCATTTAGATGAAGTCATGTTTTTGAGTATGCCATGCAAGATGGCAGCAAACTCTTCTGTTCCTTCCCTTTTTAATATTGCTTTCAGGTTCTGAGCTTGGCAAGTATCAGCCTGGCGTCCCATGGGAGGACATGGGAATAGGCAAAAGACCCTTGGTCTCTGTGCAGGAGGAAGGTCACTAAATTATTTATTATCCAAACCACTTCTGTGAATGAAAAGTGCCCTATTAGTAATAAACCTGGACAATTGGAGAAAACTGAACCTGTTCTGTCAAATTGGGATGTATGGTTACTCTATGTAGGGAAAAGGGTGACTTTTGGTATCTAGTGCCTTAATTTTAATACCCCTCTTTCTGTGCAAGACTGAGCATTTTCTAGGCACTCCTTTACATTATTACAGATTATCATTTTCTACTTTTGATTGCAAATGTAACAATAAGAAAAATATTGGATAATGAATTTCTGTATGACTCACAACACAGACCTTTGTTAAATAATATAGCTCCAGAATGGATTTAGTTGCAAAGAAAATGTTCTGTACAAATTCTTTAAAGGAGTCTTTTGAATGGAGGTTTTTAAAAGGGTGCCGCCACCCACTATTTACAAAGAAAGTCTTGAAGGAGAACAGCAGACCCCTTAGGCCATTTCTAGCAAAGAGATGTACATTCGGTACCAGCAACACAAGAATGCTGTGGTAACTACACCCAAACTATTTTTTGTGCCAACATATTTTTGTCTTCAAACTGCTGTTGGACTGCTGTGTTTCCTTTCTGTTTGTTTTACCACTTCCCTTCTAAATATTTTGCATCATACTGGGGATTTTCCCAAGCTGTGATCTGCTTGCTGGGGCCACATTCCTTTGACTTGTGGCATTAAGTTTTGTCTCCATGGCAAGGCTTGTTTTCATGAGGGAGTGCTTTATAGAATGGGCGCCTCCCACAATAGTTTCAGCCTCCTTGCCTCCTCTTCTCTACACACTCAGAGATTCTGAGACAGCAGCCCAGATATGGCTTCCTCTCATCACAAACTACATTCCTAGAGTGTGAACTTCGCTTTACTCTGCTTTCAAGATAGAGAAATATTTGGCTCTATTTATTTCTTTCCAACTGGGCAGTGCCCTCTTGATTGTTATGACTAATTCACTTGTCAGGGCTGGAATCTCCTAACAGTTCTCTTCTCCAGGTAAATCACATTGCTCAAACTCGTAAAGCAAAAATGCCACAGAGGCCAAAGTGTGATGTTGTGGTGGTCAAAGCCCATCCAGTGGACAGAGGCCTCTGTTGACCGTAAGGATATTTCCCAAGAGAAGGAAAGCTTAGTCAGAACATCACAGTCCTTGCCCCCGCACATTCCTGCAGAGGAACCAGCTTGTGGAGAGATAAGAGCCCTGGGTTGAAACCCTGATTATGCTTACCTTTTTATTTGTTACATGTGGAAATTGACTTCATCCAATTAATAAGAGCAGGAAACAGTTTTTGTTTTCTTTTTGTAGGAAAACATGAAGTAATGGTTTTATCTTAATTTGTCAGGCATTGCCCAAGAGACTACAGCCATGTGGGATTGTGGCCAAAATATCGCTCTGAGTCCCAAGTATTAACACCCAGATATAAAAAGAATGCTAATTAGTTTTCCAGCTGAAAAATAATAAGGCACTTGGTGCCAAAAATGCAATATGGCATGGAAACCCCAAGTTTACACAATAGGGCCTGATTGCAATCTGGGGTCTCCATTTGTACTCTATACAGAGCTAAACAAAGGGGGGTGTTGTGCTCTTCTGCCTTTGTAGAGAGCCTCTGCTCCACATCTCAGCCTGGTGTTGCACCGGGCTTCCCACAGTCTTCCTGCCAAATCTCCAAGTTTTTCCTGGCTGCCGTTCAGGAAAGTACAGCTCCGTCCACAGGACGGAAAGTTTAAAAGGCCTTGCTTGGATACACTGAGATATATACAAACACTGCTTGACGTATGGAGCAGGCTGGGTTTGCACATGCAGCTTCTGCCTGCGTTCTAAAGGAAAAAAACGTCAGATTTTTAGTCATTTCAGTTACGCAATGGAGATATTAACTGAAAAAAAAATTTTTTTTAAAATTTAAGGAAATTGAGCGTTCCTCTTAATCCCAATAAATTGCCTCCTTAGTTTCCTCATTAGCAAAATGTTGCCTGACCTCCAAGAGCCAATCCAGTTCGGGCTATCTCTAACTTAATGCCTGGGTTTGTGTATACAGAAGATACTGAATATAAATACTACAGTGAGGTCACAGGAAGTGAGCGGTGCAGAGTCATTCTCAGGAACATTGGCACAGCTTAGGCCAGGGCTGGTGCTCTGATGCATGTTGGCTGATTGCTAGCTATGCATATAGCTTCACACTTTGACTCCAGGTCTATATAACTGATGGGAAAGTACTTGAATTGAAAAGACTTCCTAATACCTAAAACCCTATTCTCATTACTTTCAGCTGATGTTAAATACCACTGCAGAATTCACAGCATTTAATTCATATTATCCAAAATGGTTTTTAATTCTAGTTAATACTAGAGTTAATATTCTTTTTCCTGTCACCAATAATGGTCATAAACTATGACCATTATACTAGTCATGTATGTAAAGATGCAACTAAGTTAAACATATTTTTTAAAAAAGAACTACTTTGATAATAGAGGTCAAGCATCCTCAAAATTACCAATTTCTGCCAAAGTATGCAACAGGACATACTCTTCCATTGATGTATACAAAACAAACTATTTTGACAGAAACTGACAAGCAATTGTCTGTTTCTATCAATACATTTCTTTTATTACCTTTTGTTTGTTATTATTAGTGCATTTTCATTTAGTGAGGCAGAATGAGATGTATTTAAGAGTTTTAAAAGCATTTATTAAATGCACTGAACATTAAGACTTATTTTCTGCAGGAGAAACCAAGGAGTAGAAGACCATTAAATTAACATTGTGGGCCTTCAATCTGATTCATCCCAACCAAGAGAAATTAATTTTCCAGTAATTCCTGTTCTTCCACATCGACACCAGTCTCCTTTGGTACGCTCCTGCGTGTGTGGCTTTGTGATTGCTCTTTCCCTCACCTGGAGGGAGTTCTCTCATCTCCATCTTCTAGGTTCCATTTGTTTCCAGCTGATCTGTGAAGCCTCCCAGACAACTCCGGCACCCTTTAGTTTCCCATTTATCTGAGCTCTTATTGCCCTTACTGTTTCTATGAAAAAATGTAAGGATGGGTGAGATTTTACAAATCATGTGGGACTTGAGCTAAGATCCAGAATTTGAAGGGGAGAAAGGAACATTTTTTATTGTAAGGATCAGAGACCCACTCAACTAGGTCAAAATAAGAAGAATGTATTGTAAACCTACAAAGTCCAGTAAATAAGCCTCATGGGGTATGAGCTAGAACCTGTCAGAAGCCTGGGCAGTTTTCTCTCCAACTCTCAGGGCCACATAGGACCCC
This sequence comes from Eidolon dupreanum, assembly GCA_028627145.1. Lineage (NCBI taxonomy): Eukaryota > Metazoa > Chordata > Mammalia > Chiroptera > Pteropodidae > Eidolon > Eidolon dupreanum. Next base: position 51,739,468 of record CM053514.1, on the reverse strand, counting down.
TTTGTCTCTTTTCCAGGAATAGTTGCTTTCTCATTCTTCTCATTTTCTTCTGCCAAATTTCTCTGCTTCATCACTTCAGCTTTCTTTCAGCTCTACTACCCCCCAAATAACCAAATTAGACTTACAGGATCTTAATTCTAACATCCAGAGATTTGGTCATCTCATCTTGTGCTGCATGTCTGGTCCTCCATTTAATCAGTGTGATTGTCAGGAGCAGGGATTTGGTACAAACAGCTGCTTAAATCCACTCTAATGGCAGCCTATAAGTAGAGAAGTTCCAGGGAAGGTGGAAATGAGTAGGTAGGCCCTCCAAAAGATATCCACTACCTGCAGAGTTGTCTTAGTCCCCTAAGGCAAATTCTTTAAGTACAAGGAATAGATTATGTGTTGTTTACTTCCATCACTGTGTTTATCACAGAGCTGTTCATCTATCAGGATGATTCATAACCATGGCTGCACAGTAGATCCACCTGGGAAATTTTAGAGGCATTTCAGTGTCCACTCCTCTCCCTGGCCACCACTAGAGATTTCTGATTTCATTGGTTGGGAGTATGGCTCGGACACCAGGCATCATGGACTGCTGTGCTTTCCAGATGCCAGACTTATTCTTACTGAAGTCAGGGCCACAGAAAACGTTAATCTTATAGGTGGAAAAGTTATTAACCTCATAACTGAAAACATGGTGGAAATTCAAAAGCTTTTAAATAGCTTAAAATTCTTGCTTGATCTTAGTCATAGAGGAACTGAAGATTATACTCAAGTTGTCTTAGGCGGAGTGAATATCAATAATATCGGTAACTTTAGAAAGAGACATTAAAATTTTTGATTTTACTTTTTTAATTTTTCCCCATTCCTGCAACTGATTTCATTAAATATGGGAGTCAATGATTGTTTCTGCAATGTTTTTGATCCCATAACTAATATATCTTCAAAACGGAGCCCTATTCGTAGATACTTTGAAAACAAGGTCTCAAATAACAAGGAAAATTAAAAATTGAATAGTAAATTCTGAATCAATAACAATTCAGAGTGCCACTTGGATGATAATTGTTTCAGTTTTTTCAGTGGTAACTCTGAAATCAGCATTCAGTTACAAGGTTAATAACTTGGCCTGAGTCAAGTCTGCCTCCAGAACAGCAAGGAGGAGCTGACTTATGGCAGGCAGTATGTAGAGATGCTCTTTCAGAGTACTCTTTCTAGCATCCTTGTAGCTGCCAAGGTTTGCCGTAGGCTTTAGAACAATCAGTTATGATTACTATTTGGACAATTTGTTGGGAGTAGATTCTGGAGTTCTTCAATATGACAGTGAAACCAAGGGATTATTTCAAACATTCAAGTAAATTCGCTCAATTATTGATCTTTAAGGGAATGACACTGTCTTTCCTGACAGTGCCTCTGGGACTACCTTCAGACATTTGCTAACAACATCCGAAAGTCAAGCCACTCTCATCTTGTGAACACACTAGGCGTTGATTTTTGTATAGAATGTGAAGAGATTCTTGGGCTTTCACATTTCCTACCCCAATTGCCTTCTCTGAGAAGAAACTATTCTTCCCAGTTAATGTACATACTCTTAAGGAAGGCCTAGTAATGTTGACCTGTTTGGCAAAGGGTCTAGAGAAGCAATATTGTAGAAGACATCTTTACCAATTTTTGATCCAACATAACCAGACTCAATTTCATTTTTGTTTTACAGCACAGACCAGTGCAGCACTGACACTTCATTATCCTAGAGCATCTTGTCTGGGCCCCTCTAGATGTGAGGATCTCTTCTTAAAATTGTCGTCATGTGTCCAGTGATGAGAATTAGGAATTGTAAAGCTGGTTCTTAAGCTTCCTTTAAAGGTGATGTGAATGGCTTACTCTTCTACTAGCAAGATATCAGCTCTGCCTGACAAGGAGCAGAGATGCCACCCTTGCAGACTGCACAGGGGTTGGTGTATCCATACCTACTGTGGAGTATGCATTCTTGCACAGCAGACCCTAGTGACCATCTTGGCAAGAAAGCCATGCTGGATTGACAGGCACAGCACTTAAACAAAAAGCTGTGTCCTTACTATAAACTCTATAATCTTGTCTAGGACCTTTGAATGTGTCAGAATTAATCCCAAATCAAATGGTTCAAAGAGAACTCATTAAAGGTTTCACTGTGAACTCCTTCTATAACACTATTCTGCTACACATCATTAAAGTAGTTCCTTAAGTTAAACAGTACACAGATGGTACAATTCAGCATTGTATTTTGCTAGTTTTGTACTGAAAATCTAAATTACAAAAATTTGACCATCACTGATGAGATTTATACTTCTATTATCTAATCAAACTGTCACATATGCTTGTGAAGCAGAATCAAAATCGTTGAATGTAAGATCTGTTGTGGGCTTCCTCAACTTTCAGGAGAATAATATGGTTTTTCTTTTAAGAACTTTTGAATATACTGCCTCAAGATACGAATTCTTGTCATCATGTGATTCCTGGGGAGCAAACTTCTGAGCAGAAAACTTTCAGTGTGGCTCCTGAACAGCATTTTAAATTCAGGGCATTAAGATGGAGGTTTTAATCAGTTTTTTTTTTTTCCCAGAATTTCTTGTTGTCTAGCTTAATTTCAAAAAAGAGCTTCTCATTATTTTCTTCCTTTCCTTCCTCTGTCCCTTCCATCTTCTCTTTCTTCCTTCTTTCCCTCCCTTACTCTTTTTTCTTTCAACAAAAATTTTTTTAGTTCTATACTTTATAATGAGCTGCTACGAAAGATACAAGTATAGTCATATGTCACTTAACATTGTTAGGCGATTTCATCATCATGTGAACATCATAGTGTACTCACACAAACCTAGATGGTATAGCCTACTACACAAATAGGCTATATGTATAGTCTATTGCTTCTAGGCTAAAAACTTGTACAGTACGCTACTGTACTGAATACTGTAGGCAATTATAACTCAGTGCTATTTGTGTATCTAAACATATCTAAACAGAAAAAGTACAGTAAATATACATAAGCTAGTGTCATAGTCATTTATTATAATTATCAAATATTATGTAATGTACACAATTCTATGTGCTATACTTTTATACAACTGGTAGGTTTGTTTACACCAGCAGCACCACAAACATGTTAGCACTGCACTATGACATTACAAATGGTAGCAGTCATTAGGTGATAGGACTTTTTTGCTCCATTTTAATCTTATGTGACCACTATGGTATATGTGGTTCATGATTGACTGAAATGTCTTTATGACGATATTATTATTTTTAATTTAATTAATTAATTAACTAATTTTAATTTATTTTTATGGTAACATTGGTTAATGAAATCCAGTAAGTTTCTGGTGTGCAATATATATATATATATATATATACACACACACACACACACACACACACACATAGCATTGTGTGTTCACCTCCCATAGTTATATTTCTATCTGTCACCAAATATTAGATCCCTTTTATCTTATCTACCTCCCTCCTTCCTAAACCCTATCCTCTAGTAACCACTAATCTATTGTCCATGTCCATGAGTCTCTGTTTTTTTGTACTGTTTGTTTGTTGCTTTTAGGTTTATATCCCACATTTAAGTGATATCATGTGATTTTCAACTTTTTCTGTCTGACTTATTTCACTTAGCATGATTATCTCAAGGTCCATCCATGTTATCCCAAATGTCAGTATTTCATCTCTTCTTATGGCTGAGTAATATCCATTGTATATATGTACCATAGCTTCTTTATCCAGTCATCTATTGTAGGACACTGTGGTTGCTTCCATGTCCTGGCCACTGTGAATAATGCTGCTGTGAACACTGGTGCACAAATATCTTTTCAGATATGAGTTTTCAAGTCTTTGGGGTAAATACCCAGTAGAGGGATTGCTGGATCATATGGTAGATCAATTCTTAGTTTTTTGAGGAAACTCCATACTGTTTTCCATAGTGGCTGTACCAATTTGTAGTCCCACCAGCAGTGTATGAGAGTTTGTTTTTCTCTCCATCTCCAACATTTGTCATTACTTGTCCTGTTGATTATAGCTAGTCTAACAGGTGTGAGATGGTATCTCATTGTGGTTTTGATTTGCATTTCTCTAATAGCTAACGATGTTGAGCATCTTTTCATATATTTGTTGTCCATTTGTATGTCCTCTAGGGCAAAGTGTCTGTCCATTTTGTGATTGGATTATTTGATTTTTGTTGTTATTGAGTTCTTTGTATATTTTGGATATTAGGCCCTTATCAGAGTGTTTGCCTGCAAATATATTTTCCCATTCAGATGGTTGTGTCTTTACTTTGTTGACAATTTCTTTTGCTGAGCAGAAGCTTTTTAGTCTGATGTAGTCTCATTCATTTATTTTTGCTTTTACTTCCCTTACCTTTGAGGTCAAATTCATAAAATTCTCATTAAGTCCAAGGTCCTTGAGTTTCGTTCCTATGTTTTCTTCTATGCATTTTATTGTTTCAGGTCTTATATTCAGGTCCTTAATCCATTTTGAGTTAATTTTGGTGTGTGGTTATAGAAAACAGTCTAATTTCATTCTTCTGCAGGTGGCCTTCCAGTTTCCCCAGCATCATTTATTGAAGAGACTCTCCTTTCTCCACTATGTGTTTTTGGCTTTTTTTTTTTTTTGTAAAAAATTATTTGCCCATATAAACATTGGTTTATTTTTAGACTCTCGATTTTGTTCCACTGGTCTACATCTGTTTCTTGCCAGTACCATATCATTTTGATTATTGTAGCTTTGTAGTATAAGTGGGATAGAGTGATACCTGCAGGCTCATTCTTTTTTCTCAGGATAGCTTTGGCAATTTGGGGTCTTTTGTGCTTCCATATAAATCTGATGATTTTTTGTTCTATTTCTTTAAAAAATGCCAATGGGATTTTGATGGGGATTGCATTATCTGTATAATGCTTTAGGTAATAGGGTCATTATAACTATGTTGATTCTTCCAATCTAAGAACATGAAATATCTTTCCATTTCTTTGTACCTCCTTCGATTTCTTTTAATAGAGTCTTATAGTTTTCACTATATAGGTCCTAAACATGTTTTGTTAAATTTATTCCTAGGTATTTTATTCTTTTTTTGAAATCGCAAAAGAAATTATTTTTTCCACTTCTTTTTTTGATGCTTCATTATTAGAGTATAGCACGCTATGGATTTTTGAACATTGATTTTGTGTCTAGAAACTTTACTGTATTTGCTTATTGTTTCTAATAGTGTTTTTGTGGAGTCTTTAGGGTTTTCTATATAGAGAATCATGTCATCCACAAATAGTGACAGTTTGACTTCTTCATTTCTCTTAGAAGGATGCCTTTTATATCTTCTTCTTGTCTGACTGCACTTGCTAAGACCTCCAATGTTATATTGAAGAGCAGTGGTACTATTGGACAGCCTTGCCTTGTTCTTGATCTTAGAGGGAAAGTTTTTAGTTTTCCACCATTAAGGATAATGTTGGCTGAGGTTTTGTCATATATAGCCTTTATTATGTTAAGGAACTTTCCTCCTATACCAATTTTGTTAAGTGTTTTGATCATAAATGAATGCTGTATCTTGTTGAAGGCTTTTTTTGCATCTCTTTATGATTATATTAAAATATAATCTTGACCCTCAGAAAGCTTTCTTCTTGGAGGAATGAAGAAGTAAACAAGAAAAGCACACTATCTGGTAAGAACTCTATCCAAGATGTTATGGAAAAATGCAGTTGAACATCTATGCCATCCTGGATGGAGTGTGGCAGTCTGGGATGAGAAGATATAGTGTTAGGAAAGGTGTCCTGGAGGAGGCAACTTTGAGTCTCTTTGGACAAGTGGAAGATATACTGTTTCAAGATTAGGGGTGGAGAAAAGGGGAAGACAAATGATGGGCATAAAGGCAAGAGAGTGTGGGGGCACTGAAGAAGTGGCAAATAGTTCTGTGTTACTGGAATGTATGGTACATGAAGTGGAGGGGTGGAGGACAAAAAGTGACTCCAGTGAGGCTGGCAGAGACTAAATCAGAAATAGCATTACATTTTTGTTAAAAATTTGGAATTTTCTTAAAGTGTGGACACATTAAAGAATTTTAATGATCAGATTTTCCTGTTACCCAGGTCATTCTGGTGATGTATGGAACATAGACTAGATGGTGAGACCAAGGTGAGGAGATCTATTAAAAGGCTATTTTTATAGTCCAAGTGAGAAACGATGAGGGTTTGATCCAAGTTAATCACAGTGCAGTGAAGAAGAAGGGATAGATTGAGAGAATTTGAAAAGGAACAGTTGACAAGACTTGTGCTTAAATAGATTTGGTGAGAAAGAAAACACATCCAAAGTCACTGGAGATTCAACCAGAGGAATTCGAACTGAACAACTTTAAGTAATACGACTATTGAACTCATAACTCCATGATACACATATCATGTGCCCTCTGTTAGAAATATCACAACCTATCTGTCTAATATAGAGCTAGGAAAAAGATATCTTTTACATACTTTTTCTTCTATAGGTAATTTCTCCTTTTTCAACTCTATCACAAACTATGCCTTTTAACAATTATTCCTATAACAAAGACACTTGCCTAATAAGTCATGGCAGCCAGCATAATTTGACCTACTCACAGAACTTCCTTTTTTATTTTTTGATCGATTAAACTAATTAAAACAAAAACTAAAATGTTATTTTAGTTTCTAAATTGCTGTTATCTTTAGTGATTTATTTTCTTCCTATTCTGTAAGAGTAGATGTTTACATGTGGTGGGAAGGAAGGCAAGAAAAATGGTGATTGGTCACAGGACTGTCTGGGGAGAAGCTAAGCCAGTTGCAAATCTTCTCTTGTTTAGAGTGAATGGTAGAAGTGACTTATCCCCACCTCCCCATCTTCAAAAGGAAAAAAAAAGAAATCCAAATTGTAGCTGTCTAGAAAAATGAAACGATGAGCCTGAAGAGAACTATGACTTCTCGCTCATTTATTGAAGAGTCAGAATTTGTACAACTTCAATGTAGCCCTGAACATGGGTGTAGGAGAGGAGAGGCTGCCACACAGCAGAATGGCTTTTGGGAAGCTTAGAAGCTAAGTCTAGGCCCTTGTTCTAAAATTTGCTGCCTTAAATCTAATGTATCTTACATATAACTCAGCCAGCTCAGTTATCTGTTTTCCAAGCCCAGAAAAGATTAGAAGCAAATCTAGAGACAAGAATTTTGGCAGCAGCAGACAGATTTGAGAACTGACAACTTGATAGTGAGGGAAAGGCCTAAAAATGGAAAGTAAGTACAGAATTGTGCTCTACATTACAGCATAACACAAGAGAAGATAGATAAAATTTTGGGCCACTGTTATCAAGGAAGATTAAATTATAACGTGTTTTTATTCGAAGCATAGGAAGATCACCATCAAAATGTATTAAAATAAACAGAACTTAGAAATTCAAAGGTTTTTATTACTTAAATAATTAGTAACATAATACATATTTTCTTCTTCTATGGTTTCTGCCATTAAACCTTGCAGAGACTATGGAAGTGAGTGTCTCTTTTTTATGAGCACTCTCAGAACTGCCCTTTTCACTTTCTAATTAACCTCCTTACTTCCTCTCTCATCTGAAAGCCTCACCTTTTTTTCCTGCCATTTGTACACATCAATACTCTGTGCTCTTTCTTTGCTCCTGTGTTGGTAGTTGAGAACCTAATTACTATAGTTTAAATATTTGTGTCCCCCTGAAATTCTCACATTAGAATCTTAACCCCCAAAGATGATGGTAGTGAATGTGGGGCCTTTGGGAGGTGCTTAAGTCATTAAGGTGGGGCCCTCATAAATGGGATTAGTGCCTTATCAAAAAGAAGCTCCAAAGACATCTCTAGCCTCTTTCACTATGTGAGGACACAATAAGAATTCTGCATCACTGAAGAGGGCCCTCACCTGACTATACTGGCACCATTATCTTGGACTTACAGCTTCCAGAATGGTAAGAAATAAATTTCTGTAGTTTATAAGCTACCCAGTCTGTGGTATTTTGCTGTAGTATTCTAACAGGACTAAGACACTACTCAGTTTCCAAATGGTTCAAAATGGTAAAAGAATTCATAATTGTTCTTCTTTTTATAACTAGTTTTCAATCTTCTAAAATATTTAATCAGTACAGAATGAATAGTTGCCACAAAGGGCAAAAAAGGAAGAAAAAACAAAAAAATTATCAAACATTTACAACTTTTGCATAGAATATTAAAATACTTATAGAAAATCAATCAAGAAAACTAAATTTAAAATATTATAATAATTATCAATAACTTGGTAAAACTAACTGCTTGAATAGATAAAGCTTCATTCTAATACTCAGCTATATTAAAAAGCACCCTCCCCCAAATTCTCATAAATCACTCCACTTTTGTAGCAGACATTTTAACTATATATTTTGTGGTTAGATTTTAAATTAAAGTTAATATACCAATTTACTCAGAAATCATAATTCTATAGAAACTAAAGACTCAAAGTTGTACATATATTCTCAGAAATTATTTAATTATTATGGAATGAATGTTTGTATGTGTGACCCTTGTATTGAAAATGCCTGGAGCAGAAGGGATTGGGATTAATTTATATGGGTATCATGCTTTATTGGTGTGAGTTCTCATTTAAAAGTCTGGGAAATATCTCTTCACTGGTCAGTCAGTCCAGGAAGTTGTCATCAGCTTCTATATTTGGAAGCTTAACCACTGTGTCAATATATCAGAAAGAAGCTATGTCAGAGAAAAGAAAGCTAACAAGTACATACTGCAGTTAGTTACTGATTATTCCAAAGTGACATGCTCAATGCCTTCTTCTGTAAACTCTGTCCAAGAGGTTTCCTAACCCTAATCTAGGATTTCTGACTTCAGCATTATTAATATTTTGGACTGAAAATATCTTTGTATTTTAGGGGCTATCTTATACATCCTAGGATGTGTAGTGATATCCCTGACCTCTACCCATAGCTGTCACCAACATCTCCAAACAACAACCAAAAATGTTTTCGACATTGACAAAGTATCGTGTGTGTGTGTGTGTGTGTGTGTGTGTGTGTGTGTGTGTGTGTGTATGTCAGGGGGACATGGAGAGGTAAAGGGGAGGCAAATTAATCCCAGTTTAAAGTTGCTGTCCTATTAATAACCCCAACCCATTGAATTAACACACTGTTATTGGTCTTGAAACATAATATTCCAGAAATTTTCTGCTGTCGATTGAGATAGAAAAAAAGATACATATTCTCTAAGCTGTTCTATATGATTATAACTCCTTTAACTGTAAAATACCCTGGTTGCACCAGACCCAAAATAAACAGGTAAGACTTTTATGTCTTTTCATAGAATGGCACACTTCTCTTATCTCATTTTATTTTCTTCTCTTTAGATAAATCTTTTTGCAACTGATCTTGCCCCTAGCTAGGCAGGGTGAACATGCATCCTGGCTTAGCTGGACCAGTCCTGGAGCATGTCTGTTAGCCTGGCATCATTATTAATAGAACCTGCTGTCAATCTCAAAGTGTCCTGGTTTGGATGATAAATCATAGTCATCCTTTTATGTCAATCTGGAGGAAAAAAAAAGATAATACTTTTAATTTTAACAAAAAGAGAGTGGGATAAAATGTAGTTTAAAATGGAATCTATGAGAAAGTACATTTACCTCTTTCCTCTCCTGTTTCCCCTTCCATTAACTGGAAGAGAAAATCACTTGAGAAGGAAGGGTACTCATGAACGGATCCAGAAACTTGAACACATTCCAAGACAGAAGCAGCTAAATACTTTCTGTTAGATAAACCAGAATGAAGCTGGCAGCAGCCCACAACTTGCAAAGAGAAGGTGGCCTTGGGCTGTTGCCCTTCTGACAATTCTCTGTGGAGTTTCCATCATCTCTCAGCAGCTGTTTTACCCAACAGAATTAGGAAGAGAGTAGTTACTTGAAGGACTATCCATGGAACAGCTAACTGAGTGCAAGTCTTACCAGATGTGAGATGAATTGAAGCTTTTAACCCACCTTCTTCAGCCTTTATCTAAAAATTAGAGAACTGATCTTCAAAGAAACGAAACAATCATCTCGTCTTACAACTTCTAATATGGGTTTTGGCACTACAGGACAAAAATGTGGAGTTATAGAGAAGACAACTTGCATCACGTTCTCTCTCATTCCTTCATAAAATGAAGACTAATAGACACCATGGAGAAACAGAATTTCTGAAGAAATGCATACCAACTACATAGATTTATCAAGTTAGTCTTCTATTGGCCAATATGAATGGCCAACAGACCAATGCTCATTAAGGAAAATCAATAATGCAAAAAAAAAAAAAGGATAATCAAAGGAACAAACAGAATAAATAATTTCAAAGGAAACAGAAAACATCAAAAAAATTTATTATTATCTACAGAAAAATATGACTAAAGTTTGCAACCATAAAATAATCTTAGGCTGCTATAGAAGATGAGCACTTAGGGAACAAACAAGAGTTCTTGGAAATTTTAAAAAGTTGCTGAAATTTAAAAAGTAAAAAGAAATAGTAGAAGATAAAATAAAGTCAATTAAATAGCTCAGAATATAGAGCAAAAAGGATATATAAGTTAAATAACGAGAATCAGTTTAGGACAGTGAGCACCTATTAGAAGCTCTAGAAAGAGTGAACAGAGAAAATGGAAGAATAAAAATGATCAAAGATATATTATAAGAAAATTATCTAGAGTTGAATAAAGACATAAGTCTAAATGGAACCAAAATTTTGCCACCTTGAAGCTGCTTTTTGGGATATTGTTTTTAAACTGTTCATTAAGAAACAAGACTCAGAAAGAACTTTTAACCCTCACTTGTTTCCTTCCCAAGATATTTAGACAGAAAAACCTGCCTTAGAAAATGAACCTTGCCTTAAACATCTTAAGAATCTTCACCCTAGGATTAGTTAGGAAGATTCTAAATCTATTAGCTAGATACCCTCTGTGTCCTTTGTTTCTGAGTTACCTAGCAATAAATTTTTTTTATTATGTTTATTGGGGTAACATTGGTTAATACAATCATATAATATTCAGGTATACATTATAATTTACATCTATATATTCTATTGTGTGATTACCAAAGTCCAGTTTCCTTCAGTTACCATATATTTGATCCCCTTTACCCACTTCACCTTCCTCCTGCCCCCTATAATTGACCCCCTTTACCCTATCAACCTCACCACTTCTCTCCCACCCCCTACCCTCTGGTAACCACTAGTCCATTGTCCATGTTCCTGAGTCTCTGTTTATATAATGTATAAGCAGCTGTTTTGGGATGGAAGGCTCTGTAAATGTCAATTATGTCTAGTTGTTCTAATGTATCATTTAAGGATATTATTTCCTTTTTGATTTTCTATTTGGATGATCTGTCCATATCTGATAGTGGGGTATTTAGGTCCCAAACTAAAATAGCGTTTTGAACTTTTCCTCTCGTTAGTTCTATTAGTAATTGCTTTACATATTTCAGGGCTCCCTGATTGGGAGCATAGATATTAATAAGTGTTATGTCTTCTTGGTGCATGATACCTTTTATCATTATGAAGTGTCCCTCAGTATCTTTCTTTCTCCTGGAGGCACCATATTGTTGGGTTTTGTTTTTTGATCCATCCTACAACTGTGTGCCTTTTAAGTGGTGAGTTCAGTCTATTTACATTTAGGATGATTATTGAAATATGAGGTCTTCTTTGAGCCATTATATCTTTTGCTTTCTGGTAGCTCGGTGTTTACATTGCTTCCTTGTTTCTATTTTTTTTTTTTTTTTGATTGACTTTTGTGGGTTTTTTCTCTCGTTCTTGTTTTATGTTATATACTTCAGTTCTGAAGTATGGTTACCATTATTTTATATACTTCAGTTCTGAAGTATGGCATGTAATTACCATTACAAATATGAAAAAGATATTTATGTATATATACATACAATCATCCATTTTCTTCTGCATGTGCCTTATTTCCTTTCCCCTTTGCACATTTGGATCTTTGAATCCTCCCCTTTTCAGTCATTGTTATCTCAGTTTGTTTCTATGTAGGCTGAACGTTCATTACTATCTTGCTATAGCAATTCTATTCTTGTTGTTAGTAAGGATTGCACTCCTCTGCTTCTATTTGCCTGATAGTCACTTTACTCCTAATTATGTTTTTTTTTGTTGTTGTTATTTCATTTTAGGTGAACTGACCCCTTTCAGAATTTTCTGTAGTGCAGGTCTCGTAGTAGAGAATCCCTTCAATTTTTGTACATCTGAAAAGATCTTAATTTCTTCATATCTAAAGGAGAGCTTAGCTGGATACATTATGCTAGGCTGGTATTTCCATTCACTTAATAGTTTAAATATTTGATTCCATTCCTTTCTGGCTTGTAAGATCTACACTGAGAAGTCCGATGATAATCTGATGGGTTTTCCTTTATACGTTACCATTTTCTTCTCCCTGGCTGCCCTGAGAATTCTCTTTGTCATTGTTTTTTGATAACTTTAATACAATGCGTCTTGGTGAAGGCCTTTTTGGGTTGAGATAATTGGGTGTTCTGTTGACTTCTTGTCTTCCAAGTTCCAGCTCGTTCCATAGATTGCGGAAATTCTCACTATTTGTCTGAAAATGCTTTCTAATCCTTGCTCCTTTTCCTTGCCTTCAGTAATGTCCATTATTCTTATGTTTTCTCTCCTGATGGTATCAGCTAGCTCTTGTATTTCTCTTTCATTATTTTTCATTCTTCAGTTTCTCTCTTCTTCCTTCTGATTTATTTCTAGATTTCTGTCTTCAATATCGCTCTATTTCCCAAGGTTGCTATTTCATTTTTCAGTTCTTGCAGTGTGTTTTTTTTAATCTCCAAAAGTTCTATTTGGTTCTTTTTGAGGTTTTCAAGCTCCTTGCTCTGCTCATCTAGCTGTTTGTGCAATTTCTGAAATTGTTGATATGACTCATTTTGGAACTTACTGAGTTTTTTCAGAAGTACCATCCTGAATTCTCTGTCACTTAAGTCACATATTTCTATGTCTGTAAGCTTATTTTCTGGAGATTTTTCTCTTTCTTTCTGGAATGCCTTGTCACCTTGGTTGTCCATGGTGTTTAATGGACTATTTCTCCATTTGGGCATTAATGGAAGTCTCAGCATCTTTTGCTCAAAATCCCCTGGGGCTCCGTGATGATGGGACTTGGAGGGTATGGGAAGAGGGGCCCTCTGGGTTGGGGGCTGGAGGTTGCCGCTCAGCCTCAGTTTTACAACTGGGGCCAGTAAAAATCAATTGTCGTTTCTCAAATGACCATCCTACTTCTCTGCTTTATGCCCTGATGACTAAGCTCCGCTGCCAGCTGGATAGAAAACTCCTGGCACTTCCAGGCAGGGGTGATCAGGGAAGTCGCCATACTTTCACCCCTCCCCCTTCTCCTGCAGGGAGCTCCAGTGGCTGTGAGAGGCAGCTTCTTTATTTGTCTCAGTTTACCACCTGACACCTGGGGTTTTGACCTGTGGTAGCTGTTATGCACAGATCCCACGCTCAGACATGCTGGTGTGCAGTTTGGGTATTTTTTGTTTGGTTTTAGATGTTCAGCTCATTGTTGTTTCAAGGGGAGAGATATGAGGATGTCTCTTGTTCTGCCATGTTTTCCCAGGATCAAGAATTTTCTTGACATATACGTTTTGCTCTCCCTCACTACCTGTAAATTGCTCATTCTCACCTCTGAAATCTAATACCCAATCCTCTCCCTTTTACTTTCATCCAAAAATGTCATATATACTCAATGTTGCCTCACTGTCTTTGGAATTTTCATGCTTATGTGAATTCTCTATGTACATGTATTAAAAAGGTGATTTCTCCTATTAACCTAGCTCTATTCATTTGTTTATTAGCCCGGCTAGAAGAGCTTAGAAGATGGGAGAAATAATATTAATTTTTTTTTTAGCCCCCACATCTACAATTTGAAAAAGTCCACAGTTCTAAATTGAATGAATGAGGAAGAAAAACCCACCTGGACTCATTCTAGTGAAGTCGTAGAAATTTAAAGACTTCAAAAGGATACGGAGAGAAAGAGCACACTATTTACATCTTTAGTGAATGGTAGTGCTAGAATCATGACATTGTAAATACTGCTTATTGTTTTTCAGCTTCAATAAATCATCTAGAGACAAGGCTTTAAAGACTGATTATAGACATATAAAAAAATGTAAATATGATTGGGGCTCCTTCATTTATCTACATGCATGTGCACTTCCCAACTCTAGGAAGCACCATTCTCAAAGGAGGCAACAAAGCAGCTGTTCTCATTGTTAAAAACTTTGCTGATGAAAGTGAGAATGCTACAGAGGGGCAAGGGATGGAGAAATGAAGGTGGAGGTAGTGTTGAGACAATATTCAGGACTTAAAGTTGAAACAAGAAATAGAATTTAGTATGTTATTTAACGATTATTAGAGTAAACTACTGGAGAGCTAAAAGATTGTGTGTGTGTGTGTGTGTGTGTGTGTGTCCAACAAAACTCAAAAGAAAGAAGCGGGGAGCAATGCTAAATACTTTCTGCTGAGAGTGCCAAGATACTACCTAAACTTGATAATCAGAAAATGAAAGTATGAACATATCGGTCAGAGGCAGGAGCAAAGAGGAAAACATCAGAACTGAAAACGAACTCTAGGAAATGAGATGAGTTGCAAGGTTAGGATAGGAAATGTAAATTTTAATACCATTTGAATTTGAATCTGTTCTATATATGTATGTTGTAAAATTAATTAAACAGGAAGGCTATTAAACTGAGGTGGCTCTAATGCCAAGGCGGGCTACATAAGCAAACAAAATACAAACCTGTAAATGCTTCAAGGTGACAAAATCAAAACACTAAAGACAATTAATTAGTCACAAACAGCCAACTAGGCTTTCTGCTATAGACTATCAATAATTCCTTTTGTTTCCTCACTTTCTTTATATAAGTCATTTCCTGGCTTCTGTGGCAGGTTACTCCTAACAACTTCCAGTTTGGTGCTTCCTGACTGTAATCAATTTTGCTCAAATAAACTCTTAAAATGTTTAATATGCATCTGTTTATCATGAACAATGCATTGTTTTGTAATGAAAACAATAATATTATAGTAGTAATAGTAGATCATTCTGTTTTTTATTTTTCGCCTCATCATTGTTGCCTACTAAATTTGCAGGGGAGCATATGCAAATCACACAAAAATCAAATAGATCTTAAATCACTTCACAATTACTATGCCTCATGCTTTTTTTGACCTTGAAGAAGTTGAAGCTTGCAGTGCTACTTTGTATTATAATTTTGTTAGCAAATTATCAGTGGATCGTATTTCCCATGGAGTTAGGAGCTCTCTTTTTTCCCTTTGGATATTGGTGAATTTATCTATCAACTATAATTTACTACTAACAGTTCAAGATCTTAATTACATATTAATTCCTTAAATATAAAATGTACATTTTATTTGAGCCTCACCACTATTCTGTGACAATTCAGAGTCGGCATTGCTATCACCATTTTACTGATAAAGCTGAGCAAGGTAGAGAAGCTTGTCTTAGGTCACTGAGAAAGGGAAAGAGCCAGCACTGGAACTGTCTCCCTTCCCCCACCCCACATGGTTTCTTAAGGGGCAGGGAAGACTGAATAGCATTAAGACACACAGGCAGCTTTTTAAAATGTCAAAAACACATTACCAAGGAGAAAAAAAAAAGACCACTAAAAACAGGAAATCCTTGTGAATGCCTCAGCCATAATCTTCCTCACCTTGAACTCTTTTTCCAGTTGAACAATATAGTAGTTAAAAACATGTCCTGCAGAAAAAGTTGTTGAAGGACACAGTGAAAGTAAAGAGCAATAAGTCACAGGAAAAAAAAGAAAAGAGCATTCCTTAAAATCTATCATTTCATTTTATTTCTGTGCCAATCTGAGTATTTCTCTATGTCTTGTGAAGCATCTTGTGACTTAAAATTAAAAAATGCTTGTAATGGAGTTTTTAAAAACAGTATATGATTAATCTCCATACTCCCGTCCCACACATGCATTAGCCTTTTCTACCTATGCTTAATATCTATGCAAATATAGGGATGAGACTGAGGAGTAGAAGGAGTGGGAAAAGTAGGAGGGTGTAGAACAAGAAACATAAATTACCTTTTTATATCATTTGAATTTGTTTAATATATGCACTATGGAGAGAGGTGATTAAGCCATAGGTAGGAAAGTGCAGGCCACCCACAAGTACTTTTCCTTAAAACTACCTGATTTTCTTAAAATTAAAATCTTATTAGAAGACCACAAATCTAATCAGGAGTTTCAGGTAGTATTCTGTTTTTGTTTTTCTATTAGAGATATAAAGCTCTGATTTCACAGTACAGAACCTTTGACTTCAATTGAACATAAAGCTTTTTAGCAACTTTAGTTGCAAGATAGTCATATTTTTTCTGGCTCATCTGGCATCAGTATGAATGTTTGATGAGCCTTTTCCAAATTCTGGCTTTTTCCATATTGACTCAGTTTCTATCAGCTAGAACAAGGTGATCTGCCAAGCTAGAAAGCACAAAATGCAGTGACTCACAGAAATGGTTTTTCTTTTTTTTCTAAACAAATTAAGTGTAAAGTTCATCGATAAGAGTGATTTCAACAACCTTGTTATCAGTTTGTAGTAAGGCAGTGCTTTTTCCTTCCTCCTCCCCACCCACCCTGCCCCCCCCCCCCCCATCATAAAACCTTCACCCATGAGAAACAATCTAGGAAACTTTCAAAGATATACTTGCTTGTTTGGGTGTTGGCAATACATTTTGGAATTACTTTGGATTTGGGGTGCTTAGTCAAATTGTTACTGAAGTACACTCTTTTTCTTGACAATCAGCATTTCACACAATGTAAAATGTTTCTTACGTGGGTACCTTTAGCCATAAACAATTCAAATGTGATTTAGCTTACAGCCTTCACTGACTTTTAATCTCAATGACATAAGTAAATGTTTGAATCAAGAAGTAATTTATATCACTGGTGTTTAATAGGCATGATGAGATGTGTATAATCAAGAATTATATAGCTTTCATTGGATCCACATTTATCAAATACAAGTGAAAATAATAAGGCTCATCCACTGATTTCAGTGTCTTTGAAAAAATGAACAATCAATAGTTGCTGTAATAGAACAGTATGATTCTCTATTATTTTCAAAAGCCTAGAGTGCTATTAATAATATCATTTTGAGAAATCTAAACATGTTTTTATTAAAGGACAGATGAGTATAAAATATAAGGAAAAGGGAAAAAAAAATCACCCAATATTTTCTATGTTAAATATGAATGCCACTGTCTTTCAGATTATTTTTTATTCCCTGAATTGGTATAATTTTAAAATGTGAGTTTCAAATAGTCAAACTCATACCTAACTCATATGTTGTCTCCAGTCTACTTCTGTCCTGATTTATATCTCCAAGTACCATTTTTTAGAAAGATAAAAGTTCTACTGTTGGGTATATGTTTATGGCAGAGATGGCTAACAGCACCAGAATTAATGTTACCTCTTCAGCAGTAGTTTTATCTTGTGACTGCTTAGCCAAAACCAACTTTTCCTTACCTCATGGCAGCTAGGAGAGGCCATGTGACTAATTTTCACTACAGAATGTTAAAGGAAGAGACATCTGTAATTCAACAGCTAGCGGGGTTCTTCATCTTCTCTCTTCTCTGTTTCATCAGTTGGATTGCGATGGTTATCTTTAAAGCCATATGTTGGCAAGGACAGTACTGTCATCAACAGGTCTCTGTATAACTAAGAAAGATGAATCCCTGGCCCTCATATCAGACAGTGAACACATGTACTGGACTGTTACATGAACAAGAAATGAAATGCCATTGTATTAAGCCACTTAAGTGCTGGGGTTTAATTCTTTCAATAGTTAATGATATTCAATTATTTTGCCCATTTTTCATAAGCTCTTTTAAATAACTTGGTAAAAGAAATCTTTCTAATCTCAATATTTTCTGTTATATTAATTATAGAAAACTATTTTTATACTTACAAATATTTGAAGGAATTAAATCATTATTGTAAAACAGTTTTTTAATTAAAGCATTAATTAATGGCATTAATTTCTAAAGTTTTAGTTATAGTTATTTTTAAACACTGTGAAAAATGTCAAATTGCCTACTTCCTAGTGTTTTATTCTTATTAACTCTATTTATTATGTTGTTTTATCTTTGTCACATATAAACATGGCATTCTTTTACAAACTTAGAAAAATAAGTCTGATTAAATAGCATATCTCACCATCATCAGAAATCCTTAGGATAACGTTGTTTTCACATCTGCATCAAGAGAACAAACATATAAAATCACACTAAAGTCCTGTTGAGGTGGTCTATATGTTTACTTATTAATAGAATTCTATGAAACACAGCCTTTGAATAGAGCTAGGCCCTAAATCAAACTTTCCCATTATCAGATTTACCTTAAAAAATTTAATTGGTATAACTAAAAATTTGGCTGATATTCCAGGCAATACAGTTTATTTATCAGGTTGATAACAGAGAGTTCAAATTTTTTTTATAATCAATAATATAAACCTTTATATTCATTGTTTTAAAAAAGGTAAGAGCAGTTAAGGAAATGTATTATTATTTTCTTCTTCCCATAGTAGCTATTTTCTCAGCAATATGTATTACTCAGATGATGCATGAAACCTCTTACTTGGTAGAATAGCTACAGATCAAGGTCTTTCACAATGAAATGTATGTGCCTTTCACCTAGGAAGCTGGTTATCAGGAACCATAAAGGCTCTGAGGATTTACTGGCATGTTAATAAGATAGCTTGTCACAGTTCCACGATGTTAGCAGAAGACACAAGAGTCCTGGTTCAGAGATAAAGGATACTGTTATGGCACAGCAGTCACCATGAGCTTCGTGTTTACATTGGCTCTCCTTGGCCTGAAATTCCCATGGGTGTGATATAGAGAGGCTCAGGTGGATGCCACAACATGCAGTGGTTTTCTGTCACAGCTAAAAAACTCCAGACTTAGCAAACTTGAATCTTTTAATGAGAAGTAAGCAAACCTGCCTGACTTTTGCTCTGGAGCTTAGATATGATCTTTATTACAATAGACAATAAACAAAGGTGCCCTGTGACCTAACAGAAGATCTATCTCCATCTACCAAGGCTGTTCACTACACAAACATTCCTGAAAAAATAATCAGTCAGTGCCAATGCTCACAAGACATGTAGAAATTTGAGAAACTCATGGAGAATTGTCGCCAAACACTGGTAACCACTGGCTTCATGCCTTCAGCAGATAATTTTTATGTACCTCCTCCGTTTTCCTTGCAGCACCCTTTCTCCAACACATTACCTAGAGTTTATATTATCTCTACCAGTGTCCCCTATATCAGTTTCAGCAACTATGGTGACTTAGCTTACTACAAATTTTTATTTTTGCCCTCTTTTTATTCCCATTTTCTTCATTCTGCAGAATATGCTACACAATAAACTTTACAAACATTTTTATACTTTCCTCAAACTTTTCTTCTCTTTGATCATATTACTTAAGATAGTTGAAGACATGAAGCATATTGGCACTCATACTTCTTTTTTTCTCTCTTTTAATAATGAACTCTAGATTCATTTGTGTACACCTGTATCAGAATACATGTGCTCTCCTTTTCCAAATCCAGAGTCCCTTCTAGGTCCTTGTGGCATCTCTACATTCCCCACTGGCCACACAGGAGCTCCTGAGTCTCTGGCATGCCACACATCGGCTGAGGGAGGACTGGAGCACCCTCTTGGCCACATCCTTGAGTGCTTCACTCTGCAATCCCTGCCATACAGTTATTAGGCTTGTTGACAGAGTGAAAGAGCATCAACCTCTCATTTAACTTATTTCAGCTCTCTATGGGCATTTTGAGTTTCTTGCCCTCTCCCTTTGACTGAAGCACAGGGGTAGCAGTGTGGCCGTTCTAGTTCTGACAAGGAAACCAGGCATCTCATAGGCTTAACTGCATTCCCTCTGAGATGTGTGTTGTTCTTTCATGGCAAAAGACTTTCTTCCTCTTCCTCTGTCATCTCTCTGGAGTTCTAACAATACTCTAGGACCAAAGTCCATTAGACCTATATCCTTATATGGGAATTGGAGTTTAGAGGATTTAGAAAAACCTCCCTTTAAACAAAGCATCAGTTGCAAGAACTAATCTAATTTTTGGAATAAAAACCTGAACATGACACCTTTTCCACTTGCATTCCTGTTTTAATTCTAAGTCTTCCTAAGATAATTGTCAAGGTTTCACTAGCTGAAGTAGGGAGGGCATCATATACAAGGAAATGTGAGAAAGAAAAGCACATATGAATATATTTTAAAATATACCCATAAAACTGGGTTAGCTAACTTAATCAAAGGAAACATATTGGAAGGCTATGGGCTTCCCAGAAAGCCAGTAAGAGGCTGAGGGACAGTATAAGAGTAAGCAGGAACCTAGGCTGATGCAAAGTACCAAGATGAGGAAACCATGACCATGTAGATAGGATGCCACTATTTAAGATTCAAAGGGCAGGCAAAGCTGAGCTTAGATGGAAGTCTGCTCTCTGCTTTTACCAGCAGTGGGGAGAGGTGACATCTGTCACCTTCAGCTTCCATAATGAGTTGCATGCACCTGAATTACCTGTCACCAACACAACAAATGTTTGTGGTGGATTCTGGAGGCTGGTCATCCTCCAAAAAGGAAATTAGAGTGCTATGAGAAGATCATTCTTTGGACTCCCTACATGACAAATATAAACAACACCTAAATGAAAACATGGAAAAGGTGAGGAGGAAGTGCTAAGAAACAGAAGATAGCGTCTCCAAAAATGAGCTCCCTCTTTGTAGTTCTGTCAAGGATACATGATCTCTGGGGTTTGAATCTTGGCCTTGTCCCTAGCTCCCACCCCACAATGCCTCTTCCTTCTATTTTCTCTGCTTCTCTAATTCATTCTTCTCTGGAGGCTGCTTGTTCTCCTTCTCTGTGTAAATAGCCTCTCTCCAGCACTTGAGTTCACAGGTCTTGTATTTAAGTAAGTGCAGATTTAGTAGGAGCTTTTAATTCTAATTGTAAAGTAAGACAGCAAATTTGATTGGGCTAGCTTTATGTATCCACATCTTATTAGTAATGCATACAGGAGAATGGATTGGTGCAAAGGATTATATGGCACAAATTTACCTGTAAGTGATGTGAAGCTGGAAGTGGCTCTGCAATGATAGAATGGGGTACAGAGTGGAAAAATGGGCTAAAATTGTCTATTGCAGGTTAATGGTATTTTAAGTTGTGACTATACCATAACATCTTTCTAACCCCTATTATTGAATATTCTTCCCTCCCCAATTTCTCCTATTATAAGAAAACTATGATAAAAAAAAATCCTTGAAGATAAGTCCAATTTTTCCTTCTTAAGATTAATTCCTAGGAATGGAATTGCTGGTACAAAGAATTATTACATTTTAGAAATTTCAATATATATTGAAATTGTCTTCCAGAAAATTTGTGCCAATTTATACCACCTTCGGCTAATTCAAAGTACTAACTTTTTTGTGCTCCCACCTGCGTATATTAATTTTCATATTAGATATATTAAAATAGTTCATTGCTTTAATTTATATGTCTTTAATTCCAAATAAGTTTGAGCATTTTTTCATAAGCATATTAACCATTGTGTTTCTTCATGTCTTTTACTTAATCTCTCACTGTTATTGTGTTGACCTTATTTTACTCATTTTAAAGATTCTTCAGTTATAAAAGATAAAAATCTTTTTTCACATATGTCCCAAATATATCCCCATGTTGCAGTGTGACTTTTGAGGTTTTATATCCCAGTTTTTAAAATGCAGTTATAAAGTGGCTCTTTTATAACCATGATTATGGAATACAACTAATTCAAAATTTGGGCAGAAGGAAATTCTTCTTTACAGAGGGTTTTTTTTTTTCTATGTGGAGTATGATAATCTTTTGTTCTACTTTCTGCCTTTAGGAAATGGAGTGGCTATTGGCCAAAGCCACCAGGAGTGAAATACAGAAAGAATAAGACTGTAATTTTATGCACAGTGATGTTATTCATTTGTTGACAGATTCGGTCACATAAACCCCAGCTAAAGTTGATCTATGCTCATATTATTTGGTCACTTAGAGATAAGAGTAGCCGGTAATGCAGCACTAATTTTTAGCACGTTGTCTGTGTTTCTAAATCTCCCTTCATTTTCCAATAGTATTCAAAGGTCAAGATTTTGTTCAGAGCAGACCAGAATTAACTTCTGTGTGTTAGATGGGAATTGGCTCAGCAGCTAGAGTGTAGTGGGAGGTATTCTTTTTCCAAGAGATATTTGGCTGAGAGGCTGCCAATTTATGTGTTATAAAGCTTTTCAGATAAGAAAATTAAATTATTTTATCTTTGGCTTTAAGGAATAAACATCCATCTTCACACTTTCTAACTGTCTGAGTGATGCCATTATACATATCTCTCTAAGTGTTATTTTCATCACCATCTGACAAATATTTCAATTTTTTATTGTCATAATACAGTTTACGCCTCTTGATTTTATAGACTTATCCGGCACAAGCTGGATAAATGAGTACTATGAAGATGTAGTAGTTTAATTCAAATTGCTATCAAAAGTTTACTAAAGACAACACTTTCTAGATGTACACTGTCCAGTTTATAACTGCTAATGACTTTTCACCAGACGTTTCCTCTAATACTTCAAACATAACATATCCAAACTGGCAGACATGCTGTAAGGAAGCTCCCAATGAGTTCTGTTTTCCTATAATCCTTTTTTTAAATGTCAGTGGAACCTGGTGTTGCTCCTAGCTAATAAAATATGGCAAAGGCAATGGGATTTCACTCCCCTGATTAGGTTATACTGTATGGCAAAGGTGATAGGGAGGCACTGTTTAGATTGAATTATGTTGTGCAAGACCGCAGCTAGAGCTTCTTCCATCGAACTTGAGGAAGCAAACGGCCATGATGTGAACTCTAAGACCTGAAGGCAGCATCTGGCCAACAAGCAGTAAAAAGCTAGGACCCTCAGTCATTCAGCCACAAAGAAATGCATTTTCCCATAAACATTGAAAGAGCTTGGGAAAGGGGATCTTCCCAGTCAGGCCTCCAGATGAGAATGCAGACCAGTCGACTTCTTGATTGCAGTGAGTGAGCTACCAAGTAGTTTCCAGCTAAGGTATGCCCAGACTGCTGATCCATGAAAACTGTGTGATAATAAAGACTTTTAAACTGCTAAGTTCGTAGGAATTTATTACACAGCATATAAAACAAATATACAAACATAAACTCATCACTCTCTTTTCCAAACTCCTTATATTTTCTTTTAATCAGCGAAACTATTGTTCCCATGAAATTTATCTTTGATTTCCAGTCAGGAAGCAACTAAATCCTGCTGATTTTATATTTAAACCACCTTATGTATGATTCCAGTCCTCCATTTTTTCTTCCATTTTTCCGGTGTATATCCTCATTTCTTCCTACCTAGACCACTGCAAATCTGTGTCCTTATCCTGTGCAATGGTATCACATTACTCTCCCCAAAGCTGTACTTCCCCAAACACTTTCTACAGATACCAGTCCCATGAAATGTCCACTGGAGAGCAAGCTCTGGGAGGGAAAGAAAGGTGGCTGTTTTGTCCACAACAGCATGTCTGATGTGTAGCAAACATGTCTCTCAGAAATAATAAGCACACAGATTACAACACTTCTGGCAGAAAATTGAGATCATAAAAGTAAAACCCTGATAATTTTTTTGCTTTAAATTACAAGAGGAAGTATAATAAACTATTTTCTTACTATAAGAGTTTTCAGAGCCCACCAGAGACTCAGAACAGATGTGGGATATAAACAGAATAGCCATGCGTCTCACTTCAGGCTCTCTTTTTCACTCAAAATTATCTTGTTTGAGACAGTAATTTTAAGTTGGCGGTGGGGAATGAGATGCTAGTGCATGTTAACGCTAGATCAGATCATTAGGTAGTTTTCCTAACTCAAGCCTCTAGAACATGCTTCTTTTTTAAACATAAATGAATCGGGAAGAAATTTAAAGACATGTGAGAGTGAATATTCTTGATTATTTTTTGTTATTAAACTATCGCACTTTGCCAAGTCCTTTCACCCTGATTGTACATCTCAAAGGAAATTCATTCCGATGTGTTTCTGATTCATTTGCACTTGAATTTTCCAAAAATTTTGTAAAAATCATTTGAAATACAAAAACCTTTGTAAAAGAAAACTTTTAAGTTTTTTTTTTTTTTTTTTTTTTTTTGCTGGCAGTGTCAAGAAGAGGGAATTAGGAGCATAGTGAAAAAGAAGGGCTGGAAAAAAGTATATTGAGGTAGAAATAAGATCATGAGGAAATCTCCCTAATGTAGTAAATTCACAAAATAAATTAAATCTTAAAACATGAAATCTATGTTGTACGCATCGATACGGAGTGTGGTGCAGTATAATTGCCTCATTTTTTGAAATTAATTTCTGCCTATAAGTAGTACCCACATATTTTCATAAATATGGCATTTCTATTAGATTTCAAAATGTCTTCTGTTTTCTTTTCAGATTAGAGTAGAAATTATTTTAAATGGTTGGTTGTTCATCATTGAATATTAATGTAACCTTTTCTCCATTAAATGAGTCATGAGAATGTCCAAAAGTAGAGAGGGCAAGAAGTATTAAGCAAGACAGACATTACTAAGGTTATCTATCAATCTGTCAAAATGAATGAAAGATCCTTTATCAAATTCCATTATGTGTTCAGTAATAATATCATCTACTGACTACATTTGAAATTTAATTACTGTATGTAAAAAAATAAAAGTTTATAGAATTGTTACATTTTAAGAAACATTACAAGTGCATTATACCACACATAAATGCATACACGCTAATAATTTGTGCTCATTAACTTTGTTTTTCTAATGTTTTGGCTGAATTTTAACATCTTAGTGGTACTCAGTATTGCCAATGTGTCTGAAACTCAAGAAGTGGTTTTCCACCCAATTGTCTCTCAGTTAAAGGAAACATTTGGTCCAGTTTCACTTGTTAGATATTGTGTCTAAGTATAATGGCAGATTACTTGTATAATAAGTACAATAACTTAAAATTATGAAACAAAAATGTCTTATGAAACATTATTTCTTAACTATCTGAAATTTGACACCAAGATATATCCACAATTGGAACATACATTTCTTAGTCCATAGTTCTCTGTCCTTATTTTGAGCCATCGCTAACTGTATTCAACACCTCTTAATATGGCACAAAGGACCTTACCACCATCATGGTAGAATTAACATGCCATGAAATTGATACTTACTACATTCTATGAATGAGCCAGGATTTTATAAGACATATTTGATTCCATTGGGAAATGTGTTTATTTTGGAGTTTCTAAGTAGATGCATTTCTGCAATTAAATAGCAGCTTGCCAAGAAGTTTCTGAAATCTAGCTGTTCTAATAAGAGAAGCCAAAATAGTGATACAAATTGTTAACCATCTGTTAGTGTTCTTACAGAGATTACTGCCTTGGGTGGGAGAGAATACAATGAATTCTTAGGTGTCATCTAGTTCTAAGATTCTATTATTTCAGCACCTTATATTCATTTATTATTCCATACAATGTATTATAGTTTATTTGGGGACTAGCTCTGCATAGATTTGTGTTCCTTAGGATGCATAATATATTTTTCAAGGCTACTCCTCTATCTCCACTAATATCTCTGATGTTCAAATGTTTTTTAAAGCAGCGGGGGGGCGGGTGCTGATAATACTTCTTATGCCAAGTTATAAATTAGGCTTAAAATAAAAATCCTTTAAGGAGAGAATATACAAGAGTTTTAATTTTTATTAAGGTAAAAATGACTGATATTAGAGCCTATTCAGTGAGCAAATTGTGATAGCAAATATTAGATACCCCTGAATGTCTGAGGAGGGCCAGCTCACAGGAGAAGGGCAGCCACAGAAAAGAGAGGAAGGGGAAAACTACTGTTTGTTGTAGAGTTGGCCTGTCTAGTCCTATGCCTCCTACAGGCAGAAATGTATTACAGTCACTCTACAACTTTAGACTTGATAGTTAAGTAACCCACAGTATAGGAGATTACTCATAAGTGATTAGAATGCAATATTATTTCACTTTACAAATGCTGGAATTTTTTCATTAGGTAAAAAAGGGCAATCGATTACAAATATTTAAGTTTAACACTGAATTACATGCTATAAGAAATGTAAAGAAGTGCAAAAGGTAATAGCCAGTTTTAAATAACAGCAAGAAAAACCTAATCATAGAACAAATTGTCATCCTAATGAATTAAGACCAAAAAAGTATTTTTGCATCAAATTAAAAATGTAATCTTTATCAAAATTATTTTTTCACAACATCTACCTTTATTGACCCAACATAGACTACTTTTAGTAAGAAAAAAAATAATAATAGTAAATATTGATTACTAATGTAATAATATTGGCAGAGGGGCAAATTGGTTTCTGTTTGTTTCAACAGACCATTCATGACCCTATTAGGATATGTTTCAACAGTGTTTCTTAGCATTTTGAACACAATATTTGTACTCCTTACTGAAAATAGCTTAATATGAAGTCCCAAAGGAATCCTGTCTGGCTCATGAAGTTGTGTTCAAAGTTTTGAGTTTCTAGCCTCCTCTTTCCAAATGCACAGCGAATGTATATTTTAACTCCAAAATCAAGACTTTAGAGAAATAATATATTTTTATTCCTAAATAGCAAACTTTTTCCCAATTCTTTCAATAAGAGGCAATTTGCTACACTGAAATATTTAATCTCTTAATCCTTAATTTTTAAAGTGGTGAGATAGAAATTAATTACTCACCCTTTCATTCCTAATACACTCAGCATAATTCCTCTTTGCATACGTAAATATATGCATACACTCTTTTAACTCTATCCATATGCTAACTTGAGAGGCCGTGTGCTATGTTGAAAGTATGATCTCACATTCCGAGTTTAACCAGCTGAGTAGCCCTTCAGCAAGTTGCTCTCTGTAAGGATTTTACTTACTGGTCTGTAAAATAGGAACACAGTGGCAACCACCAGATACAATTGCTGTGAGGGTAAATGAGATAGTGAACCTAGAGATCACAGTGTAGCACCCTGCATGTCAAATGCTCTCCATTGCTGTTAGCGATTTTCTCCCTTATTATTAATTCCTCCCTTTCTTGAATTTTGTTAACTATAACATATTTTTCTAAAACTGATACTCTGTTCTTACTTAATAAAACATAAATCTTGTGTAAGTAAGAATTATAAAATATCAATATGCGACCAAGTACAGAGTGTACTGAGGCCATTATCTGTTGAATATAGGAGGTGTAGATAGCCTGTCTAAACAATTTATTATCTAATATGGATATTAAAATTAATTTTTTAATTCCAAAAATAGAACTGGTTGTTAAACAGTATAATAGCAAATTTGACCCTTGAAGTCTTTGAATAAATGCATGCCTATGGCTCATGGTGGGCTTAAGTATTTTTTAGATATGTTAACAATTTATTGAGATAAGTAAACATAAAAGGAGCCCTGTGGGAAAGAGTGTTTGATTTTTTTTAAAAAAAACCTCAAACTACCTAATTCAAACATCATTATGCATCAAATTCTGAAAAAGCAAACCAAACAAGATTGAAGAAATATGAATCACCTTCTTAAAATCTCTTCTAACAAGTCATCTTCCATACTGTTAAGATGATATATATGGCATATCTCTTTACTTTATGTTTTTTTGTAATTTCTATGAAAAACCATTTTATGTAAATCTTTTGTTAGATTTATCTCTTAATATTTTACTTTTCTATATTTTCAGTGATTTGTTTTAAATTTGTTTTCTGTTTGTTGCTAGTATATAAAAATGCAGTTAACTTTTTATATTGATTTTTCATCCAATAACCTTTGTTAAAAGGTTTTGTTTAATAATGATGCATGATGAATTTTATCAAATGAATTTTCTGCATTTGAGACAATTATATGCTTAATCTGTTGATGTAAATTAAATAAACTAATACTCTGATACAAATTAACTTTGCACAATTGGGATAAACCAACTTGGTTAGATGTAATAACCTTAATACACTGTAGGATTCATTTGGCTAATATTTGGTTTAGGATTTTCGTGTGTAGGTTCATGAGTAAGTTAGCCTATCGTTTTCTTTCCCATGCTGTCCTTAGATTCAAGTTAGAGAGTGTTAGAGAGTTAGAATGTTTCTTGTTTTAATGTTTTTTGAAAAATTTATACAGCATTGCAAATATTTGTTTCCTCAATGTTTAGTTTAGAATTCAGTGGAGAAGTTGTCTTTGTTTGGTGTTTTCATTTTGGGATACATTTTGCAAAATGATGCAATTTCTTTAACTCTTCCAGAAAAATTCACGTTAGCATATTAGATATTTCTAAACATATAAGAAAACTTTTCAAGTTAGTTTTAAGATACATTGTCTAAAAACTTTGTCAACTTTATTTAAATTTTCATATTTATTGGAATTAAGTTGTTTTTAATATCTTATCATCTTTTTAGTATCTGCACATCTCCTTTTTCATTTCTAATACTGACTGCTTTTATCTTTTTTCTTTATTAATCTCATCAAAAGTTTATCAATGTTATTAATCTTCACAAAGAATCATAACTTGGCTCTATTCTTTAAAAATAATTTATGCTGTTTTCTATGTTTTATTTTAGTTTCTTTCTTTTTAGATGGTTGCTTAGCATTCATTATGAGCTTTTGTTCTTTTTTAATATAGAAATTGAGACATGTGCTAATTTAATCTTGTCACATAAGTGTTAATGGGTAGTATTTCATTATCGTTCAGTTCTAAATAATATTTATGATTTTATCTTTGACCCATGAGTTATTTAAAGGTGATTTTTTCCCAAGCTTAGTTCTCTTTTTGTTTTGATTTTTAGCAAAATTTTATTTTAGACAGAGAACATGCCCTGGATGCCTCAGTTCCTTGAACTTGTTGAGACTACATTTGGACCAGAATATGGTCAATTTTACAATATGTTTTATGTATGTTTCAGAAGCTTTTATAATTTGTAGTTGTTGGATGTAGTGTCTTATATATGTTAATCAATTAACCTTTGTTAATTATGTTTTTAAATCATTAATATATTATTTTTATTTATTTAGTTCCTTTATTTATGAAGAATGTATTGAACTCCTCCATTATTATTGTGCTTTATTTTTTCCTATTTTTCTCTCAAGTTTTAATTGCTATATTTTGATGCTGTATTGGTAGGTGCAAATAAGTTTAAAACTGTTATGTCCTCTTGAGTTATTGAATCTATTAACATTATCTAGTGACTGTTTTAATCTCGCTTCATGCTTTTGCTATTAAATCTATCTAGAGTGATGCTAGTACCTTACCACCTTCCTTTTGCTTAGATTTTTAGTGTATATTATTTTTTAAAATCATTTTATATCCAAATTTCCTGAATCTTTCGGTTTCAAATGTGGCTTTTATGAACAGCTCTGGGCTTTTTGTTTTTGTTTCTTTCACCCTAGGAAGCTAAAGCATTTTAAATCAAATTCAACCTAATTACCAATTGCTGTCAAAATGAAAAAGGCTGTAGGATTCTACTTACCCGTCTGGATACCTACTTTTAGTCAGTGCTTTTTACCTTATCAATCCAGTAACGAATTTTGAGAATATATATGTTTTAAGGATTATTAGCTGGTTTCAGTAGAGGTGTGATCCAGATAGCTTGTTATATTATAACAAATTAAAAGGCAAAATAATAAAATTTTAGTCCACTAAATTTTATGATTTAATTATTAAATTATTCATATATATTAAATAATTATTATTATATTATTTATTGATACTATTTAAATTCTCCTTGATTTCTTACTAAGATACACTTTACATAAAATAAAATCTACTCATTTTAGTATTTAATACTGTGGGTTTTGACAGTTTTATATTTTTTCCTTGCAACCACCACCATAATAAAGACATGTAATAGGTCCATCATCCTCAATATTCCTCAGGTCTCTTTGGAGACAACTCCTTCTTCTACAGCCAGCTCATGTCAACCACTGATCTGTTTTGTGTCTCTATACTTTTACTTTTTTCAGAATATTATATAAATTGGATCATTCAGTATGCAGCCTTTTAGTCTAGCTTTTTGTCATGTAGCAAAATGTATCTGAGACTCTGTGTGGTTTATCAGTAGTTAATTCCTTTTAACTCCTGAATAGTATCCCATTGTATGGATGTACCAGTTTGTTTATCCAGTCAACAGTTAAAGGACATTTGTATTATTCCAGTTTTGAGAAATTACAAATAAAGTTGTTATAAACCTTTGTATTCATATTTTTATGTAAATAAAACTTTTATCCTTGAATTGGGATTGCTAGATTGTATTATAAGTGAATGCTTAACTTTCTAAGAAACTATCAAACTGTTTTTGCAAAGTGGCCATATCATTTTGCATTCCCACCAGCAATGAATGAGAGTTTGGTTGCTCTGTATGATCATCAGCATTTGGTATTGTCAGTTCTTTTGATTTTAGCCATTATACTAGGCATGTAGTAATATCTCATTATGGTTTAATTTGCATTCCCTTGTAACTGATGATGTTTAGCCTCTTTTCATACAATGATTTGTCATATGAATATCTTCTTTGGTGAAGTGTCAATTAAAAAATATTTTCCATTTTGTATCAGGTGGTTTTTTTTATTATTATTAGGTTTTGAGAGTCCTTTATATATACTTGGTATAAGTCCTTATTAGATATGTGATTTATAAGCACTTTCTCTCATTTTGTTGTTTGTTTTTCAAAAAGTAGAAGAATTTATTTTGTTGAAGTCTAAATTATCAATTTTTCTTTTATAAGTTATGGCTTTGATGTCGTAGGTAAGAAATTTTCACCTAGCTCAAAGTCACAAAGATTTTCTCCTGTGCTTATTTCTAGAAGTTTTATAGTTTTATATTTCACATTACGTATTGATCCATTTTGAGTTTATTTTTGCATATGAGATGTGGCTTCTCCTTCCTTTTTTCCTTCTGTTTTTCTTTTTTATTCTTTTCTTCTTCTCTTTTGCTATCACTCTTGCTCTCTGTGTGCACTCTCTGCATATAAATATCAAATTGTTTCAGCACCAATTGTTTCTGCATTGAATTGCTCTTGCATTTTTTTTGAAAATCAATTGAACATATATGTGTAGATCTAATTCTGGATTCTGATTCTGTTCCATTGACCTATAAATCTATCGTCTCACCAATGCCACATTGTCTTGTTTTATACATACACACACACACACACACACACACACACACACACACACACATATATATATATATCTTGAAATTAGAAAATATAAGTCCTCTGACTTTGTTCTTCTTTTTCAAAATTGTTTGACTGTTCTAGTTCCTTTGCTCTTCCATATAATTTCAGAATTAAACAAAACCCTGCTGGGATATTGATTGGAATTACATTGAACCTCAGTTTGGGGAGTGTCAGTGCCAAGCTGATCAAGAAAGAAAGATTTCTGTGGAGAGACACCCAATTGGAAGAATGCATGAGAGGCTGACATGAGAATGAAACAGCAGGCACCATCTTTATTGTGGGGAGCATGCTCTCTTATTGCAGGGAGCGCACTTCTATTGTGAGGAGTACACTTCTATTGTGGGGAACGTGCTTCTGCTCTAGGGGACCACGTGAGCTCTACATATGTCAGAGTACAATAGTGGCATTCAGCCACACATATGTGATATAATAAGCTGAATCATGCTTACGTGAGTTAGACGCAAACGCCCTACTACATTAATGTAACATTCTAAATCCAGGGTCCTATTTCTAGCCATGAGCCTGGATCACAGCTAGACCTAGGATCAGTCAGGTCTGGACCCACAGGGATAACATCTTAATAATATTGAATCTTCTGATCCATAAAAACATTATATTTCTCCAGTTATTTTGCTCTTCTTTTATTTCTTTCATCAGTGTTTTGTAGTTTTTATCCTATAGATTTTGTACATATTTTGTTAGTTTTGCCTAAGAATTTCACAATATTTGGTGTTTTATGTGTAAACAGTGCTGTTTTATAATTTCAACCTCTAATTTTTCATTAATAGAATATAAAAATATGATTGATACATTTGAACATTGACCTTGTATTCTGCCAGCTTGCTTAGCTCATTTATTAGTTCTCATAGCCACTTGATAGATCTTTGGGGATTTTTTTTTATGTAAATAATCTAGAAATTTGAGTATGGCATTGAACAAGAGTGATAAGAGTAGACATTTTGCCTTGTTTCTGACCTTAGGGGAAAAGATTTAGTCTTTCATCATTAAGTATGATGTTAATTACATTTTTTAAAAAATAGATGACCTTATTAGGTTAAGGAACTTCCTTTCTATTTCTAGATTAATGAGCAATGTCTCTTCTATTTCCTAGATTAATGAGCAGTGAATTTTGTTTGTCAATTATTTATTCTGTACCTACTGAGGTGATTTTATAATTGTTTTGTTTTTCATATGATAAATTTCATTGATTGATTTTCAAATGTTTAGCCTGCTTGTACTCCTGTGAGAAACTTCATTTATTTATGAAGCATTATGCTTTTTACATATTGAATTTGATTTGCTAAAATTTTTAGTAGATTTTGCATCTATGTTTATGTATAATATTGGCATATACTTAACTTTTCTACACTATCTGTATTTTGGATTAGTGTAATGCAGGACTCCCAGATGAGTTGAGAAGTGTTCCCTTTTCTTAAAATTTCTGGAAAACTTTTCATAGAATTGATATTATTTCTTTCTTAAATATTTGGTATAAGCAGGGAAAATGCATGAAGGAAAAGGCCAAAAACTTTAACAGCATGAAATTTAAAAAAGTTTTAAGGCCAAAAGTACACTAATAAATTTTTTTTTTAATTTTAAACTGAAAAAATTTAAAAACAAATATCAAGAATTATAGCTTTAGAAATCAATAACCCAATGAGTGAGTGGCATTCATTGTCAATTTAGGAAAAAAAAATACATGGTTAAAAAAATTTCTTAACAATATTAGGTATATAAGAAATAAAAATAAAAATAGTAAAATCTGAGGTTTTTGCCTCTCAAGTTAAGCAAGACTTTTATAAAAAGTCAGATAGATATGTATTTGAATTCTGCAATTGTTCACTTATTACTAATGAGGATGTGGTTAAATACTGGTAGTAAAATTTTAAACTAGTGAAATTTTCCTAAGGGCTAGTTGGTAATGAGTAAAAAGAACTTAAAAAATTCAGATAAGTCGATCCTGTAATTATTCTTTTAGGATTTCAGATTAGCAAAAATAATTATGCACTAAGTAATCAAAATAGTATATATAATAGAAAAAAGTAAAAACGTACTAAATGATTAGCATTGGCACTGGTTAAATACCTATGAATATTCATATGATAAACTACTATGTGACAATTATATATAATACTTTCAAGTAATATTTAATGACAAAATATTCAAGGCATAATGTTAAAATCTATGGTGTAAAATATATGTACATTAGTATGAAAATTTATAAAATGTAGAAGTGGATTAGTGTGTGATTATGCATAGAAAAGAAAAAGATTAAAGGAATTGCTGAAAAACTTAATACCAATAAGTGGTATGGGGCGTGGATGAGATGAATTTATTTTTAATTGTATGATTGCCTATATTTTCTTTTGTAAATCAATGAAGCTTAAATTACATAAAGCATGGGCTCTGTGTTCAGACAGATATGCATTTGAATTCTGCAACTGTTCACTTATTCATATGCCACCTTCTTTAAAACTTTACCATCTTTTGGTTATTTTCTATGTAAATAGAAAATTTTTCTGAAATGATCAGCAAAAAATTTCTGAAAGAGGCAAGATAGAAAATATTTTAGGTTTTGTGGGCCAACAAGCAAAATTGAGGATATTATATAGGTAAATAT
Source organism: Eidolon dupreanum (assembly GCA_028627145.1). Classification (NCBI taxonomy): domain Eukaryota; kingdom Metazoa; phylum Chordata; class Mammalia; order Chiroptera; family Pteropodidae; genus Eidolon; species Eidolon dupreanum. The sequence goes on along the minus strand of CM053514.1, from coordinate 51,705,575 downwards.
ATACCGAGGGAGAAAACAAATTGTCATAGCATTTTTATTGACAAAATTTAAAATATAGTGATAATAATTGAGTGCATTTATACTCTGTCCATTAATGAGAATAATGACATTTTTTTCCCTCTGTTTATGGTCTCCAACATTTATGGCACCAGGGACTGGTGATCCTATGAGAATCTAATGCCTGATGATCTGAAGTGGAGCTGAGGGGTGATGCTAGCGCTGGGGAGCAGCTGCAAAACAGATGAAGATTTGCTTGCTTGCCTGCCTCTCACCTCCTGCTGTGCGGCCCAATTCCTAACAGGACACGGACTGATACCAGTCCAAGGCCTGGTTGTTGGGGGCCCCTGCAAATAGTATTTTTAAATTATGGTTCAAAGTTAGTGTTCTTTATCATCAAAACATCACAAATGTACATCTATTAATATTGATCTGTAATGAGACTTTTTGTATTTCACTTTGAAAATGTCTTTTTATATAGATAGGTGTTGTCAAATACTTATATCTATGCATGACCACACAATTTTAATTAAACAGTTATTTTTTTGAAAGCATTTATAGAATTCTGTTAGATTCTTTTCCATATTTGTTTTTCTAATATATCATTACCTTACAGATTAATCATTTCCAACTGAAGAGTAGGTGGAAGCTACTTAATTGCATAGCTAAATAGATTTTGGAATATGACATTTCCTTCTCATCTGCATTAGGATCTGAAAAACACTGCTAGAACTGTAGTTTGAGGTCAGAACATATATTTGTTGTAAATCTGCATATAACTGGATATTTCATTTTTTTTTTAATTTGACTGAATTTTGACATTTCTTATAATTCAAATAACAGTTGTTATTTAAATTACTTTACTGAAGTGTAAGTTTTACATTTAAGCACTGATTTTCCTTGTAATTTAATATTTAATTAATTATGACACATATTCAAGTCTGCAGCAAAAGCTAATTTCCAGAACTATTCAATGTTTAATAATAGTGGCTGAGAGTGGTTATTTTTCATTCATAAAAATTCTAGTCTTGGCCCTGAGCTCCAAAAGTTTGAATAAAATTTTACCATTGCTAAGCCATTGAACTTCTATATGGGAGGGCAAGTCAGATTTTTCAGCTTCTATTTCTGACAAAAATTCACAGAAATAATGGTTAAGCCCATGAAAGTGAATGCAGTTCATTCTTGATACTAGTAGATCAATGACACATGATAGATTTAACTATTTTCTGCAAAGTACTTTCTGATGAATGTTACAAAGAATAAACACTTTATAGTTTTACAAATTTAATAGCTGTGCCAAATAAGCCTGTTTCTGCTTCACACATATTTTTGCTACTATCAGTTTTAACACATCTTAGCAAGTTCTGCTTCGGTTTGTATTGAATTCGGATTTTCTCAACTTCTTTGAAAATATTCCCCTCTGTATTTGCTCCAATACAAACTGTCCATACAAGCTACTTATTTAGTCACTTAAATTCACTATTAACTCTTGAGTCATCTAAGCCTAGGAAAACCACTTGAAATTATTTGCTTGGTCTTTCAATTGACTATTGATGTTACCCCTAATGTCTTCAACTCTTTGAGCAGCTATTCTTGTGGAAAGGCTAATGGTTTTAGAGAAGTTTGTTTTCTCTGAACATGATTTTCAATTGCTGCAATCAATTGTGTTTTGATTAATTCACCATTGGAAATGACTTTCCTTGCTTGGCTAACAAATGAATGGCTTAGAAGCTTAATTTGATTGCAGTTTCATTCTTGATTTTTAAATGTTGTGTAAAATTTCTGCTATGGTAAAATATTCTAAATTTTCTAATTGTTCTGACTGTTACATTCCTGTGAGTTGAGGATATTGTGACAACTTCATAGTATGAGAACATCAACAATTATTGTAGTCTATTAGCACAGCTATAGTGTCGTTGCATTATAAACACAATGCTTTGCCATCAAACTCAAAAACATAATAATCCTCACTCCACTGTGCCTTAAACATATGGTCTCATATTTGAAGTCCACTTTTCTATTCTTTTTTAACATGATAGATGTGCGCTAGTAATAATAACTATAAGTAACAAGTTGCAATATGGTGATATGCATGACATTCAAAACACTGTCAAGTTGTAACTGCTTCGTTATGATGTATAGTGCACCAAATAGCACTGTAAAGCAAGGAGGGTACCACATTCAGTCTCTGTCACAACTACTCATTTCTGCATTGTAGAGTAAATGCAGCCATAGACACTACCTAAATGATATGTCTGTGTTCTAATAAAAAATTATTTATGGGTAATGAAATTGGAATTTCACATTATTTCAAGCAAAATATATAAAATAATATTCTTGTTTTGATTTTAAAATTAATAATGCAAAAAGCATTCTTAGCTCATGGTACATATAAAAGCAGACTGAACTTGGCCCTCAGAACTTAGTTTACCTCCCCCTATTCTACATGGATCATTCTGTTTTATTCCTTATACATCTCATGCTGTTTCTTTCCTAGTTGCCTTTTTTGGTTTTGTGCTGTCTTCTCTACCTAGAATTTCCTCTGTTCATTGCCTATCCCTCTTTCCATCTTCACAAGATTAACTGTTACAAGTTCTTTTAAGATTAGCTCCATTTTTCACTTTCCTCGATAAGCTCCCCACACCTCAAGACTTCCTCTTTCGTTTTCATAATAACCCATCCATAACTATTATCAATCTTTTCTCACTATATTAGAATTTTCTGTATGTAATTCTTTCCCAACAGACCATACAATTGAGGACAGGGGATTTACATACATATATGTACATATATTACACATATATAGTTCATATATATATATTTGTGTACATGTTTGTTTATATGTATATTTATATCATATATGTGTGTGTGTATATCAGTCTGTTTTTATCATTTCCATTGAAAGAAAATCTTCAGCATCATAATTTATTGAAGTCACTGCCCATGCTTAGCCTTATAAGATTAGAAAACTTTTGGAAAATTTTTTGAGCCATGAACTTAATTCTTGTGAGGAAAGTCATGTTGAGAGCAATGCCAACTCCACATTTTTCTAGGACTTGATTGAAAGACTATATATAGATATTTATTAAGCCAATTATGATTATTAGGCCATCAATATATTTATGTAAAAGTGTTTAGTTTTCTTTCATATTTCTATGTGTCTCCTTTAGTATTTTCCTTTCTAAAAAACAGGCTATATTACCGGGCACATTTTTACACCACAATTAGTCATGGATGTGGTGATTCATCATGTTGGCTTATAAAGTGAAAGCAGCCTTGCCCTTCCTAAGCCACGACCATTGGCAGCTCCCTTTCCCCCTCTGAATCAGACATGTATTTGTTTGAGTAATCAAGAAAGAACTGTCTGTCTTATGACCTTAAAGGCTGGTGAAAGGGAGCAACTGAATGTTTTTGGCATAGGAAAGTTAGCAGAACAATGCAAATCTATGGACCAGTGAGTGCTCCATTTGGCTGCTTACTCTGGTCAGACTTGAATGTCACACAGTTCTCTGATTTCTGGCAGGGTTCTTTACCCTCTGCAGAAAACTATTTTATTATAAGCAAAATGGATTTTAGGACTTACAAAAACAATTCTTAAACTCTCTGTGTGCATTTTATTGAATTCTCTATCATTTATTATTCTCCAAAATGAGCATTCCGAATCCTAGTGTGATTAGAGTCAGTAAGAGATGGCTTTACATCAAGGATGCTATTTGGAGAATGATGGCACATCAAATATTCCTGCTGGGGAATGAACAAGTCAGCTTAAGGCAAATTTAGATGAGGCCATTGAACCACATAGAAGAGGTTTTAGAACCATTTCAAAGATGAGTGAGAGAGGTGATAGTGAGTGAGCCCAAAAATTTTGAGTGAAATGACAGTTCCGATGACAATGAATTTGAAAGAATCTTGTGGAAGAAAAGAATTTACTTCTCATAATGTATTCACTCATCTTATTTGCCTGTTAATCAATGGGTGTTTAAAAAGATACTAGTTGGAAGAAGTCCACATATTTGCTTATAAGAACACCTATTAGACTAGTTACAAGATTGTCTCTGTCTTTCTGTCTCTCATTAGGGGTATGAGAGAGTTCCTCAGAGGGCCAGATAGGGGTACAAACTATAATGCAGCAAAACATACTGGTGGATTCCTTCCTGCCCTATGTTTGGCATTCTTAAAATCTATGCCCTAAGTCTTGATATCTTTAAACAATCCACATTGTTCTTTTGCTTGCCTGGGGAAACATTTCATTAGCAGAATTGTGGCGGTTAAATATTTTTTTTTTTTGACTTATGTACCCAAGCGATCTTATTTCAAATACAATTTAGTGACAGTTATGTGTGCTGTTCTGATATCTTCCTAAAAGGAAATTATTTTGGAAGTAACGTCACTAATAAGATCAGTTTAGGAAGATATACTCTATAAATATGAAAATATGAGCATTATTAATGGCTATGCTGTACAAATACCAATGATTTTTACTGGATAGCAGGTACAATAAAAAATATATTTCTTTAAGAGGAGAGTAAAAGGGCCTCAATTTGAGAAATTTGAGGCAACAAAAGTTTTAAACAATTAAATTGGAGAGTATAACTTCAGTGGTTACTTAATGACCATTCTCTATATGAAAATGAAACACAAAGGCCAATATGAAGAGAATAGGAGTTAGTGTTATAAAAAGAGATAAACATAAATCAAGTTTCTTTCCACATCCCAATATGGAGGAATCTCTTTTTCTCCTGTTCTCCTGTTTTTTATAGAGAGAAACGTCTTTGAACATGTCAGTCCCAGCTCTGGTCACCTTACCGAAAGGATGAGCAACTCAGGATAGGCTCTGCCCCTGTGGGAGATGGTCTGGTGAAGATCTACAATTCGCCAGATCTTTCTTGGACTCACTGGGCCCAGTCTTCTCATTCAGGGGCTATATGTTGGAGGCCAATTATGGCTACAAAACTAAAACCAAGTTCTTAAATGCATCTTCTATGGGGCCACTGATCTGACTCCACCTCTATACATCAATTAGTTCTGAATTCAGGTAGGAAAGGGAAGAGTCATTTTTAGATCTTGATAAACCTCCAACAGTTAATTTAAAAACCAAAATTATGTGAGTTGCAAGAGGTGTATCTAAGTATCAGTCAGAAAAATTAAATAGAATTTATTTTTCTGAGAAAAGCAAAACTAAATACGAGTCAAATACCTTGATATTTATTTGTTTATACTAATGTATGACATCAAATAAGCAGATGTATGAGAGAGAACCAGCACTGAAAATACATAAGCTTGACTCACATGGTCCTGGCTTGTTCACTCTGTTTCTGAGTGCAAACTCCTGTGGCCTTGCATGGCATGTAGTGTCCTTTGACCTCAGTTTGTGAGTATATGTGATTAATAAACTGCTGTTGATCTCATCTGTTCACTGTCAGGTAGTATGTGTTCAGGCATTCCCATAACTATAGAGCAGAAATCCTTCCCTCACCAAAAGGAGAAATAGAAAGTGATCAAAACACCACCCAGCATTTGTTAATTAAATAACCTTTTTATAGTTGGTGAATTTCTCATCAAAATATAAAGTATCAGAGTCAGAAGCCATTTCCAGCCTTCTTTTTTTTAAAAAATATTTATTTGTTTGTTTGTTTATTTTGATGACATTGGTTAATGAAATCCAGTAAGTTTCAGTTGTACAATTTAACACACCTCACTTCCCATAGATTTCTTTCTGTCGCCACATATTTGACCCTTTTTACACATATTTGTTGGTGATATAGTGGTTAGCATAGTTGCCTTTCAGCCTTCCTTGTAGCTAGTACATGTGTATATGACAAGGTTTCCACTCATTCAGCTGCATGAGACTTTGACCTGAAATGTGAATGATTAGGTGTTCTCAAGGGAGCGCCTTCTTGAAGAGTGTGGTAGTTGTGGTTCTGATAGTGTATGTGCAACAATGGTGAGGTTTTCTCATTTATTCTCTAACATTATTGTGGAAAGTTGCAGTGTTTGTGAAGGTTGCAACGTTGCAATCAAGATGTGGCAAAGTGTCATGATAAGACATTGTTTCATATTTAGTGGCTTCTTAAACTGGGTCTCTGACTCTCACAGATCCTATGAGGATCCAATATCCTTTTATATACTCCTTTATTATTTAAAGTAGCCCAAGATGATTCTGCTATTCACAAGTTAGTACTCTGACCAAAATAATAAATGGTATTAGTAAAAGTTGCAGGCATCCAGATCCTAAAGAAAATGAAAATCTGAAATCATATGACCTGCTTATGTCAGAAGGTCCTCAGAATAAAACTGTCACCAGATAATGGGGCTCTGCCATCTATGGCAGGCAGTAGCAAAACAGTTAATTTAATTCTTCACCGGTGATTACCTGGAATGGCAGGCTTTGGAATTGTCAGATATACATGAGAAATGCAAGGACTGTGGCTTAGACTGGTTGCTTCTAAGTGCACTGGAGAACTCATAGAAAATAAACATGTTCAACATCCAAAATTGTCTCGATGCATTAAAGAGTAGATAATTTCTATAATTATACAAAATGATCTTTAAACATTTTCAGTAGTGTTATAATTGTATTGGAAAATAAAATTCCAATTTTTATCCTGAGAGTCACCAAATTATAAACTCAGTTTAACTTGTAGTCTGTTCACATGTAAAAGTTAGGGCATCCTTTGGGCAAGATGAAAACTTATGGATTAAAATAGGGCTAAATGGGAAGAATCAGATTATGAGAGTATATAAATCCCAAAGTTCCACAGAATCTCCTCTGTAAGCAGAAGCAGCCATTTTAATTCTTACCTCTGTCATGAGCTTTTCCCTGGCTTGCTTGAAGATTTGTAACAATCTTGCCTAAGATAGTAGCTTTGCAAAGAGAAACTGCTTCTCCTCATGCCTGCCTATACCACCTCTCACTGCTATCAGTATAACTAGAGTCAAATATCAGTATGTTCCAGGGGGAAACTTTTAAAGAAAACAGGGAGGAAAATTTTATACACCAGATAATTAGAAATACTTTATTAAACTTCTGGTCATGATGGCGTAGTAGGAAAATGCTGTGCTCACCTCCTCCTACAACCACATCAGAATTACAACTAAATTACAGGAAACCAACCTTGAGCAGCACCTGAAGATTAGCTGAACAGAAGTCCTATAACTAAGGATATAGAAGCCACGTGAAGACTTATAGGAGGGGTGAAGATGCAAAATGGGCTTATCTCACACCCATGTCAGCAGTTAAAAATCAGGAGGAATATCTTAGCTATGGAGATCCCCCTGAGGAGAGAGGATCCGAGCTCCACACCATACTCCCCAGCCCAGAACACCGGTGGCAGGAAGAGGAGATCCCACAATATCTGGCAGTGAAAATCAGCGAGAATTCCACCCAGAATAAGACAAAGGTCTGCTGTAGAGGTGGGTGTCTTCTTAAAGGGCATAAACGTAGACTAACTTGCTCACAAACACTCTTCCTGAGCTCCAGTGAAGGGACAATGGCTTGAAAAGCTCCAGGCCTAAATGGAAAAGAACTGAATTGTTTGGATTCAGAGAGAGTGCTGGAGAGGCAGTTCTCTCTAGGAGAGAAGTGCTGGCAGGTGCCATTGTTCCTTTGTTCAGCTTCCCCCCACCCAGACTGCAGGCACGAATGAGTACCAACTCTCAGTCTCCATTGTCCTGGCTAACACTGTCACCCTACCCTGGCAATTCCCTGAGACTCTGCCCCACCCAACTTATGCACAGGTCCAAACCTCTTTCAGAAGCTCTTCTTCATAATTAGCCATACTCTGCCACAATGCAAAATTTTCTGAAATTTCTCCCAAATCCACAAACTCCAAAAAAAAACACAGTTGCCTCGGTGTGTCTAGTACCTTTTTATAGCAGCCCCAAGCAAAACATTAGTGGCAGCAGGTCTTGGTTCACAGCATAACCTCTCCAGGTGTCTTCAAGCCCAGCACAGGGAGCTATGAACAACAGATCACTTCGTACCTCCTACCAAATGGCCCCAGGCTGGGCACAGGAAGCTGCTGAATTTGGCCTGCACTAGAGACCCACACAAAAGGCCCCAGATCCAACATACTTGATAACTAGCTTCAGATCATACCAGATAAACATCCAATTATTCCACAAATGACACATATGAAGGATGAACCTGGCAGGCACCAGAGTTCCTCTAAAGCAAATCCTGAGCCATGGGGTCAGCCCCCACTCAAGAGCTCATCTGCAGTAGTCACATCAAGATATCACAACTTAACGGTCACTCCCACCCCCTGTTGTGCCAACAGCAGTCAAGGCTCAATTATAAGAGGAGGAAAAACACAAACCACACCAAGGACATCCCTGGAGCACCTGGCTTAGGTGAACAAGAAGACTGTACCAGTGGGTCCCACAGGACTTCTAATACATAACACATAGAAACAAAAACGAGAAGGCAGGCAAAATAAGGAGACAAAGAAACATGTCCCAAATGAAAGAAGAGGAGAAAATTCAAGAATAAAAAAACTAAAAAAAAAAAAAAGGAAGCAAGCTATCTACCAGATACAGAGTTCAAAACACTGGTTATAAGGATGCTCAATGAACTTAGGAGGAGAAAAGATGAACTCAGTGAGAAATCACAAAAGAAATAAAAATCATAAAAATATCTAGTCAGAAATAAAGAATACAATAAATGAAATGAAGAATGCATTAGATAGAGGCAACAGCAGGTTAGATGAAGCAGAGGACTGAATCAGTGATTTGGAAGACAAGTACTGGAAAACATAATTAAAATGTTAAGTGTTAAAGTTAAAAAGAGAATCCTAAAAGAAGCAAGAGAAAAGCAGTTGGTTACCTATAAGGGAGCTCTCATATGACTGTCAGCTGATTTCTAAATAGAAACTTTGCAGGGCAGAAGAGATTTACATGAAATATTCAAAGTGATGAAAAGCAAGAACCTACAACCAAGATTATTCTACCCAGCAAGACCATCATTTAGAATCAAAGGACAGAAAAGGAGCTTCCTAGACAAGAAAAAACTAAAGGAATTTATCACTACCAAATCAGTATTACAACAGTCTTTAATGAGAATTCTTTAAGAGGAAGAAGAAAAACAATGATAAAAATATTAATAATAAAATGGCAATAACTACATATTGATCAACAATTACTTTATAAATAGATTAAATATACCAGTCAAAAGATATAGGGTAGCTAAATGAAAAAGTAAATAAGGCCCTTACATATGTTGCCAATAATAGTCTGATTTCAGATTGAAAGACACACAGGGCCTGAAAATGAAGAAATGGAAAAAGATATTTCATGAAAATGGAAACAAACAAACAAAAAAGCTGGGGTAGCAATACTTATATCAGACAAAATATACTTTAAAACAAAGGCTACAATAAGAGATAAAGAAGGATATTTTATAATGATAAAGAGATCAATCCAAAAAGAAGGTAAACTATTATAAACATTTGCGCCCTCAGTGTTAGAGCACCTAAATGTATAAAGCAAATGTTGATGTACATGATGGGAGTGATCAACAGTAGTACAATAATAATAGGGGAGTTTAACACCTTATTAATATCAATAGATAGATCACACAGATAGAAAATCAACAATGAAAGAGATGTCTTAAATGACACATAAAATCAAATGTATTTAATAGATATTTTTAGAATATTTTACCTTAAAGCAACAGAATATACATTCTATTCAAGCAAACACTAAATTTTTTTTTTGGATAGACCACATTAGGCCACAAAACAAGTCTCAATAAATTTAAGAGATGAAAACCATATCAATCATCTTCTCTGACTACAATGGTGTAAAAATAGAAATCAATTAGAAGGAAAGAACTAAAAAATACACAAACATATAGAGGATGAGTAAAATGCTGCTAAACAATGAATGAGTCAACAGTGAAATCAAGAAAGAAATCAAAAAATATCTTAAGACAAATTAAAATGAAAACACAATGATCCAAATTTTATAGGACCCAGTGAAAGCAGTTCTAAGAGGAAAATTTATAGCAATACAGGCCTATCTCAAGAAACAAGAAAAATCTCAAATAAACAATGCAACCGTACACATAAAGGAAATGGGAAAATAAAAACAAAACCCAGTGTAAGTAGAAGGGAGAAAATAACAAAAATCAGAGCAAAAATAAACTAGAGCAAAAAAAAAAGTACAAAAGATTGATAAAACCAAGAACTTGTTCTATAAAAAGCTAAACAAAAGTTGATTAACTTTTAACAAGACTCATCCATAAATAAATAAATAAATAAACAAATCAATCAATTAATTAATTAATTAAAAAGAGGGAGGACCCAAATAAATAAACCAGAAATGAAAAAGGAGAAGTGACAACTGACACCACAGACATACAAAGGATTACAAGAAAATACTATGAACAATTATATGCCAACCAATTGAATGACCTGGAAGAAATGAACAAATTCTTAGAAACATACAATCTTCCAAGACTCAATCAAGAAACAGAAAATCTGAGCAGACTAATAACTATTAATGAAATTGAATTGAATGATTAAAAAATTCTCAAAAAATAAAAATCCAGGATCAGATGGCTTCATGGATAAATTTTACCAAATAGTTAGAGAAGAGTTAACTCCTATTCTCAAACTATTCCAAAAAATTCAAGAGGTGGGAAGGGATCCACCATTTCTCTGATTTCAAAACCAGAGAAAGAAATTGCAAAAAAAAAAAAAAAAAAAAAATTATAGGCTGATATCCCTGATGAATATACATGCAAAAATTCTCAACAAAATATTAGTGAACGAAATTCAGTAATACATTAAAAAGATTATATATCATGATCAAATTGGATTTATTCCTAGGATGCAAGTTTGGTTCAATATCTGCAAATCAATTAACCTTACACACCACATAAACAAATGAAGGATAAAAATCATATGAACATTCGACAAAATCCAGCACCTACTTATGATAAAAACTCCCAGCAAAGTGGGAATAGAGAAAACATACCTCAACATAACAAAGGCCACATAGGACAAACCATAGCTAACATCACATTTAATGGTGAAAAACTAAAAGCATTTTCCTTATGATCAGGAATAAGATATCGATGTCCACTTTCACCATTTCTATTCAACATAGAATTGGAAGTCCTAGCCACAGTAATCAGACAAGAAAAAGAAAGAAAAGTCATCCAAATTGAAAAGGGAGAAATAGAACTGTCATATTTTACAGATGACATGATATTATGTATAGAGAACCCTAAAAATTCCACCAAAAAATCTATTAGAACTGGTAAATAAATTTAATAAAGTAGCAAGATACAACATTAATTTTCAGAAACTGGTTACATTTTTATATACCAATAACAAACTATCAGTAATAGAAATTAAGAAAACAATCCCATTTATAACCACATCAAAAAATACCTAAGAATAAATTTAACTAAGAAAGTGAAATACTTGTAGTCAGAAAATTATAAGACCTTGAAGAAAGATATTGAAAAAGATACAAATAAAGGAAGCATATACTGTGCTCTTGGATAGGAAGAATTAACATCCTTAAAATGTCCACACTACCCAAAGTAATCCCTATTAAATATTAAATATTCAATGCAATCCCTATTAAAATATCGGTGATATGTTTCATGGAACTAGAACTAATAATCCTAAAATTTACACAGAACCATAAAAGACCCCAAGTAGCCAAAGCAATCTTCGGAAAGAAAAACAAAGTTGGAGGTATCATGCTACCCCATATCAAACTATATTATAAGGCTATAAGTAATCAAAACAGAATGGTACTGGCATAAGAATATACATATGAATCAATGAAACAGATTAGAGAGCCCAGAAATGAACCCACGCCTACATGATCAATTAATCTATGATGAAGGAGGCAAGAATATACAATGGGGTAAAGACAATCTCTTCAATAATTAGTGTTGGGAAAACTGAATAGATATATGCAATGAAATGAAGCTAGCCCATTTTCTTACACCATATACAAGAATAAACTCAAAATGAATTAAAAACTTAAATGTAAGTCCCCAAACCATAGAACTCCTAGAAGAAAACATAGGCATCAAACTCTCTGCCATTGCTCTTAGTAACATTTTTTTTTTCTGATTTATTTCTTCAGGTAAAGGAAACAAAAGAAAAATAGATGGGAATACATCAAACTAAAAAGGTTTTGCACAGCAAAAAAAATATATTAAAATGAAAAGCTAACTCACTGGATTTGAAAAGATATTTGACAACGATACATTTGATAAGAGGTTGTATCCAAAAATACATAAAGAACTAATGCAACTTAACACCAAAAAAATAAAAACCACACACACACCTGATTAAAAAATGGGCAGAGGACCTGAATAGACATTTCTCCAAAAAGAACATACAAATGGCCAATAGACATATGAGAAGATGCTCAGTGTCATTAATAACCAGAAAACTGCAGATTAAAACCATAGTGAGATATCACTTCATACTTATCAGAATGGTTATCATCAATAAATCAACAAATGACAAGTGTTGACAAAGAATGTGAAGAAAAGGTAACCTTGTGCACTGTTGGTGGCATTGCAAATTGATGAAGCCACTATAAAACACAGTTAGGTTGTTCAGCAAAAAATTAAAAATAGAAATACTCTATGACTCAGAAATTCCACTTCCAAGTATTTATTCAAGAAATCCAAAACACTAATTTGAAAAAAATATATGCATCTCTATGTTCATTGCAGTATTATTTATAATAGCCAAGATTGGAAGCATCCTAAGTATCCATCAATAGACATTGGAAAAAGAAGAGGAGGTACATATATACAATGGAATATTACTCAGCTGTAAAAATAATAAAATCTTACTATTTATGACAACATGTATGGATCTAGAGAATATTGTGGTAAGTCTGACAGAGAAATACAGATATCATATAATTTCACTTATATGTGAAATCTAAAAAAAAAAACAAAAAACATAAAATAGAAACAAACTCAGAGAAGAGAACATTTGGATAATTGCAAGATGGGAGGGGTGTTGGGGAGCTGGGGAAAAAAGATGAAGGAATTAAGTACAAATTAGAAGTTACAAAACAGTTACAGGATATAAAATACAGCATAAGAATATAGCCGATAATATTGTAACAACTATGTATGGTGCCAGGTGGCTACTAGACTTATAGAGGTGATAACTTCTTAAGTTATATACATGTCTAACTACTATGCTGTACACTTGAAACTAATATAATATTGAATGTCAATGTAATGAAACAATAAAAATAATTTTTAAAAAGTACTTTATTAATTTGTGTTGGCAAAAATCTGGGAAGTATATGTGGGATGAATTCTGAAGAGGATAGACTAAGAGGGTGCTAGTTTCATCTGTGTTCATTTTGCAAAAATCTGTTGAGTTGTTCATTTATTATATATGACCTTTCTTTATTCAGATTTTATTTCAGTAAAGTTTTAAACATCAATAAATCTGCATGTTAAAGCCAATCTGAACATAATGCTAACCCAACTAAAAGTTTATCTTGTGCTTTTCTGCTTATTGCTCCATAGTGACTTTTGAGTTTACCTTTTGTATATATCTGAATCATTTATGACAAACATTTATCAAATTTATCTCCTTTTATAGGTGTTGGCTTTTATGATTAAAACAAAGCAGTTCCTTCCAAGATTTGAGAAGAGAATGGTTCCAAAAGGGATCCAAATGTAAACCTTTTACTCTCTGCCTAGGTTTTCCTCCCTCTTGGGAGTCTGGTACATTGATTGCTGCTACCACTATTACCTCTCAGCTTTTCACTGCCCTGGTTCCAGCACACAAAAGCCTTTTCAATCACTTCCACTTAGAAAAACTAAGACAGGCTGATATTTTCAAAATAAATTATACTGAATAGAATAAAGAAATACACATAGAAATCTAGAAAAATTAAGCCTGCATTGTAATATTTGGGTTTCCAATACAGATTTCTCATCCTGTCATACTATCCTATTTTCCCCCACCAACACTCCCATTTTCCTACTAATTTATATGAGGGTAGGGGATAGGTAGTAGCTAATATTAGCATTTAGTCTATAGCTTACAAAATATCAAGACAGGGTCATGATGAACCTGGAGAGGAAGTGAATATATCTGAAGAATCTTAGCTTAGAATCAAATGTAGTAACTCATGAGATTTAAATTGCCCTATTTAACCTAAGATGAGAGTGTTTTATTCATATGATAGTGGCATAATGTTGGATGGGAAAGTAGTGTTCTAGAAGTTTAAATAAAGAGGGTAAGTGTTGACGTTGGGTAGCAAAGGATAGTTAATTGACATGCCTCATATTTGTGGCTGACCTATAGTTTTTGAATGCCCTTTTTAAACTTCGTGAAGTCGTAATTTTATTTTCCTGTCTCCTTTGCATTTAAGATTTAGGCATGTGATTCAATCAGTTGCAACGTAGATGTAGTTAGGTGAATTAAAAACACCACTTTAAGGCAAAAAATAGAGTTGTACTCTTTTATTTTCTCATCAAACACACTGGTTTGGATTCGAGAGTATGGTCTCTACCTGTGATCTTTATAAACCAAAAGATAGATATGAGGTAGGAGGAAAGGATGCTAAATTTTATCAATTTTTGAAGTTTGATCAACTTATGAAAAAATTAATATAACAGTAAATTCTGCTCTATATGTATCCCTTATAACATTTATTGCTTTAGAGATAGTAAAGGTTTAGTGAGAGTTATATATATTATTATTTTTAAAATCATCCAAGTATGTTGGTAGATACTACATATTAATGTTAGTTTGATAGAATTTATACTGATATGTGAAACCAACATATATCAAGGAATTTAACAACATTTGTAATTTTAAGTCCATAGTAGTCAAGTAGGAAGAGAGAATGCAGGGAAAAATAAAACATCTCACCCTGGAGCTGGGAAATATTTTGAATCTGACATCATAATTAATATGAGGAGAAAATAAAATTTTCCTAAAGCGTGAATTCAAAATTCCACAGGTTTGTGCCAGGGAGAGGCAGGCATTGGTCCAGTTGCAATAGTTGTGTTAGGGTCAAACCCTGAGATAGAAGAGATAAGAATAACACAGGAGTCAAATAAGTAATTTAGAAAAAATGGAAGCTTTTTAAAAGAATAATTGTGAGATGCCCGAGAAGTCACATTCATTGTCAGAATGAGATTTAGCACTTTGGTAAATTGAAATCACTGACTCCATGTAATGAGAGATCACCATTATAGAGATATTCCAAAACCTGTGCTCTTACTAGTAAGACTTCAATCAACATCTCCAAATAGATACTCAGGTAGTCATACACCTTTTAATTTCAATTAAATTTTATGCTTAAATTAAGTACATATGAATATCAGGCTTAAAAAATATATATATGTACCCATTTCTCATATTTTTGTGAAGGACAATTTCGTTTGTCAGCATAGAGATGGAGAGAAATGGTGGTTATTAAAATAATGTTAAGGAAACTTCTAGATAAATTTAAGTTAAAGTAAAATATGTGGGAACTGAAACTGAGTGACTTAGCCATGCTTTGCTTGCTTCCCTGGCCCACATTCTTTTCATGTATTTTCAATGAGATTAGTTAGCTAGTAAAAATCTAGCTTTACCATTCATTTTGACTTTTCCACAAATCAAAGGGCAATATTTGTCTCATGCTTGCTATAAATTAGAGGAAAAGCTTTCTATAAAATAGTATGTTTTATTGGATTCAAGAACATCATTTGTCTCTAGTTGGTCCATGCAATATCTTTAGTATACTTATGGTTCTTTTACTTGGCAAGAGTGTCAGAAAAATAGTCCATTTATTTATCACTCATTAAAAGAGTCTTATTAGATGCTCAGTAGTGGGAATAATAGAGGGTTCAGGTGTGAGTCAATTGCTTAAATGCAAAGAATGCACTGTGTCATCATTAGTCCTACTTCCAGACTTCTTAAAAGGTTTAAAGCACCACAAAGCCCATTGAGTTTTGAGCTATTGCTGGTAGTATTTGGGTAAACAATTTTACTCTATTAGTTATTTAACGTTAGAAACAAGCATGGTAGTCTAGCTATTTAGTCCTTGTTTGGGCCTTGTTATTATGTGTTCAGAAATACTGAAGTCATATTTGCAGTTGAATTTTATCCTGAAATTCTTTCTCACTGCTTTCTCTGATTGCTCAATCACCTGTGTCCTTGATCTGGCCTGCTACTGCTAACAAGACACCTGCCTGTCCAGGGTGGTCTGCTCCAGGTCTGAATCATTCAGCAAATATTTATTGAGCAATTGCAAGAAGTCATAACCTGTGCTGGTTGCTAAGGACACAGAGTTAAATAACATTCCCCCCCTGTCGAGTTACCGACAGTCTAGTGGTGTACAAACAGTGATCTATTTTTTTTCTTAACAAATTCCTTAATATCTAGAAGGCTCAAAATGATAGTTATAACGATGAACTGAAGTAAACAAAGAAAAAGCAAATTACACATCCAAAAAATAAGATGAGATGGCATCACCAGTCTCACATCAATGTTTCTGAGTTGGTCTGGAAGACTTTAAAAAGACAAAATGTTCCATTTGCGGTTAATAACTTTTAAGAATCTATAGAATTCTCAGTTTTTCCCCAAACTAGACTAGATTTATCACTTGGTATAGATTTCTCACCTGGCCCTGAGTGATGTTATATTTTTATTATCTATGGTTCTTGCTCTGGTCCCAGAATAAGACAAGCATCATACTCTTTTGCCTCCAAGCATTCCTCCTTTGAGTTTTATTCTATATTTAAATGACTTTGTGATATATTCTCTCCCTTTCCAGTACCTTGCCTAACACCCATAGTCCCTTGCTCTTTTGGCTTATTCTCACAGGTTGTGTCTTCTACTTTCTTAAGGCTGCCTCTAACTCCAATAAAGTTTGGCTTTTCTATCTACTGCTTCAAAGCCATAGCGCTAAAAGCATCAATTATTTCCTCAATTATATTATTTTCTTAGAAAAAAAAAGTCTTGCAGTTACAATCTCCCAAAGGGTGCAGCTCCATTATCACATGGACCATGACAATAACTAATTGTACCTGCATAAGAAAACTGAACTCAAACTAAGCCAGTCATAGTATCCAATTTTAGGATTTGATATTGAAACACATCTGTGTCAGGTAACAGTGAAGAGCTCATAGTAAGGTCTTGAAGAGTCCAGGCCATACTGAGCAGAAAGTAAATATAAAAACCAAAATAGTGAGAAAAGCAGAGGAGTCATGATAATGCCATAATGGAGAGTGAAAGAGAGAGTGAGAGAGCGAGCGAGAGAGAGAGAGAGAGAGACAGAGAGAGAGAGAGAGAGTAAGAGGTGGGGGATTTCATATGAAATATAAGGAAATAGGAAAGCATTTGAGTAGGAATCGTGTGGTTTCGATTGTCAGATTTTCCCTGACCTTTACAGATCATTTATTTCTTTTGTGCTCTGAGTTTTTGGAGAAAATAAAATTTAAGCCATGGAACTCTAACTATAGGTTTCTATTTATATTTTTTAACACTAAAATGAATACATATTTCATAGAATTAACTTGGAGAATTTCCCCAATGTATATGAAATCTGATTTTAGAAGTATTAAAACTGACTCCAGCTGGCTCTGTTTATCCCAGCTGGCTCTGTTTACTTACTAACGTGTAAACTGGGCAAATTGCTCAATCCGTTTGAGCCTCCAATTTCTCATTTCCAGAATGAGGATAAAAACATTATCTGTATAATTAGGTTTCTGTGAGGATTAAATGAGATAACCTGTAAATGAGATAATATATATAAGGGCTTATGACAGCCTGACTCTTGGTTAAGCACCCTAGAAATGCTGGTCATTATTGCTAACAGCATGATCAACAATGGTATTATCAACCTCATATTATAATTAAGTCCACTTCCACCACCACTTCTTACCTATCTCCTGACATACCTTGTCCCCAGCCACCTACAGCTGATGATGGACTCCTGTGTCAGCTTTCTCCCACAGTGTGTGTACTCTAAAATTACCTCTGTTCATCATTTCACGTTCCTTCATTCCTCTACCCACCAATTTTACTCTCCATCCACAGTACATTGTTTGAGAACTCAGAGTCTCAGGTAGGAGCAATCTAGTTAAAGTAATTTACATTAAAGCTAGAATATCTAAACTACTCAGGAGGATTGGCCTCTTAAAAATAATACTCGTTAAATAAACCTTAAACTGGAAAAACTTCAGAAAGTTTAAGGAAAGATTAAACTATTTCTGAAATATTTTAAAGAAACAGGAGAAGATCCAGAAAGACTAAATCTAAACTGCTTTAAAAATGAGTTAAAATACATGTAATGGACCATTTTATAGTAATGTTGTATTTGTAACATTTACAAGCAATGCAATGTTTTGGACCAGTAAATTGAATAGTTTCTGAGATCTGCTATTTCAGTTCTAAATTTAAAAAAAGAACAGGGGTGCTTCCTTATATTTTCATGCAAGCCTTTCTAAATTGCCAGATAAATGGGGTGTGAGTATTGTGATAGAATGAAAAGAGATGAAATATGCAGTCCCACTTGGCCCAGAATCAAATCCTGATTCCAACACTTACTTACAATATGGTCACCCTCAGTCCTTCATGTTTGAAACAATGACAATATTGTTTATTTGATGTGATATTTTTATTAATATTCTAATTTTATTTTTAATCTAAAGACTAGAAAATACCATAGCAGTTAACTGCTATTATTTAAGCAGTCAATTAAAGAACATACACTGAGTAACTGAAAGTTATATGGGTTAATTTGTTATAATCTCTATGAGTAGCCCAGATATGACGTCACCTCATTCTACATTTTGAAATTCCAAGATGCTTGACGATATTGGTGACTAATATAATATGGACGTACAGCCCATATTTAATAAATGTTTGCTGATTTATGGAAGTCGATCTAATGACTTTTTCGTTTGCCAATAAAATTTATAATCTGGCAATTTCATTAACGATAAAGAGATTTTACTGTAAAATTTTTAATGGCGGACATGGTTCCATAGTGTAGCGGTTGGCATATCTGCCTTACACACAGAAGGTCCTGGGTTTATGCCCCAGTGGAGCCATGGTCCATGGTCTATGGCTATGCCACCCTGCACAAGCCCGATGTCTGATCTTGGAAGCTAAGCAAGGTTGGGCCTGGTTAATACTTGGATGGGAGACTACCTAGGAAAACCAGGTGCTGTAGGCATAAATAATAATAATAAAAAAATTTTAGTGGCAATGAAAGAGAATAATTTTTTGATACTAATAAAATGAAAATGCAAATTTTAAAGTTTTATAATCCATGTTGCTTTCAATTTTACTTTTTGGCTCTGTGGGTTATAAAAACCCAAACTTCCAAGTTGTATAAAGGAAGATTTCCATATTTTTATTTTAATCTTTTATACAATTAATACATAAAAATATTCTCATTCTAAATCTTAGCCAGTCAAGAAGTATATCTTCAGCATTCTTTCAACATCCCTTTCCAGCTCTACTTGCCTTCCCAAAGAATATTATTAACAGCTTGTGCTATATCCTTCCAAAGCCTTTTCTAGGCATTTATGCAAAATGATGCACATTTTTACAAATGGGATCAGACTTTTTACATTGTTTTGCAGCTTCATTAAAAAAATTAGTATCTTATGAATCTCACATGTCAACACATAAATTTTACTTAAAATTATTGCATAGAATTTCACAGTATAGATATATCATAATTTAGTTAAGTCTCGATTAATTAATATTTAAATAATTGCCTATTTTTTCTCTTAAAACAATGTTTTATAAAACTTCCTATTTATTTTTTTTTGCAACCTGTCATTAATTCAATTTTTGTGTATCAGAAGTCTCAAAAAAGGGATTTAGACCCAAATGTTTAAAAAAATAATTGTAACAGCTTTATTGAGGTATATCAATTATACATGTTTGGTAAAGATAATAAATCTTTATATGCTATGTAATATAGCCTTGAAATACATTTTTAAAAAATTTATTGAGGTGTTCTGTACAAAATGGCATAGATAATAGTGGCTTTGTTCATCTATTCTTGTGACCACATCAAAATTGTGACAGAAACATGGAGCAAACAGCAAGCAGAGTTGTCTGGGGTCTAGATGACCAGAAGCACTATAACTAGGAAAAGAAATAAGAAATCACCCTGCACTGGTGGAAAGTAAGAGGGGGTGAAGACATAAGGTTGCCCAGTGAGACAGAGGCTACGGCAGCCGCAGCTGGCAGGTACATTCCTTAAAGGGACCCTGTCTATGACCAAACTTTGGTGTTGATGTATTCACTTGCTCTGACCATCTGATCGGCTGTTGGGGTCTGGTGGGGTAGGGGTGTTTGGACACCAGGGACTTAGAGGGGAATGCAGACTTGTTGGAATGAGAGCCAAAAGCAAGTCTTTCTCACAGGCAGAAGTGTTGGTGATAAACATTGTTCTTCTGTTGAGCTCTCCCCTCTCACAGTCTGAGGATGCAGGCACCACCATAGCTGAGATGTCATCAAACTGATTAACAGAGGTCACTCCACCTAGAGGATTCCCTGAAACTCTGCCTCCCCCAACTTGCCACATCCAGGTGTGTCCTTGGTGAGTCCTGTGCAACTTGCAGAGCAAGCTCCAAGACCCACACTAGCAGCTGGCCTCGGTTTCTGGCATGGCTGCCTGAAGGAACTATACGTATAGCATCTGTAGATTACTTGCTGAATCTTAACCGGTAGCCCTGGAGAGACATAGGCTGAGGCTAAACTTGGCCTGCTGCTGAACTCCTCTCAGGACTGTGCCACTGGACATCTACTACACAAAACTATGCTAATAGGACCAGGAGACTTTGAAGCTTTGCTTTGTACATAGACACAGATACAGAAAGGCAGCCAAAATGGGAAGACATAGAAGCAGAAACCATATGAAAGGACAGAACAGAAATGCAAGAAAAAATGGAGTCAAGCAATCTAACAGATGCGGAGTTCCAAATACTGGTTATAAAGATGCTCAAGGAACTTAGGGGAAGTGTATATGAATTCAGTGAGAACTTTAACAATGATATAAAAAAAATGGAAATAGAAATCATAAAAGACAACCAGTCAGAAATGAAGAATATATTATGTGAGATGAAGAATATGTTAGAGAGAATCAACAGAGTGGGTAAAGAAGAGGGTCAAACTACCAATATAGAGGATGGGGAAGCCAAGGACATTCAATCAGAATGGCAAGAAAAAAGAAGCCAAGACTAGTAATAATTTAAGGAGCCTATGGTACACAATTAAATGTAAAAATATTTGTGTCATAGGGATACCTGAAGAAAACAAGAAGTTGAAGAGCTATTTGAAGAAATAGTGATGGAAAACTGTCCTTACCTGGTGAGGAGGTAAACATAAAACCCCAGGAAGCTCAGAGAGTTCCCAAAACCTGGAACCCAAAGAGGCCCACACCAAGACACATGTTAATTAAAGTGCCAAAGTTTAAATACAAAGAGAGAATCTTAAAAGTAGCAAGAGAAAAGCAGTTAGTTACCTACAAAGGAGCACCCATAAGACTGGCAGCTTATTTCTCAAAAGAAATTTTGCAGGACAGAAGGGCTTGGCACAAAATATTCAAAGTGATGAAAACCCAGGATCTACAACCAAGAATAGTTTATCCAGCAAAGTTATCATTTAGAGTCGAGTGACAGATAAAGAGATTCCCAGACAAAAATAAGCTAAAGGAATTCATAATCACCAAGCCACTATCACAGGAAATATTAGAAGGACTTCTTTAAGAAGAAAAAACATGTATCAAGATCATGAATAAAAATTGGTAATAACTACATATCTATCAATGAGTACCTCAAATGGAAAAGAATTAAGTGCTCCAACCAAAGGATAGAGTGGCTGAATAAGAAAACAAGATTCTTACATATGCTGCCTATAAGAGACTCACTTCAGATTAAAAGACACGCACTCAGACTAAAAGGAAGGGGATGGAAAAAGATTTTGTTTTGTTGGTCCTAGAGGGTATTGCACTGAAGGAAGTCAGATAAAGACAAATACCACATGATTTCACATACATGTAGAATTTAAAGAACAAAAGAAACAACAACCACAACAAAAATGATAACAAGCTTATAGATAGAGAATATTTTGAGGGCTGCTAGATGGGAGGAGGGTTGAGGGAATGGTGAAAAAGGTCCCAGTGATTAAGAAGTATAAATGGATAGTTACAAAATAGTCATGGAGATATAAATTTAGTGGGGTGATCACTTGAGCTCTAATCACTATGCTGTACAACCAAAACTAATATATTATGGTATGCCAACTATAACTGAGAAAAAAACTCATTAATCGTATAATGTAAATATGAGCAACTAATTGTCTATTATATTTCCGTATAGCTGGGGGAAAAGAATTTTAAAACTTTGGTAAAAATGGAAAATAAGTTTTAAGAAAAGAAAACTAGGTAGACTGTTACACAAATTTTCAAGTCCTTGGTTAAGAAAGTTAAAGTTAAACGGATATAAATTTTCTTGAATAAGTTGGACTTATGGTGTAATACAAAGCAACTTCATTCTTTTCCCATAGTCCTTTAAGTGCAAGCTCAATTAAGTCTTTCCCCACAGTTGAATGATATCTCAAGTGGGTCACTCAGTCACAAGGACACTCACAATTCAATCTTTTAAATGCCCGGTCCAACACAGTAATCAGAACTCTAAATTTCATTTTAGACAGGGAGAAGTTCACCCCACACAGCCTCCCTCTGTTGGAGTCCCTTTGCATCTCCAGGCAGTTCTCTTGACTAGGGGGCCCTTTTAAAATTTCCCAAGTATGCACTCTATTATGGAACTACTTGACTCCTGTCAGGCACCTTGCCCTGCTCCTTCCTTGGAAAGTGTAACTTGTTGTACCCAATGCTCCAATTCCCCATTACCGACAAAAAAAAAAAAAAAAAAAAATCCAGCCATTAGAAATTTCCAAGAAAGCCTCAGACACCATTTCCTCCAAAGGACATGTTAACTAACACCTCAAGAAGATTCAGAGCCCTTATCACCTGACTGAGGTGATAAGGGTTGGGAACAATTTGGGGGACACACAATAATTTAACAACTTCACCAGCTTCTTTTTCCATCAAACTTGTGGTTGTTTGGCTTGGGGTGAGGAGATACAAATGTATCTTCTCTTTAAACTCTTCAACACTTCATTCTTTAGTCACTGAAAGTATGTTATCAGCAGGGAACCATCCACCTTTTGTGGGACCTGAAGTTGATACAGTTCTGTGGGGGTGTTAATAAAAAAAATATTAAAGGACAAATGCAGAATTAAGTGAACATGAAAATTTACTGAGAAGATTAAAAGAAATTAGAAATAATTAAAATATTTTAAAAGCTTACAAGCACCCTAAACCTCACAAAACTAAAAAATAACAATATTTTTATTAACTGTCTGACATACCTCTAAAATATCTATTTCCCTATAAACTTTGGTTATATATTCTTTCATCTCCTCTTCATATGCCAATGATTTAGAAATACCATTTTCAACAGATATCTTAGGAAAGTATTTCAAGTTTTGCTCTGATATGGTTCATTAAAATTTTTTAAAATTAGTTTAAAAGTTCCTTCTATCTCTATATCTCCTTATTGGATCTGCTATGTAAATTTTTAGAATTCTTGTAAAGTTTGGGGAAACCACTATAAAGTTCCTTTCACATATGAGCTGTAAGATTTCAGGGTACAGCAATTAAATACTCTTTTAATGGACATTATTCGTTGTCTGGGAAAAGACTTTGTGCACATTATTTTGCAGTAAATCCACTGAGACCTGCTAATGTTGGAAGAAATAGTTTTATAATCTCTTGGCATATATCATAAGCTCCTTGCCTTGGGATGCAAGAACTCAGCATCTAATCTATTGTTCTTAGCCTTTAGGTCTTCAGTTGAAACAGAGACATTAAGTGGTATTATATAATATTGTATGGGGTCTGAATAAGAGAATTATGTTTGTTTAGAAGACTAAATCAAATTCTGTATCCTATAGATAGAGAATAAATATTCCACCTTTCAAATCATAGAACTTTTAAGACATTGTTGTAAGAACCATAATCTCTGACAATAAGGCAATAAACCTAGAAATTCATTATACAGAGATATGAGGAAAACTCAACCACTTAAGTGGAGTCTGAAGAAAGTAGCAAAAGATACCAGAAAAAATTTTTTAAATCACATAATTATATAACAATGGTTCTTTTGTTTGTACTAACCTTTTAAACTGCAATTTGATGTGAATGATAAGTGATGATTTTCTTAAATTTACTCCCACTCTGTTCTCAGTTGCTGTTAAATAATAGACTTGGATAATAGTAAGTCTCATAGTTCATTTCTTAAAAATATGCTCATTGATAGAAGAAAAAAAAATGAGGATCAGACATAAAAGTGACTTGCACTAGGTGCTAACTAGAGTCCAGGATTCTGATCTCCAAGTCTGGTCAACTTTCGCTACCACATATCATGCCAACTGCTGGCATTCTGTTTGCATGCAACCAAGTCTTCTGTTTACATGCAACCGAGTCTTCCGTTTGCCTCAAGTATTTAAGGTTTTTCTTTTCTTTCTTTCTTCTTCTTCAGTTGGTTTCTTCATCTGCTGATTCCTTAGATGTAGAGTCCTAAGTCCCACCCCAAGAGGAGTCAACTACACTGGATAAAATTATGGCCATGAATTCATTGACCAAACCTACTCTTATGATAGGTGCCAAGATAAATGGTCTTGCTGGGTTTTACTCCCACTTTTTTTCCAGGAAGATCAACATCACCTCAGCTATTTCAAAGCAAATCTTACGTCCCAGTCCAGGGAATGGCTGGTTCTTCTGGGAGTGTTTCTATGTGCACGGCTTGTTCTTTTCAACGACCTCCCCATGAGCTTCTGGAATGTGAAGACTGTTTTCCTCTGAATAAACTACTGGCCTACACACTTCTATTAAAAAAGAATTGGTACAAGGGGGTCACAGGCAGTAAAAGTCTTGGACTGTTTCCTAGTTATCTTTCTGCCTGTGCTTTATCCATGTGCCTGAAGAGAGTCATGCAGTTTTGTAAGCTAGGTAAATAAATTGAATTAATATATAAGTATATACTGAAGGATAGGCATTAAATTGCAAACCTAGTGCTTCCATAATAGGCTTCCACAATGGGCTCCTTTCTGTCATAAAACTTTCTTCAAAAATATTCTTTTTCTCTAACCACTTGTACTTTCACATTTTTAACTCCTGCCTTTCTTAAACCCAGGTCACTCCCTTTACTTCCTCCCTTTTCCTTCTTCCCTCTCCCCACTGCTGCATTTCTTTTAACCATTCTAACAAAAGTGCAGTTTTAATCATTGAATCATACTGATGCTGCTTGTTATCAGTTAATGATCCATAAGTAATATTTAGTTCCAAATTTTATTTTGATTTTTTGGTCAAATTTTCTCATGATGGTATAATACCTTTTTTTGTAATATTACAATAAATGTAGAAAAAGGATGAGTATGTGTGTGTAAGTGTTTGTGTGTCTGAGAAACAGAAACAGAGATAGAAAGAGAACTAGACAAAGAGATTTCAGATGAATGTTATTTTATATTATTTGACAAATTTTTTTTAAAAAATCAAGAAATATTAGCAAGATTGAAGCTGTAGACTTTGAAGTAACAAAAGATACTAGAAAACAATGTTTTAAATCATATAATTATATAACAATGATTCTTTTGTTTGTACTAAACTTTCCACTTAAAGTTTGAAGTAAATGATGTGGTGATTTCCTTAAATTTACTTTCACCCTGTTCTTAGTTACTCTTACATAAAATCTTGTTTCCTAACATGTGTTAGGAAGGAGGTAGAAGAGTCAGCTTGGCCTCAAAGTGACATGTGCCATTCTCACTCCTAATCCATTGATTATAACTGGTCATGTGACCCTACCTTAACTCTAAGGGATGCTGGAGGATGGAGAGAATACCAAAAGCCTCTCTCACACATGGGGTAGTTGAAAATGAATGTCTTAGAGTCCAGAAAATCTGTGTTCCAATCTACCCCAAACTCAGGAGACAGCACTTTTCATTTTTGATCAAAAAAGCATGCTCTACTTTCCCATATTCCCAATCACACTTACAATTATGTACAATACCTAACTTTTAAATAGACACTTTTTACAGAAAAGCATATAACTGTTAGTTTATTGTTTTTATTTTACTTGAAAGCATTGGTATGGTATTCTATTTCAACAGATAATATTTTCAACAAAATTAGTAGGAAACAACAGAAAGAAAAGTAGGAGAGGTATTTATTTTACAATTTATTCTGCTCTGATTAAATTCAATCAAAGAAAATATACATATAGAAAAGCAGATATATTAGTGTAAAGTTTCAATGAATTTTCACAAACTGACCATACCTGGGTCATCAGCCCTCAGATCAAGAAATAAAATATTACCAGCAACTCAGAACCCCATTCTAGTCTGTAACCTTCTCATGGTCACCACTATCCTGCCTTCCAACGCCATAAATGAATTTGTAATTTACATAAATGGAATCATACAGTATACATTCTTTTGTGCCATGCTTTTTTCACTCAGCAATATGTTGAGTTTTATGTTATTATGTTATGCTATTCGGTTATGTTATGCTGTTAAGTTATTTCCTCTATTGCTACTGTATTCCACTGTGTGAATATAGCCACACTATTAGATTTTTAAAGTAAACATTAACAATGTTTGTAGGTTTGGATTCTTTTCTGATCACTAATCCCTATTGTCTAGAGAGCTGGAAAATATTTTCGTGTGTAACTTATGTCCTGACACGTTAATTTCAGACTCTGGCCTTCAGAACCACAAGAGAATAATTTTCATTACTTTAAACCACCAAGTCTGTGATAATTTATACAGCAGCCACAGAAAAATAATACTGGGTCTTGCCCACGATGGGCAGTGGACTCTTTGGAACTGGCTGTGGAAGTGAATGGGATTCACTGGCTGTTGCATCCTGCCCATGCAGAGTGGCAGTAGGATCCTTGCCTGCGTGGACCACAGCAGGCCTTGGGCTATTCTCTGATGAGCTTCAATGAAGCTATGCCACCACTGGCCTTAACAGCTGCCCTAGGGATGAAGCAGACAGGATATTGTAACATACCCACTGAGTCTCTCTTGACACATTGTCCTGGGGGTGGCCACACATAGGACTGTTATTAGCATTTAACTCATTCTCTAATTGTGATGTGATTTCTCCTCACTAGGGTTCCTGACAATTTGTGGTAGAAAGACAAATTATTTTCTATAAAAAATATCTATTCTTTTGGAAGAAAATGTATAGTTTCACGGTGCATCAATACCAGGAAAATCACCCACCGGAAAATATTTTCAACTTTTATTTTGATTTTCATTAAAGCATTTTTTAAGCATGATACAAAAGACAGTGAAGAAGTGGTAGATGGTGGTAGAAACACTTCATTGCCTTCTACATTTGAGTTTAGAATTATCCAGAATTCATGTGTTAGTCTACTTGAGCTTCATTTTTTATTAACTCTTTGACACATTACTTCTTGAGAGGAAACAAAAGATTTGAGAAATTTTCCTCAACCCATGTTATGTCACAGTTTGTTTCTTGTAATTTTTTTTGACCAACCTTCTGTCTGCCCCACTATGTGCTTCTCCTCAGGTGATTCTCCCTCTGCCTCTTCTAACTGCTTTTGTGCCAACTTTCCTGAACATGGTATTGGAATAAAGATATTTTCCCAAGATGGCTTATTGATAATTTAAAATTAGTGCATGCTTAGCTTTTGGATTTGTTGAACTGAACCAATGAGCTTACATATTTCACAGTTCTTGAGAAAGAGGGGTAAAGCTGAAAGTGAATTCCCTTCTTCTAGGACATGACATTATACTGTTAAACAAATACAGACAGAGCATGAGCAGCTGTCACAGTCACTTCTAGAAGTTTCCTAGGATGATGATAAATGACAGTGGTCACAGCAAGCACAAGAGGGCGTTCATTTCTGAAATTACTAACCTATGAAGAGTGCTGGTAGAGTCCTCTCATAAGAAATACTGTCTGGACTGTAGTTAAGAACTAGTAGGATTTACCCTTTGGATAAAAGTAATCAATTCTGCAAGCTTCTTGGTGATACTAGGGATGAACCCCAAAGGAAGCTGGACCCTCTTTTCATCTGGGCAGGTGAATAACTTCAGCTAACTGATATTGCATATATTGAGACGAAAACTCTAAGTACTGTCACTGTTCCATTTTATAGATGGGAAACAAGGGACAAAGATTCAACACCTTGTCCATGGTCACAGTTAACAAGGGGGGAACCAAAATTGCACCCAGGCAGTCTGGCTCTACATTCTGATATAATTTGATTAGCATTTAAATTAAGTAAAGAGAGTGGAAGAATGACTCTGATTGTTCAAACAATTGTGCCAAGAAATGGAAAGAAATGTGCATGAGGTCTTTCCAAGTTAGTGTGAGTTGGTGTCACAGCATGATGGGAGGATATCTCTGGCATTTTACAACTGGCAAGGCTCATGCAAAAATATCTTACATTTGTATTGGAAAAGCTGAAACTGCCTGTATACAAAAGATTAAGATAATATTTACTTTAGCAGAATATTTTGAGCCTGTTCATTTTTATACTCCAAGGTTTGAAAAACTTGACATTTTCTTAGCTTAGCTAGTGTAATCTATTTTAGCATTAGTGTTCTCTGTTTTCTAATGAAGTTAGAGTTTTAGGTTAAGGAGAGTTACTTTTTAAAGCAAATATTGTTTCCACTGTAATGATTAATTTAACCAAACCAGAAATTCAAGTTGCCCATGGAACACAAATGCCAGCTCTGTAGATCGTGAAGTTTAGAAAGATTAAAACATATAACTGACTGGTATTCTTGAGGAATCTTAAAATCTCAACTAATATGCTATAATTTTCAATCAATTTTGGGGAACATATACAAAATACACTTCATTGCCGCTACCGTCGAAGAAGCTAGGTTGTGCCTATTGATCCCTAATACCACCTGAGTATCAATTATTTAATATAATATACCGAATTTTTCTTCTAACTTAATTGTCAGTCATTTATATCAGTCATTTATATCCTTTTGGGGAGTGTCTAGCAAAAAGGTGGCAAAATTTTATATGTTATATTTAGAAATTAAAGATTAAGCCTAAGCTGAAGTTATAATTTTGGTCTGATTCAACTACATTTGTTTGACTGAAGAGAAAAGCTGTCATTTATTTAAAAATACCAGCAGGTGGAGACTATCTCATGTAAAGATGCCTTCAAAATCTCAGACTCCAATGTCCCCTATTTCCAGAAATTCAGGCACATCTTATTAGGTATGTCTCCCTGAATATGATATCAACACTTTAAAGAAACATGTCCCAGCAGACCTCACCATCTTTTTCTTTCAAACCTGCTCCTCCCCAGCCTATATGCTGGATCAATCACTGAAGTTAGAAACTGCAGAATCATCAGTAACTTATATATTGCAATAGTTGGATTTGTCAGCAGAGTTACTGAGTTATTTTTTAACTTTTTATTTTGAAATAACTCAAATGTACAGAAAAGCTGTAAAAGAATACTAAGAATTTCCATATGCCCTTTACCTATATTGGTCATCAATTTTAAATTTTAATATTGTCTCATATTTGCTTTATCATTCAGTTTTTCTCTTTTTTCTCTCTCTTCTCTCACCTCTCTCCCTCTCCCTCCCTCTCTCTCTCTCTCTCTCTCTCCATACACACACACACACACACACACACACACACACACACACATATATACATACACACATATGTCTATAAATATATATGTCTATAAATACATATATACACACACTTATATACATATATACATATACATACATACATATATATGCCCCTATATAATTTTTTCCTGTTCTATTTGAGAGTAAGGTACAGACCTCATGCTCCTTTTTTCCTAATTAAGTGTTATTTCTAAAAATAAGAATATTCTACATAATCACAGTAAAATTTTTAGAATCATAAAAATTAACATTGATACACTGCTATTATCTAATCCATAAGACCCACTCAGATTATACCAACTGTCTTTTTAATGTCTTATAGCATATATTTTACTGGTACAAGATGGAATTAAGAATCACACTTGCAATTTCTGGTAAAGATGGCAGGGTAAATAAACAGTGCTGCCTCCTCTCATGACCACATCAAAATTACATCTAAACTACAGAATACCCATCATGGAGCATCACTTGAAGTGTAGCTGAACAGAAGTCTTGCAACTAAGAATATACAGAAGAAGCCACCTCAAAAATGGTGGAAGGGGCAGAGATTCAAAACAAGCTGGTTCCACAGCCATCTGTGCTAGTTTAAAAATTGAGAGCAATATCTTAGCTGCACAAGTGCCCCCTGAGGAGTGAGGAGTCCCAGCCCCATGCCAGGCTTCCCATCCCAGGGCTCCAGTACTGGGAAGTGGAGTCCCCACAACTCTGGCTGTGAAAACCAACTGAGATTGTGGACGAGTGACACAGAGGGCTACTGGAGTACCAGGATTCTTCTTAAAGGGCAGACATACACAGTTACTCAGTGATGGACTCACTCACTCTGAGTTCCAGTGCTGGGGAAGCAGCTTGAAAAGTGTCGAGGGCATACAAGGAGGAACTAAATTGTCTGGTTTCAGTGTGAGGGCTCGAGGGGCAGCAGCTTTCACCCAGACAGAAGTGCTGACAGAATCAATTGTTTCTTTGTTGAGCATTCCCCCATCCTGGCATGCAGACACAGGTGGCCACCATATCTGAGTAATCAATCTGGCTAACACTGGTTGCCCTGCCCTGGTGATTCCCTGTCCTACCCAAGCCACTTCCAGTAACTTTTCTGTACAAATGGCCTGTCTTGGCTCATGATGTATGATTTCATAAAATCTCTCAAAGGTTCACAAAATCCAAACAGGCAGCATCTGGCTTTGGTATGTCCTGTACTTTTTGCTGATTAGCTTCAAGTCCAGCACTAGAAGTAACTGGCCTGGGCTCACCACGTGGCCTCTTAAAGTACATCTAAGCTAAGCACAGGTGGCAGCCATCTGCAGATTGCTTGGTGGCTCATGCCACATGGTCCCTGGACAGGGTGCCGGCTGAGGCTGAAGGTGGCCTAATGCAGGGTCCCTCCCAGGAAAACCCAGGGCCAGCTTTGGACCAAGCCAGAGTACCACCGGGGGCCACATCTGAGGATAACGCACCCAAAGGGCAGATTAGGTCATCATCAGAGTCCTGCTAAAGTGAATCCTGGTCCAGAGGGTTAGCCTCTGCACAATGGCTCCTCCACTGGTTATAGCCAGTCCTCACAATCATTCAGCCTAAGGATCAGTCCCTCTCATTGATTTTCCAACAACAATCAAGGCTCAACTACAACAGGAGAGCACACACAACCCACACTAGAGACATACTTATAGCACATAGCTCAGGTGAGCAGGGAGACTGTGCCACTAGGCCCCACAAGACACCTAATACATAAAGACACTCAACTAAGACCAGGAGACATAGAAGCCCCACATAATACATAGAAACAAACATAGGGAGGTAGCCAAAATGGGGAGACAAAAAAAACATGTTCCAAATGGAAGAGAAGAATAAGGTTCCAAAAAAAGAACTAAACAAAATGGAGACAAGTAATCTACCCAATGCAGAGTTAAAACATTGAGTGCTCAATGAATTTAGGGGAAGAGTAAATGAACTCAGTGAGAACTTTAACAAGGAGATAGAAAACATAAAAAATAAAGATAGAAAATATAAAAAAGAACCAGTCAGAAATGAAGACTACAATAACTGAAATGAAGACTACTTTAGAAGGAATCAACAGTAGATTAGAAGAGGCAGAGGATCGAATCAGAGATATAGAAGATAAGGTAGTAGAAAACACCCAATCTAAACAGCAAAAAAAAAAAAAAAAAAAAAAAGAAGTCAATAAAATGAGGATAGTTTAAGGGGCCTCTGGGACAACATCAGGCATACCAACATTTACATGATAGAGGTACCAAAAGGAGAAGAGAGAGAGAGAGAGCAAGAAATTGAGAACCTATTTGAAGAAACAATAATGGAAAATTATTCTAACTTGGTAAAAGAAATAGACATACAATCTCCAGAAATACAGAGTCCCAAACAAGATGAGCCCAAAGAAGCCCATATCAAGACACATCATAATTAAAATGCTAAAGGTGAAAGACAAGTAGAGAATTTTAAAAGCAGCAAGAGAAAAGCAGTTAGTTACCTCCAACAGAGCTCCTATGAGACCGTCAGCTAATTTCTTAACAGAAACTTTGTAGGCCAGAAGAGATTGGCAGGAAATATTCAAAGTGCTAAAAGTAAGGACCTGCAACCAAGATTATGCTGCCCAGCAAAGCTATTATTTGGAATTAAAGGACAGATAAAGTGCCTCCCAGACAGGAAAAAGCTAAAAGAGTTTATCACCATCAACCAGTATTACAAGAAATGTTAGAGGGTCTTCTTTAAGAAGAAAAAAAAGAAAAAAAGATCAAAAGTATAAATAATAAAATGGCAATAACTACATATCTATCAACAATTACTTTAAATGTAAACGAATGAAATGACATAGTGTGGCTAAAAGGATAAGAAGATCCTTACATATGCTGTCTACAAGAAACTCACTCCAGATGAAAAGACACACTGAAAATAAAGAGATAGAAAAAGACATTTCATTAAAATAGAAACAAACAAACTCCCCAAAAAGCTGGGGCAACAGTACTTATATCAGACAAAATAAACTTTAAAACAAAGGCTATAACAAGAGACAAAGAAAGATCCAGTTATCCCACTTTTGAGTATTTATCCAAAGAAACCAAAAATGCTTCTTCAAAGGGACTTGTGCATCTATATGTTCACTGCAGCATTATTTACAATAACCAAGATATGGAGGCAGTGTGGGTGTCCATCAATAGATGAATGAATAAAGAAGACAGAATACATATATGATGGAATATCAGCCATAAAAAGAATGAAAATTTGCCATCTGCAACAATATAAATGGACCAAGAGGATGATGTGCAGCGTGGAGTGAGTCAGAAAGAGAAAGACAAATGCCACATGATTTCACATACATGTGGAATCTAGAGAACAAAATAAACATTCAAACAAAACAGAAACAAACTTATAGATACAGAGGACATTTTGATAGTTGCCAATTGGAGGGTGTTTGGGGGTGAGTAAAAAAATGAAGAGATTAAGAAATGCAAATTAGTAGTTATGAAATAGTCATGGGGCATAAGGAATACAGTAAATAAAATTGTAATAGCTATGTATGGTGTCAGATGGGTACTAGACTTATCCGGGTGGTCACTTTGTAAGTTATATAAATGTCTAAACATTATGTTGTACATCCAAAACTAATATATTATTGTATGCCAACTGTAATTGAAAAGTTATTTTTCATTTCTTGATCTGGGATGCTTCTTCAATCTTTATTTGTCTTTTATGACACTGATATTTTTGGAGAGTACAATTATCGATTTTATGCCTATTAATTTGGGTTTGTCTGATGTTTTTTCAGTTTATGCATGTTGTCAGGAATATAATGTAAGTGATACTGTGTCCTCTAAGTACATCACATCAAGAGATACAGTATATCAATCTGTCTCATTATTGATAATGTTACCTGTATTACTTGGTTAAGTCATATCTACTTTTTCTTTCTCATTCACTTTTTTACTCCTCATACCAACTAGCTCTTTAATGCTGTCAGTTCTGAAAATCTACCAAATTAAGATTTTCTCCTTCATTCTCATAGCCTTTGTTAAGATTGTTGCATTAGCTTCCCAGTTCATCTCCTGACTATATATCTCTTCCAATTCTCTAATTTGCCAAAGTTGCCTTTCTGAAATACAAATTTGGCCATGAATCTTCCAGACTTTCAACAATTAAGAACTTAATTCCACTCAATTGCTTATAGCAGCATTTCCAAATTACTTTATGTGGAGCACTGGTTCACTTGTTCAGAATAAAGTTTCTATGATCAATAAGTGTGGGAAAATCTACCCTAGTTACCATGTCTTGTCTAGCCATATAGATTAACATATTGAAGATTCCGAGAAGTTCTGTGGAACAAGTCCTGCATTTCTCAAACTTACTTGAACAAAAGACCTTTTGTTTGCCACAGTTCACTATATATATAACTCAAGAAACAAGTGGTTAATATTCCATACAACACCATTGGGAAGATATTGCTTTTAGTTCTACTCCTTAGCAAGACTTACAATAAAACTCACACCTTGCCTGTCTTCACTAGCTCAAAGTCTATCACTTTCTTCACCAATATTCTCTCTTTCATCAATCAAAACTACTACAATGATCTCATTACACCACATACTAACATGTCTTGTTACTGCACAAACAATAACTTCTGTCTACAATACCCTTTACTGTTTCATCTCTCATGGAAAAAATACACTTGTTCTGTGTGTTTCTTTAAGAAGCACAGAGAACTCTTCTGTGATCAGATGTGTTTCCTTACTTTCACACCACATTACTTCACTTCTGGCATTTCTGATCACTAAAAGCATGATTAGTTTTTCCCACACCAAACAATTCTGTGACATCAGCTGTGTGTCCTACAATTTAACACTATTCCTATGCTGTCTATTTGAAGCTAGCACAGGATCCCACAGGTTAAGGGCTCAGCCCTACAAGACTGCCTTCCCATCACTTCAAAAGCCAGTTGCAAGTCCAGGTTGTAACCTGTGCTTCTGACAGACTGGCTATAAATCTGAGGTTCCCACAACTCTTGGGTTCAATTAATTTGCTAAAGCTGCTCATGGAACTCAGGAAAACAGTTTATTTACTCGATTACTGGTTTATTATTTTTTAAAAAAAGTATAACTCAGGAACAGCCAGATGAAAGAGATGTGTAGGGCAAGGTATGGAAAAGGAATGAGGAGCTTTCATGTCTTCTCCAAGCACCCCACTTTCCTAGCATCTCCATGTGTTCACCACCCCATAAGCTGCCCCTAAACTCTGTCCTTTTGGGTTTTTACGGAGGCTTTATTACCTAGGTGTGATTTATTAAATCATTGGCCATTGGTGATTGATCACATTCCCCAACTCCCTCCTCTCTCCAGAGATCAGGGAATGGTGGTGAATGTTCCAACCCTCTAATGACATGGTTGGTTCCTCTGGCAAACTCAGATATAGCTGAAAGAGGCTTGTTATGAATAACTCTCTCATCAGTGAGGAAATTCCAAGGGTTTTAGTAGCTCTGTGTCATGAATGCTCACTGGAGTGTGTCACTTACTCTTCCATTAATGACCCAGTCCAAATGTCGTCTTCTTCCCTGAAGTCTGCTCTGCTCTCATCTCTACTCCCTTTGTGCACCCCTCTACTGAGGGCTTAACACACCTTATAATAACTCATTTGCCTGTCTGCCTCTCTCCCAACATGGTGAGCTTCTTGAGCCCATGACTTCCTTGTACACCTCATGAATATCACAGTTTTTGCTAAACTCTGAGTGATTGATCGTTGATTAAGTGAATTAACACAGTGTCAATGTTTTCTATATGTCGATGGTGAATTTGCTGACATCAGCTATACCTAGTGACTATATCAGATTAATGATGCTAAAGGGACTTTTGTATAAAGCCAAATTTATAAGTATCCAAAATAGATTATTTATTTTTCATTTCCCTTTTCTTATATCACTTGCCTATATTTGGAAATATATGTTACAAGGCATATGAGGTAAATAACTTGACTCGTTTCTTTGAATGTTAATCAAAGTCAGTGTCTTAATTTATTTAGTGAAATAAGTGTCAATTACCAGTAAGAAAATTCATTTTCTTCAACTTATTGTAAACAAATGAAGAAACATGGTGTTCTCACATCTGTTTCTACTTTTATAAACACACATATAATATTCTTTAGCCACCTTCTTGCCATTAAAAGTGTGATCTGTCAGCTTTTACAGTTGTTCAACGGAATTGATAAAAATCTTTGTCTACGGCAACTGTGTATTCTCAGTCACACACTTTTCCATTTCAATTTACCAAAGTAAGGACTACTTTTATTATTCAAATGGAAAAGCTGGGTCATCTGGAAGGGTCATGAAATGGGCTCATTCCTAATCAGGGACCTCGGAACCCAAACACGTGCACCGTGGCTCCTACGCCTTTGGAGACAATCTCACGGGAGCAACTTTCCCGCAGCATGAGAGACACCATGATTTTTCCACGTCACACTTCAACTTCTTGAGAACGTGCTTGAAGTCAGATGTTGAACAAAACTCTCAATTTCTATTTCAAATGCATTCCATACAGATTAAAGCACAAGTGTAGGGTTTACCACTCAGCCTTCCTATGCACTATGATTCATAAGGAAACTCCTTTTATTGGCTGACAACAAATCAAGAGCTTGAGATAGCAGCGTTTGAGAAGGTTTAGGGTGGGCAGAAACACAGTGTGCATTCCAGGTTGGCAAAAGTGTATGGTTTACAATTACAAGGCAAGGTGGAGCTGCTGCTGCTGAAAGTCAAGGAGGCTATAAATACTTAGTAAATGAGGCCAAAAAGTAAGTGGAATCATAATTCTCTCCATCTCTGTCTCTCTGTCTTTCTTCCTCTCTTGTTCCCCTTTCTCTAACATGCTTTCAAAACTGAGATATTAACTGTAAGTTTTTCAAAGTTTCTATTCATTATGTAACTGGCAAACAACTGTGTTATACTTTCTGTAGCTATTCTGCAGCCACACACTGATCCATCCCTAAAATCACCACTAAACTTGTAATGCTGAAGTATGTGCAAGTTTGAATCGGCATTACCATACAAGGCAGCTTTGAATTCCTCGTGGTAACCTTTTATTACTCTTTTCAAGTTTTCCAACCACTGCCAAACTTCTTGAACTTTGTGGAATGATTATAAACTTTATAAACATAAACCTCTGATTCCACTTGGTAATCTGTTAAAGAATGCCTAAGTTATATTAACAATGCCCATTTCAAAATCAAAGGACTGGAATACCATTTTAATTACTTTGACCCTAGAAAACATTTGTTGGTATCATTGGACAATTGATAAACAGCATTGCAACAGCTGTACTGGTTTTCAAGAAGAAGATTATACAACCCAGAAACAAAGCTTGGGCTGCAAATCTGTCCTGTGTGTCTGAGTTGTTTACAAATGCCTCAGATATTCAGAAATCTACCCTTTTAAAATCTCTGAAACATTTGTTAGTAACACTTCATAATGTAAGTATGTTTCCTTTGGCACCTCAGTAGGGCAGTTCTTATTTTCAGTTCAAACTCTGAGGGATTAGGTTGAGAAACAGAAAGGGTTCTGTCTTTAGCATGCTGACCCGGGGCTGCTGCTGCTTGCATGGCCCAGAATCAATGAGATGGGGAGCAACTCCTTAACACGGGAAGGCCTCTCTTTCTTTAAAGGACTGGCGAATGCTGTTGGAAGATGCGAAGGTGCATGGGAGGAATCACTGTGGAAGGGCAAATAAGCAAAAGAAAACTACTTTTACGTGATCTTGACATAATTTATATGAAAGGGAAGAGACTTGTACTCAGTATGGCAGTATGGTGAGGTAAATAAGAATTCAGGCTTTGGGATCAGAGTTCGAATTCCAGTTTTTACACTTCTTAGCTTTGTGGTTTTGGTCTTACCTAATCCCACTGTCCTCAGTTTGCTATCTATAAAATGATAAAATAAAAGTACCTACGTCCAAGGGTCGTTGTGAAGATTGAGTGTATATATATATATATATATATATATATATATATATATATATATATATAAATCATTTAGAACAGTGACTTAGCTCTGCTGATCAAAAGAATGTTAAAGCAATTAAAAAAATAAACTTAAAAAAATGTTTCAGCCAAAATGTGCTCTCTCATGATAATGCTTCTCCCAACACATATAAACTTAGGTCATTCTAAAGCTATTAACTCTTCCTTTGGTGAAACCCATATAAAGTACTCTGAAAAGGGCTCTACTATTATCATCTGAAGACCTTTGGTGGGAAATACATAATGGGAATTCCCATGTTTGTTTTATAGGTGAAGACGCAAGCCCTCGATGGAATACTGAATCATCCCTCTGGGGTGCAGCCCACTGCTTGTGTGTTTACTCTGTCTTCTGCCTCCACAGCAGTGGCCAGAGGGGAATCCTTAATGAATATTCAATGGTGATGATGATTTCATAATAGTGCCCTACAGTTACCTCACAGATTTTGCAATAATTGTACAGGGTATTTCCTGGAAAATACTGGGTGCAGTGCCATTTGGCAGAAAATCAATTCAGAATAAAAGTACTATTTGTCGCTGTGGTCCTATGTTGTCCTAGCTTCCCTCTTTCCTGCTTCCCTAACCCCATTTCAAGACTATTAGTCGAACTTCATTTGGAACAAGAAGAGAGGAAATGTGTGTGTAGACAAAAAATAATGTACTACAAGCCTTTGTCAGGTAAGACTGCCAAAACTCACAAGCACACTTGCTATTCACTCTTACAAATATTTAACTATTTTGAAGGTATGATACCTAAATTATATAAATTCAAAGGGAGAAATTCATTTTTAAATTTCAGAAAAAAATTGTTAGAATCAGCTCACTGATTATGAATAGTATCACATGCCATTATTCTTTGGTAAACTGTAAGTATTGACAAACTTCTGGGCTAATCTCCAGATTTTTATCTTCTGTTGGTCTATCACAATGGACTGTTAGTTCATTTAAATATCTGTTTCTTTTATGGGATATGAGATTGTGAACTTCTTGAGGGCAAGGCCTATACTATATATAGTTTTATACCCACAGTACTTGGGAATTGTGGGTGATTAATAAATCTCCCCCTCAATTTTCATTAAATAAAATTTTATTTCATAGAATCTGAAGAATACACATGGCCCAGTATTCTAAATTCTTTCCCATTGACTCATTAGTAGCACTAAAGATGTTTCTCACCTTGGCGACTGGAGTGCTGAGGATTCCATTTGTCCAGCCAAGGAATTCAAGAACTGAAGACTCTCCATGGAAATATAAGCTTCCTGCTTGCTTCCAGGTCATGACCCCAAACCCTGGAATGTACTGTGTTGAAAATAGTGCTCACTAGGTTTTCGAAGTCTAGATTATTATAAATGTTCCTGATGTTTATAAATTCTACATACAGTTTATGGACTTATATTTATTAAAACTGTACAACTGTATAAATCCTTAAACAAAGGGAGAGGAAAGGTGGATAAAAGAATAAAAGTTAATAACATAAGTAGTGCATTTATACAAATAACATTTTGTAGTATGCAGAGTAAATTCACATATTTTTCAGGAATTCTCCTTTATTTAACAAATAATTCTATTCAATAGATGTGACTTATAATATGGCTGCATAACAAATTACCCCCAAATTTGTGGCATAAAACAACCTTTCATTTAAGTTCATGGAATCTATGGTTTGGGAATTTAGACAGGACACAGTGAGTTCAGCTTGTCTCTGCTCATGTCAGAGTCTTCAACTCAAAGCCTTGAGGCTGCGGAATGGATTAATTTGAAGAATCATCACTCACCTGTCTGGGATCGATGCTGATATTGGGCTTGGAGGCTCAGTTCCTCTTCACGTTGACCTCTACGATGGACACTCCAAGTGGGCTACTTTGGACTTCCTCACAGTGTAATAACTGGGTTTCATCATTTAAGATAAAGAGCATGGAGGAGTCATGTCACTTGTTGTGACCTAGCATAGGAAGGCATGCATGCCACATTCAGTTCGTCCAGGTAGTCACAAAGTCCCATTTAGTTTTAAGGGGAGGGAAGATAGACTCCAGATGGTGACTGGCAATGTTCTGAAAGAGCGTGTGGAAACAGAAGTATGACTATGGCTATTTTTGAAAATGCAATTTGCCACATAGGGATTGATATTCCTATTTTATAAATGAGAAATTGAGACACAGAGAGGTTAAGTGGTTGCTCAGAACTTTCCGTGTCCATTGTGGAAATACTGAAACTGCTAGTATAATTTTTATTTCTTTGGAAAAGAGAAAATATACTGAGCTTGTTTCAATTTTACCCTGGGAAAAAAATAGAGTAAAATGAAAATCATTTCAAAAGTATCATTGACATAGTCATATTTCATAAGAAGAATAGGGCTCCTTTTTGTAAGTTAATATGAATTGTTAACATTACTTTCATCTGTTGACTTTTTTATATCTCTAACCAGAGGTTTTTTATTTTGTTTTTGTTTTTTTGAGATACAGATTTCAGGTTCTAAATTGTATTCCTCCACCTGTCTCAGGCTCAACATATTCCAAAGTAAACTCATCATTTTTCTCTCAACCTAGCTCCTCCATAAGTGAATTTTCTGTTTCTGTTGAAGTTACCACCATTCTTCCAACTGGCAAGGCTGGGGCTTCTGGGTTGACCTTGACTCCTCCCTGTCCTTCAATCACAGCGTGACCAGGCATTTTAAACTCTGTCTTTGTAATATTTTTGTCTATCCATCCACTCACCTAGGAAAACAGTGATAATAATCTCTGTTATTAGAGAAGACATTTTAATATCGCAGTCACTTTAGGATAATGTCTGTTGTCTCCTTTCAGGGACAAGTCTTCATTACTTTAATTTGCTCTTTTCCCATCTGTCTCCTCCATGAAGAATTTAGAGCAAAAGTGCTAATCTTATTCACCCCCAGTTTCCAAGCATCCCAGTGCATCACATGACCTAGTCAAGGGATGTTTGTAGAATGAATAAATGGTGTGCTTTATTTCTCTTTACTAGTTAGGAAAGATTAATGTCCATGATAAACTACACAAATCTCAGTGGTTTAAAACAATAAATGCTTACTTCTTGCTCATTAGCATGTTCCAGTGTGCTACAGTGTGGAAAGGAGGGCTTCCTTTATCTCTTGGCTCCACCACCTTCTAGGAAATCTTGACTTTTTTTTCTTTTTTTTTTTTGCTGCAAAAAGTTTTATTGTTTCAATTTGGTCCAAGGCATGGGAGAGGGCTCCAGGATGATTAGAAGGCTGCCTATTGGTTTCAGGAAGAAGTCCAGGCACAAGGCCAAGACCAGGCGGATGCAGAGGGGCCTCTCAAAAGCCTTTTGGCTCCAGAGGCTCTTAGCGATGTGAGGGTAAGCCTTTCAAAGAGATACTTGCCCAGCCCGGTCTGGGGGCCAGCCAGTCTGTGGAGGTTAGTCAGGTGGTCGCCTATCTTCTTGATGAGTTTCACCTCCTCGTCTAGGAAATGGCTCTCCAGGAAGTCACAGAGATGAGGGTCTGCGTGGGCAAAACCCAGGGCATGCATATCCAAAAGGGCCTGGTTCAGGTTCTTCTGTATGACCATGCAGCTTCCTGAGTTTTACCTGACTCATCTTGAGAAGGCTTCTGCAGGTCCTGGAAAAGGGTGCGGCTGCCACACTGGTTCTGCATCTTCAAGAGACACTCGGCACCCTCACCTTTCTACTTGGCCAACTCTGGGAAGAAGTGGCCAACGTCTCCCAGAGCCACATCAACTCCGTTGAAGTAGAAGCCCTGAGAGAGGTAGGTATAGGAGGCTTGCAGATACAGGTTGAACAGGCGGTTGATGCCGCCTCCACCTTGGTGGAATAATTCTGACAGACTTGAGAGCTCATGGCAATAAGGAATTAAGCTCAGAACAGTGTTGGCTGGTCTCAGAGGCCAAGGATGGCTGAGAAGGTTCCGAAAGTTGTGACTGGAACGGAGGTTGGAGGGTGGTCAGAGGCTGGAAGAAAGAATGTTCCTGGGTCTATTCCACCCAAACACTGTTGAAACAAGAGACAGATCTAGGGGACCACAGAGGGCATTGCCTGGGAATCTTGACTTTTAATGGTCAAGTCTAGAGGGGGATCACGTTACATCTTCTCATGTTCTGTTGGATAAAACTCAATCACAAAGCTCTACACAACTCCAGTGGATGCTGGGAAATACAGTCCCACTGGAAATAAGTTTGGTGATCATCTAACCAATATCTGTCACCTATCCTTCTTAACTATCTACTTATTTACAATCATCATAGTCATCTTGTAGATGATCCTCTAAATTGCTCACCCTAAACCTCTTTATTCCCATTCTGTTCCCCCCTCAAACCTCATTTGGGGAGATTTTTAACTGTTTTGCTTAGTTTGCATGACTATGTCTCCTAGGCATAAACTGGTTTAAACAATGTGAAACAATTGGGGTTAATCAGATTTTCTTTTTTAGGGAATTTGGAATCAGAACATAGACGCAGCCCATGAATCTCTCAGTGTGACTAGATTTGTAATATAAAATCAGAAGTGTTAGGGCATCCATCTTTCACTAACCCTGTGGACTCAGGACCAGAAAGAACGTGTCCACAGAAAAGAAAAATAGAGAGATTCTGGGAATAAGTTGGATGAGAGCAAGATGGGGAAGACAGATCTGATGGTTGCCCAACCCAGTTTCTACTCTTTCCTCAGCCTGACAAGTTCCTGCCTATGTCCTTATAATGAATAACCCTTTTGGTTATTTAGAAGAGAAAAAAAAAGTGATGCTAACCAGAAAGACACCTTAACTAATTAAAGAATTTGAAGCGGGTCAAATGAACTTACACAATAAAGTTGTCTGGAAAACTAAAAGAGGTATTTAAGTGCTATGATAGTGAGGGTTAGATTTTGCTCAAAGTTTCCTGAAAGTCAAAGTGAAAGGGAGATGTAGCTAT
This sequence comes from Eidolon dupreanum, assembly GCA_028627145.1. Classification (NCBI taxonomy): domain Eukaryota; kingdom Metazoa; phylum Chordata; class Mammalia; order Chiroptera; family Pteropodidae; genus Eidolon; species Eidolon dupreanum. The sequence continues at coordinate 51,662,944 of CM053514.1, read as the reverse complement.
TTGTGTTACTCTCGATTTTAGAAATGAGAAAATGCACACCTTCCTTTGGAGAGTAAAGCTCTGTTAGCACTAAGATCTAATAGTAATTTCTTAGGCAGTGGGCTATTAATAATTCATGTGGGAGAGTTCACAGACTTCTCTCAATCCATTCATACTGTCATAGAGGACACCAGTTCTCACATGTAATGATAAAAGTCAGTGCTTGGAATCTTAGAACAATTTGAACCTAATTATCGCTACAATATAAGCCCTTATTAGCTAATATTTTAATGGCTTTGACCTCCTCTTGTTATTTATGTATTCTCTGATCTTAAATCTTATTCTCCCCATTTGGCTACGTTTCATTATATGTGTTAGAATTCTTTACTTCTATTTTCTCTAGAACATAAAGCACTGTGAGAGCAGGGATCTTGTTTGTCTTGTTCACTGCTTTGCTCCCAGTGCCTGCAATCAGTCCAGGAATATAGCAGATGCTCAATAAATATCGAGTGAGTGAATGAATAAATGAGTGAGGCGATGGAAAGAAGTGGAGATGGCAGAGTGCAAAAAAAGAAACTGGGAAAGATTGAGGTTTGGGGAACTTGGGGAGATAGAAGTTTGTGGTGTGAGAAAAGCAGGTAGGAGAGAAGATAAAATTTTGATAAGTATTGCTGAGAGAAATGCACTTTGATCCTTGTATTGGCATTTTAAAAAATCAATTAAACTTTTTTTTTTTTTAACTTAAAGCTACTGAACTATGTTTCTTCTACTACTCCATTCTTTAGACCAAACGAATTACATCTCGACTAGTAAAACTCTTACCTGGTTTTCATGGCTTACTCAGGTGTTAATTCATTTTGTTATTCACCATTTTGGGACTCCTGGGAAAGATTTTTCTCCTTATTAGATTAAAATGCCCTTTTCCTCTTCTCAGCTTTATACTTTGAGTGCTGTTTTTGAAGGCGTAGTGTTTGAATAAAAGAACAGATCTGAGAATGGAAGGAATCATATACAAGATGGTAGAGCAGAGAGATTAAAAAGAGCTTATTCTAAGCCAGATTTGTGCTGGCCTATGTCTTAGCTGTGCTTTCATTACTTACAGCCAAAGGCATTCATAACTGATTGTCATCCTTCTCTAGAAAACTATCAAAACTAACCTTGGTATGCCTCTCAGTCCTACTTATCCCAGGCATCTATCTGTATGTTTTGATCTCATTTGGAAACTTCATATCCATTCTGCTTTGTAAATCCCTTAATCTGGTCTTCCTATACTCACTCCCTAGCTTTACCTCTGTGCCCTCTGAAATGCAACTTCTGTGAACTGTCAACTCCCTCTACTGTCAATCTCTTCATCTTGCTCTGATACCCAGTTATCCCTCAAGGTCTCTATTTCTTCAGTAGTACTCTGAATAGAGGCCAGTTATTTTTTCTCCCATATGGGCATTTCACAATGCCTATGGGGTAAGTGTCTTACTAATTCTCTATTGTTATTTCCACTAATTCCTTTATGTTTCCTAGCAATGAGCTCTTTGAAGTATAGTGCATGGCCTCAGATTTACTACTGATTTCAACTCTTAGTTCCCACTTCTGTCAAACTCCAGGATACTCCTGCATTTTTTTTTTTTGACCTTTTTTTTTTTTGATAACTGATAGCCTCTGGCTCACTGTTCTCTCTACCATTTTCCCTGTTATTCTTGGTGACTTCAATATTTTTATAGATCTCCATCCCATACTTGGATCTATTATTTCCTAGACTCCTCAAATCCAATCTGGTTCTCCATTCTACTTAGCTGTAACTGTGAGGAGGAAAATCAATGGGACTTGGCTAGAAGGTCTCTAGACTCTTAAAATCAGCACTCCTCCTTTAAAATACTATGATACTTCAGTCAGTATTTCTGGTGACATCAGCTCTAATGTCTCTGTTTAATAATGGCTGACTCTAGTAAAGATAACTGGGTACAAGTTGTTTTCGTTATTGTCTGAAGATCAAGATATCCTGGGTAGAAGTATCATTGAAGAAAAATCAATAGCAGCCTTCATAAATGTCAGCATGAAATGCCATTCAAAACAAGTATAAAAGGTTAATAGTATCTTGTTTTGACTGTTCCAAAATACATTATCAAATTAAATAGAAGCTACAATGACATGTTTCCCATGAAGACAAAATAATTAGCTAAAGTTATTTAAGCATCTAGTAAATAAATTAAAAAAAGATTCTATTAAGCAAGAATGTGTTTCGGGTTGTATAGTCAAAACACACCCATGCGCTCCAGCACAATGAGTCCTTTTCACATATATGAGTATTCAGTATAATCACCAAAGTTGTCATTGAGCACTTAAATCAGGAGATGTCAGGGAGGGGCAGAGAGAATATAGTTAACAGTTGGTAAAGTGCTATTTTATGGAGACATTACTGGAGTCATGAGTTTTCTGAAGAAATAAGTGAACACCCAAAAGACAAGTTCAGATATGCAAAGGCATCTTGAAACAAAGTCTTAATACTGATCTCGGGTGGTAGTGTCTCTCTGGTAACCATGGTGAAGTTGGATGAGCTTAAACACTGCCTGTTGGAAATTCCTTAAGAATGAGTCAATAATGAATCTTTTGCCTTCGGTGAAATAGGGCTGAAATACTTCAAAGTCAGATTTGTAAATCTATGCTTGAAGACTCCAAAGTCATAGAAGTTTCAGCTTAAGTTAAGAAAAAACAACTCTCAGCCCCTCATTTCCAAAAAAGTAAAAATAAAAAAAAATACAGAAAATATGAAGGTCAGTGAGTTCTTAACTAGCATTTCTTAATGGGATTGAATAACCCAAATCCACTGATTTCTCAAAACTTGTAACTGTATCTAAGGGTTACGAGCAAAATTCTACTTAGGGATGAACAGGATATGAGCACATCTGTGAATGAGTTCATGATTAATCATTCTAATATGACCTGTTCTAATAAGATAATGTATCGCCTCAATATACTTCAGCAACGAATGATGTGTCAAAATCTTTTGAACTTCCTGGGTCTCAGGAAAGAAATATCTCCCCTCTTTTCTTCTTATCTAACCTCTCCTGTTCTTGTGTACCCACTGCTGTTTAGGGCATAAGAGGATTAGAAGTCATCTTGTAATATCCAAGACAGTGGCTTCAGCAGAAGGGAAAAACACATCTTTTCTTACTCTCTGTGGCGCCTTTATCGTGTTTCATATTCTGGTATGCTCTCCCTCCCAATCTAGTCCCTTTCAGGGTGAGAGTCTCTCTACATCTCACTGCACAGATGTAGTTGTTAAATGCCTACTATATTGAGTACAAAAATGATAAGCTATATCTCTGAAAAACAGAACATAAATGCATTTGGGATGAAGAGATTTCCATTTATTGACCAATAAGTAGAACAAGAGGTTATTCTTCATTATCCACTTTTGAAGAAAAAAATATATGAATAAGATTAAAAACTTTTATTACTTCTCTATCTTTTCCCTATTGCAGGGGAAGGATTTAATCTAGCAACCACCTTATCTTCTTATTGTTTATAGGGCAAAGTAGTTGAAATATTTTTTTTACCTGCTTAACAATTAAAAATGGCAAGGTACTTTGAAACCTCTCGTACAGAGAGCTCATTCTCTTATATTACAAGACCAAACTAAAAATAGATCAGGATAAAGAGTCAAACCTAGTGGTTCTGTATTTCCCAGGCAGAGTAGTTTTCTCTTCTAGAAAATACCTAATATCCATGCAATTAGCACCTCTGGTAGTAAGTTATGGCTTTGTTCAAATTTCTTTGGCCTCTACATCCCCAAATCAGTCTGATTCTACCTCAGCCTCAGAAGAATGGAGGCTAAACAGGCAGACATATGAGGAGTAGCCATGTCAGCAGGCAGAAGAATTATTTCAATCTATTCTCACTTAGCCATGTCTGGGGGTGATAGTAGTGGTAGAATTTAGGGAGAAGCACTATTAGCCAAACAAACAGGAATTGAAAAAAAATCAAATTATTCTGGGTATGTGTCAGAGAAAACTACTATTTCCACTATAACAGAAATATTTCACACAGAGGGGAAAAAACGGATATCTTATGATTTGCTAATAGAAGAATGAATCTACTATTCCACATTTGCTTCCTTTTCACAATAGGCTGCCATAAAAAAATTCTTAGAATACCAAATAGAGTTGTAATTTAAGTATGAGTAATACCTGTTAGATTTATTTCAAGAGAATATAAACTTCTCCCAAACTTCAATTAAAATGCCACTTTCTTCCTCTGAAAGAAAAAAAAAAAAAACCTCCCACATGATTTTAAAACTAACAACTTAAATGCTTTGATTTATTTTGAAGTTTCATAAAACTTATCTTTTCTTTTCATCATAACGAAAAAGCCTATTGTTCTGTCTTGTCAGAGAAGCCTTTGTTTTAGTTTTAGGAATTTTTAACCTTTGGACACAGCACCCCCTGCTGTAACAGCGCTTAATTGCAGAAGGATAGTTTTTTGCTCTCAAACGGAAAGGATATGAAGAACAAAGGTTCAGTTCTTAAAGCAAACGAGATTTTATTTTGAATAATAATATACATATCATTCATTACACTTAATTTTCATAGTGCATAGTTTATGGAAGTATATAGTGGAAGTAAACATTAGGAATACCTAAGAATGGAAGTTATATAGGTGAAGAAGATATTCCATATACCTATGAACAGGCTTAGAAGCATCACAGGACAATATCCATTAGAAAAGAATAAAAGCCATGCAAAAAATATCTGCACCACGCCAGGCAAGTGCAATCGATGCAAGTTATATTTTCTTGGCTACAAAAAGTATACATGTTCTTTGGATTGAAAACATTACATAAATGAGTGGTTTGGCTTTAATGTCCAAGCCCAAAATCTATAGAAGTAAAAAGTGTGGATGCCACATGTGACAATAAAATATTGAAGGCCACAGATAGGTCACCAGCTTATAAAGAGAATACTGAGAGGTAGGGCAAATAAAAAGAGAGAAATACAATAAAGCCACCTCCGCCTAAATTAGGAAATAGAGAATGCATAGGCATTAAAATAACAGCTCTCCATACTATGCTGCATTTCTATTTCCCTGTCAAAAGAATCCACTGTGTATTGCTACAAAGTTCAGTGAATAAGAAGAGGCAATAAATGCAGAGCCTTGACATTAGGGAAACTTTAATTGCCTTTTCATTTTACACTAGAGGGAAATAAGAATGCAGAACTAGAAATGCTCATCTTTCCATTCAGCACGCCAACTTTCAAGTGTTTCATATATACTTTTGCATATATACTTGGTTTGGCACAAGGGGAACAGGGATATAAAATTAATTAATCCCAAGCCTCCCAAAGATTTTACATCTGGAAAGCTAAAGATAAAATTCTTTACCATTTTTAAAATCAAATGTTTAAACTAGGTTTTAAATGTTGAGTTGAAAAAAAAAATGGATAAGGAAAAACAGCAAAGAAAGATACTTAACAAAATCTTCTGGTTTCCTTTATAGTTTCTTTTTCCATTTATTTTTCCAAATTGCATTTTACAGTAGAAATGCATACCACTTGGGATACCTATGGCTCAACACAGCCTGGTGCTTTCCTCTTAAGACATCATCTTCTTACACTCCACTGAACAGAACACCATCCCCTCCACTGGCATGAACTTCTGCCCAATGAGACACTTGCTGCAGCAGGAGCACAGAAAGCACTCTGTGGATGCGTGCCAGCTGAAGCTGTTATAGGTCACCCTCTGCACTTCAGGGTCAATGGCATTGTGGCATCCTTGACACACCTGTTAAGTTAATGATACAAATAAGAATAAGAGTGACCTTCTAGTTAATCTTTTTAGCCAACAACTGTTATTAGGGGTCTATATGCTGAGCCCTGTGAGAAATAACAGGTGAAGGCCAAACAGATGATTTGATGCTTGTAAGATATCCCTATAGTATTCAAGGCAGAAAGTTTTGATGACAAGTTCCAAGGCAGTGTTTTGGTTCCAGCATATTCTATTAAATTACACAGGAGTAATTATGAAAAGTTTATGATTTTTCCTACAACATGAAATTCTGAGAAGGACATGAAACAAAAGGAATTCTCATTCATTGGTGGTGGGAATGCAAAATGGTACAGCTGGTTTGGAAGAGAGTTTGGCAATTTCTTACAAAAGTAAGCATACTCTTTATCACACAATCCAATAATCACGTTCTTTGGTATTTACCCAAAAGGAGTTGAAAACTTATGTCTACTCAAAATATCCCGCACCTGGATGTTTATAGAATCTTTATTCATAATTGCTAAAACTTAAAAGCGACCAAGATGTCCTTCATAGGTGAATATATAAACTGTGGTATATCCAGACAATGGAATATTAATCAGTGCTAAAAAGAAATGAGTTATCGAGACATGGAAACACATGGAGGGAATTTAAATACAAATTACTAAGTGAAAAAACCCCATATGAAAAGGCTACTTACTGTATGATTTCAACCACAACATTCTAGCAAAGGCAAAACTATGAACACAATAAAAAGATCAGTGGTTGGCAGAGGTGGGGATGGAGTAGGGAGGAGGTGGGAGAGATGAATAGGCAGAGGACAGAGGACTTTTAGGGCAGTGAAAATATTCCATTTGAGAATACAGTGATGTGTATATATATATCATCTGTCCATTCTATACATTGTCCAAACCCATAGAGTGTACAAGACCAAGAGTGAACCCTAAGGCCAATATGGGCTTTGGGTGATTATGATATGTCAGTGTAGGTTCCACCTTGGTAAAAATGTACCATTCTGGTGAGTGATGTTGATAATGGGTAAGGCTACGCAACGCACTGGGGTTGGGGGGCGGGTCTATGGGAAATCCCTACCTTCCTTTCAATTTTATTGTAAACCTAAAACTGCTCTAAAAAAATTGTCATTAAAAAAAGACTTTTCCTTACTCAGTAAAGCTTTGAAGTGGTAATTTTATCAGTCATACCTATGACACATGAAATTAACACTATTAATTTCTAGACAGTAGTAAATGAAAATCATGTTAAAGTAATTAAGGAGTCATTAAAAATACTGACAGTGAGAATAATTAGTTTGCACTAAAATTATAACTTGTAGTTAATTGGCTTCTGTTCTGTCATAAGTCAAAATTTATGTAAAATCTAACATTGGAGAATATTAATACTTATATTCCCTATACTATTCAGTGTATATATATATGTTATGTACAAATACATATGACATACACACATCCATAATCTTTTTCTTTAGTTGAACACATATATGAAGAAAATAACCCTCAGAGAAGAAAGCAGTTAACTGAGACCTCCAAAATGCTATATAGTCCATATGCCTTGTTTATATATGTTCTGAATGAATGTAAAAGTTTTTGTTTTAAATATTTTATAATAAGTGAAGAAACCAACAAGATTGTCCAGTATTACATGCACGTGACTAAACTTCATTACACTCAATCTCTTACTGTGATTGTCAGGAACTGCTGAGAGATGAGGTGAAGGTGGGTTGAGGTTAGTTAGCCTGAGCCTCCTTACTTGAAAAGGCCTCAAATGTGGCTGCTACTCAGTGGATAATTTGTTTTAGGGTATTTTTACAAATATCCATTTCAGGCCTATAATACGATTTCCATATTTTTTAGGGTTACATGGCTTCTGATTGCAGATACTGTAGTTACTTAAGTCGTACATCATATCAACCTAGCCTTCCCTGAGAAGCAAAGGAGATATTCTATTTGCATAATCAGTACACTATTCCTAAATACAAGAAAAATGAGTATTATAATTACAAACACACTTCTAATCTGTAGCTGTACCAGGCAAACAATTGCTCTTGCATATATTAATTTTTTATCTTTATAATTCATTTAGAATGTTCTCCTTCATGGCTTTTTATATTTTACATTAGTTTTTCAATATTTTTAAATTTATTTGTGTAAAATAGAAGCACTTCACATTCAACTTTTTATCCCCTTGAGTTTAGACCATGGTCTGCCTTCTTTGGCTCAGTCCTATAATCAGATTTGTGGATCTTATAATTTTTTAAAACACACATTTCAATTGTAATTTACAAAAGAGATAACCATTGTTCAACTATACATAAAATCGGAAAAATTATTTAGGTAAAAACATAACCAATGAACACACTGAATGGTATTGGAATTTAGGGTTTTTGGTTTCGTAAAATTTGGTTTTATTAATAATTTGATTGCCATTCATCCCAATGTATGACATATAATCCTAGGTAAAAACCTACTGATCCCTAACACTTCATAAATCTGGAAGCTGCCCAGGCCTCACTGAGGACCTGGGGACTACAGAACCCTTCAGGGAGATGACGATGTGCTTCCTGTGTTCTTAAACCCCAACTATTTCAAAATTCTTATTTCCCTCCAGCCCTCCTACTTCTTTTATTTTATTTGTATACATAATGTGAAATAGCTAATGACATGTGCTGTCATGAGCTTTCTAGCAGCAAGTTCTCGTGAAATCTTGGAGATGTGAATTCTGGGGGTGGCCATTTGAAAATTGAATTGTAGAGACTGTGCAGACGAACTTAATACATTTATCAGGTTAGTTTTTTCCCTCAGAAATGCCCTGTAGCTTTCTTTGCCATCACCTGGAGTTTGTTTAGGAGATAATAATATATGTTCATTTTGATATCAGGCAAAGAACAGTAGTACATCTTATACAACAGTAAAACCTTTAAAAGAAATCATGCCCTATATAAAGCTAAATAATTTATTAGAGATTCTCTCTTTTTAAAAAAATTGTGTTTACGGCCATGCCACCCTGAACAAGCCTGATCCTGTCTGCTCTCAGAAGCTAAGCAGGGTCAGGCCTGGTTAGTACTTGGATGGGAGACCACCTATGAAGACCAGGTGCTGTAGGTATAAAAATAAAAAATAAGGGATTGTAAACTGACAAAGTCCTTGCAATCTGTGAGGTCAACCAAGGGTTGCCTCATGTAAAAAAATAAAAAGTAAAAATAATAAATAAATAGGTAGATAGATAGATAGATGATAGAATCTGTGGTTATAATCCTCTCCATTGATTAGATACAATATTGATGCAATGTAACGTTAAATAAAATGGCTTCATCTATTTAAAGCTTTATTCAATAAATATTTATTACCTACTGTGTTGTTATGGTGTTGGAAAAAGAACAGAAACAAAGCAGATAAAAATCTCTGCCCTCATAAAGTTTACATTCTAGCCCTGAGACCAAGGTCACACACCCTACAATAAAATATACATTATGATAACCCTCTTCTATAGAGAAATTGTTGCAACAACATTCAGAGCAGGTTTTTGGCTAAATTGTGTATCAGGGCACATGGTGATTGAGCATCTTTTCCTCAGGTATAAGGAGGGTCCATGTTGACCCCTCCAAAATGAAAAATATCAGAATGCAAGTCAGTCACTTAAACATTTCCTAGGTACAGGCATTGAGGAGATTGAAGATATGGAAATAAAATGGCAAGTTCTATCCTCTGGCTGCTGATTGTTTAGTGGAGGAGAAGTATGAGTAATATTAACAACTGCACACTTGGGCAAGCACACATGCCGGGACCCATGGGAAGAGAGAAAAATAGAGCTTGAGGGAGGGAATCTGGAAGGGTGTTCTGAAAAATGTCAAGCCTAAACTGAGTCTAGAGGAATGTGTAGGCATAGTCAGGTAAAACAGGAATAGGAGGGTATATCAGACAAAGGTTTAAGTGTGAGCAGAAGACAAAGAGAAGAGTATAAACCAACAATACTGCTCACTTGTGGAAATGTAGGATTTGGGTTGGATAACTAGTAGAAGCAGCTAGATGGGCAAGAAGAGACTGGATCTATTAAACAAAGACTTAAAGATCAGATTTGCATTTTAGAAAGAGTATCTTCCATCATTATGTAAGATGGCTTTGAACATGATCAAGAATGGAAGTGGAAAGACCAAATTTGAGGTCACTGCAATAATACAAATAAGAGAAAATAAAGATCTAAAGTAGAACATCTATAATTGTGAGGATCTGAGATATATTGATGAGGCAGAGTTGATAGAAAATGACTAATAATCTCTGGGGACAATGGGTAAGGGCTGGAAATTGGCACTGACACCAAAACTTGTTACCTTATTTTCACAGTGTCATACTCCTAGAACTACACAAAAATGCCATTTTATTTCTCAGTCAGGAGTCTCTTCTACTTGATAGCTCAGGGGGATCTTTAACTAGTATCTGTTTTCCTTCATATAAGAAGTAAATGTGTACCCTTTTAATATCTCCTGGCTTCAAAATTTACCATATATGGTCAACTTTTTAAATTTACCCTTTATCTAAATTATCTATCTCTTGGCCATCACGCAACAGCAGCTCTGTGTAAGTAGGATAAAACAAAGAAAAAAATATATACTCTTACATTAAATACTTAAATGTTTGGCCCATGCAAATAAATCATTTATATTTATTTAGTCCAACCCAATGGTAAACAGTAAATCATTAAGATTTACTAAATTCAAACAAAAACATGCAAGTCAAATTTTGTTACTAAAACAATTTAATAAGTATTAACTGCTTTTGAATTATCTGGATATTAACACCCTATGGAATGGAATCACATGTTTCCTATTTGAGAGTAGCACTTTGTTTCTCACTTAAATAAAGGCATAGGGTCAAGTCACAAAGCCGAATGAGGCAACTGTATCCCAGAATGCTTCTTACCACAGCGTGATTCTTCACATAGCAGGGCTTGCACACGGGCTTGTCATTGACCATCACGTATATTTCCCCAGCTAGGATATTGTCACAGTCAAAGCAGCAGAAGTGTTTCAGATGCCAATTTTGGTTTTCTGCCTGAGTATACTCATTGCTGAATATCAGCTGGGAAGAAGACAAAATTTAGATGAAGCATGAATTTTTCTTTTTGCTACAAATAACAAACAACCACTTTTTGCTTAGACAATAAGGGATTTAAATCCGTAAGTATATCAACTTACTTTCTTGAGTGAAGTTTGAAAATAACCTAAAGCTTGAACTGTGGTTAATTATTTAATTTAATCCAAATCAATCTTTTATGTTTCTGGACAATCTTTCATTAGGCAACACAATTAACATGGCTCTCAGAATGACTGAAATTAAAAATTTTTTCATTCAACCTCTTTGAATGTAAATAAAGCACCTGATGCTTGGTTAATTCACATTGCCTTCTCACTAAGGGTGGCCTTAGGACTGTATGGGGGGACCATCCGGGGCTACAAAAATAAGCCTGCATGCAGGTGGCCCCAGAGAATATACCTCATCACAGCCAGCACATCGGGGCTTCTCACTGTCACAGTAATGTCTGCCACAGTACAGCTTCCCATTCTTCCAGAAATAAATCATGTCAACCAGGAGTTCATGGCACGTACTGCAGACGAAACAAGCTGGGTGCCACAGTTTATCGTAGCCAGCCCTTTCAGCATAGATGGCTGGGTCACCTTCCTTCATACTCAGTTTGCAGCAGTAACAAGACTGAAAGGGAAACCACCCAAAACAATCTAGTCAGCATAAGATGGACATTTCTCATCATCAACTTTAACAGAAATTCAGAGAAGCAAATGTCAACAGAAATAATTTCTACTGAAATTAGCAGGATGTCCATGTAGACAATTAAGGTTTTAGTACTTCTGTGAAACAGAATCTTCCAGGCAGTTCAAACATAATTCTTGCACTTTATCTGTAACAGAGTAGTTTCCTGAATTAAAGTCACTTATGGAAAAAGACTAATATTAATTTTCACCTAAACTTTATGTAAGTGGGTCTCTTAAAAATGATTACTTTAGAGCTTATTAGTACTTAAAAAAAATTTTTTTTACAAGACTAAGCCTTATTGGTTGATGTGTTAAATGGATCTATAAGAAATATGTTACAGTAAGTAGAGTTATTTTTTGTTTAGGAGTGTCACAATTCTCTTCAAGGCATTAAAAAAGACTTTAATTTCTCTCTCTCTAGGAGAGATTTAAAAATCATGATTGAACATATATCCACATAAATTTAAGTTTAAATTTCAGACATGGTCTCATAAGCAAAACTGAATTAACCTAACCACATATTATTTATGGGAGGAAATAAACAATTAACACCAAAAATAAACAGATACTAGATTAGTAGTATACTATATTCCAGTATGACACCAATGCTAGCCTTTATGTATACATAAAACTCACAGTTATCCATGGCAACAAGTAATCAGAAAACTTGGTTTTAGGTAGAGGTTTCAAACATGGTGATACTCTAAAATCAGCTTAAAATGAATCTTAATTCAATTTACTTCCCTCACCTACTCCCTTTTGGAAACAGAGGAATGGCCCCCAAAAAGGTTGGAAAAAAGGAAAAGAACTTATAAAATACACCATTTGGGCCAACAGTGTGACCACTTTACTCACATACTGAGTTCTCTTGTGTTCAGCCGATTTGTCCTCCATGGCTCCCACCGCTGCCGGCGTGCTTCTGTCCCCGCCAGGGACATACATTCTGTTGGCGCCTTGAGGGTCCATCTCATGGGGAAGTTTGACATCTCCTACTCCCAGAGCCTCACTCTTGTACTTCTTCACAAACTGCTCCATCTCCTTCACCTCTTTGGGAGACAACTCATGGCACTTTGAAGGGTCCTGGTCATGTGCAGGGAGCTGCTTTGCCAACTGCTTCTTCCGGTACTGCGCCCCTTCCGAGCCTGCCACCGGCTGCTTCTCTTTGGGTAGCATCTGCATGTATTGCCTAGCCTAAACCACAGAAGACCAGTGTTAACTGGGAGATACCCTGGCCATCCAGGCAGGCAATAGTATTTAATAACACGCATCAGAAACAAGTTACTTAACAAAGAAGTTGGTTTTATCTATTAATAACAAATGATTATCATATAAGTATCTTGAGATGTTAACGCATTAAGAAATGGTATACTAAATAGGTTAAGTTCAGTAAAAATGAACACATTTTTCTTCATGAAACTAAACCCTTTTTTTTTTTCAATTTGTAAAAAGATTTGTGTTACTAATGTTTGCTTATCCTAAATATACAAATGTACAATTGGAAAAGAACACAAATTTTTAGGCAGTATGTTTAGAATGGCCTATGGGTCAGAAGCATTTTCATTATAAATAATGTCACAAGATTCATTTTAATGATTTAACCTTCTTTAAAAACTTTCACGTCTCATCTAGTTGTTATGAGAAGTGTGACACAAAATGCATTTTTTGCCTTATACTGTAAAAGAAATAGTGCTGAACATTTTTTAAACAATGACAAAAATTTTATTCTTTAGACATTGTTTACCGTCTTAAGAGAAATATTTTCAAGAGTAAGCTGGAAGAGTCACTAGATTTGTACAAAACATCTGTTTTTCATCTAAATGTTAAAAACTTCAGAGCATTCTCTCAAAAAGGTTAATAAATTTGATAGTCAGAAAAATTCTATGAGGAATCTAATCTTACTTTCAAAAGTTTGTAAGAGGAGTTGAAAATCAGAAGTAATGGGAACCCCAGAAAAACAATAAACCTAAGGTTGAATAGGTGACTAAAGGAATTGCCCTAAATAAGTAGTCCAGGAACTTTAATAAAGGAACCGCCCCATCCCCTTATTATTTACCAATGCCTGATTCTGGACAGGAGGAGCCCATTCATAGGTAACTGTATTGATAGAGATATTCTTCTTGGCAGCAACTGGATTGGTCAATATCATAACATTGCGTTTATACATGGGAATTCCATCCGATTTTAGCTTTGCAATCAGGGTGGTATACTTGGTGTCTTCAAAAAGTTTCCCCACTTTTCGATCCTCTTCATTGCTTAATAGGACATCATGTTCTTCTTGGCCACACTTGCAGTTACGACATATTTTTCTATAATTTTGGAGAAAAGTAAGATATGATTAATTATATGTAATCAATAATAAAGTATGTATATACATTTATAATTCATAAAATACTTCTATACATATTCCACTTAATGGTATGCAAAGACAATCTTTTAGGGGGGAATACTAAGTAGCTATCTATAAATTTAAGCAAAGGGGTGTAAAAATATACCTTCACTTTATAAGACTTTGAAAAAGTTAGGTTTTGATTTAAAAACACATGCTCAAGGGGGCATTCTGGGAGTAATCCCATCTGGTATTCCTCATTCTTTTAAATAAATTAAACAAACAAACAAACAAACAAAACCAGTAAACAACTAATACAGCAGGAGATTTCTTATTTTATTGCATGATCACATTTCGTAGCCATTATTCAAGTTTTTTTTTTTAAGTGAGATATAGGGAGACTGATATAACTTTTCTCATCAATGACTATAATTCTAGATTTAGGTTTACCTTCTCTGTTCCCTTTCCAATTTCCTTTCCTCGCCTTTGTCATTTCCCATTTCCTTTCTCCTTTCTCTTTCCCTTCCCTTTCCCCTTCTCTTATTTCTTCGAACTTAGTAATCACCTATCATGTACTCCATTATGTATACAAAAACAGATAAATGAAAGTCTCTGCTCTTCTTATACTTAAAGAACATTGCCCTATTTTTGAAAAAAAATAGGCCCAGTCTCTGACCTTCTGGAACTTACCACCTGATGGGGAGATAGACATTAAACACACACATGTTCCTATAACTGTATTTATGATAGGAAAAAAAAAGTACAAGATACCTTGAAAGGGTATAAATTTGACTTGGAACTGATGAGTAAAGAATTCCTTAAGAACATTACTCAATAGGAAAGTGACATTTAGGTTGAGAGCTGAAGAATGTGGAAAATATAGGTGTGAACAGGGTACATGTGTATATTTGGGAAGCTTCCAAACATTCTTGGTAGAAAGAGTAAAGAGATTGTTCCTTTAGGTTCCACGATCAGAGAAGGCTGGGATGGCTGCACTGAAGTTAGAAATGGGGCCATGACAAGAATGGGAGGCAGCCATGAGATTTATGCAGGGACTTGTAGGATATATTAAGAAATCTGGCCTTCGTTATAAGAGCAATCAAGAGGACTAGAGGCTTTTAGGTAATGGAATTACATAATTAATCCATAATTTTAAAAAACTGTAATACCTGCCATGTGGAAAGAGAATGAGAGATAGATATAACTACAAGTAGGGAGACCAATTAACATGTCAATGGTACATCCAGTTTGCAGTGGCATGATTCTAAGTAACAGGGATTCTATTGCTACTTCTAAGTGGAATGATTTTACATCTTGAATGGTTATTGCTGTGGTCCAGGTAAGATGCATTATAGCTTGAACTAGAGCATTTGACCATGGAGATGAAAAGAATGGAACAGACTTAAGATCTCTTTGAATGTAAAACTGACTAAACTTTCTGGTTGATTTGAATGTAGTGATGGTGAAGGGAAAGTCCAGTTTGTCAAAAACTAATGTCACAAAACAAATTCAGGTTTCTGGGATGACTAAGTTGGTAGAAGGAATATAATTTATTAAGATAGTAAATGCAAAAGAACAGATCTGAAGTATGCAGGGAAAAGGCTGATTAAAGTTCTCCAAAACCTAACTATTGATTAGTTTGAAATGTCTAAGAGACAGGGTAAAGATCTCAAGTAGACTGTAAGATATATAGAGCTAGTGTTAAAAACTAGAAAATATTTTTAAATACTTTAAATATACATGCAAGTTGAACAGATCACCCTCATTTTCTGGGGGAAGAATAGAGGGAAAGGCGAGGACTGAGGAAGGAGTCTGGCAGAGGAGCAGAAACCGGAAAAGATAAGAGGAAACTGGGAATAAAGAGAGACTGTGGTGTTAAAAACAAACCCAAAATCCAAGGCAATGACAGCATATAAATCAGAGGGGAGAATCTGAGAGTTTTAAAAAACATTCTAATATCCTTACATTGTCAGAAAGATATTAAAGACATAGAATAACATTAGATGTTAATTACGCATGTGAAAAATATCTAGATAACTAAAAAGACAAATATTATATATGATTTCTAAATGAATAGAGAGAAAATGAAATTAATATATAATATACAAGTAGTCGAACAGAAGGCAATAAGGAGAAAAAATAGGAAATTAGAACATGTAGAAAGCACTAATTATGATGGTTGATATAATCCAAATGTATCAACAGTCACAATAAATGGACTCAATTCTCCAGTTAAAAGCCAAAGTCTTTCACTGGATAATACAACAAAATCCAACTTGCAATAGCAAATCCAAATATGCTATTTGTAAAAGAGCATATACTTACAATTTAAGCAAACGGAAAGGATGAAGTATAAGGATGCAAGAAGATAATACAAGCAAATACCAGCAAAAAATAAGTTAGATACCTATGTTAATATCATACAACTTGGACTTTAATACTTTGTCTTTTAATTAAATGTTATATAAAGTCACTACATAGTGATATAACCATTCTAAACTTAATACAGCCTAATAACCTAACTTCATTCAAAACATATAAACAAAAAAAAAAAATAGAACTATAAGAAATAAATGGAAAAACTCATCATTATGATGAAGTTAAAAAGATTAGAAATAAAGATTTGAATAACACAATTAACTAGCTTTATCTAACAGACACAGAAATACCACATCCAGTGATGAGAACACACACATTCTTTTTATGATTCTTTGAAACACTTGGAAAAATTGAACACATACTATGCTATAGAACAAGTCTCAAGGAATGCCCAAGGACTGACCATCAACCACAGTACCTGAACAGAATGCAATTGTGTTAAAAATCAACAAAAAAGCAATTAGAAAATACTTCTTTAAAAAAGCTAAAAAATTTAATGTTCAAAGAAACAATCGCAATAGATGCAAAAAATATTTTAGAAAAAAAATTGAAAACAAAACTTATTGAAACCTGTAGAACATAACTAATAGGATGCTTAGGAGTAAATTTATAGCTTAAATGCTCATATTAGAGAGAATAAAGAAGATTAATAAGCTAAGTGTTCAATTTAAGAAGTTAGGAAAAATATAGAATAAACCTAAAATATAAGCAAGGAAAACAAAAATTGCAGAAACTAATAAAATAAATTTTTTGTTTTTCATTAGATGCAGAAAAAGTATTCAATATATTTCAAAATATCTTCTGATTACATTTTGTTTATTTTAGCCACAGAAGGGAACTACAAAGTTTTAGATATGTTTTCTGTGGGGGGGGGGGGGACACAAATACTCAGCATATATCATACTCTGTGCATTCATTTTAGGATCTGAAGCAAGAAAGCAACCTTGCTATCACCACTTCATGCTGTCTTGTGGGTACTAATCAGAGCAATAAAGAAAAATCAACGGAGTCATCAGAAAGAAAGAAACTAACCTGTTGTTATTCACAGATGCTATGACTAATCACATAAAAATGCAATGTGTTAGCATCAATAGGAGTTCAGTAAGTTTTCTGAATCTGAAATTAATATAATTGGATTTCTCTACATTGGAAAATTAGAAGAAACAACCAACCAAAAACTCTTAAATGAATCTCTTTGCCAAAAAACAAATTATTAAATAATTATAGATTTTTGTGTTCTGAGTTTTCTTAAGGTGAGTTTTGAAAATATTAGATCTGACGTGTAGAATTTCACAAAGAGACAGATAGACAGAGAGTCAGATGTGCAGAGATATGAGGGGTGGGGGAGGTAAACTACTTGTATATAAACTGGTCAGAAATCTTTATTTGGTAAGAATTTGTTGAAGAGTACATATTCTGGTTTAGCAATGAAAGACTTACATCTGGTTATCTCATGCCCCATCTAGTGGAAAGGAGCATATTATTCTACAGCAATATGTTCTCTTTATTTTTGTTCTTTGGTTAACAAAAACAACATAATTAGTCATAAAGCTATCACACTGCTTTGGATCAAGTTTAAAATTATACCTTCTTGAAGGGAAAGAGGTGGGGTGGAAATTTAGTTAATATAAAGAGATCCTTATGTTGTGAACTATGGCATGCATCCTAATAATTAGCAAAGTGATTAACTAAAGAAGGAAGTAATTATGTTATAAGGATGTATGATGAAAACTAGACTTCCTTGGAAACGTTAATTATACTGTTCTACATCAGTACAACATGTACCCCACAAAATAAGGGGAGTTAGAGCTTTAGAATTCAAAAGATAAATAGTAAAAGAATACGTGAAATAAAGGCTGCTGGTTGCTAAAGCATAAACTATGACAAACTATAGAATGGTTATAAATTATATTTAATATGAAAGTGTTATACATAAAAAAGTGTATAAATCAATGATATAAGAGCCACCTCTACACATTTTATTACTGTTTTGGCTATTCTTGGAAGATTCACATTCTGAGAAAATCTGTTTTCTCTACTCACCCCTGCACCCATCCAACATACCTTTATTAAGCAAGTAAGAATCAGGTTAAAATAGTACACCAATAACAGCAGTGATGAGGGAAAAGTAGAAACTAAAGGAGTCATACTGTGCTCGATTATTAGTTTTCTGAGTGGGGAAACCTATGATTGATTCGTTATAGTTTTTAACATCACAGATATATTATAAGCCTTATCTGCATCTTTCCTCCAACATGGTGACCTGCAGTCACAGAGCACCTGGCAGGACTGTGACTCAAGAAAGGTGGAATGGTTCTTTCAGCGAGAGCTGTCAACACTGAAGCAGGTGGAATGACCACATACTCTCCAGACCCCTTACTTGGAGAGCCATTTATACAATATAAACAGACAGCTACAAACCACAACACAAGAAAGAAACCTGTAAAATCTGGGCCAGGAGCTAAGAGCTATCCATTGTGAAAATCTGTGGTATTAACTACTAATCTAGTGTAAAAAAATGTTTTAAATCCTTTTCAACAGTGCTTTATATTTAAATTGGAAAATTTTATTTGTAGAAATATCTTTTAAGAACTTTTCAAGTCATTTGGAAGACATCTGGTAAACTCATTAAAGCAAAACCTTATTGAGGAATTGGTGGATAAAAGGATACTGCTATCTTGGTATCCAAAAGAAGGCATGAGAATGAGTGAGACATGTATCACGTATTTAATTTTAGTCTATAACTCAGATTCTATCCTTCTTAAAAAAATAAAGGACTTTAAAAAAGTGGTTTTATGCTAAGTAAAAACAAAAATAAAAACAGGGCATGGCCAAGCATAGTACCCATGGGCTAGGGGCTATGTTTGTTAAGGTTGGTATAGTATCTTTCCTCAGATGATTCATAAATAATTTCTGATGATATATGTAGACTTGAATAGGTAATGCTAATTAAATTCATTTGAGTTAAACCAATTTGATAGCAGTTTTTCAGGATATATATAAATCAATCCCCATACCTAAGCACAGTGGCCAAATCTTTAAATCTTCTGAACTGTCCTGCAGGGCAATTATTCCCAAATTCTACATGGGATGTTAATAAAAGTTATGTGGAGAAAAAAAGAAAGGGAGGATTCAGAATTTAGTTTAAAACAGTCTTTTTTTTATGACTTTAAAAGTTGTGAAGGTAGATTGGTAGACTGGAAAACTCTAAGGTTTGGGGGAGAAGGGTTATTTGTACTAAAAAGTTTAGCATGTTAACACAGACACATATAAAGATTAATATGCATGACAAATCAAAACTGTATACTCACAATTTTACAACTTCAGAATTCTTGTGTTAATTCCAAGACAGCATCAAAATTTACCAAAAGCATTGCCTCAGAAAGACATACAAATTTATAGTTTTGAGCTGAAGGCAGTCAAAAAATCATCCCTTATCTTCCCAAAAGAGAAATGTTTTCTGTATCCTTATTCGTAAAAATTGTTATTTTTCCAAGCAAGTAGTAGCAACTGGAGTGCTTTGACATGCTGCTAGCATTCACAGTGATTTAAAGGCATGGTCATGGCGTTGCTACAAACCATAATTTTAAAAGGGTTGGAAGCTGTTCTTTTATTCCAGGGATACACAAATATGGACTCAAGCATGGTCCTCTGTTATAGAATTCAACAGAGGCATTAATCCATTTATGGTGGGGAATTTTTAATTTCAGCCAGCTCTAAACAAGTCAGAAATTCTCTGAACAAAGGTATGCTATATTCAAGTCACACTTTTCTTGTAAAATACAACTTTTATTGGAAGGATTTATTGAAGATAGAATATTAATTCTATTACGTATATGATAAATGATCCAATAATATTACACTTTCAATATGAAATAACTGGCTATAAACTTCTTGAAATCTTGGGTTTATGTGCTGCATTTTATAAATATTTGTTATCTCTAAATATTACTTGCATATGTGCTCAGAAGGTAGTAGTTCTTATTTAGTAAATGTCAGGCATCCTCAATCTTTTACTCTTCTCCAGTCTTGTAATCACTGGCGCATTGAGGAAGGGGAGTTCATAGTTAAAGGACCCCATTGTCCACAAAGATGTCTATGTCGCAAAGGCACCACATTTTCGAGAAGATAGCCTGGTACAGTCTGAAGGTCATGGGTCATGAGAGTGTAAGCATGGGCTCTAGTTTCTGTTCTGCCATGTAGAAAGGTAGTGGTGATAAAGAAAGTTTGACAAGCTTTGTTCCAAATTCTAGCTCTGCCATCTTTAAACCATGCCTTTGGTAACTTATTTAACTTTTCCAAGTCTTTGATTTCTCACACATAAAATGAGAAAACTACCACTTATCTCAAAGTATTATGAGGATTAGGTACAATCAGGTACATAAAATGCTGTGGTAAGCAGAATTTTACACAGTCCCTATCTCCTTCATCCCCTGGTGTTACTTTCATGATTATATTACTTTATATGACAAAGGGGAGATTATCCAAATTTGCCTAATCTAATCACACAAGCCCTTAAAAAGCAATGAGTTTTCTCTGGCTGGGAGCAGGAGAGTAAGTCAGAGAGATTTTATGTGCAGAAAAGATTTTAAGCACCGTTGTTGGCTTTGAAGATGGAGGTGGCCATGTGTAAAGAAATGTGAGAGGCTTCTAGAAGCTGAGAGCAGCCCCTAGCTGACAGTCAGCAACGAAACAGGGATTTCAGGCCTACACCCACAAGGAAATCAATAATACCAACATCAAGAGTGAGCCTGGAAGCAGATTCTCCCCACGGAGTTTCAAGATAAGAGCCCAATCTGGCCAACACCTTGATTTCAGCCCTTTGAGACCCTAAGCAGAAAACGCAGATAAGCCTGCCCAAACTTCTGACCTAAATAAAGCATAAATGGATGTTAAATTAATTAATAGGTGTTCTTTTAACCTGCTAAATCTGTAGTAATTTGTTATGTAGCAACAGAAAACTATTACACATGCTTATTGGTGTGTAACATATTTCTTATTAATAACTCATAAGCTCAAACGAACCATTTTAACTTTCTTGGGTTTTACTCCTTTAATCTGTAAAATGAAGTGTGGCTAAGTGACAAGCTCTTCTCTAAACTTCCATAAGCTAAGAATTCATTTTTAGCTTTTCAACTGTTGTGACACACCTTGAATAGGAACTCATGCCTGCTGGATCTCTTTCTTTCACTCTCCAGATCCATTAATACCCTTCATTACCCTTTCTGCGCCCTAGGAGGCTGACCCCTAAGGACTGAGAAGTAGGCTACCTGGTCCCAGCAACGGAAGGTACCAGCAGGAGATCAAGTGATGACTAATCAGGTCTGACTATTTCCTGGCTTCCTACAAGTGTTCAAAGTATTAAGGGGAAAAATATGATCCCTCAACTTTACTACGGGGTATTGTGGACACAGAGGAAAAGGGTACTATGGACTGAACTATGTTCCCCACCCCCAAATCTTATGCTGAAGCCCTAGCCTCCAATGTGACTATATTTGGAAACAGAGCTTTTAGAGGTTAATTAATATTATAAGAGGACATAAGAGTGGTTATTAATCTAATAGGTCTTAAAACGAGAGAGAGGGAGAAGGAGAGGGAGAGGGAGGGAGGGAGGGAGGAGAGAGAGAGAGAGAAAGAGATATCTATATATATCTATATATATATATCTTGGTTTCCATGTGCACAGACACAGTGAGGAAAGGCCATGTGAGCGTGTAACAAGAATGTAGCCATCTACGAACCAGAAAGAGGTTCCTCACCCAACCATGCTGGCACCCAGATCTTGAACTTCTAGCTTCCATAATTGTAAGACAATAAACTTCTGTTGTTTAAGTCACATAGTCTATTGTATTTTGTTATAGAAGCCTTAGTAGACTAATATCAGAGACAAGGACTTCTCAGGGGTAATGCTTGAGCTGCGATGTGAAGAACAGGAAGGACATTTTGTTTCATGGTGGTGAGATGTAGGGTCTTTCCAGGCAAAGGAACATGCAATAAGGCACAGAAATTTCAGGCAGCAGCATGCATCCAAGCTGTTTGGAGCACAAGCTGCTTGGAAGGGAACTGGAAGAAGAGGCTGGAGAAGAAGCTGAGGCCAGATATTGAGGTTTAACATAAAAGGCCAAAGATTTGGCCTAAAGGATCGAGTCTACCGGGATAGCACCAACGACTCTTAAGCTATTGGGAAGTGTATAATAGCATCCACTTTCAAAAGACCATTCTTGTGGCTGTGTGTAAGGACAGACTGGTATAAAGTGGAGAATAATTTAGCTCTTTCACGTTGTACTTCATGAGGCCCTAGGTGTCCTAGAAGTCAAAGATCATCATGAAGATGGAAAAGGAGGCTAAGTGGGCAGGTTCCTGGGACCCCATGTTCATTTAAATCACAGCAGCTCTGTGGCCTTAGACTAAACTTTGAATCTTCGTTCCACTCAGGACAACTCGCCTAGAATATTTTATTTCAAAGAATACTGAAAAATGGCTCATCTAGAGGTCAAAGGCACCTGCCCTCAAAGCCTTCAAGTTATGGTAGAAAAGTTAGGGAATATCAAGAATCCTTAGAAAAATGTGTCTGGACTCCTGCCAGGAAGACAGAACTACTAACTGATACCATGTGGATGGACACAAGCTGGACTGGAAGCCCTAGTCTTTCATGGCTCTTAACACATTCTCAGACTATACCCAGGCAAGTAAATGACTCTGTGTGAAAAAATTTTTTTAAAAAGTGCTTTTCATGCCTCAGAGATCTACTCTTGTCTGATATGTTTTTATCTCAAAATATCAGATTATAGTGACCTGCAATAAAAAAATAATATACAGCAAACAAAAATTACTATACATTAGCCCTCTGCTTTAGAAAAAAGATGCTATCACGTAGGAATGAGCTTTAAAAATTTCATAGCAGTTTTTGGCAACTATTATAACCAACTAAAAAGACTATTTTAAGACTGTAAAGTAATAACTCTGGCCAGCAGAGGGCAGTGCAGTTCTCCACAAACCCCCTATGAGCACAATAGAGTGGTGCACATATTAGCTGCTGAAATATTCTAATCCATGAAAACTATTTTGTATCTAGTGACTTTAATTTTCTACAACATGATAGATATATTGCCTAACTGCTATATCTATTAAAAAGATAGCACAAAGAAGAGCTATAAAAGTCTTATAATTAAAAAACTCCCTGGAAAATTTTAGCTCCCTACAAAGAACTGTATCATCATTTCTGGGAAGGTTGAGGTTTCTAGTGCCTTCACTATTTACTATTTAAAACAACTGTCTTTGTTTCCTAAAACTTACTAAATAAGCTAGCTTTAAAAGGACATGGGGAAATAAAAAAGGGCCTGATTTCTCATCTTTTTTTTTTTTTTTTTTTTTTACATTCTTCTTTAACTTATCCTGGACACAAGCAATAGCTGATGAAATTTTTTTTTTATTCTAGAGAGTTTCTTATGGAAAGAAGTATAGAAGAGGTTCTCAAGTGAGATTCATTCTAACAGGTAGTTGCCACCCTAATAATGTATAATTGAGTAGCTTTATTTTTTCCTTCTAATGATTCTGTGCTGATTTTAGCTTTGAACAGACTTATGAACTATATTATGGTATTGACAGACATTAATGAACATTTATGTTCTTCATAAGAACAGGTTTTAAATACCAATTTAGGTTTATATGATATACAATATTACTTTTTAAAAAAAACTTTCAAGTAAGATCTATACAAAATTCACATTTTTGATCTACTAACATTTGTCCTTCATATACAGGCACTTGATTCAAATCAAGATACTGGCAACAAATTACTATTTTATCATTATTATTTTAAATTCCAGTGCTTCCAAATTTTTCAGCAGTAAATTTATAGCTGAAAATTTTAAAGAAACCCAGATTCTAGTCTATTTCCTGACAATCTAGACCTGAATGCTCAATTCATCATTCATATTTATTTACTGTAAATATATAGAGAAGATGTGCAAAGTTAACAATTTTTAAGAAAAGACTGATAATTAAATTAATAAAGTCCTAGAGATTACCATAAACTTATTTGTCACTCAGAAAAGAGACATATTTAGTATTCTAGACTCAGGAAATCTATAGGATAGCATATAAATCAAACCATTCTAAATATAGTTACTGTGGCCTAGTTAGCTCAAATTTAATGACAGGAAGACAGAACAGCTTTGTTTTTTATTTATTTCTTAGAAGAGAATGTAACACAGACCTGCAACCTAGCACCCAGGCTAGAGAAGCTGTGCCCACTGTGTGAGGAAGCTAAAAGGCAGAAATCACTAACATAGTTTTCAGAACATTACCTCCAGAAGTGCAGTTCAAATCCTTCACATTTTTCTTTGCATTTTAAACAGGGGGCTCCAAATCCTTGCTCATGACCTAAGCCCATCTGTTAAAAAAAAAAAAAAAAAAAAGTGGATTTATTATTACACATAAAATTTTTTTAAATTCAATAAATTGCACTTTTAATTCCACTTACCACTCCTGTTGATAAAACTTTCAAACAAATCTTTTACAAGTATCGCATTGTTTAGTCAATGATGACACCAGGCATCATTGGTGACTCCAAGTACATACATAACATACTTTGCATTCTTACTGCTTTTTTTCATGAAAAGCATCAGAATACAACTACATAGAAGACTACAAATATAGCAATGCACAAAAAGTCATGAACTGATAGCTTTGGCTACTACATGTCCTATATATACAGGTGCAGGGAGCTTAGAAAGCAAACCCAAATGACATATTTTGCAGCAAACAAGAACATGTGAAAAATTTTAGGCATTACAATGAAATTATTATTCCATATTATGACAAACTGAAAAATAATAGCAACAATATATATCAAATGCCAGGAATTGAGAAAGGAACTTATCTCATGGAAATCTCACAGAACCTCATAAAATGCTTATAAAGTAGAATATTATTCTCCATTTTAGAGATGACAACTGAAATTCAGAGATATTATAAAACATGCTTAAGATCAAAGTGTTAATAAATTACAGAGAAGAGATTTGAGTTCAGATCTATCTGGTTCCAAGGTCTGTGCTCTTATGTATGGGGTAGGGGTTAGAGGATTACTACCGCCCTTATTATAGCAAACCAATATTTTTCCTACCATATTAAATAATTATTTGGGGGAGCGTGCTGAGACATGACCTGATAAGCAAGGGCAAGAGGGCTGAGAAGGGTGTTGGGGGGGCAGGGTGTGCACAGGAAGGAAAAACATAAGAGGGCAATATAAGCTCTTACCCAACTATTGACATTACAGTAAAAACAACCAACTGGCTTCGCATCAGTACAATGACAAATCACCAGTGACCAGCTTATTTTGTGTGTTAAATATCACATCAGTGACTACTGACAAATTCATTATCTGCTAGTACCTGAAGTAATAGTTCAAGCCAGACAAGCAACAGATTTTCCCAGTGGCACCTTTTATAACCTCACCAAATGTGTTCGCCACTAAGCATTCAAATCCACACTGTAACTTGCTTCTTGAAAGATCAGCCTGACCATGCCCTAAAATTTAAATGAAATCCTTCCTTTTTTCTGAAGATAATTACCATATCCTGTTACTCTAATGAAGGGCATATTCAGAATCAGTTGGTCCGCTCAGATGCTTAGAAGAACCCATGTTATTTTAAGTCAGACTATCTCAAGCATGCTTTCTAATGGTGATAAAAATCTGTCCAACATTAACTAAACATTATCGGCTTTGCAATGTCTACATTACCAATTTTTGAAAGAATTATGACTCTCTAAATTGTAAATAATTTTAACACTAGACTACACTGGTTTTTTTTTTTTTTTTTCAAGGAAACAAATTGTTTCCTTGTCACTGATGATCATAGTTCACAGTACAGAAATAAAGTGGGCTAAGCAAAAGACAGATAAAGATGGCTATTTGAGTTTTCTGGTCTTTTGTAAGGGGCGTAATTAAAAAGCTTTCTCCATTACGATATCTGTAGTAAAATGAACAGCACATCTAAAATGATGTATTCTTTTTCAAGCCCTTTCTAGTTTTTCCATTAAGGAGAGTTAACAATCCTGAATCCTCCTGGTGTATGGATTTGCTTGATACTGTGTTCCATGAATCTCCTGCTAAACTCTGATTCTAAATGAAAATTAAGAGCATGTTATTAACCCATTTCCCATTTGTCCCAAGAATACTTGCCGGCAACACTTGCGGCTGCAGCCTTTACACCCTGAGATAACACAGATTAGAGTTCTAACCTTACCCCCAAAGTTTATCAAGAAATATTTCACTTTTATTATTATTTTTGCATCGCTCAGGTATATCTAGTCTTTGGAAAGAAATGACATCATTCTATTTACAGCATTCTGTTTTTAGTAGTAGTATCTCCATTGACAAAATACAGTAATTCTTAATCACTGACAATGTCAAATCCTAGAAAACATAGCATTCCTACACGTGATGTTAACATCATTCTCTAACAGTTGTTAGCCAGAGATTCATTTGATGAATCTGATTTCTGTATACATTTCTGTTACGTTAGAATTAGAGAAAAGTTCTGTTTAGACATAACTCCAAGAACAGTTTTTATTTTATTTTCACATTAAAAACCAGTCATATTTCCTTCGACTTCAAAGAGTGTGTTTAATAAAATTAATGCTGGCAGCGAGCTGCACTTTCTTTTCTAAACAGGAAATGGGTGAGGTTTAATTACATAACTCAGCTTAAATCAACTGCTTTTAAAATCTCTTGTATATAATTTACAGTAAGAAATACATTTTATCTCATGACACAGAACACGTAGATACACATATAAACTTATGTGTGTATAAGTATCTGTAATACCTGAAAAAAAGACTTGCTAGCTTAAATAATAACTAGGGCTAAGTGTGTTTCTGCTTCTAAGTTAAATGGCCACCTAAACTAATTCTTGCCTGCCTTCAAATTTGAATCACTTGGTCTGAGCAACATCAGGCTTAACAAAATACTACAAAAAATACTGCAACAATACCATCTTGTTCTCTATTTCTAAATAAAACTTAGAAGCTCAACTAATATAATGGGAACCTCAATTAGTCAGCAGACATTTTCACTCAGGCCTCAGTGTAGCTCACTGCTGATTTACCGTCAGCCTTGGAAAGGGACAACTTGTTTCTTTCCTGCCTGCTTTTTATCTTCTTAAAATAGTTACCAGATTATTTATTAGACTTAAAACCGGTAGTATTCCATGAACATCTACTCTTTTAAAGGGCCCCAGATATTCTCAGTGCTGGACAGGCCTAGGCACCCCCTGGTATAGGAGACTGGAAAACTAAAATCCAGAGGAGGTGATATGCTTCTGGTCGCACAGCTATCCAACAGCAAACTAACCTAAACTCAGTGTATGACTCATGTTCCACTGAGCTGCTAGAGTAGACCTCCGTAAGAATGTCCAGTGAGAGCCTTCAGCCTTCCAAAAAGATTCCTTGGCTCACTTCAGCTCCAAGGAAAAGGACTCCTGCAACACATTTAAATGTAGATGAGTTCTGGAGAGCTAAATTTATAAAGGGAAGATTTGAATCTGTCAAGAGGTTAGGAAAGCTCGTTTGAACAAGTGATATTTGAACTGTGACCAAAGGGTGAGCAGCACCTAACCCAGCCAAGGAGAGGAGAAAACACATTCAAGGCAGAGGAAAGACATCATATGCGAAGGCCTGTGGCAGCAGAAGGTATGATAGGAGATGAACACATCTTAGAATATTTGAGGGGTGACAGGGCTAGCTTGCTTATAGTAGGCAGAGTGGGTTTTTGCCCCCCCTTTTCTTTTCTTTTCCTTTTTTTGTTTCCTAAGAAATAAATCTCAAGCATTTTATACCATGTCTTTGGCTACCAGGTTTAACAGAAAAGACAATTCCAGAGATAGAATGAGATTGGTAAGGAGGAAGTGCTACAAAAAAGTCAGGCAGGCAGCCTGAGCATTAATCCCATCCACTGATGTTTCAACAATAAAGGCTTGGAGACAACAGGAGATCACACACAACCCACACAAAGATTATGTCCAGAGCCCCTGGCATAGGTGATCTGGGAGAGTGTGCCACTGGGCCACACAGGACACCTTCCACATTAGGCCATCCGGCCAAGGCTGAGAGATGAAACAAATATTCTTGACACATAGAAACAAACACAAAGAGGCTAATAAACTAGGAACGCAAAGAAACACACCACAAATGAAACAACAGGATAAAACTCCAGAAAAATAAGCTAAATGAAATGGAGGCAAGCAACCTACGAGAGAAGAGTTCAACATAATGGTTATAGGATGCTCAACGAACTTATTGGAAAAATGGATGAGCACCATTAGAATATCAACAGAGAAATAGTAAGCATAAAAAAGGACACAAACCATTAAAAAGAACCAGAGAGAAATGAAGAATACAATAACTGAAATGAAGAATACACTAGAAGGATTTAATAGTAGGATTGGAAAAAAACAGAAGATCAAGTCAGTGAACTGGAAGACAAGGTAGCAGAATACACCCAATCAGAACAACAAAAAGAAAAAAGAATTTAAAAAAATGAAGATAGTTTAATAGACCTCTAGGATAACATGAAGCATAACAATATCCGGATCAAAGGAGTACCTGAAGAAGAGAGCAAGAGATTGAGAATCTATTTGAAGAAATACTGACAAAAAACTTTCCTAATCTGGCAAAGGAATAAAACATACAAGTTTAGAAAGCACAAAGAATCCCAAACAAGAGGAATTCAAACAGACCCACACCAGGATACATCAATTAAAATGTCAAAGGTCAAAAACAAAGAGAGAATCTTAAAAGCACCAAGAGAAAAGGAGCTAGTTACTTACAAGGGTACCTCCCCCCCCACCCATAAGAATGTCTGCTGATTTTTCAATGGAAATTTTGCAGGCCAGAAGGGACTGGCAAGAAATATTCAAAATTATGAAAAACAAGAATCTACAACTCTAATACTCTATCCATCAAGGCTTTCAATTAAAATGGAAGGTGAGATAAAGAGCTTTCCAGACAGGAAAAAACTTAATAAGCAATTCATCACCAATAAGCCAGTATTACAAAAAATGTTAAAGGGACTTCTATAAAAAGAGAAGGGGTAAAAAAGAAAATAGAAATAACAAATATGAATAATAAAATGGCAGTAACTATGTTCCTATCAGTAATCACTTTAAGTGTAAATGAATTAAATGCTCCAGTCAAAAGACACAGGGAAGCTAAATGGATAAGAAAACAAGAACCACACATATGCTGTCTACAAGAGACTCATTTCAGATCAAATGACACTAACAGACTAACAGTAAAGGGATGGGAAAAGATATTTCAATGGAAATGGAAATGAAAAAAAGCCAGGGTAGTGATATATCAGATAAAATAGACTTTAAAACAAAGGCTATAATAAAAGACAAAAAAAAGGGTATTATATAATGATAAAGGGATCGATAAATCAAGAGGACAGAAACCCAGTAAACATATACGCACCCAACTTAGGAACACCTACATATATAAAGCAATTATTGACATAAAAGGAGATCAATAATAATACACTCATAGTAGGAGATTTTAACACCCCATTGACACCAATGGACAGATCTTCCAGGCAAAGAATCAACAAGGAAATAATGGGCCTAAAAGATACACCAGACCAGATAGATTTAACAGCTATTTTCAGAGCATTTAATCCAAAGCAGCAAAATATACATTATTCTCAATTGCACATGGAACATTTTCCAGGACAGACCACAGGTTAGGACACAAAACAAATCTCAGTAAATTTAAGAAGACTGAAATCACATCAACCATCTTCTCTGATCGCAATAATATGAAACTAGAAATCAACTACAAGAAAAAAAGTAGAAAATACACAAATACATAGGAGCCAAATAACATGCTACTAAACAATGAATGGGTTATTAATGAAATCAAGGAAGAAATCAAAAGACCTAGAAGCAAATGAAAACGAAAACACGACAACTCAAAATCTATGGGAGATAGCAAAAGCAATCCTAAGATTGAAATTCATAGTAATACAGGCCTACTTCAAGATATAAGAAAAAGCTCAAATAAACAATATAAACAAGCTTAAAAAAAAAAAAGAAAAAGAACAGCAAATAAAAGCCCAAAGTAAATAGAGGGAAGGAAATAATCAAGATTATATTTCTAAACAAAATAGAGTATAGAAAAACAATACAAAAGATTAATGAAACCATGAGCTGATTCTCTGAAAGGATAAACAAAATTGACAGACCCTTACCCAGACTCATCAAGGAAAAAAGAGAGAGAACTCAAATAAAATCAGAAATGAAAGAGGAGAAATAAATACGGATTCCACAGAAATACAAAGGATCATAAGAAAACACTACAAGCAATTATATGCCAACAAATTGGACAACTGGAAGAAATGGACACATTCCTCAAAACACACAATCTCCTAAGACTGAGTTAAGAAGAAACAGAAAATCTCAACTGGCTGATTACCACCAAGGAAATAGAATTAGTAATTAAAAACTTCCCACAAAACAAAAGTCCTGGACCAGATGGTTTCATAGGCAAATTTTACCAAACATTCAAAGAAGAATTAACACTTATTCTTCTCAAACTATCCCAAAAAATTCAAGAGGAAGCTCCCTAACTCCTTTTATGAGGCTACTATTACCTTGATTCCAAAATCAAAGACATTACCAAAACAAACAAACAAAAACTATAAGCCGATACCTCTTATGAACATTGATGCAAAAATCCAACAAAATATTAGCAAACCAAATTCAGCAATACATTAAAAATATCATACACCATGATCAAGATATTATACCAATATCTACAAATCAATTAATATGATACACCACGTTAACAAATCGAAAGATAAAAACCATATGATCATATGAATTGATGCAGAAAAAGCGTTCAACAAAATCCAGCATCCATTTGTGATAAAAACTCTCAGTGAAGTGGGAATAGAGGAAACATGCCTCAATGTAATGAAGGCCATATATGGCAAACCTACATACTCAATGGGGAAAGGCTAAAAGTGTTTTCCTTAAGAGCAGGAACAAGACAAGAATGCCCACTTTCACCACTCCTCTTCAACACTGTATTGAAAGTCTTAGCCACAGCAATAAGAAAGAGAAATAAAAGGCATCTGAATTGGAAAAGAAGAAGTAAAACTCTTGTTAATTGCCAATGACATGATACTATATATAGAGAACCATAAAGATTCTACCAAAAAGCTGTTAGATCTGATCGATGAATTCAGTAAACTAGCAGCTTACAAAATAAATGTTCAGAAGCCAATGGCATTCTTATACACTGGTGATGAAGTTTCAGAAAGGGAAATTAAGAAAACAATCCTATTTACAATTGTATCTAAAACTATAAAATGCCTGGGAATCAAATTAAACCAAGGAGATAAAAGACATGTTCTCAGAAAATTATAAGTCATGGAAAAAAGGAATTGAAGAAGATACAAATAAATGGAAGCATATACCATGCTTAATGGTAGGAAGAATCAACATCATTCAAATGGCTATACTACCTAAAGCAATCTATAGTTTCAGTGCAATCCCTATCATAATACCAATGTTATTTTTCAGAGAGCTAGAATAAATAATCCTAAAATTTTTATGGAACCATAAAAGACCCTGAATAGCCACGACAGTCTTGAGAAAGAACAAAGTTGGAGGTATCACACTACCTGATATCAAACTATACTACAAGGCTTCAGTAATAAGAACAATGTGGTACTGGCATAAAAACAGATAAACTGATCAATGGAACAGAAAAGAAAGCCAAAAAATAAATCCCTGCCTATATCTCACTTAATATATGACAAAGGAGGTAAGAATATACAATGAGGTAAAGACAGTCTCTTCAATAAATGGTGTTGGGAAAACTGGACAGATCTATGCAAAAAAAAAAAAAAAAAAAAAAAAAAAGAAAGAAAGAAACTAGACCACCTTCTTACATTGTATAGAAGAATAGACTCAAAATGGATTAAAGACTTAAACCCAAAACCATAAAACTTCTAGAAGAAAACATAGGTGGTAAACTCTCTAATATTACTAACAGTAATTTGTTTTCAGATATATCTCCCCAGGCAAGGAAAACACAAGAAAAAATAAACAAATGGGACTACATTAAACTAAAATGTTTTTTACTTATGATACATCTGGTAAGAGGTTAATATCCAAAATAAATAAAGAACTCACACAACTCAACAACAAAAAACAAATGATCCAATTAAAAAATGGGCAGAATACCTGAGTAGGTACTTCTCCAAAGAAGAAATACAGAGGGACAACAGACATATGAAAAAATGCTCAAGGTCACTTATTAGAGATATGCAAATTAAAACCACAATGAGATATCACCTCACTTCTGTCAGAATGGCTATCATCAATAAATCAAAGAACAAGTGTTGGCAAGGATGTGGAGAAAAGGGAATCCTCATACATTGTTGGTAGGATTGCAAATTGGTACAGCCACTATGTAAAATGGCCTGGAGGTTTCTCAAAAAATTAAAAATGGATATACCTTTTGACCCAGCAATTGCACTTCTGGGTATTTATCCAAAGAAAACCAAAACAATAATTCCTAAAGATCTATTCATGGCAGCACAATTTACAATAGTCAAGATATGCAAGCAACCTAAATGCCCATCAACAGATGATTGGATAAAGAAGTTATGGTCCATATATACAATGGAATATTACTCAGCCAATAAAAAAAAAATGAAAGCCTACCATTTGCAACGACCTGGATAGACCAAGAAGTTATTGTGCTGAGTGATAAAGATAAAGATAAACACCATATGATTTCACTCATATGCGGAACCTAAGGAACAAAAAGAAAAAAACTAATCAAAAACATTGGACAATTTGGGGATGAACAGAGGGGATGGGGGTTGGGGAGCTGGGAAAATAGGATAAAGGATTAAAGAAGTACAAATTAGATAGATGGTCACAGGGATGGGGAGTATGGCATAGGGGATGTAGTTAGCATGAATATTCTGGCTAGGTGGAGAGACAGAAGCAAGAAGGAGCAATTAGGGGGGTCGTTTTATAAACTATATAAATGTCTAACCAGTGTACTGTATAGTTGAAAATAATTTAAACAAACAAACAAACAAACAAACAAACCAGCCAGCCAGCCAGGCCAGCAGTGGGGATGGGGTAAGGGGACAAGAGCCCTTGTCATCTATGCTACCCAAACCTTAGAGGGGAAAACCTTCAGGGAGGGCAGGAGATCTGACTCTGAGAAAAGCAGTAATTTGAAAAAATGGTTCTACAGCTTGCTGTGGAAAGCTCCGAAAGCACTTCCCCCCCTACTCCTCCATCCCCTTGCTTGCCTGGAAGGCCAGCTCAATCTGCATATAGGCTTCATCCAGCACAGTTGTGACCATCTAAAAAAAAGGATGCCTCCCCGCCTTTACAAACACACATACTTTCATCTTCAAATGCTCAGATGCAATGAGTGAGGGGCTCTGAAAATATCTCAGAGAGAGAACAAGTAAATAAAATAGGGTGGAATGAAGTCATGGCAATATAATACACACTCTCCTTCTATAACCCAGTGGAAACAGTTCTAATTAAAAATAAACACCAAGCAAGAAAGAGACCTAGTTTTCAAAATCTTTGTTAGCAGCTAAAGTGTTTAGAGAGTTTCAGATGGCAATACATACACTTACTTTCCTTGGGAAATTCATTTAGAGAAATGATTTTATAGCTATAAGTATTTGTTATAAACTTTAATTGATACTCTGCATCGAGGATCTCTAACTTATGCCATATTATTGGATGGGAATTTCTTCTATCTTCATGGCCTCTTTATCAATCTGTTAGGTAAAAAAAGTACAATGCCACTCGAACAAACACATGTGGTTCACAGGCTACTATTTTCATTGTTTAGTATATTGCCTTGTTCCAGACTGAATTATAATCTAGGTACTATTGTGTTCTCTAATCCTGTTAAAGCCAATTTATATGATAAAACCTCACCAGCACAGATGTATCTCTACTAGTATGGTAAATGCCTTCTGCTTCTGTTTCCACCCCAATTTAGGCCTCTAGGCATGTAGTAGTCTCCCCAGCACAACTCAAACACATACCAGATCAAGGAAAACATACTCATTCTATTCTACAATGTGTTTCAGAGCCAGAGCTGCCCCAGGCATGGTTTCTCAAGG
Source organism: Eidolon dupreanum (assembly GCA_028627145.1). Taxonomy (NCBI): domain Eukaryota; kingdom Metazoa; phylum Chordata; class Mammalia; order Chiroptera; family Pteropodidae; genus Eidolon; species Eidolon dupreanum. Next base: position 51,628,546 of record CM053514.1, on the reverse strand, counting down.
CCTATTCCCAGACCTTTTGGGGCAGAGGTCACAGAAGCTGGATTCCCCAAAGCTTTTTAGTCTCAGCTCAAGATCTGGAACTCCATCTGTCCCAAGGGCTCAGCCAGTTTCTCTCCCTCCTTCACTTTGTGTTCAGGATTTCCTGAAGAACAGGATCCAGAATTCCTGTCACTATACCTCCTCCCTTCTCTTTGCCCTCATCATAGACTACACCCAGTGGTCAGTCAGGGTCCTCCTTTGCTCAAGAGCAAGGACTATTCCTTTTGGACACCTACATCTCCTAGGTTAGTTTCTGCCCAGGTGTCTGGGCCCAAGAATTGTTGGTGAGGGGTAAGAACAGGAAAGGTGTTTAAGAGACCCAGGGTGTGTGCAGGGCTGCTGGAGAGGAAGAGGAGCCCAGAAAGCTTCTTGGCTAAGGCAACCTGGATATTTAGAAAGTAAAATGATCAAGGCTTACATGACAATATGTCAATTACACTCCCCAATTAAAAAAAGAATTACATGGTTATAGATACTAGTGAACCAATAAAACAGAGAACTGAAAATGTAGGTTTATTGAAGAAGAGTCAGGAAAACTGTGATCTAGTGTCAAGGTGTTATTGCCAAGTTCAGTGATTTCAGAAGTCATTTTTTTTTCTTCTCTGGGCTTCATCTAGATAATGAAGGAATTGAACAACTCCAAGATACATCTTAATTCTATATTATGACTGCAAATCGTGTTTCAGGTTTTCGGCTTAGTTTGTTATTCAACATGGTCATCTGCTCAATGTTTTAAACACTGAATAGGAAATAATTATTAGAGAAAGATAGTATATTATTGGTTCCTATAAATCAGTCTCATCTGAATCCAGTTTGCAAGAGTAATTTATAAATTACTTCAACAGCAAATGTGATATGGTATTCCTTGCAGAGACAACACTTGGTGCCTAAAAGCACATGTTTTTCATAAGCCCACAAGTCCCAAAGCTGTCTACTTCGTATAATTTTAGTAACACATGCTGGTCAGCATCAATACACGGATATGACAGATTAATTTTTCTTCTTCAGTATCCAAGAAAACAGGTCCTCTGGCTAGACTATATTCGGAAAAACTATAGACCGGCTTTGGGAATACCTATCAAGGTCCTTTGAAAAAAAAAAAAAAACATAAAAATTTTTCCTGAAACATTAGTCATAGAAAAATAAGACTTTAAAAATATCCTTAACTATAGGCTCCAGATACTGAACTTATATCCCCATGACCTGTGCCTCCAAACACCCTCTTATCCTGGCTTATTTTGGAGTAAGAAATGGGAATGAAATCAATTTCTCCATATTTGTAATTTCAGGAAACAAGATAGGTTGGCAACATTTCAGGTGACCCTTCTGACCCAGAAAAGGGTATTGAATGTCAGAACTTTAAAAAAAAAAGAAAGGTAGGAGTCATATGGTATTTCAAGTATGTTCTGAGTTGATTTGGAGATGATTTGGATCTGGAAGATATTATGCAATATTCAGGGTGATCATCTGACCATGCTGTTTTCATAACTAAATTTCCCTCTGGAGCAAGGAATCATATGCAGTTACTAAACAAGCAAGTGTTACTGAGACTTCTTTAATCATCTTGGAATGAAGCTGACCAAGGTAGATTATATGAAATATACATATATATTCTCTCTCAGTACATATACATGTCTATTTACCTATCATATATGTATATATTCACACACATATGTATGAATGTATATTCATATCATACTCTTAAAGAGCTTTTTAGATCTTGTTCATACAATTAATATTCTAGACAAAGAAACTACATTCCTAAATAAATTGTCTCTTAGCACATGGTTCTCTTAGAAGTCTAGTGTAATCTGTTAATCTACTTCCATGAAAAATTATATTTTGAATAATTTCTGACTCAAGAATTTAAATTGTTTTAGATTTTTACTTCACTGCCTAGTTTCCAACCTCTACCAAGACTTGTAGTACCAAAAAGGGGGGGGGAAGGTAACCTGGAAACCAAACTTGAATATAAAAACAGAGGAACCCTTCAACTTTTATACAGTTTGCCAACTTTCTTAGGCAAGAATACAATTTACTTTGATTAAAGAGCTCCTATTAATCATTCCTAATAAAACTGCTTTTATCTTGTTCTTTGCTTATGAGAACAAAATTCCCCATCTCTCATTTACTCAAGTCTGAAATACATGAGAGGAAGAATGAAGAAAATGTCTGGGGCCCAGAGGCCTCCTATCCTTGTCTAGCCATGGTGACTTTGCTCCCAGTGTTGCTGGTCTCTTCTGTAAGAATGACACAGTTCGTTCTCTCAGCTCTACTCCACTATTCAGGTTCAAACTTTTGTCTGTCAACCTGGGACCATGCTCTCCTGATTGCTCCCTTTGTATGATGTCATATTGTTGCTCCCAAAAGTATTTTAATAAAACCTAAAGATGACCATAACAATCCCCTTGTTAGATCTTTTAATGAGTTCAATGAATTTCGCATGTCTCACATGGCAGCGAAAGGCCTTTTTAACATGGCACCCGCCACACTCCTACTACCTCCTTCCTCTCACACCTCTCTAGGGGAGGCTTCTCTCTTTGCCTGGCAGAATGTCTATTCTTAATGACAGGTGCCTAAACACAGGTCACAAACATGGAAAGACCCTGGGTTAGATAGATATTTAGTAAGTCAATTTTTTAAAAAACAGAACGAAAAAGAATAAAGTTAAAACTGAAGAACTACGGCTCATGAGTAGAATAATCAATTAAAGGTTTTTAGTTGTCAATACCATGGATCCAGAAGTAAATAAGAATAAAATTCTTTATTGCAGATTCTAGGATTCATTTCCATATTCCTTCAGCGTTTCCGTGCATGAAATACAAAGCCAGAGTCTTATATGAATCTCATAAAATTCACTGAGTCAAATGGACTGACATCTTTTTTGTTCACACACAGTAGTAAATAATCACATAGATTATTCTGTTAGGAAAGAAAAGGAAATAAGTGATCTTTCAGCTTAAATAGTTTCTATTTAGGGGTGCTGGGTCAATATTCCTGAAATGAATGAAATAGATGACTCCCACTCAATCTGCCCCTAGAGGACAGTAACACAGACCATTACAAAGGCAATTTGTCTACACTGCAGTCTGAGATGTGCTCAGGTTGTAGCAGATTACCCAAATCATCCCTACAATCTCAATAACTATGGTAACACATTTGACAAAGATCAGAAGTAGATCCTGGTATTTTTTTTTCTAGGAAACAATAATTAATTTTAATTTTAGTAGGATACCTTAAAACATTTTTAATTATACTTTTTCTTGATAAGTACTGGTGGTTTGTGATGGTGGAGGTGGTAGTAAAAATACCTCAGCCACCATTTGTTAAGATGTTACTACCTGCCAAGCACAATACACACATCTCGTTTATTTCTCACAACGACCTATGAGAAAGTGCAATCATCCTTATTTCACAAATAAGAAAATAGGTGTGAAGAGACTGATTTGTGTAAGATTGCCCAACTTGCAAGTACAGAGTTGAGATCTGAATCCTGGCATTTCTAACTCCAAATCCTGAGCTCTTAGCTACAAAGTCATCATGTTTTTTCTCCAAAATGAGACTCTGAAGATAAATAATAACTTAAATGAGTAATATTCCTCATCTGTAACTTCTCTAGAACAATAGGTTTTGATCTGAAAGACTGCCTATCCGTCACTAGCCAGAAGCTCCTCCTTCTGAGACAAATGTGAGATCGATTATAAGGAACCTAAAGGTCTGCACACCAGCTGCACTATCATTACAGACCCTAAGGTGATTAATTCACACACACAAGAAGGCCCTCAAAAGAACAGGGTGTGAGTCAAGGAAAATCTCCAGGGTCCTGATGTAAAATATCCTCTTCCAATGTTATAGCAAGATAGAAATGTTGTAAAAGAATACAAATGAACAGATTAAATATCATACTTGAAAGATCTTTATTCAAGATGTGTAGACTTACCACTAGTACTGAAAATAACTTGCTATATTATAGAGAAGATTTTGCACATTATTATTGCAGTGGCTTGGGGTAAAATAACGAGGCAAAAACTGAAATACTGTTCTATTTTTTTAAAATCATTAAATTTCTCGATTTATAACGTGAAACTTCTGTATTAGTTGCAAATTACCCCCAAAACTTGGTGACTGAAAATAATAAACATTTGTCATCTCAGTTGCTGAGGGTCAGGCACCCTGGAGTGGCATACCTGGGTGGGCTGGCTCAGGGTCTCTTTCAAGGTTGCAATCAGCGGTTGCTAGGGTTGCAATCGTCTTAAGGCTAAACTGGCAGGAAGACCTGCTTTTAAGCTCTCTCACACGGGAGTCTCATGACAAGGCAACTGGTTTCCCCAGGGTAAGTGATCCCAGAGAGAATGAGAGCACCCAAGGTGGAAACCGAAGTCTTGAAACTCGGAAGTGATACACCATCACTTCTGCCACGTTATTACTCTTTGGCAGCAATTGCCCAGGTCCAGCACACCTTCGAGGGGCAGAGGAATACACAGGTATGAATTCTAGGAGGTGGGAATCAATGGGGCCATCTTAGAGTCTACCTACCACAACTTCTTTTCTGTTCTGACTTTAAATCCAAAGACTAAGTGATTTATGAAGTGACAGACATCTTACAAAGGGAGGAGTGGATACAAGAGGGTGCTTATCTACTACCCTTGCATTTATTTTTCCCATTTCAAATATTTAAATATCTCTTCATCTAAATGGGCACAGTAAAGGAGAACTTTGCTCTTTTCTTATAAATATTCTTATTCCCCTCAATTTGTTAGCTATTCACTCAGTCAGGATCAGAGAACAGTATTCCAGAAGACAGGGTAGAATATAAGCCTTATTCTCTATCCATCTCAACATATATACATACACACATGCTTGTGTTATAGAACCCAGTCACAAACGAGAATACAAAATATCAGGTTTAATTAGCAAGAAATTTCCAGAATTGTATTTAAGAGAAAAATTTCACAATTTTTATAATATGCCATAGTCCTCCAGAAAGAACACAGAATAAAAGTAAAATAGAAAAGGATTTATATAAACTTTATGCTATTACATATTTGGTGATGGAATTAAGCAAAAAAAAAAAATATATATATATATATATATATGGCATTACTTTGTGAAATCAGGATGCAAATAACTTGATTCAAATTAAATAGTTTTACAGTCAGTTCATAACTACTTTTCCAATACTGCTTACTTATTCAAAACCTAATGTATCTTCACTGTATTATCAGGGGAAAAATAATTTAGATTTTTTTTTTAAAGATCTGTACTTACTTTAGGTAAGCAAATGATAAAAAGAAATGCATTCTGTCTGTTCAGTTTTTGCTGGTTCCTTATAAACATTTCCAAATGACTACTATCAAATTATTTTTATACTACTGCGCAAAAGAAGTTGCTCGAAACGTTCAACAGAATACTTCTTCTGTGGACTCTATTCAAAAAAGGACTCCTCCTGAATCTGTGACTGAGAAAAACAACACAGTCTATAAAAATGTCACAATTAATAGGCTATGACTGCTGCTAGAATGGCTTCTAAATTAGAACTGGCTGAAATCTGGCTCCACAAAAGGACTCTGCAATGGCACGTGCTTTTACGCACAGCTCTCAAAGCCTCCCAATTGTTAGTTATAAAAGGGATTTTAAAAACTTGATTTCAAAAGGCATCTGTAGGAGTTCTTTAAAAAAATTTAGATCATGACGAACAATCCTAATCTGGTCTTGTGTCACTACCTCCCACTGGTTCCAAAGAGGAGATTCTCACAGCTGAATATTGAGAGGCCTATGTTAAGATTCTGTATATCCCCAAACTGGAATGTTGCCATCATTAGTGCCATGCCTAAGGGCTACAGTATTATTTCTTTAGGAGTAACCTGTTACAGCAGATGGGTGAAGGCACAGGGAAGGTGATTACACAATTAAGTGACTCATTGCCACTAATTTCCTAACCATCTAATCGAAGCACATGCAAGAAAAGAGGACAGTACAGGTGTGTTTGTCACAGAGCAGAGAGTGACGGGAAAGGCAGTGGCACTGGCTGAGAGATCCATCCCAGGAGGCTGCCTAGGGCACTAGGAGGATTCAAGGGAACCTCGAGAGTAAAACTCAATGGAGAGAAGGCACAGAAAATCGACACAGAGGTGTGCAAAGAGACAATCTCATTTTCCGCTTTTGCCTAGGATTGGCTTTAGAACAACAGTTTTTACAGAACAGAGAGGGATCTTGTAAATGGAGAAAGGAGTGGAGAGATGCAGGAACCCTCCTGCCAGATGCCTTAGCTTATTTACTTATTGCCTGGCCTTTTCACACACCCCCTTACTCTGGAAAAAAAGTGAATTATGTTTATGTGGTATAGTGTGTAAACATAAGAACCTTAATTAATTTCTGAACTATCTTTTGATTTTTCATCTATTAGAGAAATGCTTTGATTTCACATGTTTTTTGTTCTATATTTAGACTATAGCCCAAGGACTTCCCCGCTACAAAAGGTACACAGACATCACTTTAAATTTGTCTAGTGGTTCAGGGTAAATAGACAACCTTCAAAACATGCATACACCACCTTTTTACAACTAGGATCAAATTTCAGTTGCATATTAGTTTAATTTTCCTTAATCTTAATGGAACAACAAAGAAATCAAAATTAGATTTGTCTAGATTAGAAAGAGGGCCTATTCTCAAGTGACCAATGATGTCAAGGAAGCTACAGTGTCCTGATTCCTTATTTTTTCATGTGTACAGAGGGAAATTCAGAGTGAGAAAAGCCTGTTCTAACCTCTCTCCATAGCTGTCACTGAGAGAGTCTGAGACGACTTATATCCTAGTAATAGAGGGGGTGCAAGTTATGATTTGTTGTCTAAAAAACCACCCTTAAACATAGTGGCTTAAAACAACCACCATTTTATTCTGTAGTTTTTGTTCGTGATATTCCACTCACGCTTCTGAAGTTTAGCACCTTAGGTTGGGTTCAGTTGGATGGTGCATCTGACCCAGCTGGGCTCACTGGATATGCAGTCACCTTAGGACAGTTGGTCTAGAGGAACCTCGGGCTGAGATGCTTCGTCTGTTCTATGTGGTCTGTCATCCTTGCATGTTGGGCTAAGCTAGTTCACATGGTAGCAGCAGGGTTCCAAGACAGTAATTAGAAGCAAAAAAGGTCTCTTGAGGTCCAAGCTTGGAGTACACGTAACATTATTTCCACTACAGTCTATTGGCAGCCCAGATTCGAAGGGCAGGAAAATAGACACTATTTCTCAATGGGAGGTGCTGTAAAGAATTGGGGGCCATTTTTTACAATTTATCACAAAAACTCTGAGGAAGATTCTGTCCGGGAAAACATACCTGTTCCCTGTACTGGACTAGAATATCTAGTGATGTTAAATCCAATGCCCCCTAGAGAACTCAATTAATTTAGCTTTGGTATATACTCAACAAATACTGGAAGTGATTATTTAAGTTTACTTTCCTCATAAAAAATTAAAATCAAAATAATTTGCAAACTATAAAAAGGAAAAAATTAAATCCAATAATTCAATGCATCCAAAGTATTGTATTTTAAATGAACATTTCTTTGTGCTCAAGAAAGTACCACATATCGATAATTTTCTGAAAACTTGTCAATATATCTTGATGATATATTCAGGTGCCTATTAAATGGTCTAAAGATCTATGCAGGATTTTCCTCCCTCTATAATGATAATGATTATGATACATCTGTTTATTGTTTATGTGCAGGCACCATACTTTGTGCTTGAAAATGTTCATCTCCATTATCCTTATACACCTATAAGACAGCTGGCTGTAACCCATTTTCAGATAAGGATCCTGAGGTTTACATGGTTGAGTAACTTTCACAAAATCACAACTAGTAAGTGCCAGTGCTAAGAACTAAACCCAGGATTCTACAGGTGAACCCAGGATCAACCTTGCTGCAATGCCCTGTAGTGCTCCAACCTGTTGCTTAAGATATCCCATGAGCTAAGGAGTATAGAAGATAAGTAGAGTCAACATGGTCCCAACCCACAGCTTGGAGCCAAGCCCAGCCTACATCAGCTTGACATTTTCTCCTCTAGTTCAAAAGATGACATAGCGTATTAAATAAAAATCAAGATTAGGATAGAGGTATAGATCCTCAGCCATTGGCTAGGCTTCTGTACTAGCTCAGTGACATACTTCTTTAAGTCTAACCTGTAACTTGGGAAAATGACAAATTACTGCTGAATATATACTTTGGCTTTACTGTAAAAGAGTCAAAACTGAAAATGTAATGGTGTAAATACCAAGAGTTTACTGACTTTGAGCACCCATGTTCGTTTTGTTCATGCTATTTTTATTCTTCCTGGAATGCCTTCTTTGTCTAATGAAACCAAATTTTATCCTTTTGAATAAAAAGGATAAATGTCATTTTGAATGTCATTTCTGCCATAAAATATACCCAATCCACCCAATCAAAATTAATTACTTCTGCTTCTGAGACTTAATACTAGTGGTTTCTATTCCTATTATTGCAGCACTACTCAAAGTGTAGCAGTCCGCGATGAGACATAAAGAAACTGAGAGTAAGCAATTAAGAATTAAGCAATTTGATAGTAAATTTGTCTGATACACTTAATAATTTTTTTAAAAAATTGGCTTTGTATTTGTCTTTTTTTAGTAATTCATTTTTATTGGGTGTTTAAAAATATTGGCCTATGACAGATTGAGTTTTTCAAAATATGGTTCTGTAATACACATATTTTGAGAAACACTGCATTATAGCATTTATTTTATTCTATCTAGCATTGCAGTTAATTTACATATCTGTCTTGCTCATTATCTATATTGCCTGCCAGCCTGTCTTTTTTTATCTTTCAAAGCTGACATCAGTGTTTTGGGGGATACAAGCTCAACAGGTGATATTGATAGAAATGGAGTTGAGATTCTGTAGTCTTACTTTAAACTACCCTTTTAATAATATTCTTTATGAAAAACAAAGGGTAACTTTCTTTTATTTAGCCCCCAATTATTTTTATTATAGGCCAATAACCAGAAAGGAATAAAACAGATTCCTTATCTTTGTGAATCATTCTATCAAAGCTTTCATGATGTTATTCATATAAAGATAAAATCCACCTAACATTGGCATAATCGTTTTGCAATGAAACATGACATCACTTTATTTTCAAAGAAAACAAGGGCAAGTTCACTTGGCTACAGACTTACTAATGAACTTTGTACCATGGCACTGGTGCTAGGCTTTCAACCTCTTCTTTGCTAGGCTCACTGTCATATAAAAAGTTATGCAACTAATAAGCGGAAATATGTTTTTACAGTTTTGCATGGTGGTCAGAATGTCACTATAATAAAGAGGCTGACATTCACGATTTGCGGATGATACAGTATTTCAGAGATTAAATATATGTGTATAGGAGTAGCCTTGTTGTCGTTTAGCAGATGAGATAGCAATCCTCATTGCCTGGCTTCTCACACAGCTCCTCACTTTAAGCTTTGCTCAAACCTGAGCAGTCAGTCCTCCATTCTGAGCAGACAACCTAAGGGTAAGAGAAACTGGTAATCTTAAACTGTGCTCTTCTCTTTTTTTTTTTTAAATATGACCAAAATAAAGCCAGTGATACCTGGAATAAACCAATTTTTATAGCTATGTACTTAGTGTGACAGGAACATGAAATACTTCCACAGCACTTTTCTGTTATACCTTGTGAGTTTCTTGTTATTCTTTACCATATTCTGTTCTTTCCTAATATTTTCGGCAATGAATAGTGATTATACTGGCTGGTTAAGAAGGAAGAAAGAGAAAAGTAATTATATCATTTTAGGGTCACAGCATGAACTTGCAGTAAAATATCAAAGTCATACATACCCTTATCTCTCTAAATCCCCATTATTTAAGTAGGATGTTAGGTAGATCGGTGCTCAGAAAAACAAGTGAAACTACTCTAAATTTTATTGGAGCTCTTTTATAGGAGTGTCAAAGATTAGAGCTGGATAGCTGAAAAGCATAACATCTAAATTTAACTCTCTAATAATAGTGTTTAAGGCAAATTTTAATACCTGATTATTTACTCAAAGAACAGGAATGAACTTATCAATTACCAAACTATTTTTCTTAAAAATCTTGAAAATCTGAGTTTTTGATACCTATTTTCAATTCAGTCTTTTTTTCTATTTTCCTCTCCTTGAAAAAGTTAATTTCATAATTCATTATTGGCATAATATTTTCTGAACATCACCACTTGTAAAAAGCAAAGTAATTTCTTGTATGTACTGTATATTAATGACCTAATAAACAGATTTTTAAAAATTATAGTTTCAGTTACCATGGCAGTAGTTACCAAACAAAAACTAGTAATGATTGCAAACAGGAAACACAACCCAAGAATGACTCTTTTGTGAGGCATCTGTAATCAGGAAGACTTAGTTTGTGTACTTACAGATGTAAGGTTGTAATTATAGCCTTATCCTTTTTTTAGCTTTTTCACAATGTAGCTGCTTTTTCACATAAAAGTTGCTTTCTCATTTCTTTTCCATTTGTCATTACTTAATATAAATAAGAACCCATAATCACAAAGTTTGCAAAACCAGGGACCAATGTGAAGAATCACCATTAAAACTGCCCACTCTGTATGAGAAGTCTAGTGCACTGCTGACATGTAAACAGTGCACTGATGGGTATAATCTTAGTGCATTTACTCTTTATCATTTACTCTGTCGTTTACTTTCATTCACTTTTTTGCTCTATCATTCTTCTCAAAAGTGTAAGTTCTGTTACAAAGTACCTCCAGAGTCTAGAACAGTGCTTGGCACATAAAGTACACAGTTTTTAAATAAATCATTGTATTCTGGGAGAGATATCTTTTAAAGATTAAAAAAGCTCCATTATTTTTCATTTTTCTATAATTAAATACCAAAGAAAGTAATATATCACTCCTAGACTTATTTGAAGGTGCATACTACAGATTTAAATTAATTAAACTTGATATCTTCAAATACCCAACAAATACTACAAAGGTGAACTAATTAAGTAAAAACAAGTTTATAAATAGCTGAGATTTATGAAAATATTCACTATAAAATTATTAATTATTATTCAGCAAAAAATTAGTATACTATGTCATTTTATTAAAATCACATATTATTTATATATTTTTGGCTCGTATGATTTTCAAGCACGGTGGAACATTATTATACTTGTAGACTATTGATTATATTTCCCACAGTCAAAAAAAGTAACAATGTTTGAAGAAATCTCTTAGAAATCACCTGGTTCTCCTATAGATTTTTATAGATATGAAAACATATCCAAAGTATCCTACATTACAGAAACTAGAGTGGACCAGATCTACTCTCAGCTCAGAGTGATTTTAACCATATCATATTGATAAACAGAAGTGAGAAAGCTGATATACTACAGAAGATCTTTCTATACACTATAGCTCGTCACACATACTGCGTACTTACCGACCTTTTTCTAATTTCTCAACACACTGGGCTGATCTGGTTTGTAAAAACTTATGTTCAAATTAACATCGAGCCAAACTGTATTTCTGCTTCTAGTTCTCAGAAAAAGAATATAGGAAGTAGCCTTCTTTTATCATTTGTCACTTAATAATTTACTGAGAATGATCACCAATTTACCATTCTCTTTCTCTGACGATCCACAATGTTAATTCCATGCCCACAAACTGGTGATATAATCTTGGAGCCCAATGAGATCCTCATGAAACAGATGATCATTTTGGTGTTTCCCACTGCTTCTTAATAGATCTTTTTGTATGAAAAATGGGAAATTTAAAACAATGACAACAACCAAAAATAGTTCTCCTCCCAGAATTGAGTTTTTTTAACTCTTCTATTCTTAGGTGTCTGGTCTGTCATCCCAGTGGCACTTTCAGCACTACCATGCTACGTGTAAGGCTTTCTATCAACTCTGGAGTTTAGCAGATAGAACAGATTCTTCTATAGTTCAACCCTAAGTGTCTCTATCCAGTTTCAGATGTCACTGGTTGAAATCCCAAAGGAGAGAGCCAAATGCGAGGTCGCTGTTGTTCAGGACCATATTAAGTAGGTAGGAGGCAGTATTACCACAGCTCCCAACAAAAGCTGTGAACTTGGAAGAATCCTATGATATGCAGTTCAGAAAATTATTGGAGATAGTGGAATATTTTTTTGCCTGTGAAAGTCTCCCAAAAGTTCCTATTTATGATATTTTTACTTCATTTAGACTTTGTTTCTATCCAAAGGTCAATGGCAACTTACGATAAAGGACATAAACAAACACAACATGAATAATGTATAAATAAAATATAAAAAACCAACAGGGAAGTAACTTTATTGGAATATAAACCACTTCCTCCAATATAATTACTTAAAGAAATAAAAATGTTGAAATGTACCTACTGGTATTTCTCTTTTTATATTAAGGTAATTCATTCACCATATATTAAGGTAATTCATTCACCATATATTTAGTGAGCTGGGCAGGGATATAAGAGAACACAAAGGCTAGGTGGTATGATGGAAGGAGCATGAATTATGAAGACTATGGCTCAAGATCATAGTTAGGTTCTGCTAGTTTCAGATTAACCTGTCTAAGCCTCAGTTTCTTTATTGTTAAAATGAGGCTAAAGTCTACTTCATAAGATTGCTTTGAACAGCAAATGAAATATGTGCAAATATAAATAGGATATGAATACATCTCTCAATAAGCTTTCAATCTAAGAAGAAAACTATAAAGGGAGAAAGTGATGAGTGTCCTAAGAGTTACAGATAACATGATTGGGAATTCAGAAGAAAGAAAGTTTGGTTTAGCTTAGGAACAAGATTTCATGAAGGACGGTCCATGGTGAAGGGCAGGTCTCTTGAAGGATGACTAAGATTTAGTATTGTAGATGGGCAAGCAAAGTCAAGGGGAGAGGCAATGGTACACAGCTAACAGCCAGTTGAGATAAAAATCCCCAATTCTACTCCATAGTATAGCATAATGGAACAAAACCGATAGAAAATCTACTATAGTTCTAGTCAAAGCAATATTCAAGACAAGTTAGAGAAAATGACTTTTCATAGCCAATTAACGTAATGAATCACACCATGGGTTGGTTGGCAGAGATAAAAGCACAGCTGAGGACTACTTTACTTTCTTCTGCACTTGTTTTGAGAGACAGAGTAACTGCTCTAAAACAAAGCCCTTGGAAGTGCCTTGCCCTGCCCTTCCATTGCCACCAGGCTTGCCAATGATTCTTGCAGCAAGAATGGCTTCAAAAAGAAATCCAACTATAGATTTGTGCATCAAGGTCACTATTTACTTGCCTTTTCCACTTCAGAGGCCACCTAAGAGAAAAGGCTCATTTTAATTTCTAACAGAAATAATATTTGCGGTTCAGTACTTTTTCCAACTGCAATCGCTTTGTTTCACCATGTGTTTTGGCCAGTGACAGAAGCTTTTAATACAAGTTTAGATGCTAAGAAGGAGATCTGCAGTGACCTGTATTGTTTAAATGCATCTCATCTTTAAAAAACAAAATTAAACAAAGAAAAGAGTACTTGAAAAAAAATGCAAGATGTTAGGAAAGATCAAAAGGCAGAAGTTAGATAGAAGGCAAAAATGAATAAGGTATAAAATTAAAAGCCCTGCAGCAATTCCAGGCAGCAAACGGAAATTACTGAAGTTCTCTTTCTCTCTGGTATGTTTTGAAAGAAAAAAAGAAAGTGATTCTCATGGGAGAGTAACACAGAAAGAAAAGAGGAAAACAGCTGGCTGTAGGCCATGATTTACCATTCACCACAAAATGAGATTTTGTTTCTGCTTCTCAAAGGCTATTGTTTTTTTTTTTTTTCAAGCAGACATAGGCTCTATTTACACAAAGTCAATTCTAATGAAGAGACTGAAGACATAAGAGCTCTAAATGCATAACTTAGAAGATAGAGCAAAGACATAAAAGTCAAATTCTATCCTAAAATATTATTAAAACAAAAACTCTTTGTAACCAAACTAGCTACTACATCCTAGCAACAACTCACTTCAAACAAAACAAAATATAGCATAATCTAATTTAAAAAATCCCTTGTCTTTGTGATGGTGGCTTTTAATTGGTAATTAATCTAAATGTGTGCAAATGATGTGGACACCAACTTTTTATAAACGAATAATCCTGTAATAGGATCATCCACCTAGGTTGTTGTGGAAAAAGGACAACCTGCTCTAATTCTCCTTATACAAAATGAAAAAAATAAATAACATTTTTCATCTGCCTGGGGAAAATTCCTTATGAAATCAACAGTATATGGGTTTTAGAAGGGAAAAAAACATGCCACATATCTTAAAACAGAAGTTAAATTTAGTTTTACTTAAATGGTTGGTTGTGACTTTGTTTCAAATTCCAACCTGGCTTTTTTAAAGTTACATTCAAACTATTACTTTTCTTGTATACTCAAGTCAAAAAGAAGGGAGACCTGAAAAGTATCTAGGTACCAAAATAGGGTGCGAAGGCTCTGCCAGTAGATTAGAGATAATCTTGTAATGTTTCTTTCTTTCTGTGTTAGAAAACAATTTCTAAAGAGAATAAAAGGGTTTTTTGTTTTTTCTTGGTCTGTTTTTATTTTTTAGATTATGGCCAGGACAATGAAATGTATTCCTGGGCTCACCAAACTCTGTACCGGGAAACTTTTTGTGGAATCCAAAGAACATCAAGTCTGTTAAGGGTCCAAAAAAGGCACAGAGAGGGTATGGCTGGCAGTCAAACTGGACATCTTTGGAGTCTTTCAGTAGTTTTCAATTTACTGGTTGAGGACTCTGCCCTGACTACCAGCAATGATAGGCAGTAAAACAAGGATTTGTTATTGTCATGGGATTATCTGTAAAAGCTTTAGATTTATGGAACCCTCCTTCTCCCAAATAGGGAAGGAAAGGAAGATTAGAGAGAAGGGTAAGAAACTCAGTTGAAAAGATAACCTTTTAAAGTAAAAGGAAGATGGAGGAGAAAAATTACAACATATATCAAGAGCATTATTTACCACACTCCACATTTTGAAACCAAGGAAATTGTTTATAAATATGCCTGGATTTTCCCTTGCAAGCACATATAATTCTTAACTTTGGACTTTCTCCCTTAGAATTACTTCTTCCTCATCTTCTCAGCTGCTTTCAAAATCAGTTTTGGATGTTGATTTTTTTTTTTTTTTAAGTAGATGTTATCTTTGAGAGCACTGTTAGGTTTATGGTCAAATTAAGCAAAAGGCAGAATTCTCATATATCTGTCCCCCCCCCCCCCCATTTCAGCTCCCTCAGTGGCAACATTCCCCACCAGAGTGGTATTATTTGTTACAAAAGATGAACCTACACTGACACATCATTATCCTCCAAAGTCCACAGTTTTTGTTAGGGTTCACTCACTATTGGTGGTGTCTTTCCTATGGATTTTGACAAATATATAGTGATAAACGTATCTGCTATTAATAGTATCAGAGAGAATAGTTTCACTGCCCTAAAAAAATTCTCTGCTTCGCTTATTCAGCCCTCCCCCACAAAGAATGTTGACTTTTAATATATTTTTAACCAAAATTTATAAGCACAGACAAGACCTCCAAATTTTAGAAAAGTACTAAATTAAGTAGCTGTTACTCATTTGAAAAAAAAATTAACAATATTCAACAGAAGTTTAATTAAGCAGCAACCAAAATGCTTTCTTAGTGGCAAGCAAGATTAACAAAAAGTATTAGTATTATTCAAAAGCAAATAAAAGAATTAAGAAGCTAAACGGGAAGAGAATAGAACACAATCAAGCTACTCTTAAAAGTTACATTATCTTTTCCTGTCCTTAGATTCCCTTTTGAATGCTAGTTTTGTTATAAGAAATGTTTTCCCACTGCAAGTTATTATTTTTCAACAGCTTCCTAACCTAATATTTTGCATTTTCAAAAATCCAATTCTGGACATGAACAGAATTAATGCTCAAGTCAGGAACTTCATCTTTAGAAGATTAACTAATCGCAATATTGGCAACCATGATGGGCAAAAGAAGAAAAGTAGGTTCTACTCTCTCTCTGCAAAATTTCCTTCCCTATTTGATAAGGCACAGCTAGCTGAAATTTACCGCAAAGTAAATATGAACAATTCAATGGAATGAAACTTTTCTCACAGAACGTTACACTGGAATGTGACATCAGCATTCCTTCTGAGTCACAGTTTGGTTCCCATCCCTCTCTCCCAGGAGACCAGAGGTCCCTAGAACCGGGGAGCGGCTCAGGTACGACCGTGAGTCCTGACGCCCGGGGCCAGACAGGCGGGAACCGTCTCCGGGCACTAAAAGCACTGGTGAGAGTCGCCGTTTCAGGCTAGCTGCCAACAAGGGAGAACGTTTCTTTGAGAGAGAACTTCTAAGAGGGAGGCTGTGCTTTGGAAGGCAAGAAATGAATGATCAATAACAAACAAAACATCACCTTTCACGTTATCACCAGCTGCGGATGCGAAGGAAGTACATTAAATCAGCACTCACTTTAGAGTCTCTGGCAGCCAAGCGGGGAGGGGAGGCGGTCTGAGCTGTCAGTCACACCCGTGCTCCTAAACCACAGAGGCTTAATAAAGTTGAACTTCCTTAGACAGGAAGAAGTGGTATCACCGTCTCGCCCAAACTTGCCCTAACCTCATCCACGTCTTTTTGGGAGGAACAAGCGCAGCTGAAACATTTTAAGTAAAGTTTCAAGCACTTCCAACCGTCGGACGGGATTAGACAAGTGAGAATGCCCCGCGCCCGCTCTCGCTCGCGCGCCCGATTCTCCGTCGCTCTAGGGTTTCAGGAGTTAACGGGGTGGGTACATAGGCCCGGGGCACCGCAGACCAGGAGCCCGCTCGCGCGGGGCAGCCCGGGCGGCCCGTGCGCCCCACCCACCGCCCGCAGCCAGGGGGCGGCACTCTGCGCAGGTGAAGTGGCCGTCGTCCGCGCACCCCTACCTTCTTCACTTTGGCCTCCAGGTCCATGTTTGTGTATCGGAGGAGTTCTCTCCTGTCTGGATCTCACTCCCAGGCTCGCCTGGATTCCAGCTCCGCCGCGGGTACTGTGGGGGATCTGCGGGGTGTCCTGCGCCGCTGCCGCAGCCACACGCCCGGCGCAGTCAAACTTCCGCCTCCCAGTCAGCTGCAGCCGGCCGGCGGCGGGGACCGGGAACAAAGAGGCCCAGACAGCCAATGGCAGCCGGGCAGCGCCGCGCAGCCGCCAATCACCGAGCGCCTCATGCACCTAAGCGGCTCGAGTGCGGCGCAGGCAAGGTGAGGGGCGGGGCCGCGTTCCGGGTAGTGCCCTGAGGAGCGCGCTCGGCTACCCGAGACTTGGACTCAGCGGATGATCTGGGCGTCTGCCACCCGCTTTTAAAGAATTAGGGTCCAGCCTGCCTCCAGCTTAAGATGAGGAAGAGTCCTTTCCATTTTGGCAGCTTGTACCTGTGTTTGCTTTGGACCTTAGATCTATGTCCTGGGGAGTACTTACTCCCACTGCTAGCTTCTTGGTTTATTTGCAGGGCAAAGAGAAAGACAAGATATTGAGAAGATTGTTAGGGACCACCGACTGGGCATTGCACCCTAATTTCACTATTGAGTTGTGATGTCTTTTCCCGAATGCTTTTCACCACAGTCCAAGAAATGGCAAGGAACCCATCTCATAGTCTTAATGACAATGAAGAATATCATGCATATTTTCTGAGCATTCAATTATTCAAAAATTAAGATGATGTAAGTCACTTTAGAGACATGTTGTGTCATTCCTTTGGAAGTAGAGGCTCATTCTTTGTCCCTGCTATTAAGATGGTGTGAGGCTGCTCCTGTCTCATGCTTCAATGAAGCAGAGTTTGTTAGGTCTGGATCCCACTGGAGAATTAGCCGTGGGATCCATTTTGTGATCTCATTAAGGAGCAATTGCAATGAATACCATGGAATGTAGGGATTATTTAGTCTAGTTTTCTAATTTTGCAGGAAACTTGGGACACCAGAGGTGCAGGGACCTGCCTAATTTTTAGCCTCTTGGGGCAGAGCCAGTGCTCATGAGTCTTTAAGCAAAGTCTCCAGCATGTTTGGGACTGTAAACACAGCATTTTAACTAAGTAAAATAGTCCTCTTTTTTTTTTCCAGTTTGTTGTTGAGACAAAAGATTATAATCGGTATAGAGCAGGTGGTTTCCTAATCTAGCATCTACTTTTAAAATAATAGTAATAAAAAAAAAAAAAAGCGTCCCAAATAAAGTAGATATTTGGGTCCAAATGTCTCTCCCCTTTGCCTCTGGAAATTTGGTAACTGAAAATATCCAAAATTTATTTTAGTCAGCACTTCAACTTTTTGCTTACTTGGCTATTTGTAACATTATTCAACAGAACATTGATTTATAATGTACATATTTTCCTTATCCTATTAATAAACTAAAAAATGAAATAACCAAAATGGATCATGAAGTAAAACTTTCCCATCCTATTTTCCCAATTCATCCTAAAACTTTGGGCTCCTATGTAATTCACCCAGTGTAAGTGCCAGTGAACATGAAGTTAATGACAAGGCAATTTGGTCTTTTTCAGGGAGATTAACAGATGGAAAATGTCCAGTAAAACAATTTAAATAAGGCATCAAACAATTGTTGTAACATAAATTTGGGGATTATTTTGTGGGATTTCAGAAATTTAAGAAAAAGATCTGGAAGCATTTTTTTTAACTATCAAATTCTGCTCTTTCTCTTTCCTGCCAACCCTCCTGGCATCACTTTGTATGTGTATCATTGACAAAGATGGAAGCTGAAATTCATCAATTTCTATCTGGACTCATGACTGTGCCAATTATATAGAAAATAAAATTGAGATAGGTAAGCGGTAAGTTAGGAGGCTTAGATGTGAGTCATTTAGCGATTAAAGTGTTTAGCTAGATTTTAAGGACTTAGAACTGGTACTACTTGGTAGTTGATGACAGAAGAATGAATAGAAGATGGCACACTGTTTCTGGCTTGATCACCTATGCAGATATTTCAGGAAGAGAGAAAATAAAGGATGAGAGGCAGGATTTTGTTTAGTTTTGCTTCCTTTTGGGGGTGGTAGAGATAAAGGGTAGGGTTTTGAATATATCGAGTTTGAGGTTGGAATATTGAAGTGAGGTATCTAAAGATAAATCTTAGAGGTGAGACCTGGACTGGAATGGTGATTTAGGAGTCAATATCCTACATGGATAAATAATTGAAAGCCATGAGTGGAATAAGATCAGCATGGGAGATTGCAAAATAAGAGTATCAGTGACTACAATTGAACAAAGCTGAGCAAGAGAAGCGCAGAAAGGAAATGAGGCTAGTCAGAGGGTGAGGGAAATTAAAATGGAGTAGAGTCTTAGAAATCAAGAGAGGAAATTCAAGAAATAATTAGTCAACAATGTAAAATTGTAGAGGAGGGTCAAATGCCTATTGGATTTAACAAAAAAGAAATCACTGGCAAACTTGAGAAATGCTAGCTATATCCCACGTGAAATATGGTGGCCAAAATAAGGTAGTAGCAATGCATATGGAGAGTTAGAAAGAGTAACCAGTGATATTAAAGAGATAGAAAATATTGGAATTGATTGATTGATTTGAAGAGAGGGGAGATAAGGAGTCTAGGACTCTCAGGAATCTATTTTGGGTGACTGATATGTTAGATGTACCTCACTCCTTAAGGTAAGAAACAAAAAAGAAAAAAGACTGAAAAAGATAATGGGTTTAGTTTGGTATGTATTGGTTTTGCAAGGGCAATTTGGATCGAGTCTGGTGATCAAAAGAAAGATCTGGGCTAGAGATACAGATGACTGATTATAAATACAAAGACACACATATATATGTATACACAAATATATATGTGCATATAAACACACACAACAGCAAATATACTATAAGCTCTAGGAAAAGAAAACACCAATGGAAAATGGTTTTCTATACCAGCTGAAGTCAATTTTCAAGCTAGAGATGACTACACCTGTTTCCTCAATTATTAATGTGGTCCCAGGAGTCCTCTTTAGAGTGGTTAATCATTTATTAACATCTGTTAAAGGAACTTCTGTGCTACTGATGTAGCTATTGTTGCTCATTAGCAGCTTGTATAGGATTACACATTGTTCTACATCTCAGAGCAAAGTATTAACTGTAAAAAAGAAGTTTTTAATGATTAAACATTAGGGATTGGTTAAGTAAATAATATGATAGATTTGCGATTTCTATCATATAGTAAATAATACTGAACAATAATACCTAAGAATTTTTCTAATAGTAAACGCTTACAATGTAATGGTGACAAAATAGAATATAGAATTATATATACATTATGCTCACCACTCTGCGAAATACCATGCACAGAAAAGGAACATGAGGAAAATACACTAAAATGTCAGCAGTGGTTTGCCTTTGATTGGTGGGTCCATGGGGATTCCTGTCTTCCTTTAAAAAAAGAAATTCCATGATGAGCATGACATATTTCTTAATGGAAAAACCTTATTTATATTATTTAAATATATTATTCAAAGCATCATAGAAAGATGTGGTTATAGCAGCATAAATTTCAATCTCTCTCAAAACCCACATTAAAAAACAAAGCACACAAAAACAAGTCAACTAATTAGCAAAACCAAAAACACATGGACAACATTTACCATAAAACTAGGTAACATGGTGTTTCCATAAACCCCAAAATTATTAATTAAAATAATTTAAATTATTAATTAAAATAATTTAAATAACCAACATTAATCAAAATTTAAAATTCAGCTTCTCAGTCACACTAGCCATATTTCAAGCACTTTACAGCCACAGAGAGGAACAGAGTCAGGAAATTCTAAAAACACACTGTATTTCTTAACACTTTTTAACAACAAAGGAAGACAGAGATCTCTGAATTTGGACACAATTTTCTGAACCCTGCCTCATGGCAAAAGTTCAGGAAAATTAATATCACATAAAAATGAGCAATAGCAAATTATCAAGGTCAACTCCAATACAAAATTATCAAAAGTAAAAGAGAAAAAATAGAGCAGAATAACTTCCCTACAGATAATGAAAGAACATCGGAAAGATGTGTCCACAAAACAGAACAAGACTGTAAGTTATTTTACAACAAGCTAAAAGACATTAATATATGCCTAGACAGAATTTTAAAAACTCAGAAGTGAAGCGATAGACCTCAGGAAAGAATTAGAAATGGAAGAAACTATCACATAAATGAAGACTAAACTAAAAAGACTACAAAGGCAAAAACCAGTAATGCCTAAGAATAATGAAAACTGAAAAAACAGAAAATTTTTCTAAAAAATAAAAAACAAATGAAGAAATATAAATTATTATAGAAAAGTAACAAACATTGAAAATAGGATAAAAAGGTCAAACATATGGATGATAGGAGTCCCCAAAGAAGAAAATCAAACCAAAGGAACAAATAAATACTAAAAACTGATTCAAGAAAACGTTCCTGTATAAAAAAAAAGTGATATGAAACTACATATTGAAAGATCGCACTTCATATCTTACAATATCGACTCAAAATAACCAACACAAAATATATTCTAGTAAAATTCCTGGACTTTGAAGAATAGGGAAAAAAAAATCCCTTGGTTATCCTTGCAGTTTTAGGGAGGGATATGACTTATAATGGAAAGAAATTTATATTATCAGCAGACTTTTTCTATAGTAATCCTCAAGGTCAGAAGAAAGTAGAGTAACACCTGAAGTGACTTTCAAGTCTAAAGAGCACAAACTTTTATCGACATAAAACTTAAGGAATACAGTTCTCACAAGCCTTCCTGAGGAATTTTCACATGACTATTTTCTCTGCGTGTGTGTCTGTGTCTGTGTCTGAACTTTTCTCTTCCTTTTCTCAAGAAAACACCAGTCGTTACATTTAGAGCCCACCCCAAATCCAGTATGACTTCACCTTAACTAATTATATCTACAAAAACCCTATTTCCAAATGAGGTCATATTCTGAAGTTCTGAGTAGATATGAATTTGGATGGGGGACACTGTTCAACCCACTACAGTGGAGAAACAAAAGCAATATAGCACAATAAAATTCCTACTTGGAAAAACAGAAGCAATCAGTGTTTATTGTTCCACAGCAAACACTATATCTTGTAGAATCGAGAATATAAAAATTAAATTTATTTTTGGTGGAGTTAGTTCCTTCATCTTCCATTTTAGATGCACTGGATTGTTATTTCTGGGAGGCTCTTCCTTATCCATTGTCTCCTAAGGTGAATGCTTAGAAAGGCATTGTTTGAGATTTTTCTTCTGGAGAGCTGTGCCGTCATAAAAGCACCTTTTGAAGAAGTGGGTTATTTGGGATAACACAAGAAAGAGCTATTGGCCACTTTTGCCAGGCTTGAGACTTAAGGTAACTACATATCTGTCATTTTTATTTCAGGGGAACTTTAAATCAGCATTTCTCAACCATGATACCAATGACATTTTGATCCAGATAATTCTTTGTTGTAAGGGGCTATTGTACATATTGTAGGATGTTTAACAGCATTCTAACCTTGACTTCTTAGATGCCACTACCACCCTGCCCCAGTTGAAACAACCAAAAATGTCTGCAGATTTTCTTCTGTGGAGCAAAATCATCCCCAGTTGAGAACGACTGTTTTAAATGATTCCAGAAATCTATTATCTACTGTTGTATAACAAACCACCTCAAAACTTAGTGGCTTTAAACAACAACAACAACAACAACAAAAACAACAAAAACATTTATTTTTCTTATGAATCCCCAGTTTTATTAGGAAAGATGTGGATTCTTTTTCCCCTCCTGCATATAACATCATCTGAGAAGGCTGAGCTGGAGTACTACAAGATGGTTTCATAACTGGCATATTGGTACTGACTGTTGTCTGAGACTTCAATAACATTTGCAGCTGAGAGGCCTCAGTTGCTCTCTAGCATGGCCTCTCAGCTGCTTGAGCTTCTTTAAAGTGTGGTGACTGAGTTGCAAAAGCAACTGTTTTAAGAGAGTAAGATGGAATTCATGGCATTTTAATGATCTGGCTCTGAAAGTCATTTGGTGTCACACCCATCATGCTCTATTGTTTGAAATAATCACAAAGATCTGATCAAGTTTAAGGGGAGAAGACATAGGTCCTGCCTTGATGAGAGGAGTGTCAAAATCACAATTTAAAAAGGGTACATATAGAGTATGAGAGATATTGCAATCTTAGTTTAGATATGTCATCTAAACTAAGTCTGGGTGAAGATGACGCTCTGTAGGTGTGGTTAACTGGTTACAGCTCTTCGATTACCAGTCCTCTTGATCTGAAAAAACTCTGAACTAAAGAAGAAATATGTATGTCCTTCACACTCACTCAACAAATAGTGGGACAGCCCTAGAATATCTGCTATATACAATCCCTTTTGAAAATGGGTAAAACGGAAGCATATAACAGTCACTGTTCCACAGCAATTCTGAAATCCAATTAGGAACATGTTGTCACTTTGTTGATTAGGACTCATTCCTACTCCTTGGACATTATTCTGCATGGATCTTGGCTCTACTCTCTGGAATCTTGGTTCTGCTTTCTGAGGTATCCTTCTTTTTTCATCAGACGTGTTCCATGTTAATTTCAGTTTCCCTGCTTTCATTTCATACTTCCTGTATGCAAAAGTTCGGAATCCGAAGGCCTCTTTTCATTTTGTACTGACTCTGCTCCTTTCAGTTCAAGCTGTTACAATTATTTAAAAGGTCAGGTGTGTTTCTTATGTATCAAAATAGAATCCATTCTATTAAGCCAAAGCCAAGCCCACAAATCTCTTTGGTATTATCCTTTCTCTATCTTGTGCTTCCAGTGTAAGATTTCCATGAGATAACACATTTACTATTCTTTAGTACTCATAGAAACTCTTTTAAATGCAAATTTATGAGGCACACTTTTAAGATCCTTAAGAGGCCTTTTGTCTGTCTGAAAGAGTATATGAGTAGCTATGTTAAGCTCTTACACACTACCCTGGATTTGATCTTTACCCAGAAGTCACTTCTTAATTCTTAATTTAAAAAACATTTGCCATATGGAAATGCTGGATATGAGAAACAGCCTTACTTTTGAACCCAGAATGTACCAATTCCTTTTTACTTAACAGTAAATTCTTTAGTTCAATTCTATTCTCACATTTTATCATAAATCAAAAATTCCTTAAGGCCTTCTGAGTTTCTTCTCACTTCTGCCCAACTTGGTGCCACATGTTTTAAGTTTTTTTGGCAGCACTCTACTTCCAATATCAAAAAGATATTTTAGTATTTTTTGCTTTGTAACAAACCACCTGAAAGTTAGTTGCCTAAAACAGCTTTTTTAATAGACTCAGAAATTGTGTGCATCAGGAATTTGGACAGAGTGTGATGGGAAAGTCTGGTTCCATGATGTCTGGTGCTTTTGCTGGAAGTTTTGAAGGCTGGGGATGGCACAATGGTTAGGAGTCAAAATCATGTGGAGATGTCTTCACACAGATTGACACTAGATGTTGACCAAGACTATCAGCAAGAACATCTCCATAGAATCTCTCCACGTGTTCCTTCCTCATAGGCTGGTTTCAAGATCTTTGCAGCATGGTAGCTGAATTCCAAGAGTGAGTATCCCTGAAAGCAAGAGGAAGAACATGACATCTTTATGGACTAGCCTTGTGTACAGCAGAAGTTTAACTCAGCAGACCTGGGTTCACACCCTGCCCATTCCAAATAAGAACTGACTCTGACTGGCTCCTAGGAGATAACCTCTAAACCCTTATAATATCCTGCCTGATAAGAATGTCTTTGTATACCCGGAAGCTTAGGGCACATCAGATATTTCATACTAAAAATGTGGCTTGTGGTAAGGGCCTTGGACCATGTTATATCACTCTGATTTCTTGAGGAGCTATAGACTGAATAACTAAAGTCAGCCAAACAGTCACACCATACTAATGTGAATGACTGCCAATAATAACACTAGACAATGGCTCAGAAGAACTTCCCTGGTTGACAATACTTCATGAGTATTGTCGTACATCATTACTGGGAGAATTCAGTGCTGTCCTTACAACTCCACTGGGAGAAGACAAGTAGAAACTCATGCCTGATCTGTCCCAGATTCTGCCCTTTGTTCCTTTTTTCTTAGCTAATTTTAATCTGTATATTTTCACTGTAATAAACCATAACCATGAGTATAATACCTTTTTGAGTTCTGTGAATCCTGCCAAATCATTGAAACTGAGGATGGTCTTGAAGACTCCAGACATAAGAAAGGTTTGCTTGTTTCTGCTCCATGTGTCTGGAACTTTAGCCGGAAGTCTTGAAACTTAGGAGTGACTCAGTGGTTAGGGGATAGAATCATTTGATTTGTGTCTGCATGTATCTAGTTGATGATGGCTGTTGACCAGGACTATGAGCAAAAACATCTACAAATGATTTCTCTGTGTGTTCTTTTAGCATGGGCTACTTTGAATTTCTTCACACTTGGTTAGCTAGATTCCAAGAATAAATATCTGAGGGAGCAAGGTGGAAGTGCATGGCATTTTTCTAAATTCACTTCATACGTCTCATGGCATCACTTTCACTAAATTCTATTGGTCAAGGCAGTCACAAAAGTCCACTTGGATCAAGGAGACAGAACTCTCTATGTAATAGGAAGATTGTCAATTTCACACAGTAAGAATGTGGTATGGAAGATATTTTTGTGACCATCCTTGGAAAATATAATCTGCTATGCTTTTCAAGTAAAAACTTTATATCTCTAGCTTTTAGCTATAGATTTTATATTTTAGCAACCCCCTGTATCTTCAATTTAATTGCCTGCTCTAGGCCACTATCTTAGAACAGTTAGAGATAATAGAAAACTTCACTTTGGTGCTGGGCTGATCTCTTGAAATGAAGGCTTAGAGAGGAAGTCAGTCAGGGAGCACACAGGAGATAATTTGGCGATTTATGGGAGATTAAACCTTCCCTGTTTCTCTGACTCCTTCTGAAAACACTACTGCAAGCCAACACACTATGTTTGGTAAAGGACAAAGTGTTCAGTCTTTGTAATTCAGCAGGACACATGATTTTTTGACCTTCTGCTACTTTGTATTTTTGGCTACAGGTAAAAAGGGCTTCTCTTAACAAAACTGTTGCTTGATCCCAATACCCTTTTTTTTTTCTTGATGAGTCAACTTGGATCCTAGCTCATCTGTTTTGTACTTATTGAAGATTGCAGACGGTCACCAGTACCCTCTAATACTCTGACATTTGTTATGAAATCCTCTTAAGAAACAGCTTTAGTGTACATGGCTTATGTCCTAAAAGAAAACTAGAAAGAAATTTAACCAGCTCTCATAAGATCATTTTCAAAGCATTGCTATCCCATCATGGCCTCCCTCCTCCAACAGAATCATGTATTTCCCCCTTTTTAATTCCTCTTTCCTCCCACTTTCCACCCCTGACCTATGGATGTGGTCCTTTCCCCTAAAGAACTGAATCTCTGAAGGTGGGGCGTCTCCTCCCACACGCTTGCTAGGTGCACGCAGGGCCTTGCAATTGGGGGGTCCTGTCGCATCTGGGGCCTGATGCACCTGGGGTGTGACGCACCTGGGGTCTGACGCACCTGGGGCCTGACGTACCTAGGGCTCCTGGCTCACCAGGCTTATGGTCCGTGGCTCTACCTGGGGTGCGAACCTAGGACCTTCTGTGTGTAAAGCAGATGTGCTAACCACTACAGTATAGAGCCACCCCAGAATCATATTTAATGTCTTTCCACTTTCAGATAGTAATTTCTCAATGTCTTGCCATTACCTAATTGCATATGACAAAAACAAACTTGAATTTGTTTAAGCCAATTGGGATGTTTTGGCTTCATCAGAATTTTCTGTTTCTCGCTATCTCTCTCCCTCTGTTCCTCTCTCTCCCTCCCTATTTTCCTTCCTTACCGCATTTCAGATTCTTTCTCTCAGACTAGCGTCTCCATGTCCTGAGGGACATGACTACAGATACTTCCAGGTCATATCTTCCATAATCAAATAGAAGATTGCTCTTTACAAGTTCAAGTTTGAAAAATCCTGGAAATGATCTGAGATCAACAGGTATTCTCCTCTCATTAAGATGAGGCGTCACAAGGTGTTATTATCCACTCTATCGTTTATAAACTTAAGGTAAATATTGGCACAAAATACTCATTTTTCTACTCTAGAAACAAAACTTGTTTTTATTAGTTTGATTGAGAAAACTCTACACTATTTCACCAAAATATGGTAAGATTTATTTTTAACTTAAACCCAGAGCAGTGAAGAACCCCTTTTGAATTGCTGGATGGATTTAGAAATGATGTAAAAAGCAGATAGGAAAGATATTGTCTATTTCTCCCACACGCTGATGTTAAATGTTAACAATGATGTTAAGTATATGCTCAGTATTTTCATAGGCAAACAGGAAAATACAATGTGAAAGGATTGTAAAATAAAAGTATGAGACATTATAGCATTAGAGTTTATTAAGGTAACCCCTGTGTGTCTTGGAATGGAGAATTTTACATCATTTTGAAAACAAATATATCCTTGTGGGCAAATACAGTGCTGAGTGGTATTTATGGAATTATTGTGTGTGGCAGCCTGCTTCCGGGGGAGAATAACACCTTTTAGCAATAAGCAATGAGCACTTTTTTCATTGTACTCAGTAATCAAAACAGCTGTGAAAATGTCCTGTGAATAAAGAACCACCAGCTCTGCCACAGACTGAATGCTCAAGTCCTCCCCAAAATCATATGCTAAAACCTAATCCCCACAGTGATTAGTGGGGATAATCACTGTGGGGATTATAAAGAGGTGAGGCCTTTGGGAGGTGATTAGGTCATGAGGGGAGAGACCTCATGAATGGGCTTAATGTGCTTATAAAAGAGATACCGGAGAGCTCCCTTACCTCTTTTGACATCTGAGAGGACACAGGGAGAAGATTGATGCTGACTATGAACCAGGGAGCAGGTTCTCACCATACACCTAATCTGTTAGTGCCTTGATCTTGAACTTCACAGTCTCAAGAACTGTGAGAAATAAATGTTTTTTAAGTCACTCAGTCTATGGAATTTTTGTTATAGGTGCTGAATGGGCTAAGGCAAGTAGCAAAATTTAAACAAATATCATTGTCTTACATTCTTTTAGTTATTATAGCAATTTATTTTCTAAAAAATGTAATTACAATTGTTCTAGTAGGTAGCCAGTGAAGTGTTTTAGTGCAGAAACAGAGTAATTGGCTCGTATGTGAAATACAGTGCTGTATGCAGTTCCTACAAGACAGAAAGCTCACAGACATTTTAATTTTACATTAATTAAAATGTAACACCTTGCCTTAATGGAGTATCACTACTTAATAATAAAACTATAACCTTATAGTAAAACATTCTATCATATTGTCATTTAATATATATATTTTTTACTTTAAAACTTTACGTAAGATCTCATCTTTTAAACTGCTTTTCCTTGGGTATACCATTTCCTGAGAGCTCAATATGTTATGGCTAATGGAAATGTGTACTTTTAAGATTGCTTCTTAACTGTAATATAAATATGAGTCTCTGGTAAGCTTCAGTGTGAACAAAAACTACTAATTTATTTTTCATAAGTTGAACCAGCCCTAAAAAGGGTTGGGATCAGCCTACTGGTGACTATTTTAGTATAGTGCTGCTGTAATAGCTGGATAAGAAGGAAAATCAATTATACTTCTGAAAGAGATGTAGATTTTGTTCACATAAAATTCAGGCTTTTAAGCCCTGGATAAAAACCTAGCCTGGAATGCATAATAAAAGGCTTCTACCATAAGAAGATGTAGTAATTCCTAGATGCCTATCATTTAAACAAATGGATTAGTCAAAACAATGATGTGAGAGATATGCCAAATAAGGCCAACTTGCTCTTTTTGGATGTGTGAAAGTAAATTGTGCAATAAAATTTCCATCATATTTCATCTGTTTTTGATAGATCGCAGAAGCTGTATCAGTATTAATATGCATATGAGAAATTCTCAGAGTATCAAAGGAGAATGAATCGAGTTGTATGTTTGTTGTTAAGATTTAATTTCTCTGTAACCTTAAAAAATAAAGACCTAGACATATTCAAAATATGTATGCAGTTAATTTTATCCTGTTGCTTCTGCTTTTGGTGAATTAACAGGAAACAAACTATTTTATGTTACATTTCACTGCCTACAGCAGGCTACTAATTAGATTCAATTTAATTGAAATCAATTTATTTCCTACTGAGAGCTCATTACTCTCCTAGTCAATATGGTACACAGCCCAAAAATGTAAGAGTATCGTTTTTTTCTCTCAAGTCCTAGTGTGAAAAGAATGAATAAGTAGTAGGAAATGATTAAATAGCAACTCATTGATTCAATTAGACAGTAAGTGATACAGACTTTAAAAATAATATATCTGTTTGTAATTGCAAAATACTGAAAATAACCAAAATGCTCATCATCACCGGAGAATGAGTTGTTTATATTTATGCAATGGAATTCGACATTTAAAGTGAATGGACTATAGCTATATGCATCAACAATGATGACTCTTAAATATAATGTTGTGTTAGAACAACAAGGTAACTCCATGTAGAAAAAAGATACAATTAGCACAAGTCCTTATACTATACATGAATAAAAACTCGAAGATTTAAATAGAATCATTTAACTACTGGAAGAAGACATAAGATAATTTCTTTATAAAATTGGATTAGAAAAATGTTTTCTAACTGATTAAAAATTCAGAGCAATTCTAAAACTGATAAATTAATTACATTAAAAACTCTTCTTTGTGGTAAAATCATCATATGCAAAGTCAAAAGACAAATAAATCAGAGAGAAAATTGTTACTTGTGTAATTCTAATAATTAATATGCTAGGAATTTATTTTTTAAAGTATCAATAATCTAAAAGAAATAAGTGCAAAGGATATGAGAAGCTATCTCACAGAGAAGACAAATGACCATAAACTTAAGAAAAACTTATACTTCATGCATAATAAAACAGTCAAAAATTAAACTACAATAAGATGCATTTTTCACTGTTAGATTAGCAAAAATATAAGTTTAATGAAGCAGATGGGAAATGGGTACTCTTATATATCATTGGTATGAGTGTAAAATAGTAGTATATCCTTTATGAAGGGCAATTTGGTAATGTCTATCAAAATTACAATGTATTTACCTTTTGACCTAGGAGTCCCACTCACAGGAATTTATCTCACAGAAATATATGCACACATTAAAAAAATGACATATGTTATCTGCAACATTGTATAATAAAAGATTAGAACATCCAAGTGTCCAGTAATAAAACACTGGTTATAAAAAACAAACAAACAAACAAACAAACAAACATGGTAGATGCACACCATAGAATGTTATTCAGTTATAAAGAATGAGACAGTGCTCTGAATACAGATATGGAAAGATCTATATGTAATAAGTTAGGTACTTTTTTTTAATTAAAAAAGGGGGAAAGTAAGAATACAATTGTGTTTACTTATATTGGAAAGATTCAAAAGAAACTAAGAGAAGTGATTACCTATGGGAAGAAGGTCAAGTGAGACATAGGGTGGCTGCAACAGGGGAGAAAGTAAGCTTTTTCAGTATATTACACTATTTTGATTTTTAAACCATGCATATGATGCCTACTAAAGTTAACTATCAGACCCATAATGATAATAAAGAACAAACTACAGAAGAATAAATGTAGTATGGTTGCTTTTATGTGAAGCTGAAAAAAAGCAAAACATAACATGTGATCTCTCCTGAAGAAGGTTCCATGTGCATTTGAGAATATATATTCTAATGTATGGGGAGTGTTCCACAGATTTTCTATGTCTATTACTATGTTTATAATGTTGATCAACTTTCTATTTCCTTGTTGATCTGTCTACTTGTTATAGCCATATCCATTATTTAAAATGGGGTAAGTGTACAACAATTACTGTTGAATTGTCTATTTCTCCCTTCAGTTCTATCAGTTTCATATATTTTGCTTCATATGTTTTGGAGCTCTGTTGTTAGGTCTATATATATTATAATTGTTTTACCTTCTTAACAGAGTTAATTCTTTTATCATGATAAAATGTTCCTTTTGTCTCTAGTAACAATTTTTATCTTAAAGTCCATTTATTGATAATAGTATAACCACTCCAGCTCTCTTTGGTTATTGTTGATATTTGTCTCCTGAAAAAAAGAAAGGGGTAGGAAGAAAGAGGAAACTAATGTTTATAAAGCTTCTAAAAATTTCTCTATTATTCAGGAAAATTTCCATATAAGCAATATTCTTTAACTGGGGATGATAGTGCTTTCTAGGAATGAATGCTTTATGGCTTACCTCTATGTTGCTATTATATAATAGAGTTCTAAGTTTTGATAGACAAGGCATGCAGTATTTGAAAAACCAAAAAATCCCATTCTATAACATGAAAATTAGTAAAAATCATTCCATAGTATAACTATGTAGATACTGATGGGCCATGACTGTGTTTATAGTTCAATGCCAGGTATAACCTTCACAAACACACTATTTGAAATATGATTGATGTGGAAAACATATACACACTCTCACTCACATCCCTTAATATAAATAATTGGTGTTAGGTATATGTGTTAATTTTTTATTTCTGCTATAATGAATTTTCATAAATTTGTTGGCTTGAAAAATACAAATGTATTATGTTGAAATTCTATAGGTCAGAAGTCCTATGAGAGTCTCACTGGGTTAAAAAATCAAATTGTCAGCAGGATGGATTCCCTTTTGAGTGTCTAGGGGACAATTTGTTTGTTGATTTTAGCTTCTAGAGGCTGCCTACATTCATTGGCTTGTGATTCCTTTGCTTCATCTCCAAAGCCTGCAACTTGGCATCATCTCTCTAATCTTGCTTCCATCATCACTGCTCTTTCTCTGACTACAGCCAGAAGAGGTTGTCTGCTTTTCATAGAAAGGTAATTAGATTGGACTTACCTGGATAAGGACCCACCACAAGGTCCTTAAACTTAATTACATCTGAAAACTGTTTTCGTGTAATGTAACATATTTGTAGGTCCTAGGTATTAAGATGTGGATTTTTTTTTTTGTGGGGGCATTGTTTACATATCATAAGAAGGATAATTACTAGATTCTAAAACCATTAGTAAAAGTTGATGGGAAACAGATTATATATAGCCACCATAGGGGGGAAAAATCTAACTTGAAAACAGAGAGATTAATTTGTTTCCTCTTTAGTATAGGAATTATACTTACTATCACTAAAATAATGCGACATCAGATATTATATGCTTTTCAATGTGATACACAATGTTGTACACAGCATCGCCTAGGAATTATTCTTGTTACAAATGTGTAACTTGAGTATAATTCAGTTTATCGTTTTAACTACCAGTGTATAGGAAATACGGAGGATAGAGAGGATTCATTTAAAGCATACTACATGGAGATCGACAGACAAATTGAGGGTATGTAATATTCTACAAGACAACTTGTGTCTTTGAAAATTCTATCACAAAATAAAAAAAAAAGGGGGGAGTGTCAATTGCTTTAGATTAAGGGAGACATAACAACCGAAGACAATGCATGGTCCTTGATTAGATTTTGGGTTGAAAATAAAAACAACTATAAAACGTTTTGGAAATTAGTGGCAATATATAAATATAGACTGGAAAATAGATGACATTAAGAAGTTTTCTAAATTTGTTTGATGTGATGATAGTACTGACAATAGGTAAGAGAATGCTCATATTTTCTCTAAATGTATGCTAAATTAGTTAGGTTGAAGCGTCATAATGTTTGTAATTTATTTCATAATGGTCTAGGAGAAAACATATAGAGAAGAAACAAATATAGTGAAATGTTAATAATATAGGAAGTATATGGGGGATATTATACTGTTTCTACTTTTTTGTGTATTATTAAAATTTTCATTTTAGTAGAACTTTAAAAATCCAGTCTAAAAGTACATACATACATATATATATATATATATATATATATATATATATATATATATATATATATATATAATTTAACTGCATTTTAACCTCTTGGAGATATTGAAGTTGTCATTATAGAAATAATTTCTGCAGGAATAATTAGAAAAGGGAAAAAAGTTAAGAAAAAATATTTGTCAGTTTTATCTAGTCTCATCTGTTCTCATAAATGTAGAGAACAGACTTATTTTCCTCTTTATTTTAAAGGAAAGAAAGATAGTTACTAAAGTCACAATAACGTGATGGATTTTTTTTTTTTTTTTAGAACATTCACTCTTTTCAATCTGTTTGAGGAGCTCACTTTATATTAAGCTTCACGATATCCTAAGCAGACCATGAGTCCCAGTTCTTGAAAGAGACAGAGTTTAAGTTGTCAATACAAGAGACTACACGGAGGTAAGTAAACCAAAGACCGTGAGTCACTTGAATGGCCTGTCTGAACTTGAGCTCTGTCGGGGATCCGATAATCTGCTACTCCATAATCTGCTACTGTTTTGAGGCACCTCCTCTTCTTGCTCAGTGCTGGAAAAGCCTTCGGAATAAGTTAGATTCTTGAGGACTCTGCCTGACAGACATTGCAGATGTTGTTGAAGACCCCTGGTGGCAAGACAAGGGAAAAACAGCTCACCACAAAATTCCATCTTTTCTGGTATGGAAAACAGTAAATGAAAAGTAAAAACATTCTGAGTATCCTTTACTTCTCTGACCTTTTTATTTCACTTTTCTTTCTCCCTCTCTTTAAACACTCTATAATTCCTTAATGGCTTTTTTATGCCACTCTTCTCATTTATATGTTCTCTCTAAATTATCATATCCATTCACCAAATCATACTTTTAGCATGGTTTTCTATATTGAGCCCATGTATGTATTTCTGACTCCCTGCTAGGTATTTCTATTTACATAGCATTTAAACTTAACGTACCAGAATAAAACTTATTGCCCAAATTTGCTGATCTTATAATATTTCTTACCTCAGGTAATGAAATGGTATCACAATACCGCCAAGCCAGAGGGCTTATACTTCAATAAAACGTAAAGGTACAGAGAGTCTTGCACACTTAGCATGTACCAAGCACAGGGATAGGTGCTTAGATAAGAAAAATAAAGACAAATCTTAGAGCAGAGTGAAGAAAACAGACACTTTAATGTAACAGAGGAATGTATATCCTGCTTTGGGAGTTCTGTGAAGGAGACCTAACCCAGCCTGAGATGGAAAGATTCAAGATGAAGGATTCCTAGAAGAAATCGTTATCAAGCTATGTATTGTAATAGCAGGAAATTTGTGTTATGAGCTGAATTGTGCCCCCTCCAGCACTCAAAAATTGAAGTCCTCACTTTTAACACTTTAAAATGTAACTGTATTTGGAGAATCTTTTAAGAGACAATTAAGTTAAAGTGTAGTCATTAGGGTGAGCTCTAATCCATTATGACTGGTGTCCTTGTAAGAAAAGGAGATCTGGACACAGATGAATACAGAGGGAGGACAATGGGAAGTCATAGGGAGAAGACAGCCATCTATAAGCCATCAACGCTGTTAACAGTTTGATCTTAGATTTTCAGACTCAGGAACTGTGAGGAAATAAATTTATGTGGTTTTATTCACCCAGTCTATGGTACTCTGGTATGACAGTGCTAGCAATCTAATATATCCTGATTTATTTTTCAAGATAAATAAAAGCAGAAAATCCCAGTATTTTTAAGCAGAGGTAAGAGACTATACAGAACAAGTAACCGTGAAAAATCATAGCTTACTTGAGAAACTATAAGTAGGTCAGAATGACCAAGTTACTAAGCATGCAGTGGGAAAGAGATGTGGGGAATTTGGGGGAATGAGGCTAGCACGATAAAAAGAGGCCAGATTATAGGATGAGCTCCATTGTACCAAATTAAATAGTGGAAATTGGGGCAAAGACATGGACTTAAAAGAAGTAGTGTTAAAGGAGATCTCATATTGTAGTTTATGCGCTCAAAATAAAGTTAATCATTGGTGTACAACTCTTAGGGCTTCGTCTAATCCAGTTTTTCATGTTGACAACTATTATTTCATGATGACCATTACCAACTGTTCACAAGATAGATAATATTTTTAAGGACTATGTTAATTTTTTTCTCTTCAAGACATTTATCACTCCTGAGCAATCTAAATATTTTTAATTGAATTTTATGTCAATATTTTTTTCTTCCACTCTATTTCAAGCTTCAACAGTTTCTTCTCTCCAGTGTTTATGTTTTAACAACATCTGGAATCTGTTACAGCACGTCTGTTAGACTGGTGCTTATTTAAGCTGGATTTAGATAGACTATCATTACATTTTAAAGTGAGTATCTCTGTTTCTCAAGTCTTAATATTTATTCTTTTTCTTTGCAATTAAGATTAATTTTCTTAATATCTAATTGCTGTCCTCTCCTCAGTCTCCCTATTACCTTTTAATTCTTGACTCTCCCATTAATAGAACAGAATTAATTGTTATGCTATTATAAAATAAGGTGTAAGCTCCTTAAAGTCAGTGGCCACAGCCCACTTTTTCATTAGTATGTTATCAGTGCCTGATATTGTGCCTGATACATAATTAATAATGAATATATTTTGAAGGAAAAATATAATTTGCTCTCAGCCATCTTTCAACAAATTTTTATGAAACAGTTGTTCTTGAATTAGAGCAGTGCTTTAGAATCCTCCGGGGGAACTTTTCCAATACAAAAACGAAATCTGAATTTGGGAGGAGGATAGAAAGACCCAG
This sequence comes from Eidolon dupreanum, assembly GCA_028627145.1. NCBI lineage: Eukaryota > Metazoa > Chordata > Mammalia > Chiroptera > Pteropodidae > Eidolon > Eidolon dupreanum. The sequence continues at coordinate 51,592,806 of CM053514.1, read as the reverse complement.
GCATAAGTATAGTGGAAAAGCTTCCAATATTATTTTAATATCTATTATTAATGAGTAAGGGTAAAAATTACTTCTATCATCTCAGTTAAGTTCCTCTTGTTTTGAGTACAAGGATAAAGAGATATGTTAGGTTGTGAGAGAAATGTTTTTAAGTAGGGGACTTTGCCTAGAATTTGCCAACACATCCTTTAGCTGCTTTTTTTTTTTCATAAGGATGGTTTCCATTGAGATCAAAGTGCTGTTCAGTCTTATCTTAAAAATGGTAGCTCTGTATATATCTATTAAGTTCATCTGATCTAATGTGTCATTTAAGGCCGATGTTTCCTTACTTATTTTCTGTCTGGATGATCTATCCATAGATGTAAGTGGGGTATTAAAGTTTCCTAGTATTATTGTATTGCTGTCAATTTCTTATTTTAGGTCTGTTAATGTTTCCTTTAGATATTTAGGTGCTCCTGTGTTGGATGCATAAATATTTATAAATGTTATATCCTCTTTTTGTTTGACCTCTTTATCATTATATAATGCCTTTCTTTGTCTTTTATTACAGTCTGTTTTAAAGTCTATTTTGTGTTATATAATATAGCTACTCCAACTTTCTCCTGGTTTCTATTTGCATGGAACATCTTTTTACATCTTTTCACTTTCAGTCTGTGTATATTCTTGCATCTGAAGGGTCTTTTTTTTTTTTTTTTTTAAATCCATTCAGCCATTCTGTGTCTTTTGATTGGTGAATGTAGCCATTTATATTTAAACTACACACACAACATACACACAATGGAATACTACTCAATTGTTAGAAGAATGAAATCTTGCCATTTATAACAACATGAATGGACCTCGAAGGAAGTATGTTAAGGAAAATAAGTCAGAGAATTTTACTTGTATACAATATCTAAAAAGCAAAACAAAACTCATAGATACAGAGAACAGAAAAGTGGTTACTAGAGGGACGGGGGTTCGGGGGTTGGGCAGGTGAAAGGGCTCGAAAGGTACACACTTCCAATTATAAACTAAATAAGTTAGGGGGAGTGTAATATAGAACATGGTGACTGTAGTCCATAATATTGTAGTGCATACTTGAAAGTTGCCAATAGAGTAAATTTTAAATGTTCTCATCATAAGAAAAAGAAATTTTAACTTTGTACAGAGACAGAAGGTAACTAAACTTATCTGGTGATCATTCCATGGTGATCATTCCATAAAGACTGAATCATTATGTTGTATGCCTGAAACTAATACAATGTTATATGTCAATTATACCTCAAAAAAAAAATAATAATTATGGTGGCTCTGGAAGGGTGGGAAGACTGTTAGACTTAAGATGAAAATCCCAGGTTTATTGCTAGTTTTCACATTTATTAGGTTTGAGAGCTTAAGTAAAATAGATAAATAGCTCCCTTACCTTTGGTTTCTTCACCTGTAAAATGAGAATAATACTTATTTGAAAAGTAAGTAAATATGAGCATTTGCGACATGATCTTACTCTTAAATTCGGGGGAGTACCACTTACCACTCTGACCTTTAAGGCATATGCTTTGTTTCAAAGGTATAAATCAACTTCAGTTTATAGAAAAAACAAGGGGTAAAGTTCTTCATAATAGATTTCCAGAATTAGTTGTCCCTATAACTAAAATGTTATATGGATATTTGGCTGTCAAGCTGTAAACATTGATGCGCTTTATATTTTTATTTAAAAATCTGCTTTAGATTTTTCGTTGATATTGAAGTACATTATTAATATTGAGTACATTATTCAAATATTAGAAAAGAAAAAAATCAATGCAATCCTCCATATTCCTATAATCTTAGTGCAATAACTCTCTTTTGGAGTATATATATTTTTAATGAATTCCACCTCACCCACCCCCCAGATACAAGCATGAGGGTAGGTAAGCTTGATTAGAGGTTGGAGTTGGGTACCCATAGGAATTCCTGCGCTGTGAAAGCCTAAGTCTTTGGAACACTTCCTTTGTGGCATTCAAGGGAAGCTGCTAGAATTGAAAATTTTAATTTCTTTCTGAGACTGTTCTGATCTGTCAGTGAACCAGCCATTTGTGTTTGGCTGGTGTGATGTGAATTCTTATGGAGAATAAAAGATATAGACTCTTAGGATCAATGTAGAAAGAATGTCAACCTACTGGGACAACTACTCCAAGATCCCAGATGGCATTGGGCAGTGCCAGAGAATGTCTACAGGAGAGCTGGCAGTGAAATTTCCTGGATCTTAGAGAAATATGCAAGGGAAACATCGTCATTTTGAACTCTTGAAGAGACATGGGGGTGAATTCTTTAGATAGATATTTATGTAAAAATACAGATGGAAAAAAAGGAGATATGAAGGGTGAATCCAACAAACTCAGTATATAATAGAAGTTTGGAAAGAAAGAGATATGGCAGAAAGAAAAATGATCAGAGACATAATAGAAAAAAAAATCTCAGATTAGAAGAAGAAACACACAAGTATGGAGATAGAAGAATACAGAGTTCAAAACAGGATATAAGAAAAAATTGACCCAAACTTACACGTACTCCTATAGGATTCGGTTAATCCCAGGAAAAAAAAGAAAGTTCTAGTATCAACACTTTTCTTTAAATATAGCTCTATAACACCTGGACAATTCAAATCACAAAGAGTAATTCATCTAAGTTCCAATGATAAAAGGAGATAAAACTAAGGGATGTTTTTACCAAACCTTTGAATCTTGCTCTTTGCAGTGAGAAATTATTTATGCTTGTTTCTCTATAATATAATGGATAAACCTGTGTCTCTTTTTCTGCCTCTCTTAACATCAGTGGTAAGGGACTTTGGAAGTGGGGTATTTTTCATTTTCATAATTGAAACAAAAAGATAGATCCTCAACATAAAACTGGAAAATAAATGGGACTTAATAGAAAACAAACAAACAACCCCTTTGCTAATATTTCTATCTTATAATTCTAGATCTTTCTGCACACCGTCCTACAAAAAGAGCTAATTAGTTAAGAGCCCGCGGAAGGGTAGGGAGTCCACCTTGCTAGTTGGCCCTAAAATATTTATATATCTTCTTTGATTTTTATTCCTCTCTAATGGTTGGTCCCATTTTTTTTCAAGTTCCAATTAAAATAGCCTTCTATCCATCACATTCTCTTGTTTTCATAGCTCACTTCTCTTAGATATAAGATCAGATTGATATTGATGACACTCCCACCGCCTCAGGGTAATTGCCCTGGATCTTTCCCTCTCAGGAGTTTCCTTTGAGACTGAAGTGAGATTAAATATTTGGTAAGACCTTCAAAATACACTTTTTGTTACTTTTTAATTTGCGAGAAGCTATTCTTTTACTTATATAAATTTATACTTTACCAACATTTATAAACACATAAATGAAATATAAAGCTTGAATTTAACTGCATAAAATGGATTGTTTTCCAAACCTCAAATTATCTTTAGATTGTAGCAATTTTATGTTTAATAGCAGCATGTGGCATTTTTCTGTTTAATAGTAGCATACTCTATAATCATTATTTCTAAGGTGTAATAACTAGGGATGTAATAGATTTTAACTGAATTATTTTTTATTCATGATCTTTAAAAATAAGCAATACTTATAAAGCATCAAATGCCTTCTAAAATAAAATTGTAGTCATTTCTGTAAAACAAATTTGACAAAAGTAATTCATTATATATTGGCAGACAGATTATACTCTAGGACATTGAAGTTATGAATACCCCCCTACTGGGCTCCAATTATCCTATTGATGCAGACCACAACAGGAGCTTCTAAATACTTATTCACAAGCCTTGCATGCTCTTACAAACAAATCCAGAGATGTCAGCAAAATGGCAGAGTAGGCAGCTCCAAGTTCCTGTCTCTCCATAGAAACAGGAAAAAAACAAAAAACAAAAAACAAAAAAACAAAAAACAAGCAGAAATTGGCAGAATCAACTTTGTGAGAACTTCAGAAAACAGTCAAAGGTTTACATAAACCTAGTGAATGCTGAATCAAAAACAAACAAACAAACAAAAGGCAACCTAACAATGACAGAAAAGCTTTGTAGCATTTTTACTTACCTTTGCTCTACTCCCTGTTAAGCTTGGTGAAGTTCTTGGAGATGGCAGCCCACCTACCCAGTGTAGGCCCTTGGTTGTGAAGGGAGCAGAGCAGATCTAATTGGCAAATTATTGTGTTTGTCTGTTCTAATCTGTCTGAGGGCTACCTGAAACACTAATGCAAGGTCTCTGTTTTGGCTAATTTAGAAGTCACTCAGGATGGAAAAATAGCCAGCATTGTTCAGGAACACCGTAAGGTGATAAACAACCCACAGTCACATGAGGCTAACAGTGATGGCTGATATATAATCTGTGTGTGTGTGTGTGCGTGTTTGTGTGCGTGCGTGCGTGTGTGTGTGTATTTCAGCCATAAAAAAATGAAGTAAATATATATATATATTTCAGCCATAAAAAAATGAAGTACTGATACATGCTACAGCATGAATGAATATTGAAAACATTGTGCAAAGTGAAAGCAGTGAGACATAAAAAGTCATGTTCATTACATTTATATGAAATAGCCAGAATGGATAAATCCATAGAGAATCAAGACTTCCAGGGACTGGGGAGAAGAGGAAATGAGGAAAATTGCTTAATGCAGAGGTCCCCAATCTTTTTGGCACCAGAGACTGGTGCTCCTATAAGAATCTAATGTCTGATGATCTGAGGTGGAGCTGAGGCAGTGATGCTAGCGCTGGGGAGTGGCTGAAAATACAGATGAAGCTTTGCTAGTTCTCCCACCACTCAACTCCTGCTGTGCGGCCTGGTTTCTAACAGGCCACATTCAAGTGGACCAGTATTAGGTTAAGGCCCGGGGGTTAGAAACTCCTTGTTTAATGGGTATGGGGCTTCATTTTGGAATGATGGAAATGTTTTAAGTAAAAACAGTGGTTGCATAGTAATGTGAATGTACTAAATGTCACCAAATTATTACTTACAAGTGGTTAATTTTATGCTACATAAATTTCACTTCTATAAATTATTAAGAAAACAAACAAATCCAAGAAATACTTGAGACTGGTTTGAGGCAAACTTTCTCATCTCAGGAAGCTGTATCTCATCAGACAATTCCATAGGAACATCCAATACATATATTTTTATCTGATATTTTAGGATAATGAAACTTTTTTTGTCTCACTTGTCTTAATCATTTTACACCAAACAATGGGATCCGGCAATGTCACAGGAAGTTTGAGTCAGGTTGTCACAGGCAATTGTTGATCCAGAGTTACCAGTGTAGGTTTATAAACATCAAAGGTAAGAAAAGTGCCCAGTGTGAATTGCTCCCAAAGAAGCCTCTCTGCAGCACAGTGAGTATGAAGTTAGTCCCTTTCCATGACATAATGATTTTGCAACGGCAGGTGACAATTCAAGATGAAGAGGGATCTCGAGGGATATGTAGACGGGCTTGGGAAACCAGAAGGGCACATCCTCCCTAAATGTACATTTTATACTGTATCATTTACAAAATAGAGATGAAAGAAGTTTCTCTAAATTGATTATTTTATGGACTTTCTTGTGAACAGTGATTTAGGGCTGATTCATTCCGATTAAAAGTTATATAACTTTTGCCAGATTTCATATGTTACACCATGGGTAAGTCATATGCTTAATGACAGGGTGTACTAGACTCATTTTGGGAGTGTTTTCTAAGTCCACTACCAAATCTCCTCTGAAACTACTTGCTCCACAAGGGCCTTCATCCTCTTCTCTTGCTCCCAGACTAAAGAGAGAAGAAAAGCAATACAAATGAAGGGATGCTAATTACTAGTTAAGTGACAAGAAATTCTGACTAAAATTGACACGATATGATGGAAGTACAAGCTTAATTATACGTTTTAAAGTGCTTCCCAGGCTCTTTCACATACCATACATTGAAAATGTTGTTCATATGGCACTTTGAGTAAAATGGAAGTGAGCGGCCTGGGAGATGTGGCTGTCCTAGGCCTAGAGACCCCTCCATACCTGGTACAACTGCCATGTCCCAGCTGATCTATGTAGAAGTTCTTATTAAAGTTATGTGGAGAACTAAGGTGAGGCTTAAACATAGTAGTATAATAAGCCTAAGGAAATTTTCACTTTATATTCATTAGAATGGGTAAAATTAAAAATACTGACAATACCAAGAGTTGCTATGGATGTGGAACTGAAACTCTCACATATTGATTGCACTTCAGAGTACAAAAGTGTGTAACACTTTGGGAAACAGTTTGTTGATTCCTTAAAAAGTTGAGTGCATATGCCCTATGTCCCAGTTTCCTAATGGGAACTTGCAGGTATTTGCTCAAGAGAAATGTCAATATAAATTTACAAAAAGACTTCTACAAGAATGTTCATAGTAGCTTTATTCTTAATAGCCAAAAAAGTAGAAACAACTCAAAGTCTGTAAACAAGAGAGTGAGGGGAAATTGTGGTTTATTCATGCAATGAAAATACTAGTTAGCAATAAAAATGAAAGAACTACTTATATATGTAACGGCATTAATGAATCTCAAAAACACTATGCTAAGTAAAAGAAGTGTGACCCAAAATAGTAAATCCTGAATGATTTCATTTATATAATGTTGTAGAATATAAACTAAACTATACTGTGGAAATCCCATCAGTGGTTGGCTGGGAGGCTGAGTAATATACCATTGTATATATAGACCATTACTTTATCCAATTGTCTATTAAAGGGCATTTAGGTTGTTTCCATATCTTGGCTATTGTAAATAACACTGCGGTGAACATAGGGGTTCATAGATCTTTATGAACTAGTGTTTTGGTTTCCTTTGGATAAATACCCAGAAGTGCAATTGCTGAGTCAAAAGGTAGTCTATTTTTAATTTTTTGAGGAATCTCTAAACTGTTTTCCATGTGGCTGTACCAATTTGCAATCCCACCAACAGTGTAAAAGTGTTTCCTTTTCTCCACATCCTCGTCAATATTTGTTGTTTTTTGATTTATTGATGATAGCTAATCTGACTAGTGTGAGGTGGTGCCTCAAGGTGGTTTTAATTTGCATTTCTCTGATGATTATTGACTTTGAGCATCTTTTCATATGTCTATTGGCCATTGGTATGTCTTCTTTGGAGAAATACCTATTTAGATCTTCTGCCCATTTTTTAATTGGATTGTTTTTGTTGTTGTTGTTGTTGTTGTTGTTATGTTGTATGAGTTCCTTATAAATTTTGGATATTAACCCTTTGTCACATGTATCATAGACAAATATCTTCTCTCATTCAGTTGGTTGTCTTTGTTTTGATGATGGTTTTCTTTGCTGTGCACAAACTTTTTAGTTTAATATAGCCCTATTTGTTTAGTTTTTCTTTTGTTTCCCTTATCTAAGGAGATGTATCAGAAAAAAATTACTTATAGTAGTATTAGAGTGCACTGTCTATGTTTTTCTCAAGAAGTTTTATGGTTTCAGGCCTTACATTTAAGTCTTTAATCCATTTTGAGTTTATTCTTGCTTCTGAGGTAAGAAAATGGTTGTTTCATTTCTTTGCATGTATCTGTCAAGTTTTGCCAACACCAATTGTTGAAGAGACTGGCTTTACCCCATTGTATATTCTTGCCTCCCTTGTCATAAATTAAATGACCATATAGTCATGAATTTATTTGTCATGGCTCTCTTTTTTATTCCATTGACCTATGTGTCTGTTTTTACGCCAGTCCCATGCTGTTTTGATTACTAGAGCCTTATAATAGTTTGATATCAGGTAGTGTAATACTTCTAACTTTGTTCTTCTTTCTCAAGATTGCTGTGGCTTTTCAAAATCTTTCATGGTTTCATATAAATTTTTAGATTATTTGTTCTGGTTCTCTGAAAAATATCATTGGTATTCTGATAGGGATTACAGTGAATTTATAGATTTCTTTGGGTAGTATGGACATATTAATGATGTTAATTCTTCCTACCCGTGAGCACGGTATATGCTTCCATTTATTTGTATCTTCAATTTCTTTTATTAATGTCATAATTTTCTGAGAATAAGCCTTTTACCTCCTTGGTTACTTTGATTTCTAGGTATTTTATTGTTTTTGAGGCAATTGTAATTGGAATTATTTTCTTAATTTCTCTTTTTGATAGTTTATCATTGGTGTATAAAAAGGCAACTGACTTCTGAATATTTATTTTGTAACCTGTTACTTTACCGAATCCATTGATTAGTTCTAACAGTTTTTTTTTTTTGGTGGAATCTTTAGGGTTCTCTATATACAGTATCATGTCATCTGCAAATAATGACAGTTTTACTTCTTTCTTTACTATTTGGATGCTTTTTATTTCTCTTTCTTGTCTGACTGCTGTAGCTAGGACTTCCAATACTATTTGAATAGAAGTGGTGAAAGTGGGCATCCTTGTCTTGTTCCTAATCTTAAGGAAAATGCTTTTATCCTTTCCCCATTGAGTATAAAGTTAGCTTTAGGTTTGTCATATATGGCCTTTATTATGTTGAGGTATGTTCCTTCTATTCTCATTTTGCTGAGAGTTTTTATGATAAATGGATGCTAAATTTTGTCAAATACCTTTTCTGCATCTATTGATATGATCATATGATTTTTCTCTTTCACTTTGTTAATGTTGTGTATCATATTAATTTATTTGCTTTGGATAGTATGGCCATTTTAACAATGTTGATTCTTCCTATCCATGTAACCAACCTTGTATCCCAAGAATAAATCCAACTTGATCGTGGTGTATAATATTTTTAATGTATTGCTGAATTCAGTTTGTTAATATTTGTTGGGGATTTTTACATCAATGTTCATCAGGAATATTGGGATACAGTTTTATTTTTTTGTAATGTCTTTGTCTGGTTTTGGAATTGGGGTAATAGTAGCTTTATATAAAGAATTAGAAAGGTTTCTCTCCTCTTGAATATTTTGGAATATTTTGAGAATAGGCGTTAATTCTTCTTTGAATGTTTGGTAAAATTCACTCATGAAGCCATCTAGTTCAGGACTTCTGTTTTTTGAAGTTTTTTGATTACTGATTCGATTTAATTCGTGGTAATTTTTTGGTTCAGATTTTCTGTTTCTTCTTGACTCATTCTTGGGAGAGTGTATGTTTCCAGGAAGGTAACCATTTCTTCCAGATTGTCCAATTTGTTGGCATATAATTGCTCATTGTATTTTCTTATAATCCTTTGCATTTCTGGGAGGTATTTTGGGATGTTATTGACAATTGTTTTAATTTTCTTTCTATTGATTGGTCTATCTAGATTTTCCAGTTCTTTTGTGATTTATTTTAGGAAGGAATAGTACTAAAAACTTGTCCATTATTTTTAGGTTATAGAATTTGGTGGCATATAGTCCTTCATAATATTTTTGTATGGTCTTTTGTTAACTGTTTAAATATGCTCTCTATTCCATTCTCCCTCTCTTCTCCTTCTGGTATACCCATTATTCTTATATTGTGTTTTCTGATGGAGTCAGATAGTTCTTGTAGAGTTTTTTCATTTTTTATTTTACTCTTGTCTCTTCTTCTATCTGCATTATTTCTAGATTTCTGTCTTCAATATCACTAATTCTTTCCGCCATCTGGTCATCTATATTTCCTAAGCCCTCTAGTTGATTCTTCATCTCATTTATTGAGCATTTCAGCTCCAGAATTTCCATTTGGTTCTTTTTTAAAGTTTCAATTTCCTTGGTAAAGTACACTTTTTGTTCATTGATTTTTTTTTAAGTTCACTAAACTGCCTGAGTTTTCTTGTATTCTGTTGAGTTTTTTAGAACTTAAATATTGAATTCCCTGTCATTTAAATTCTCTGTCATTCTCTGTCATATTTCCATGTCTTTCAATTTATTTTCTGGAAATTTTTCATTTTCTTTTTGAGGTACCTTTTTACCTTGGTTATTCATGGTATTTGATGGATTTTTTTTTTTCTGCCTAGGCACTTATGGGAATGAAATCTGCTTTTTTAAAAAAGAGTGATACCTCTCTATTTAGCAGGTCGATAAGAAGAAGTATTTCTTTTGTTTTCCAGTTGGTGGTGCTGAAGCACAAGTTTTAAAAAAAAATTTTCTCTTGCATTTCTTCAGCTTCCAGGATCTTTGTGGGGTGGTGGAAAATGCCTTGTTTTCCCTGGTGATGTGGGCACATCCTCTGTGATCAAGTTGTCTTGCCTCATCTCAGAGCATTACTGACATGGAGGAATGTGGTGGGCCATGGGGTTCTGAGCCCATGAAATCCCAGTGCTGTCCCCTGCAATCAGATGCTACTGTCAATACTACATTGCCCTAGGTATCCCAGTGCCCCCATTGAGATCAGCTAGGATGGACGAGGGCAGAGTGGGCTGGGAGAGGCCTGCTCATGCATTTGTGACTTTGTTTTCTTTTCTGTAATGGTGACTGCCAGACCTCAGCTGCCTCACCTCTATATCTGCATCCCTGTCACTAGAATTAGCTCCACTGTGCATCTGCTGCTCAAGGGGTATTGCTTCTGTCTCTCCAGTTCTTGGGGTTGCAGATAATGTACTCTATAACCCAACACTCACCTCTACAGTTTCTTCTGGGACCTAATACAAGCTCTGGGAGGGTGAGGGGAGGTGGCTTGGTTCTGTGGCTTTATTTTTTGTCTGGCAATGGCAACTACTAGAAAATGGCTGCTGCACCTGTGTCTGTGTGTTCTGTCTCTTCCCCATCACTGGGTTCAGCCACAGTTTGTGCTGATCACTCAGACAGGAATGCTTATTCTAACTCTCTGCAAATTAATTCCTCCTCTTTCCTGAGATCTACAGTGAGCTCCACTGTGTCTGTGGTACCCATCTCTGCTCTTCTCCCTTCCCTCTTCCTCTGTTCCTTTTGATTCACCTACCTCAGATGTTTCAACGTGTGGATCTCTCAGATATCTTTGTGTGTTGAGCTGGAAATTCCTTGTTTAATTATGCTGTTCAACTTGCAGTAACCTCAAGGGGAGAGATGACCAGGCATATTTCCCTCACCACGGTACTTCTGATGTCACTCTCCAGGAATGGCTTTTAGATACAGAGTTTGGATGTCTGATCCCTATCCATTGCATAGAAAAGACTCTTGCTATTGGACTGAGAGAAGAACATTTGGAAAGACACCATTTAAGAGCCTAGAAGCTATTTTTGCCCAGGATCCACCTCAATCACCAAAGAATGGGACAGCCTGGTTCTCTGGTCAACAGTTTTTATCCACTTTATGCATTGAGTCCAGTCACTGTGGGAGGGAGACCATCACACTATGTTTTAGGATTTTTCTCATTACACAGGCAACAATTATTCTACAGATACTTTGGTCTTTGTACTTGGTATAATTCAGTTCCTGTTTGGACCCTTGTCTGCTACACCCCAGGATATTGATAAAGGCAAGGGCAAAACTAATTGGAGATCCCATACCAAAACTTGGGAATAGACTTGGCTCTCCAGAACACCTGAATTTGTAAATGTTTTATTTAGGAAATTTTAGACAAGTAGAGTGATATTGATAATTTATGTTATGATGATTTTTAGCTTGAATTTCTCGTCAAGAAGTAACTTTTTTGAATGAGGGAGATTTTTCTCAGATGACAGGAGACTTGTGAGAATGGAAATAAATGTTGCAGCCTGATATTTTTGATATTGCTGGTGTTTTTTGATTCCATGTCAAGACTTACCCATTGGAGTCACTAAATAAAAATAGAAAACTCCTAGAATATTACTGGCATATATAATCAACACAATTTTTTGGATTAAATTGAAAAATAAAATCATTCTATTTTATTTTAAAGAAGGATAATTTACTTTGACCAGTAAAACTTTAAATTCAGTATGCCATGAATCTTGATGTTTATGGAGTCCCTTCCTCTGAGAGGTAACAATTAAACATGTTTATTTTTCTGTATGTAGTGTACATAACCTGTCAAACCTGGTAGGAAGGCACCAAAGCTTTGAAAATTTAACAGTATGGAAGTGTTTTGCTGCCACCTAATGGACAAGTGGAATATTTTTAATTATTCTGCAATACACAATTTCCTTTTTGCCTCATTGAATATTTATGTAAAACTGTAATAATTATTTTTAAAAATATACTTTATTTGCCAATAATTTTTTTATTTATTTTAATTTTTAATGTTATTGGTATGTGTCATGTGTTATGGTGGTGGTAATGCAGTGGGTATGGTAGAATATAAAAATAAGTTTGATTAAATAAATTTTCATCTAAGCATCATGATTGATTTTTTATAATTTTAAGTTAAGTTTACTAGAAGTTTAAGGATCAAATATATGGGTTATGAATATTGATCTTCTTTGCTCAATTAACTTTAGGTAATTTGGATAAATCTATGAGTGAAGTGAAGAATTAACCATAATAAGAAAGGATGATGGGGAAATAAATAGGAAAAGCATATATATGGAGAGAGAGAGAGAGAGGTTTGCCTACTGAGCTAAAAATATTCAAATTTGCTTTTTACTATTTATAATCTATTTTTGCGTTGTATTCTACATTTTAAATTTACATTACAAATGTATTTTACATTTATCTAAAATACAGGCAGGGAATAATTTTTGTCTCTTTTGTTCACTGGTGAAAAATTCCTGATGCATTCTAAGTGTTAATAACTATTTGCTGGGTAAGTAGTATTTATGTACTATGTAAACTCTAGAAAACAGAGGAAACAAAGTCACTCATAATCCCACTCAAAACCTAAATCACATTAGTCTTTTGATGACACATAACTATGTAACTTACATTTCACTAGGCCTTTTTTGGTCATTCAGTAATATATGAGGGTTGCTAGAAGATTTGTTTGCAGAACCTCTCATCTACATATTCTTCTGGGATATTCTTCAAATCTAGGATTTCCCCTATTCCCCCCGTTGCTAGTTTTCCTTTGGGCTCTGATATTTTTATTCATCTCGTGGGGTTCTGAAGTGTATTTTCCTCTATATATTAACAGTGTTTTTTTTCCATTTGATCCGTGGAAGCTCTTAGCTACTCCATTCCTTCATCCTCCACAAAACCATCATATCCAGTTTTCTAAGAATATGTGAATGAGGGGGATTTTAGAAAGGAGCTACCAGATCGAAAGTCTTAAAGTCTTAGTTAACTTGAAATCTCTCTTGAATTCCACATGTTAAGGAATCTAAACAATTTCCAGGGTTGGGACTTTATGGATGACCTCCGTACCACCTTCTAAAGGTTCTTGGCCCATTCTGTCTCCCCTCCAACTCCACACACTCCTCTCCTCAACACTCTCCATTCAAACCTCCACTATCTTCCCTCAGAAAAAGTAACACTTCCCATAGGAAGGACCATCACTACCTGGTGTTCATTGCTGCCCAGACTCCCGGGGCAGGCTTCCATCTTGGAAGAGACAGTGAACGCAGGTCCTTCAATTAGCATTTCCTTTGTAACCCTTTCATGGCAAGCACAATGGGGCTGCTTGCTGGCTTTGTTAGCTGACTTAATACCTAAAGTACCTTTCCCCAAAGTAAATGACTAGGAGTGGTTACAGAAGGTTAAACTATATGCTTTACCATTCAGATGTGCAAGAAAAACAAAGTAATATTTCATTATTTTCTTTACTTTGATACCTTGCTTATAAGCCCCCATTTTTGCTACTGGGAGATTTAGGGGATGTGCATAAACACCAGTTAAGTAGCTCATGCTTTCTGTTTTAAAATGGTCTCCTTTGGTTAAATTGTGTCTCTTTTGTTAAACTCAGTCTTTCCTACATTCTCTTTTCTTTTACAAAAATCACTTTGGGGCCAAGGAGGAGCATCTGCTTTGTATTTTGTCTCTAGGTGTGGCTCCCACAGACCTTGGATTGGATTCTTTGGATGTCAAATCCCATTCGTTTAATTTAAATCACGTTAGTCTTTTGATGACAGATAACTATGCGCTTGTAGTTCACTAGGGCTTTCACTGAGGACTCCATGTCTACTACTGCCATTTCTAATGTGTCCTTAAGAGGTGTAAACTTGTATTCTGTTCTCTTGGCATTGACATGGTGTGGAGATTGCTGCTGGTGAATTTGGTCATGTCCCTTATCTGGCCAAGTTCTGTCTTGACTCCTTCTGACTATTCATATCCCTAAGGTCCAGCTATGACTCCAGTTCAATCCATTACATGAGAAACTGGCCTCAAAGTTGTGTCATATATGTTCACTTCCTATTCATCCAGACCACTCAGGTAAGCTCACTTCATCTACCTTTTACCACACATGGGAACTTTTGGGTCTTTTTACTTGGAAGGAAAGGTGGGAGATACAGTAGTACCAAGCCTCATTCTCTATCCTTGCTGCTCTACTGCCCCCTATGGTGTGGACTGGAGCATCAGCTCAATTGCTCTTAGATTCCTTCTCAACTTATTTGGAGTTTCTATATCAGTTCTAGAAACTGGATTGAGGCCCTTTTCAGGTACTTGCAACTTTCTTACCCTGGACTGATCTCTTCTGAATTTCTCTCCCTACTCCCTGTACCTCCCGTCCCACCTCCCACCCCTGTCCCCAACATTCTCCTCCCAATCATCCATTTAAAACAATAGGCAGATATGACCTTCAGGATATTATGTGATAACCTGAATCTTCTTTGCTTATGTCTTATAAGAAAATTTTATGATTGAACCTCTGAAGCTTGATATGCAAAGACAGACTTTGGATTTTAGATCATTCTTTAGTCTCAGAACAAAGTCTGACTTTCAAGGATATTCTCCTGCTGTAGACTTAAAAATTTAAACTTTGAGCTTCAAAGAGGGACTATGATCTGTTCTAGACTCTTATTCTTGTCTTCTAGGACAATGAGCCTTATGCCTTAGTGGTGGAAGGAATGGTCTTTAAAGTAACAGCCTTTAAAAGAATGAGAAAAATAGGATTAATACATGAGATAATACAATGTGAGATATTTAAAAATGCTTTCATTTAAAAATTTTTATTTATTTTTTTCTTAATGCATAGAATAAACAATATTGAGAAAGGATATGCTCCACATTAACAAGGCTCTGAGATACCTGATATAGTAGGTCCCTACTAATATGCAAAGTCACAGAGAAGAACTGTTTGCTGTGGTCACTACTGCTTCTACATGAGGCATGATAAGGCCTGCATAACATTGTTTTGCCTTTGAATCATATCCAGATAGATATCGATAGGGGATAGAGAAGTATGGATGTGCAGCTAATTGTTCTTGCTCCTATTAAAATCATAGAAAATATACAATTTTGAATTGGAATGTAAATACAATTTAGTGATAATATATTAACAAAAACAATTTTTATTTGCATAGAACTTGACAAAATTATTTTTTTATTTTTTATATTTTTACATTTTCAATTAGAGTTCACATATAATATTATATTAGTTTTAGATGTATAGCATAGTGATTAGACATTTATACAATTTATAAAGAGATCACCCCAATAAATTCAGTACCCATCTGACACCATACATAATTATTATAATACCATTGACTTTATTCTTCATGCTATACTCTAAATCCCCATGACTGTTCTGTAAACACATATTGTACCTCTTAATCCCCTCTCCCTTCACTCCTTCCCCTCACTCTCTAATCTGACAATTATCAAAATGTTCTCTGTATCTATGAGCTGTTTTCTGTCATTTGTTTATTTATCCATTTCTCTAGATTCCACATATAACATTTGTCTTTCTCTGACTCACTCAGCACAATACCCTCTAGGTCCATCCATGTTGTTGCAGATGCCAAAATTTCATTCTTTTTTATGGCTAAGTAATATTCCTTTTTATATGTACCAGTTCTCTATTTATTCATCTATTGACAAATACTCAGGATGCCACCATATCTTGGCTATTGTAAATAATGCTGCAATGAACATAAGGATTCACATGTCCCCTCAAAGTAATGTTTTGGGTTCATCAGAGAAACACCCAAATTTGGGATAACTGTGTCCTTCTTGTCTCTTGTTATAGCCTCTGTTTTAAAGTCTATTTTGTCTGGTATAAGTATTGCTACCCCAGCTTTTGTTTGTTTGTTTTCATTTTCATGAAACATCTTATTTCATCCTTTACTTTCAGACTGTGTGTGTCTCTCATTCTGAAGTGAATTTTTTTTTTTTTTTTTTTTTTTTTTGTGGGCAGCACACGTAAAGGGCTTGTTTTCTTGTCCATTCAGCCACCCTATCTTTTGATTGAAGCATTTAATTCATTTACAGTTAAAGTAATTATTGATAGTTATGTAGTTATTGTCATTTTATTATTCACATTTTTCATCTTTTTTTCTTCTTCTTCTTAAAGAAGTCCCTCTAACATTTCTTGTAATACTGGCTTGGTGATGATGAACTCCTTTAGCTTTCTCTCGTCTGGGAAGCTCTTTATCTGTCTTTTGATTCTGAATGATAGCTTTGCTGTGTAGTCATCTTCGTTATGGATCTTATAGGTTTTTGCTTTTCATCCTTTTGAATATTTCCAGCCAATTCCTTCTGGCCTGCAAAGTTTCTATTGAGAAATATGTTGACAGTCTTATGGCAGCTTGTAGGTAACTAACCACTTTTCTCTTGCTGCTTTTAAGATTCTCTCTTTGTCTTTAACCTCTGGCATTTTAATTATGATGTGTCTTGGTCTGGCCCTCTTTGGACTGGGGAGCCTGGCATGGGGATCTCCACAACTGAAATATTTTTCCCAATTCTCAACCACCACATATGGGTGTGTGGGACCAGCCTGTTTCATGTCTCTGCTCCTCCTACCAGTCTCGAGGTGGCCTCTTCTGTGTGTCCCCAGTTGTAGGACTTCTGTTCAGTCAGACTCCAGGTGATTCCCAAAGATGGCTATTCTGTAGTTTGGGATTCTCTGCACTTCTTGGACTTGTATGTCTATTTTCTTCATCAGGTTAGGGAAGTTTTCCATCACTATTTCTTGAAATAGGTTTTTAATTCCTTGCTCTCTCTCTTCTGGTACTGCTATGATGCAAATGTTGGTATGCTTGGTATTGTCCCAGAGGCTCCTTAAAATTTTCATTTTTTTGGATTCTTTTTCTTGTTGCTGTTCTGATTGGATGTTTTCTGCTACCTTATCTTCTAAATTGCTGATTCAATCTTCTGTTTCATCTAATCTATTGTAATTTCTACTCTTAAAATGAAGGTATTCTTCATTTCAGTTATTTTGTTCTTAATTTCTGACTGGTTCCCTTTTGTGTTTTCTATCTCTTGTTAAAGTTCTCATGGAGTTCATCTACTCTTCCCCTAAGTTCATTGAGCATCCTTATAACAAGTGTTTTGAACTCTGCATCTGGTAGATTGCTCGTCTCCATTTAGTTTAGATCTTTTTCTGGAGTTTGTTCTGTTCTTTCATTTGGGACCTTGCTAAAGTGAATCCTGATCTATGTAGTCAACCCCTGTTTCTTTGTCTTCCCATTTTTGCTTCCTTCCTGTGTTTGCTTCTATGTATTAGGTAGGGCTCCTATGTCTCCTAGTCTTAGTATAGTGGCCTTATATAGTAGGTGCTATGGGTTCTAGTGGCATCGTCTTCCCAGGTTATCTTAGCCAAGTGCTTCAGGTATCTCCCTTGTATGTATGGGTTTTGTGTGCCCTCCTGTTATAATTGAGCCTTGGTTGCTGTTTGCATATTGATGGGAGGAATTGATCCTTGAGCTGATTGGTTATGATGATTGCCCATGACCAACAGAGGAGCTATTGTGCAGGGGTTGACTACATAGATCAGGAGTCACTTTAGCAAGGTTCTGGTGACTGCCCTGTCTGCCCTTTGGGTGTGATCCTCCAATGTGACCCGAGGTAGTGTTCCGGCTCAGACCAAAGATGCCCACCAGCAATGTGGCTGAGCCTCCTGGGAAGGGCCCTGCTGCAGACCAAGTTCAGCTGCAGCCTGAGCCCTACTCAGGGTTACCTGGCATGAGCCACCAAGCAATCCACAGATGGCTGCCCCTCCCCCCCCCCATGCTGGGCTTCAAGAAGCCAAGCTGTAGACTGAAGCTGGCTGCCACTAGAGCTGGCCTTGGGTCTGCTCAGCAAGAGGCACAGGGCATGCCGAGGCCAGATGCTGCTTGTTTAGGTTTTATGAACCTTTGAAAGATTTTAGGAATGTCCATAACATGAGCTAAGACAGGCTGTTTGAAGTGGCTTGGGTGGGCCTGCATTTTGGGAGGGCCTGCCTTAGGGAGTCACTAGGGTGGGGTGACCAGTGTTAGCCAGATGGATGGAGTCTCAAAAATGGCAACCACCTGGGTCCACAAGCTGGGCCAAGGGAGGCTCAATAAAGGAACTATGCCATCTGCCAGCACTTCTATCTGGGAGAAACCTGCCCCTCCAGCCCTCGCCCTGAAGCCAAATAACTCAGTTTCTCTCCACATATTCCTGGAGCCTCTTAAGCCGCTGCCCCAGCGCTGGGGCTCAGAGTGAGTGAGTCCATCAGCAGTAAATCTGCACAGGCCTCTTTAGAGGAAAGTCTGCAACACCCTCAGTCTTCTATCTCGCTCAGGTACAATCTCTGCTGGTTTTGCAGCCAGAAATTGTGGGGGCTTGTCTTTCCAGCTTGCAACCCTGGGCTGGGGAACCTGGCATGGGGAACTCCACATCTGAAGTATTTGTCCCAATCCTCAACCTCCATATGTAGGTGTGTGACCAGCCTGCTCTGCATCTCTTCCCCTCCCACCAGTCTTGAAGTGGTCTCATCAGTGTGTTGCTCATTGTAGGAATTCTGTTCAGCCAGACTCCAGGCAACTCTCAACAAAGGCTATTCTGAAGTTTAGTTATAACTTTCAGTAGTTGCAAGAGGAGGCAAGCATAGTGTTTACCTACTCCACCATCTTAACTGAAAGCCAAATTTTTTTCATTTCATTATGTCGTATAGAACCTTATGTAAAACTTCGAGTTAGGAGATATTAAAGTGGGTAGAAGAATTATCACCAAAGGAATAAGAAGTGTGCAGAATTAGGAAGCTGATTCCCACTTTGAAGGCATTTTAACCTCATTTAGAATTATCTCTCTTTATTTTTCCCTCCCAAAGACCAAGTCAAAAATAACGTTAGACTCACAGAATTGAGAGTAAAATTGCAAGGTCAAAATATTTAATGCTGGAATTCCATAACATCCACTGGTGTGATGGTAAATGTTTAACCACCAGATCTGAGGAGAAAACAAAGGCCCTTATTTTTAGTGTTAATTGATTTTTTGTGGTGTGAATACTCCCATGATAGCCAGTTTCAATCTATTGAAATGATATTAGTGAACAAGGAATTGGAAGAGATCATAATAATCATCCTTGTGAACTGCTACCTAGCATTATCTTTGAACAGTCGTAGCATCCAACATTACCATTCCATTATTTGATAGTTCTAATTATTATTATCCTTTTCCTAATCATGCATCCAAAATTACCTTTGTTCAACTTTGACTCACTGGCCTTGGATTCCCTGTTTACTATCATCTTAAACCTTCTCTGCCTCATCATATGCATTCTTTGCTCCTTAAATCAATGAATATGACATTTTTCAGATTCCAAACCATTATGATAACCCTGCCTTGGCAATAGTTTTCACTGTTATGTTCCTTTACAAATTTAATGTTTATAACTGACCACATAATGTAGTTCAATAGAACTCTTATCACCCTTTAGATGAATATTGTAATTCCAATATAGACTACCTCTATATTGTTTTTTCTTTTAACTTAATTAATTAATTAATTAGTTTATTTTTAGCAGTCACATGACATAATTGGTTACTTTTGAGCTTGTAATCCACCAACAAAAATCCCCTTGGTCTTCCCCACCCCTTGGTCTTCCCCGTCCCTTGATCTTTTTAATGAAGATGGCTGTTTTCACATGTGTTCTCTGTCCTAGTCAACCAAACTACATAATGTTAGCACTAAATGATCTACTTGTAGATCATCTAGTCCAATCTCTTCGTTTTAGAGATGTAGGAACTAGAGATCACAGAGGTAATTTATTTAAATAGGATTACATAGCTTTTTGGTAACAAAGTTAGGTCTAGACTCAGATCTTATGACTCCTAATTCTATGTTTATTTCCCCATATTATATTATTTCCTCTAACTTTTAGAACACCATGAGATGGGAAGGACGAATTCTATTAACTTAATTTTACACATGATGAAACTTAATGTCAGAAATACAAAATGATTTGTCTAAGGTTACATGAGCAATAGTGGCAACTGATTTTGTGAACCTAAGTGCATGGCTATTATATTGTTGTTATGGCACTTTACATTAGACTCTGAGATAATTTTTAAATTTGACTTTGTAATTCAGAGTTTTAATCATCCCTGCCACCTTCCTGTCATTTACAGGTATAATAAGCATAGGTCTGTGTCAGCCAGAGTCGTAGCAGAAAACAGAAGACAACTCAGATGGTTCAAGAGACTTTAACAAAGGCATTGTATTAGTTTCCCAAGGCTGCCATAACAAATTACTATAAACTCAGTGGTTTAAAACAAATTCATTTTCCCATAGTTAAGGAAGCCAGAAGTCCAAAATCAAGGTGTTGGCAGAGTTGGTTCTTTCCAGAGGCTCTGAAGGAAAAAGCTGTTCATGCTTTTTTTCCTAGTTTCTAGCATTTGCCAGCAATTCTTGCATTTATTGGTTTTAAAGGCATCTTCACATAATCTTTTTTTCTGTATCTTTCTGTGTCTTCTTCTCTACTTAGATGGACATCAGTCATTAGATTTAAGGCTCACCCTATATCAAGGATGATTTTATCTCAAGATCTTTAACTTATTACATCTGTAACAAATCCTATTTCCAAGTAAGTTCACATTCTGGTGTTCTGGGTGTACATGAAATTTTGGGCAACACTATTTGACCCACTACAGGTACCATTGTGGGTATTCTATTCACATGAAATTGTGGGTAGAATAAGGAAACAAGCAAGAATGAGAAGTTCTTACCATCATTAGGCTTGAAGGGGCAAGGAGTGGAAATTGTGCCCTGGGATCCCATTGAGCTGAAGCAGTGAAGGAAGGGCCCATGGCAGAGATTCTACCTGCAGAGAGATGTAGCTCCTGCCAGGGTGCTGGGGTCGGAGCAGAGTGCAGTAAGAAAACAATTTCTCCTCTCAGTCACCGATCTCCTACAGATGATTCTCACTAGCTAGATCTAATCAGAAACCAGGTATATTAATTTTTTATTACTGCTGTAAAAATAACCACAAAATTGGTGTCTTAAAACAATTTAAATTTATTATTTTACAGTTTTGTGGGTCCAAAGTCCTACAAAGTGGGTTAAAACTGAGGTGTCAGCAAAACTTACTCCTTTCTGGAGGCTCTACAGGACAATCCATTTCCTTGTCTTTTCCAGCTTCTAGGTGACATCCATATTCCTTAGCTCATAGCTCCCTTCCTCCATCTTCAAAGTCAGCAATAGCAGATTGAGTCCTCCTTGGCTATGTAAGAACATACTGATAGGATCCAGGGGTTCGGATGTGGACATCTTTGGGATGGGTCATTTTTCTGCCTACCATATCAGTTGACGGGCTGTAGGATTCAGCCTCTTAGGCAGGGTTGGATCCAGGTTATATGGGGATGAAGCTTATATGGTTAGGAGGCTCTCTGCAGGAAAAAGAATTTAAAATTACCTTAAGCACAAGGCTTGGAAGGGCCATGAAGATGAAACTTCGTTAGCTCCACAGTAAATCAGCCTCTGCTCCAGGGCACAGAACAGAGCAAAGCAAGGCAGAGAATGACGTGGGGTGGGGATGGGGCAAGCAGGCAAAAATCATAACAGTATATCTTATAAGTTTGTCCAAAAGCTGATTAAAAGGTTGACTTGTTTGGAATTTGTTGGTATTTCACTAATTCCTGTACTTCAGTGATAGCAATATTTTCTAACCATAAATCAGCTGATATTTGATCATCTTTTTCACGAGAATTGAATGAGAGACAGCCAACAGCTGAAACTGATTTATACCATACCTTCATAGGGCTTAGGTTTCACCCATTTTTCTCTCTTATTGCATTTAGGCAAATGTAAAGTAATGCTACTGAGGTTGGTACATTCTCACTCATTACTACTCTGTAGCCTTTTAAGGCAGTATAATTTTATTGGCACCTTTCCCTCAGGCCTTCTCAGATGAACTGTAACAAGTTGTTCACTCACTAGTGTGTAGAAGATACAACTGAACCTTAGATTTTATAATTAGAAGCTCAGGCTTATTGTGTTGCTTATGGGAATTCCATCTGGTCTATTCAATTCTAAATTTGCATCTTTCATGTGACTATGTAGTGTACTTGATACAGAATTTTTCTTCTAGACCCCTTAAGTTGTAGGACTTTACAGTGCAGTCATATGAGAGTGAGTCAGCAGTTTAGTTCCAATATCTGCTTTACCACTACCCAGGGACTTTCTAACAAGAACTAAGACTGTTATTAGTTTGATAATTACCCAAGTAGAATAAAAAGGAACTACATTAACAAGAATAGAGAAGTGAAGAATACCAATTGTCCATGTCTAAATAGGTTTTTTAAAAAAGTAAACTCCACTGCAGATTTTACTTTTTGAAAATAGATCTACTTCCTGAAGAAAGTTTTGTTTTGAGGTTATTTGCTTGCTTTATTTGTTTTATCTCTGCAAGTTTGATGAATTTCCCTGATTGCTGTAATTGTGCAAACCTTTGAAATAGAAATTGCATTGAAAACAGATAGAGTGAGAGAAGTAATCATACTGATAGACCGAAGAGTTTAGCATACATAACCTAATAACGGACATCTTAGCTAACATTCTTCTTTTCTCAGTTTAGATCCATTGAATGAAGAAGTCACAAATAACCATAATGCAGTTAGGTGTGGGTCTTTTCTAAACTCACAGTGTGGGTTCTATTTCTTATAATCTATCAACTAAGGCCTTTGCTTGATAGTAATATGTTAAAAAAAATTTCTAATTCTATAGTGAACATTTATGAGATTTTTTTTCTCTAGATGTATAAACAAAATAGAAAAGGAAATGGTTAGTAATGGAGTAAAAACCAAAGGAAACTCGGTGAAAGGGAACTTAAAATAAAAGTGGTACTTATTTCAAGTGCTGGTCCCTTCCAGAAGTTCATTGTTTGACTTAAACAGTCCAAGGAGCACAACTTAATCTTTAATTCAACAGCAGTGCCAACACAAAATGCTACTTTAACATATTCTGTGCAAGTCTTAAATACTGAAAGGCCTCGACTGGCTTTTGGGCTCTGTTACTTACCAATAGTGTGATCTTGGGTAAGATACTTAAATTCTTTAAGCCTCTATTTTCTAAGATTTAAAATGGGGGTCACATTATTTTCCATAGAGTGCTATAAGAATTAGAAGTAATATATGTAAAATGCCTATCACCACCCCAGGCAATTATGCTGCATTATTACTAATATTACAATTGCAAAGAAGTTTATAATTTATTTTGTGTACCTTTTTTTTCTCATATATTTACTTTTAAATAAAAATCAAGGTTTAAAAATCAAAGTTTAAAAATAATCTCTAGCTGGGGAATTATATGCATTTATTTGTTAATGGGAGTGATAATTTTGGGTGAAATAGACAGCATACATATTTCTCAATCTTTCTCAGTCAAAGGGGTTTTCCTTTGAGGATATAGTCTGTAGATGTTTATTTAAAATGTGTTTTTTCTTTAGTAGAAGAAATGGAGAGCTTAATTATAGTGTACCAAGTTTTACATGGTGTATTCTATAATTCCTTGTTTTTGAACTCTTGAATCACTCATAATTTTTAAAGTACTATGTAGAAAAATAAAACAATTTCCAGCAATGTTTGGTATAAATACAAAGGATATAAATTATTAAGAGAAACACATAAATGAATATTGAATCTTTATAGTGAATGATAGCAAGGAAAGTCACTGATTTTCCAGATTTTTCTGAGTAAGTTAAAAGATGTTATAATATTATATTTTAATTTTTTCATCTATAAAGTGAGAGGAAAAACCTGTAAATTTCTTCCTCTCAAGTTTCAGATTTGTATTACTTGTTAAGTTCCCTGTGGCAGAATTTCCTAGATGTTAACCGAGATCACTTCTCCCTTTATTAAAAGAAATCCTGGCTGCCTGTCCAGCTGTTGTTTCCCAGTTTCTGTCATGGCCTTAGTTCTGACCAAAGAATGGAGGAGAAAGTGATGTGTGCCACTAGAAGAAAACAAAACTGATACAGGCACCTTGGCCCAGAGATGGGAATCCCTTGTTGAAAGGGACAAATTGCTCACATCAATCCTGACACCTCTTATCTCTGTATAATTATATGAGCACAAAGTAAACTACTTCGTTTAAACCACTGTATTTTAGATCTGAATTGTAGCTTAGTGTATGCCCTAATAATTCAACCTATCAGAGGAAGAAAGCACTAACTTAGAAGAAAGTAGGCAGTTTCTAGATAAACACTTGTGAGGTCTTTATCTCCCTGAGTGTGTACTCCTTACGCCTGGTGGTGGTAGTAAGAAACATCAGAGATATTTAAAAATTTTAGAGATAGTTATTGAGCAGTAGTTCATGGGACTGATCTGGTGCCAACACTAATAGTCTCAGAAGTTCTCAGCAGCTATTGGAACAACTGCTGCCTTCTGGCTGCCTTGACTTCAAGATGTAGACTCACAGTAGCCTTAACCTTTCTTCTCTGGTGCTGAACTTTGCTCTGTGGCTTGGACTACTCAGAAAATGCCTCCCTGCTCTCTTCCTGCTCACTTAGGGCATGACCTCCAACCAATCTGAACAACTGACTTTGTAATTGTCCATTAGAACTGCTTGGGAATGTGGGTGGCCATTTGGTTTCTCTGGCTTAAACACTGGATTATATTCTAAAGGGGTTACTTTTGATTGGCTCAAATTTAACTCAAATTTAGAAAAATGCAATCTGTAGAGAGTTTGAGATTTGTAAACCCAGACATTGGTAATAATCTTGCTGGTCATATGTAACAAAGGGAAATTTTCCTGCAACAATAGAAACTAGCAACTATTGAGTATTATGCAAAATCATACGCATGGTAATCTCATGATGTCTCATTTGTTTTCCTCCTTGTTAGTTATAAGTCTTATGATTTGATTGATTTATGGGCTCATCTTAGACTTCCAGGCTGATGTGCCTGTGTACTATATACACCTGCATTGCCTCTCGCTGGCTGTTCTTTCTAAATAATTCTGATGTCTACAAGAATAAGTCTACAGGTTTTGTTCTGTTTTATTTTTGTATGCATTGCCTGCATGGTTTTCTCTTTATCTAGATCGTCTTGATTCCCAATATTTCCAATGAAGATTACTTTTGAAAAATAATCAAACTTCAGCAAATAAAAACTCTTCTTTCTCCTTCTCCACCTTCTCTCTTCTTCTATGTAGACACTGTTCTTGGGCATCTCTTAAAGCAAAGCCTTTCTTTCTTCCTTCCGCATGTCAGGAGGCTATCCCTGACATGCGTATACCATTGCATATGCAAAAAATTCCTTAGCTCTCCAGTTCGACTTGTCGTAGAAACATAGTTCTAAGAATGGCTGCAGAAAGAAAATCTGATATATGTGTGTGTGTGTGTGTATATATATGTATATATACACACATACATACACACATATATGTATATACATATAGTTTTATATAAATAAAGTATAAATCTATATATATCAAACTACTTGGAACCAGTTGTCGTAGCCGAACTATTGCAATAACTTTCAAACTTATCTTTCTGCTTCCACAGTTGGCCTTTCTGCAATTGGCTTTCCTACAGTCTATTGTCCACGAAACAGCCTGGGTGATCTTTTGAAAATGTAAGTCAAATCACATTTCTCCTCTGTTCAAAACCTTCTAATGTTTTCTATCTCATTCAGAAGAAAATTCATTGCTCTCATCATAACATCTAAGGAACTTGGTTCCTACCCTACTGCTTTGAACTCATTCCTTATATTCATGATCTTGTTTATGCCACCTCAATATAAATGGATTTCATGCTATTCCTCAAACACATTAAAACCATTCTTGCTTCAGGGCCCTTGCACATGCTGTGCCCACTTTGTGAAATGCTATTCCCTCAAGTATCTACATGGTTTATATTCCTTCGCTGAATTCTCTGCTTAAATGCCAACTTAAAAAGGAGGATATCCCTGACCACTTATCAAAATCACCCTTCCCTCTCCCTCTTCCCTGACACAACCTTTGCTTGTCACTTTTTTCTTCATTCATCACAGCAAAGAATGTCTCTAATTTGCTCAATTATCCACTCCTCCAGTGCCTAGAACAGTACCTGGCATGTGGTAAATGATTAATAAGTATATAAAACATTAAAAATAATTAACTACTTTGTTAACAAAACATTTTCTGGAAAACATGTTCTCATTTAGTCTATCAGCCAGAATTAGACATTAATTAAATACTTAAATAATTGTTGGAATAAAATTTGCCTTTAATTTCTAAACATTTCTTTATTATTTATTGTGGTATAAGACACTTTACTAGATAATTGGGGATTTAGACAAAAATGGAGCATATTTTTATCTTTAATAAAGAGCAACACATAAAACTTGTAAATTGTTTTATTTGATATTCAATTTTATTATATGGGCAGAGAAATTACTGTCTCCATTTTACAAAATAGTTCAGCTTAGACAACTGGTTCCAAGTAGTTTGATATATATAGATTTATATTATATTTATATAAAACTATATGTATATATCTATATATATATCTCAGATTTTCTTTCTGCAGCTATTCTATGATGAGCTATGTTTCTATGACAAGTCAAACTGGAGAGCCAAGTCAAACTGGAGAGCTACTATTCTGAACATCTATTACAGAAGCAACATAGTTCATAGGAGTGAGCAGAGGTTTATTCTTCTAGATGTGAGTAGTTAATGATACATTACTTTTAAAAACAGAGTAATTATAATTTCATCCTCTGAACCAGTCAGAAATGGCTTCATTTAAACACATAACCTTCAGATCTTAGTAGTTAATAAAATTGTTTATTTTTTATTTATGCTACAAGCCCAACATAGGTTAGAATAGGGCCTTGTCCATCAGAGTCAGCTGGGGCCTTGGGTTGATGGAGGCTCCGATTGAACACCTGCTTCCATGAAGAGGAAAGAAGCAGCCAGAAAAAAGGGTTGTAGAGCTATGCACCAGCAAGTAAATGTTTCATACCCTCCTATTTCATGGGCAAGAAGTAGTCCCATGGACACTCCTAACTTCAAGTGAGTCTGATGTATAGGAGAATGAAAGATGGGTGAAAATGGTGAACATTGGTAATAACTATCAAACCTACCCATTGACAAATACACAGACACAGACAAAGACACAGACACACAGATGTATGTATCTTATTTTTCTTTCCTTTTTCTGGGACAATAACTCACTTGTCCTGCAAAATCTCTGACTGTGGTAAGCCCAGTGTTTCTTACTTGGGTTTACTTGTTGAGTTTTCCAGAGAAGTTTATAAAATACAGGGAAGCAAAAGCCAGATAATGATGACAGAGAAACAATTTATTTTCTGGGAACCTTCACTCAAAACTGGCAATATTGTGTTATTATTATAGATTACAATTTGTGCTTGCTTCTCAATTTTTATCTTAATTACCTCTAACTTTTATTTTTATATCGATAGTTGTTGATAAAATAATAAAATATTTGATAGAAGGGGAAAAAAGAAAATTTAAAAATTGGGCTGATCTTTGTAAATGCAAATTATTCAAATTATGATCTGTTAAATACTTATTCTCTTTAACATTATAGTCAAAAATATGAGAAATGAATGTAATGCCAAAAAGAGGAACTAAATCATGGTTTATATAGCTTGGTCTCCCTTAGAAGTAGAAAAAGTAGAGAAGTAGGAGTAAACAGAAAGATAATGCTTACAGTACACAAAAAGCAAATGGAGAGATTGATTCTCACAGATTATGTTCCTGAGACTTACCAAAGGTAATTTTTTTCTCTAAATTATTTAATTCTAACTGTAAAATTTAAAATTACTTATACCCAGGGCTTTAAAAGTGCATAACTATAAATTTAAACTTAATTTTAAGAGTTTAACTATTATAAACATTTAAATTTTAACTTACATTTTACTCTATAAGTTAGAAATAAATGCTATTTTTAAGGCTAATTTAAAAATTATTGGTAACATTTGATTGTAATGGTGAATTTGATAAAAAAAAAAAAAGGAAATGGTGAATTGAACCGATATGTGAGACTTCTATAATATCATTCTTTTTTAATTGTGCAAAAATATTTTCAAATTTTGCCAAAGTTTATAGAGAATTGCACAAGTATGTTTATCTTATTTAAATATGTTTACAAAGAATTGGTTGAAGATATTATTATATATAATGTAAGAAATATAACCTATTTATCATCTATCAATCATCTATTTAAAAAAAATAGCACCAGACAAAAAAGTTATTTTTAGACTATATTTCTGAAAAAAATGTATGTATTATAAATCTGAAATTTTGAAAATTACATTTCCTTAATGTGAGCATAAATAGCTTTGAATTTCATAATGTAATGTGAGATATTTATTTTTCATTATTCACTGCAGTAAATACACTTGTAACTTAGTGTTTAATTTTATTTATCATATTGAATCCTAGTTCTGATAGCCTTTGAGTAGATAGAATGAGTTATTTAAAGATAAAAACTATTAAAATGAATAAATCACTTGAATTAGATATGAATGATATAAAATACAGATTATTTAAATTTATATTTGTAAGATTGACTTTTACTATTGTTTGAGGAATGATAAATTATATAAAATAGCATTTTATAATCTTTTAAAAATAAAAATGAATTATTTGATTATAACTTCTTTCTACTTTATATTTTTAATATGAGTAAATATCAAAAATAAAAACAAGTACAATTAAGAAAAGGCCCTCTTCAACACTTAATATTAGTGAGGATCTGTAAAACACTATAAAATAGACTTTATATTGTTATAATATGACATTGGTATTATGTTTTTACCATTGTATGCTATCACAAAAGAAAAGAAAAACATAACGGTTCATCTATTATTGTCTATTTTCAGCAAGGACAGCACAGAACATCATAAAATATTTTTATAGCTCAGAACTTAATTTTTTTTTTTCTTTTGGATATCATTAAATCTTCCATTAGCATACCTTTCACTTTCTGGAAAAGTTGTGTCAGAATAAAAAAAAGAAAATAAATTACTTAGAGAGCATAATTAGGATGTGAATTTGTTAAACTTTGCTGGAGATATATTTAGTTGCTTAAATTACATGAAGCTGACAAGAAGAGGGATTGCTTCATCAAGTTTGCATAATTTTTCACACAACTAAATAATTCGACTTACTCAGTTTAGATATTTCTTTTCTTGTCCATAATGCTCATTTAAAGCTACAGAGTTTTAGCTGACATTTCTTGTTGAAAATGACAAATAATGTAAAGAAATAATCATTTAAAAATACTCTATAGGTTGTGAAATGGGCCAGAAATATCTTTTCATAGCATATTATATTGGAGAAGCTTAGGTGACAGATATAGGATTGAATTTTATAAATAGTTTTCTTTTGGTTTGCTTATTCTTTTCCCCATTTATAGACTTCATAGAATTTTCTTTTTGTATTTGTAGTCAAATCTATGAAATTTGAATGGCACTATTATTATTTCTTAGAAGGATGTTATTAGACAAATGGGAAAAATGATAATAAGTATGAGCCACACTTATTATTAGAAAGATAAATATAAATGTGGGAAATAGAGAAGGATTTTAGTTGTATGTGGAAAAGCGTAGGATAAGGGAATACTGAAATAATTTAAGTGTCTGAATAAAGAGGACTTTCTGAGATCTGCTATGGGTGGCCTAATGCAGAAATTGCTACTTCTAGAGACTATGCTTTAAAAATCTTTGAAAATAATTTCCAAAATATGAATTGTTGACTAAAACTCCTTCAACTCCCCCCAAATGTCTTCTGGTGAGATTAGAATATTCTTCTCCAGATCAGAGTAGAAATCACAAAGCTATCTTTCTAGTTAGAAAAAACCCGTCTGCTTCAACTTCCCCCAAACTAGAGGGCCCCTGTACAATAGTGCCCAAGCTCACACAGACCAGAAACTTCTGATTATTAGCTTTTGTAAAACCATGTGAATTACTTGAAAATGATGGAAAGATAAGAACTGTCATATTTTTTTTTGTAGAGGAAAATAAAATTTGGTTTCCCACTTACCAAATCTAGTATCAGTTATTTTATGGCTCCTTTATTCTTCGTGTTTTTCTTGAATGCTAGGATTTACACAGTTCAGAGAAAACATGGTGGAGATCTTGTTAGTCTACAATGATTCATTTGAAGGTAATGGCTCTCAGTGCCTAGCTCTTTGTGGTCCCTGTGGGAAGCCAGCCACCTAAGAGAGCTAGGTCTCTGGCACTGCAGAACTCGCTGCTCTCTTATCCCACCAAATCTCAAGAATCCACCTGCCGGGGATTAGTCAATTTGCTTCTTTACCAACCTTCAGAGGCTTTCCTTTTCACAGAATTGAGTTTAGAATCTTTTAAAATTTGAGACTTTTGAAAACAAAAGTTTGGTCTATTCCCAAATGCTTAAGGAGAGCTCAACTCCAGCTATTTTATTTTAATCTTGAGGCAGTATTTTCCTAATTTTGTAAACGAAGAGATTGTGGCTTGAAAACCTGTGTATGTTTACGTGAATAGTAAATAGGGGATGTAGAATTTGAAACTAGATACCTGATATGTGCCAAACGAAGTTTTCAAATTGAATAATACACAGCCATGTATTCAGGGAGACTGGTATTTGGTGAGGAGGACAATAGAAGCAAATGAGTGCCTTTCAGTGTGATAGAAATTAAAGTGTGTAATTACATTAGAATATAAGTGAGAAAACAGAGGAAGGAATGGACAATTCAACATGTGTTGCTTAAGTAAGACTTCTAAGAGGAAGCAACAGTTTGAGAGTTGAGGAGTAAAACCTTCCAAAAGACAAGAAAAGATATTTTGGTCCTTGTGCATCTATCATCTAATTACTCTCAGCACCACATTTCCAATACTAAATGTATTTTGTCACCACATATTACTTGTAATCACTAATTCATTTCAGTTATGGAATATATTTTCCTTACCACGTTGTGCTACATGCATTGAACATATAGTATGTATAGTATGTATACTGTTGAATAAAATTAAATTCGTAATGTTATTTGTACTGCTTATTTGTTCTTAACATCTAGGATCTTCTCAACTGTTGTAAGGGATATTAATGAAGGAAAAAAGAGGAGAAAGTGGGAAAAGTGAGCCATAGAAGAGAAAAGAAGAGAATAGAGAAAAAAAATGGTAGGGAGAGTGGGGAAGGAAAGGAAAAATAACTGTTAACAAATGTAAGCAGAACTATGCTAGTTCTTTTATGTGTTTGCAAATCTGCATGTGAAAGGAAAGCATTCAGTGATAGGAAATTTTAGGAAATTAGATTAAAGAAGGACATAATTTAAAAATAGAACATAATGTAAGAAAGTATAGGAAAGATCATGTGAGATATGTTGGAGGCCTAACATATGAAATCAAAATTCTTGCTATAATTGAAAGTCCTTAAATTATTTTCTAAGTGATCAATTTTAGTCAAAGATATTTCTAAATAAAGTTTAGTATTACACACAAAAACGGAGATGAAAAGAGAGTGCCATGAAGGCCAACTTCAGTGAAGTCTTCCATGTGGTCTAAAATGTGTATCAGGGGCATAATTACTTGACGATAAGATGTAAAAATGGCAAAATAAGTGACCTTTTCATTCAAACCCTTCATTTTGGAGGTGAGGAGATGGAGGCCTAAATGCCTTTTTTGAGTACGGAAAGGAGCCGTCAGGGACTTGCGCAGATTCCACATCTTGTGTTCTTTTCCTATCGAATCGAGGCCTCCCAACATTGATGTGGAACATGTTAGATTTGTGGGCTACACTCAAGAAATATAAAGTAAGCCCTTCATAAATCAAGCAGAAATTCTGGAGCATCACACTAAAGAAAGAACTACAAACACATGTGACCCATTTCTATGTGGTGAAACTCTTTGAAAGAGACAAGGCTGAGGATGAGTGCAGTTATGGGAACGCTCTCATGAAATTAAATATTTTTCTGTTTTGTAATCTCTCATTTTCCTATCTTCTAAATTTCCTGTACAAATTCTGAGTTGATTGTAATCTTAGAAGTAGGACTGATAAAAATATAATTTTTAAAATAGATTTTTCCTCTTAAAATGTATTTGACATCCATGATATATTTTTTATAAACAAATAATAAGTTTCAGAAATGATAGTGTCTAATATTCAAATTTATTTATGCAAATAGGCTTAATGATCTATTTTTGTGCTTTAAGAGAATGAATTCTTTCCCTCCCTCTTGTAGTTCTTGTCTTCCCAGTGACTGGGAGCCTTGGGAACAGTGTAGACAGAGATATCCCACTGTGCTCCCAACATAGGCTATGATTTCTTCAGGGAGTAACAAGAGCTATAAAGGTGGGATTTGGGCAAGGAGAGGGAGGCCCTCACTTCAGGTGCAAAATTAACCAAAAAACTCAGAAATGAGGCAAATAATATTTCATTGCAATGTTTTTCAAAAAACTGAAAAAATTTAATGCAAAAAAATTTAAAGTTAATAAAGTATTAAAGGATCAGTTAATAGCACAGTGCTGGGCCATATCAGAGCCTGAGGCAAAAAGAAAAAAATCAATAATATTGATCTAAAAGTTGGAGAGGAAAGGAACAGGGAATTTTATTTTACTAACAAGCAAAAATTTAATTAGATAGCCACTTTTCAAGTATTGTTATAAAAAGTAGAAAGATAAAAACATTTATTTAGTCAGATAACCTAATCTTTTTGACATCCTAAAGTTCCTGATTAAATGTGTGGCCTGAGGGTAGCCAGGTGGGGATGTACTTGGGAGATGCTGATGAAAGCAAATGATAAAGAGTTTCATGACCTGGGCATTCTCCCTGGAAATGTTTTCCTAGGACTGTGAAGACATCAGAGTTGGTAAAAAGAAAAATATCACTGAGTTTAATAGGATTACAGTGAAGAACAAAAAAAACCCCTTTGAGTTAGCCCTCTGAGGGAGGGACCTTGGCAAGCTTATATGAGGTCCAATGACACAGTGAGAAGTATAACGTGAAGATATGTGAACTGTACAGTAAGGAGTTGCCTTTTGTAGAGCAGTCCTTCTTTGATATCTTAAATGACGTGATGTTTGACTGTGTGGCAGTGGTGGCTTCCCTTTACCTAACTTCTCTTTACACTCCAGTACTTAGTTCAAGTATTTATTCTTCAAGGCAACTGCCTCTGATTCCTCAGTATAGGTTAGATCGCCCATTATGTATGTTCATTGGATCATGTATTTAGCATTAATCAAAATGATAGGTGTATCAGTCAGAAAAATAGAAATCATACTAGAGCTTTAAACTAATTCTGAATTTAATAGTCAGAATTAGTTATACAAGTGGTGAAAGTGTTGATTCCATATCCTGGTTCTTTTTTTTATTAAACTGAGGCCTATTAAGATTGACATGGAAAATGTCAGATTTATGGGCTGCACTCAGGAAATGTAAAAGTAAGGTGAGGTAATCCAGATTGGAAGTGTATTGTGACTCCTTAGGGTGCCTAGCAGGGTGTGAGAACTGCCAAGGAGGACAATTTCGAATGAGCTAGTACAGTTGAAGTGAAGAAATGAGGGCCAAGGGTGGCACAGAAGGGTCACAGTTACTTTCAGAGACACCACCACAAGGCAAAGAGAGAGTAATAAATACTTAAGAGAGCAACACCCATGACTTGTCTTCTCTTATTACCTTCCAGTATCTCATCAATGCCTCTCATTGGCCAAATCTTATTGGAAGACATTTGGCAAGAGATTCTGGGAAATATAGTTTGTAGGAGTCTCGGGCTCACTGTGATACGGTACAGAATGTGGAAGAAAGGAATTGAGCTGAGACAAATAATTAATGTAGGTATGCTAAATAATTACATATTAGTTAATGCTATTATCAGGGTAATGTCCATCTCTTTAGGCAGTCTGCAATTCCCATGGGTCAGGAATGTATCTGCCTTATTCACTAATATATTCCCAGCACGTTTCACAGTGTCTGGCCCATAGAGACTTTGAATAGATGAAAAAAGAAGAATTAATTTTGTAATTCCCATTATATTTTCAAGAGTCATGATCACTACTGAGAGTTAGTTATGTGTTCCTTCCAATGCCAGTGTGAATAAGTACTTCATTATATACCAAAACATAGTAAAGCCTCCATCTGAAGAAAGTGAGCAACAGAGAGAAAGGAAAGGCAGTGCATTAGTAAGTGACAGAATTTCAGAGCTTAGAAAATTTTCTTCTGCCTTATTTTTAACTGCTTTGTCCAACTTGCTTTTACATCTCATAGGCTACTTGAGTACTTATATCAACTTGGGAAAATTTTTGTCAGGAAAGGGAAGACAGGCATCATATGAAGAATGGGCAGTGTAGCTCAATACTCCTAAATTAAAACTAACGGATAATCTTCCTAATGTCCTTTGCAAGACAAAGTTTAGTGAATACTGTTTTCTTTACCATTATATTAGGGCAAGATCATTCTTCTCTCCTCTGCTTCATAGGATGGGCCACAAACACTAGATTTCAAAACCTAGGGACATTTTTCTGTTTACCTTCTCTTTCTGTGACTCCAATTACATGCATATTAGTCCATCTGAAGTTGTCTCACAGCTTATTGATGGTCTCTTGACTTTTCTTAGACTTTTTCTGTAAGTTTAATTTTGAATAGTGTCTACTGTTACATCTTTAAAGTCACTAACAGTAGTGTTGAATCTGCTATTAATCCTATCTAGTGTCTTTTTTTTTTTTACTTTATTATAAATTTTATTTGGTTACCTAAAATAGTGAAGGAACAGAGACTTTTTTTTTTCCTTTGCTCAATTACTGCTAATCACTACTGGAAAAGCGAATGATCAGAGGGGGAAAGCAAAACACAAAAAAGTAACTACAACTATGATATCAGAGAAATAAAAAATAACCACATCATCATCACTATTGCTTAATTTGCTCAGAGGATAAGGAATATCAATGCTATTTGTCCAGACTTGGTGTTTCCTATGGTTGTAAGCTTTTCTAGTTCCCAGGCTAGGATTTATACTATCCAGTGTCATTTTCCTTTAGACATTGTATTTTCCTTTTCTAGAATTTAGATTTAGGTTTTTAAAACTATCTTTCATGTTTCTCCTTAATAAGTGTATGCTTTCCTCTACTTTTTGAACATATGGAGCATAGCTATAGTAGCTGTTTTCAGTGCTTTTGACTGTTGCTGTCATCTGTGTCATTTGCCGACCAGTTTTTGTTGAAGAATTTTTTCCCCCCACATGATTGGTATCTTTTCCTACTTCTTTGCATGCCTGGTGATTTTCAGTTGGGTATCAAGCATTCTGTTGGCTTTTTTTTTTTAGTAATTTTTAGAAACATTTTTAGCTTTGCTCTGAGATGTAGTTAAGTTGCTTGAAAACCTTTTGATCCTTTCACAACTAGCCTTAATCTTCGCTAGGTAGGATCAGAATAATCTTTAGTCTAAAACTAATTCGTCCCTGGCATTAGTATGACAGTATCCTTCTGAGTACTCTTCTTGATGCATGCCTTATTTATTACAATGTTTCTTGCCTCTGGCTCTTGGGAACTGTAAACCATTTCCAACTGTGTGTGATCTCTGGAAACTGTTTCTTCTGCTCCTTTCCAGTAGTTCCTTGTCCAACCAGAAGGAAGTTTGGTTCTATACATACTTTGCTCAGTACTCTGTTGAAGACTCTAAAGCGGTGGTCCCGAGTCCCTGGGCCTCAGACTGGTACAGGTCTGTGGCCTGTTAAGAATCGAGATGAACAGTAGGAGGTGAGAGGCAGGCAAGAGAGTGAAGCTTTATCTGTGTTTGCAGCTGCTCCCCTGGGCTAGCATCTCTGCCTCAGCTCCACCTCAGTTCACCACAACATTAGATTTTCATGAGAGCACCAGTCCTTGGTGCCAAAAAGGTTGGAGACCACTGCTCTAGGGGAACCCTTTTCTCATCTCAGGAGCAACCTCTTTGTAGCCTGGTCTTCTCTGGTACTCTGTCCCGCAAATTCTAACTACCTTGGTCTCCCCAAATTCTCATTTCTGTCTCCTCAATTCAGAGAGAATTCCGAGCTCTGTTTGGATTTCCTCTCTCTCTGCTGTGGTTTGGAAACTCTCTTCAGGTAGTAAGCTAAAGCAATCACAGAACTTCGTAGTGTTTTCTTCTTTCAGGAAACATTGTTCAATGTCTGAAAATCACTAAATGCCATTTTTTAAATTCAAAGTTTAATCTGGATGCACTTGGAGAGATCTAAGTATTACTCTGGACCATTATTTAAAAAAGTTTAAAGACATTTTTGAGAAAATGACCCCAGGAAGATTTATATTTATGTTTAAATTATTCTACTGCCTACATTGGGAAAGAATGAAAAATCTTCCAGGAATTTAATCTTTGTTGAAGTTCTAGATGCTTACTTAATTAGCATAGATGTCTCAGTGAGCAAAAAATTTAAAACCCAATGAAACAAATAATTTCAAATTTTGTTATTATCTTATGAACCAATTAAGTTTGTCCACTTTATATTATCTCACACCAGAGGTATTCATTCATCACTTCATCCATTAAAAATGCAAATATTTCAATTATGAAAATTTGTATAATAATATAAAGAGATAAGTATATTTGTCCTGCTGAATGAAAGAATACTCCATTGTAACACGTTTTCATTCTTAAAAAAAAAAAAAAACAATATTAGGATAGGATAGAAATTCAATTAAAGAGTAAAATTTTCTAAAGCTAAATCAAATGAAAATATTCTGTGTTCAGATCAATGTTAGAAGAAATCTATTTTGAATTTAAGACTGATCAATTTAGCTTTCCAAAGAAATTCAGACTTTCTCACATATTTATTCATTTCCATATGCTAATTATGGAGTATATGGAATGCTACATACAACTTACTCAGAGTTCATTGCATTATTTTCCAAAGGAATTAATGAAAATATTGTAGTGTGGATAAAATTATGTTTAGAATTATAATTTTAAAACCTCAAATGTTGACTTTATATTAATTATATTTATTTAAAAATAATGCATTGCCAAATTAGTGTTTAGCAAAACCATAAATCACAAAGGCTTTATTTCTATATGAACAAATATAATTTGAGTTTGAGTCACACTCACATGCCTTTCAATCACCCTTACTCTACCTCTGAGTGCTAATATAAGAACACAAAATTTTTCTCATGAACTTTTAAATGTTAGTTTCACTTCCAGTTAGCACAACGTTAAAATAGTATTCCCCTAACTCTACAGTCTACAAGGAAGAAATGTGATACTAATACAAATGCAAACATATTCTCTAATCATGTAGATGCCTGGATTGTTGTTGTAGTTTTTTTTTTTTAATATCCTTGACCATGTGAAATATTACTATGCGACTATAGTGGTTTAGTTGTTGAGCAGTAAGGTGATTTGTGGATTTTTTTTTCTTTAAGGCCATTGAATCCCAGGTCTAGTGACTCCAAAATGAAATTCAAAGACAAAGAGGCCTAGAATCATTACTTGTGTTCAATATTGTATTAGAAGTCCCAGAAAGTGTAATGGAATCTATTCCTTGACTTCTAATTTAAAAATGGATTTAATTCTTTTTATTATAAAAAAATTCATGCATACCATTGAAAATCTTGAAAACAGAGAGAAGTTGAGAAGGGCAAGTTGTAGTTACATTCCCAAAGAAGAGGAGCTTTAACAGAAGTAAGGTATTCCCAGCATAAACAAATGGCTCCCCTTTGCTTTTTTAAAACTGTGGACCTGTTTCTCTTAAACTTCTGCAATTTAGCCTACTGAACATTATTCCTGTCCAAATGCCTCTGAATGCCTGGCCCAGCTGGCTTTTCTCTGTCTTCTGCTTATGCGATGGTCATTTTTTGTACCTGTGTCCTTTTGTTTGGTGATTTCTCATCTGGTATTTCCTTTTGCCTCCCTTAATTCTCCCTGTTCCCTGAATCCTTTAAGATTTAGTTCAAGTTCCCACTCCTCTACAAACACCTCTTTTATAGGACA
Source organism: Eidolon dupreanum (assembly GCA_028627145.1). NCBI lineage: Eukaryota > Metazoa > Chordata > Mammalia > Chiroptera > Pteropodidae > Eidolon > Eidolon dupreanum. The sequence continues at coordinate 51,554,773 of CM053514.1, read as the reverse complement.
CAGGTATAATCTTCTGTGAACTACCATAGTAATTCTGGCCAGAATCCCATAGTTTATCACTAAATTGTGTTCTAGTTGTTTCTTATGATTTGGTTGACTTTTTCTAATCCTTATTATAAACTAAATAATTCAAGGCTCAATGGTTTAAACTTTCATTTTATATTATCCTCATTCTTGGAATACTTCATAAACAATAACAATAAAATATTAGGGAGATGAAAGGTGAGTTTTAATCAAAGAAAACATGATCAAGAAGTGGCTCTTGAATGAAGAAGGTTTGTTGAAAGGCTCAGGACTGGTTGGGAAGCAGCGAGAATGCCTCATTGTTCCCGCACTGTGCAGGATGGAGTGCTGGGCAGTGAATGGAGGCTGTCAACTGTGGTTAGACTTGCCCATTGTTCCTGGGAAGCCCGTGTTAGCTCTGAGTAAGAGATAATTCATCAGAACGCTCTTGTACTTTTTTTCTCTCTTGCTCTGGGGCATAAACTGCTGCTCTACTTCACAGGCTGAACTTTTTACCTCTTGCCCTGCAAGGCAGAAACATGCTGCCTGAGTGCTTCCATTTTGAGACACCTTGTAGGAATCCTTATTGAATTGCTTTGGAAGAGTAGATTCTCAGCCTTCTAGTGCAGCAATCTGCCACAGCAACCCCAGAGAGTGTTATTTTCAACAAGAGGCAGAAGCCTCTTATAATATGGGCTCACTGGGCTTTTGGGGGAAAAAAGACAGCATTTTACAAGCCTAGTTCTAATTGAACATCCCCATGTTGCAATTATTATTGTATTTCAGTCTCAGAGCCTTTGTTACAGAGGTTTTTGTGTGAGTTAGGAGGGGACGCTTTGGGTGATCGTTCAAGCCTTTACTTTTTTTCTTTAATTTATTAAAGTTCAAATTAAACAAGGCTCTCGCTGTTACCAAAGTTTTCTGAAATATTTTGTGTAAATGTTATTCACCCTTTGAAATCAATACAATTAAAAGTTGTGTTAAGAGCTCTCCTTTTCAAGGCTATGAACTTTTCTCTAAGGATTTTGAACTTGTTTCAGGTCTTTGATTTCTTAAACACATTTTAGAAAAGAAGATATACATATTCTTTAATTGCTTCATAAATTGGCAAAGTTATATTCGGTCTCTTAGACAAAAATCTTTAAATGGTTGCATTTCTCTGTAGATTAGTAGCTTGTTAATTTTGAGGATGAAATGAACTCAGGAATAAAAAATCATTTGACAAGGTTTCTCAGGAACTCACTTCAAAAAGAAACAGTTGATGCAGATTCTGTTTAACAAGGCCCCTCTGAGATCAGAGCTTCTGTATGACGTACTGGGGACATCTAGTGGACAAAATTCAGAATAGAACATAGAAAGGTACACCCAAACAGGATCCTAACTTTCAGGTAACCTTGTGCTTTTAAAGAATAGGAAAAAATTTCCCTTCTGTACCAAAATCATTATACTTTCTATGAAGATAAAATGTCATGTACATTTTAAATCTAATTTTAACTTTGTTATTTTGAACTCATTATAAATATAGTGGCCTATCTTTTTAAATTAAATTCAGTGCAATTTTTTGTGGTAGTATCAGATTTTTAATTCAATATTCTATATGTAGTGGGAAATATCTATCAACCTTGGTGAGAGAGATTTACATGGAACAAATAAATGTATGTAGCTAGTTACATAACCCTAGGAAAGCCTATCTGAATCAGATGTATGGTATGAGATAGACACATATTTTTGCTGGTTTGGAAATCTGGAATCTTATTTGTATAATATTATTTTCATTTCCTATACTATTTAACACTTTTCAAGGGTTTTTCACAACTATCATCTAAATTTATTCTTAGTAAAAATGTCCTAGTTATTTAGTTCAAATTTTATAAATTGATAGGATGGTAAGGTAATTTATGTACTGGCAAAAGAGTTCAGGCTTATTGATATCCATTCTGATGCCCTTCTAGTAGATTCTAATGTTTATGCAGTGCAGGTAAATTTCTTAATACTTGGTGGAACCCAGCTACACTGTCAACAGCTAATAACTACCAGCTGGCATCAACTGTGACCACGTCGTTTACACACATCATTTCTAATCATCTTAATAATCTTGCAGAAGAAGATTGTTAAACCCAATTTATAGCTGAGAAAGTTGAGTCAAAGGTGTGAAATAACTTGCTTAAACTCACCAGAAGGTTTGTGACACGGCCTATATTCACATTAAGTTCTCTGACTTTATTATACAAAGCTGAAAAACTTCCCTTGAGCAAGCAAGTTGTGTGCTATATGTGTTTACTTCCCCCTGAGGATTTGGAAGCCTATGGGTAGGTGTTCCCAAAGTCTCAAACTAGACCTGTTAAACATAAATACACAGAAATATAAATACAACTTAGAGTTAAATATCTCAGAAGATTTTTAAAAATATTTTTAAAACAAATTAAAACAACTCATTAAGCCTTTTATCCTGAGGAAAAAGATCATTAAGAAAATTTATGACCATCACTAATCACTATGAGGTTTATATTTTGAAGAAATAATGTTTAAGATATGACAGAGACACAACAGGACATGTAAGTTTTATTATTACATTAGATAAATATTTATGGAAGAAATGATTCTAAACAATAAAATTGATTAAATTTGGAGAACTATTACATGAAATGAAAATTTTTACACATTCCAGTTTGCCATCGCCATTGGAATATATGATGTGATGAAAAATATTCATTAGGAATAGAGAGAAAGATCAATTAATTAGATATCATGATTTAAAATATCACAATTTATTTTGATAACATGTTGATTTGATTAATTTTACTTGGATAAAATATTTTTTTAAATGTCACTAAAATTAAATATTGATTATATTAATTAGAAACAATGCCTTTTTGGTATTTCATTTATTTTCAGACAAATTTTTAGCTTTACAAATAAATTGAGACACTAATTGGATGAATTGCATATTTATATAAAATGATACTTAAGAATCAATTGATTTTTGAGAACCTGAAAGCCAATGTTAGCATTTAAAATAACAATATTAATATTCAAAATTCTATTGAGTTTGAAAACATATTATGATTCATTAATGAAAAATGTTTGCATTATTATTTTTGACCTGTTAAAGACAAATCCAGTGTGTTCAGTAATTACATTTGAAAACAAGAAATCTTTCATGGTGAAGAAAGAATTCATTTGTTAATAAGTAATTGTAAATTTCTTCCTTTATCAATCTATAATCCTAGACATATGTTATATTTACAACTATACCATTGGCTTGATGACATCTACAATAATTTATTCAGTTGTTAGCAACTGGGTTTTTTGTAACTCCAAGTAACATACATTTTAAAAATGCTTTTGATTATCAAATTATTTGGACTCGTTTTCATTAATAAAATTCAAAATATTATTGCTTAAAATCATATCCATTAACAATGTTATTTTATTATGGTTCCCCTCATGCTTGTTTTTCTTGAGTAAATTAAATGCACAATTTAAAACCAAATTTCTACACAATGTATACATCTCAATATCTTGTTAGTGAAATAGAGAAACATATAGGAAAGATTGATGTAATTGAACCAAAGAAAATGTGGAATACACAAAATAAACAAATACATCACATGCATACTAATAAGCTTCAAGTAAGGTCTTCTTAAATTCACTGTGAGGAACTAATCAGTATTTGCAGGAAATCCTAAAAACTAATTTTCTAAAACAATAATTTTCATGTTAGTTTTAGTGATTATGCATATTATAAAAAGGTAGTAACCAAATAAACATTATTTTAGTTTAACTGGATTGAAATTACAAATGCAAATTCTCCTTGTACTACAGCTATAAACGGGCATCTCTGTTTTTATGGTAATACCCTTTTAATGGTTTAAGCCTATGAAGAAAAAACACTGAAGATTTTTAACTAGCCGCTTTACAGGGGGCAGAAAGGAGTAAAGAAGATTTAGTGGTGAAAAGAGCAAATAAATAGGTGCTCCAAGATTAAAAAGAGGGTAGAAGTGCATGCTGAGCTGTTGAAAGACCTCTCTGTGTTTAAAGAAAAATATTGTTTGGTGCTTTCACCAGTGCATGATCAAAATAAGAGGTACAAATTAGTTCATGGCTGCCGAAGCTACAAAACATCATGCAGAGCGCTGTCTTTGGGAACGTTTTAATGAGGAGAAGAGGTCATCAGACTGTGACATTGCTTTTCAGAATTCTTCAAGAACAACACAGACTTCCTGTTCCAAATGTGGTAGAGAATAAAACAACCTTAGTAGTAATCGTACAACTTTTGAACCACGTTCCTTGGAAATGCCGTACAGTGCTCATTTTGTAGCTTTAGTTAGCCATCTCAAAGGAAACGCTTCCATATTTTCCATGTGCCCTTATTTCAAAAGTACAGTGAAACGGTGGAGCTTTAACATGGATTATATTTATAAAATAAAGTTTTATTCAGTCTTCTAAAGAGATTTTAATGTTTTCATTGCTCCAGGTGAAACGGTACACGGTGGCTCTGTTCATTAACATTTAGCATCAGTGCAAAAAATCAAGGATTACCACATACAGCATAAAAGGAGGGATAGTATGACTTTGAAATGAAATTCACTACAATCTTAGTTTTGCCGCATTTTAAAACGTGATTTTAAAATGTATAAGTTGTTAATGACATTCTAGGTCAAATATTCATAGTCTAATATCAGTCCTACAGAGACTGGTGTTATTCAAATGTGCAATGTATTTGAGTAGAAACTGAAGAGGTTTTCCTGACAATAAATAGACATTTATTTTATTGGTTTTAGAGACCAATATTATAACATTATTTAATACTTCAACTATAGGTTGGTGCATTTTTGCCACTCTACCATAAAGCTACAATATGGTTTTTGTTTTCTATTAATGTGGTCATATTTGTAAGCTGTATTTAGATAGAGAAAATATTTATATCCATATATTTGATGCAGATTGCAAAAATAAAAGACACAAAGACTTCTTTCATAATCTTCACAATCGCATTAACCTTAAAGTTTTCTCATATTTTTTTTCTTCAAAATAAGAGATTAACAAGTAATATTAACTCTTGATGTATGCAATTAATTGTCAACTTCAAGAAAATAATATCAGAGACCTAAAGCGAAAAGTTTGAACTGGAGTTGTGATGGATAAGACAGGTTATTTCTGCACATAATAATATTTTGATTAACTTGGAAGAGTTTATTCAATTTGTGTACAATTAATTTAGAGGTAGCATCATTTCATTCCCCCTTTTTATTATCTTATTTACTATTTTTATTTTTAGCATAGAACAGAAGTCAAGCCTAGACTCCCTGCTTTATGTATATTCAAGGATAAAAGCTGACATTCTAGTTTTACAGATTTTCAACTATTTAATTGAAAAGTTTTTATTAAATAGTTGAAACTTACGTAGATCATTTACTTGATTCAATCTTTTATATTGATTTTATATCTTTTAATGTATACAGTCTTTTTAAAAAATATTCTTATTCCTAAACCGGACACATTTAAACTGACTTCCTTAGCATGCAGAATTTTTCCACAAAGACTTAGTGAGATAGTTATTTTTAGTTTAAGCTTTTAGTGTGGTTTATCTGGTCTGTTATCTTTTGGCTTGGTTTGCAGGTTTCTCCTGTCAATGATTACACATTAGGAGTTTGTGTCAATCTACTTTCTTTGTTGTTGTTTTGGATTATTGCCTTTTATGACCTGTTCTTCTCCTTTATCTGCTCTATGAATTCAACAGTATTCTACTTTATTGACATTGTTATTAAATCTTAAAGATATCTTAGACATCCAATAAGCTGCTATTCATGAGGTTTTAGTTAATAGATAAAGCCTAAAAAATAACATGAGAAAATGAAAAATAAAGAAAAGTAAAAATCTAAAAATTTCTTTCAATTATTTGAAAGTACAATTGGGAAATCAACAAGAGTGGCATAAAAAAAATCTTTAATTGAAATGATTAAATTATGTTTGATTTTCCAGGAATTATTAGCAAAAGAACTTTTCTAATTAAAGAATAATTTTTTTTTGTTATATAAGAAATGTTTGCATTTTTTTGTTACCAGGAATCTAAACATAAACCATTGTAATTTAAACAAAAATTAAATCACTATTTGTCACTATATATTTCACTATATAACTTTTGAAAATTGACAAAAACTTAAAAGCTTATGATAGTTTTCATTGAAGAAATTTATTTCTCTTTAAGGAACTATAATAAGGGATTTTTTTCATTTCCTAACCTAGGAGAGAAGTATTTAAAAGAAGAATTTAGAAGTAATTGGGCAAAACTCTAAAGTTGGCCTTGTGCTGGAAAAAGGATAAATAAGAAGTGAGATAAAAGGTAAAATAAAAGAGATTTAAAATTAATACATATCATATGGGTTAAATTTTTATATAAATATTTATTATATAAACATTCACAATAACAATTAAGAAAAGTTTTTAGGAGTTCAAAAATGGCAACAGTAATTAAGTACCTTGGTTCCACCATTTATGGTGCCATTTAGAGAAAGGTTTTCTCCAACCACTTTATATTTAATATGTTAGCATTTCAAGGGTGCTAAATACTCTAAATAATCACTTGCAGTGGGTACTTCTTGGGTAGAGGCTCCTCTTAATTTTGTCATTGCTAAATGAACTTTTTCTTATGGGTAGTGGAAGTGACATAAAAGATAGAGGAAATACTTGAGAAAAAAATTGCTTTCAAGTACTCTCATATTCTCAGAAAAATATGTTTAAATATAAATGCTAAACATTACTAATTAAAATTATTCTTTTTTTCTATTTATTTTTCAGAAATCTTTCTATGAGTCAGTACTTAGTCTGCTAGTAAAAATAATATAAAATAACATGATTTCATCTGTTTGTACAATACATATAAAGGTTACTAGACTGGTAAATGAGAAATCTATCCTAGAATATGAGGAATCTATCCTAGACATATATTTTCATGGTATCTTTGTGACCAAAGTAAAGATCTATTCTCTGAATGATGATATTGTTGATTAATTTTAACTCAATAATAAGCCAATCTTGATTAGTGAGTCCATGTTATCTCAAAAGGTAGTCTGTAGTGGTTGATCTCTGTGCCCTGTCCTGGTTTCTATCCTCTCCAAGATATTTATTAATAATTTGCATGAGGGTTCAGATGACTTATTGTTGACATATTGACCCAATTTATACAATGTGTGAAAGCATGGCCATATCTGTTTACCAACTACATTTCATATTTAATAATTATTTATAAATGAACTTTTAAAAAACTAGCTGTATATAAGCAATATTATAAATTAAATTATATCTTACTGTGCTGGGTACATTTTATATTTATACACCACATTAATATAAATTCTATTAAAGTAAAAGGGAAGTTCAATCATATAATCAAGTCATATAGTTAAATTAGTGTACATACCACATTTTGGGAAATTTTGATCTAGGCAAAGGCTTGGCCAAGGGAGTGAAGATGAAAGGACATCTTTATTAAATAATGTACAGAATAGACAGCAGGGCTGGAGACACATAGGTTAGCTCTAAATTAATAGTTTTACAAATGGTAAATTGATCTGTCTGTGGTACATAAATAAAATTGTCCATTGTTGGTTGAAAATATGGCCTTAGGGAGTCAAAGTTGTCACTGGTGTGAAACTTACATCATGAAACATATTTTACTTCATTTGATCTTCACCACAAATCTGTGACTGAGTTACTATTCTCATTTACTCATTGATTTATGTAATGAATATTTATTAAATGCCCATATCTGCCAATAACCGTTTTAAGTGCTGGGAGGCAATAATTAACAAAACATGCAAAGATCCCTGCCTTCCCGCAACTTACATTCTAGGATGAGAAAACAATAAAGTTTAAAGAAAGATTTACTAACTCAAGCTAGTAAGTGATAGAGTCTAAATTTAGACCAAGGTTTTGTTATTTTTAAATCTCAATTTTTTCATCTTTTCTTTTCTGAATTAGAATCTATACAAATCAATAAAATGATGTTACAGGAGAGGAGGTTAGAAAGGGAGGGAGAGAGAGAGAGAGACAGAGAGAGAGAGAGTTGATCAATCTTGAGTCTTTTCAAACATTTTGCAGAAATGTTTTATTGTATAAAATATGATATACAACTTCTAAGCCCCCATTCAACACAGAAATATTAGATGAATAACATAGAAATTTATGATTCTATTCTAGAATTCAAATATATTATTGCTTCTGCATGATCTTCTATTACTTTTGCCATGATAGAATGTCTTCCATTTGTTGTTATGTTTGCTTATATAGTTGTCATACTGTTCTAGATTGGCAACAGTGAAAAAGAGAGATTAAGTGTCAACTTTCATGGAATCCATAGTCTAGCTAATGAACAAATAAGAAAACAAACTGTTAGCACTCTGTGCTAAGGGCAATCTTAATGAAATTATAAATGACATAAAGAAAAGCAATATACCTAACCTAAACTTGGTTAGTCAGAGGAGATTTCTTATGGATAGGCTTCAAACTTATAAATCTGCAGAAAGGAGTTTGCTAAGCGTGTGTGTGTGTGTGTGTGTGTGTGTGTGTGTGTGTGGACATGTATGTATGTATGTTCTTGCATGTGTGGTAGCAGAACTGTGATCATATAGACAAAAATAAATCAAATCATTAACATTATAATGTGAAGGAAAAGAGAGCACTGGGAGTTGAAGGTGGTAGGGAGCCACCACCCAACGGGAAAAAACACATCAGGGAAAGACATCTAGCATGATAATAAACTTCTCTTCTTCACAATTTGGCTAAGAACTATCTGCCAAAATTGTAAAAATGTAAGAATATTGGGAACCACAAAAGCAACAAGTAAAACAATATACAAAAATGGTTATGTGCCAAATTTTGTTCTTTTATCACTTTATTGGTGAGTCTTGGAGATAAATTATATTATCTTTAATACAAGAATTACATTTAATTTTCTCTATATGCTTATTGAAATATGTTATGTCAATATAAAGGCAGTATATGAGAAAGAAAATATAAATTTGTGCTTATTTCTTTATATCTCTCTGTAACAACTCTTCCTCTACATCATATATCTATATCATGTTATGGCTTATCTATATTACCTGCTCCAGCCCAGTAATACCTACATACTACTCCTATATTCTTTACCCACTTGTCTTTAAATAACATTTTTGTTAAATTACTCTTTTCTACCTAAATGAATATCTGTACTGTCCTTAGGTTTATAAAGCTTTTCTAAATGAAACCAAAGCTAGAAACCACAAGGAAAGATCTGCAGATTAACTACTAGAAAAGAGGTTACTCAAAGGATATAACTTTTCTAAAGCACAAACTAAACATGCTCTAAATCAGGAGTCCCCCATTCCCAGTATATGGACTGGTACAGTCCATGGCCTGTTGGGAACTGAGCTGCACAGCAGGAGGTGAGCAGAGGCCAAGTGAGCAAAGCTTCATCTGTATTTGCAGCCACTCCTAGCGCTAACATTATTGCCTCAGATTCACCTCAGATTATCAGGCATTATCATAGGATCACTGATGTCTGGTGCCAAAAATGTTAGGGACCACTGTTCTAAATTATAATGCAAGATAGTCAATAAAACTGGAGCTGTGAGCATGTTATTTTGAAGTCACATTCACCATATTCAGGAAGTTAAACTAAGTTAAATGTATACCCAGCAGAACATCATATATGAAGTAGAAATATTTAAAGCTTGTAGAAACAAAATAATGAGTACCTTAAAAGGAATGAGAATTAGGATTATTGAAGACTTCTCATCAAAAACAAAGACCAGAAAATAATGGAGTAGTAGAGGGAAAATAATTAACAATCCAAAACTTTATACCCAGCTAAACTATTACTCTTGAGTTAGAGTAAAATAAATCTATTTTTAGAAATACAATTACTAAAAATTATGTATCAAGAACAAAATTGATGTGAAAGGAAAGATATGTTTTACAAGAAACAAGGATGAGCACAGAAATGATAAAATATGTCAATATATCTATTTAACTATTGGCTGTATAAAATAAATTTTTATTCCTATAAATCAAAGCTACTAAAACTATAGACCAGTGCTACTCACAGTATGGTCATCAAATTTGTACTTGTACATGAACTACTTGTTATCGATCTTCAGTAAGTATATGAATTGAGTGCAATTGTCTGAAACTTCTTTACCTTTTTCTTTGCCTCAACATTATTAATTGGGAAGATTAATCTCACCAACTAAAATCAGAGATTATTACATTGGATAAAAAAACCATATGACAGACATATACTGTTTTCAAGAGCTCTATGTAAAGCAGAATCACTTAGAAGAGTTTATATTAAAATAAAAAATAGCCAGGAATCTAAGATATCTAACATAAAGAAATCTGATAGCAATATTTAAATTAGATAAAACTTTCCATCTGAACTGTCCTGAATTCCTAAAACTACTATTTCTCTACACGGAAATACTTCTCCTTTGCCCCCCAACTGCAAGAATTCTTTCAGGAGTCCTCCATTCTCTCGTTTCACTCTGGACTGCTGCTTGTTGTTATGCAGACTCAGGGTACAGTAGTCCTTTAAGTATATTTTGTTCTCCTCCCTGCTGGAAACCCAGTATTTAATTTTTGAATTCCACTTTCTTCCTTTTTTTGTTTACTCTCACAATTTACCAAAGCACATTATTCAGTAGTGAATCAGAAGAGTATGCAAGGGTAATAAAATGTCCAAAAAAAAAAAAATTAGTTTCTCTCAGATTTTGAGGCTTTATCTTCATTGCGTTCTAACTTCCAAGTTACTGACACAAATTCCATTTGGAGTTCTGATCCATGTTCCTTTTTCTCTAAAATTCCTCATTAGTATGACTTGTCATTCCTTTGGCTAGGAGCTTGAAGGCCTTTCAGTTTGAAAGTTATTGAGCTTCAGGTCTAGAAAATTTTGTTTGTTTATGAATTTATTAATTCTTTAATCATTTTATCTTCTTTTTTCTTTCCAGAACTCTCAATAGTTTACTTAACATTGTATTTCCTATTATTTTTCCTCTCCTATTTGACAACTTCTTTATTTGGGGATAGTCCCTTATGCTTATTTATTAAGTTAGTTAAAATAGATATTTTTTATTTTTAGAGTATCTTGATTTTTATTTTATAAAATGTATTCTTTAATCCATCTGAGGCTATTAACTTCAAGTTTTGTTATTTTTTTCTTTTACCCCTGCACACATTGTCTCATTTCCTTTAAATTTCTTCCCTATGTCATTCTTATTGGGCAATTTTTTGGTACTGTTGGTTTTACTTCTCTAAAGTTTAAATCTCCCACTTCCTACCATCTTGGAAGAGGACTGAATGCAGGGCGGAGACATAGGGCCATAATAGTTCCTAGTCAGACTTTCTCATAACCTCTCTCTTTTCCCTACTGGGCCTCTGTGGTACCAACTTGACTCTTCTTGTTGCCTTTCTGTACAGTCTCTGAGATTTCAGTTTGCTTAGTTGTTTAACACTCACTCTAGATGGTTTCCAAATCTACAACTTTAGCTGTGGTCTCGATTGTCCTATGCTGCAATTCCTAGCTGAATTATTTCCTTCAGAAAGACACCTCAGGATGAAAATTTGTCTTAATGAAGTTATCAACTCCCCATTGTTCCCAACCTTACCCCTCTTTTGTTTTTAGTTTCTCTAAATGGCATTATCTTTGAGTCTATTCTTTAGGTTACCCTTCATATTTAATCTAATCAACAAAGTCTCAGTCAATTTTATTTGTGTAGGATCTCTTGGAATTGTCTCTTCCATTTTGTCCTGGTAACTACTGTACACCTACCAATTTTACTTTGCTAAACTAATGGAATATAGCTTCTTAATGGATTCCCCATACCTCTGCATTCAAGACCATTGTATTCATTGCCATTTGATTAATTGCGCTTAAGCAAACTGTGACTCAGATGCTCAAAATTTTCAATGATTCTTTGTTTGCTAGATCAAAGACAAATTTATCAGCCTGGAATTGAATGTCTTTCATAGTCTGGTTCCAATCTAGATTTCCAAGATAATTTTTCATTGTTTCATGTCACATTTTCTGTACACCTCAATAAAAGGAATGAACTATTCTTAGACCCATCTTAGCTTTACTAACTCTGTGACTTTGCACATGAGAAAATCTCTCTGTTCAGAATGCTTTCTCTAATACTCCTCAACCCTACATATTTAAACCATACCTATACTTTAAGATGAATCACAAATTCCTCTTTTTCCATCAAGTAATCTTTTGCCCTTATTTAACATACCTGCCATACATTTCTTGTTAGACATAATGCTCCTTGGGATTATTTGAGTAATCAATAAACTTTATACACCTAAAATGCCTAACATAATATCTTGAAAATTGTGAGCCTTTAATATTTGTGGTGGCATGAAAATATAGACTATCTGCATAATATGTGATGTACTTAAAAGTTACCATGGAATTATTTGCTATCTATTGCATATATGCAGACCTTCAAACCCCAGTAAGATACTTGAGGATGGGGCTCTGGAATTTGCATGCTTTGTTTCCCTTTACAGTATCTTGAACAATGCCTTGCATATGTATCACTCTTTTGTGGTGAAATAGCAGTATGTACAGCATATAAGTAGCTGTCCTATGACACCTTTGAAAATGTCAGTTTGAGGAATTGGGGGAAAATTTACATAGTAGAAGCATATTTTTTTTCCCCTTTCCTCAAGATAGAATCAGCTGCTTTCCCTTAAAATAGTCTAATTATTTTACCGGAGCCCTAGTTATGAAACTACTTGCAGTTGTGCTAGAAATAGAATTCGGGTGTCACTTAATGAGATTTTTCAAGTTCACATTACTTATTCTGCAGACTTCTTCATTTGAGTAGATTATTTAATATTTTATTTGTTTTATTATTCACATTTTGGTGGTAAAATATTTCCATTAACCTTCGAAGTTGATTGGATTATATGCCAGGGCTTGAGTTCAGAGAACTTTCTCTTGGTCCTGTTATTTTCAAATGTGCAGGTGCCTAATCTGTCTGTAATTCACATCCCTGGAGCAGGCTTTCTGCTGCCCAAGAAGCAAAACTTTGTTCTACCTTAGAATGCCAGTTAACATTTCCTTACCTGCTAAATAACGATTCCTTTCCCCCACTATATTTCCCCTCTTTTTATCTGAGAAGTGAGCTTCTATCACTGTCTGCACCCAAAGCAACTATATATCACTGCATAGTTTTATGATTAAATTCTGCTATATAGTTTGGAATGTGTTTAAATATATCCTGGCATTTTGGGGGATGCTTTTCTACTTAATTTGTCACTGCTATTTTACATGATAAAGGCAGATAGAATTAATTTTTTTCCATTCATAGAATGTAATTTCAACAGTCTTTTCCCACTGTACTCTTCCTCCTCTTCCCTTGCCCCACTCACCATGCCACTAAAAGCACTTCAATCATAGGATTCTTCTCTATCTCTTTTTAAATCAGTCATTTATTTATTGTACTCTCTCGTGTTGGTTAATATCATGCTGAGATTTGTGGGAGATAGAGACATATTTAAACTATGGAACTTCCTTGGCAGACATAATACTTATAAGACAGTTAGAAAATAATTAAGTAGTAAACTTGGTGGTAATAACCATGACTGTTAGAAGTTAGAGAAAAAAGAAGTGAGCTTGGTAAGAGTAGTAGAGGAGAGCTAATGGAGAAGGTAGGATTTGAGTTGGATCAGAGTACTCAGAACTGGGTAAAAAAGGGTGGTTGTGTTTGAGATTTGAGTGTGGTGAAGCAACCATGAGGAAAGTAGCCTAATAGGCAGGCAATATGCGTGCTAAGTGGAGCATGGAGTTATGTGGGTAAGACCAGATACTTGTTAAAGGTGACAACAGGATCCACTTAAGCATTCAAGCTTTTAATCGGGTGGTATGACAAAAGGATGTTTAAAGAAACTCACTTCAGGTACGTCTCATAGGGGCTTGTGGTATACAATAAAAGAAGAGAAACTCAAATGTGACAAAGTAGACAGCTAATTGTAAAGATTAAAATAAGAGTAACTGCAAATTAATGCTTTTGAGACAATTTAGAATTATAAACTAGGAGAAACCGGAATGAAGGGAAAATGGGTGGTTGGAATCCAAGGGACAAAAGGAGAAGCTTCAATGTTACCTTACGGTCTTGTAACAAATCCCAATAATTTTGAATTTCAATGTATTTTGCTTAAGTGTAGTTATCATGCTGGGGCCACTAGATGGTGGTCTTTGTTAGTTGGTAGCTTGTGATGCTTTAAAAATAGGAGTTAGGCAGTTGCAAAAAAACCATGTTTTTGTTTTATACAAATCCTGATATGTAACATTCATATCTATGTATATACATCCATAAATGTTTCTCTTTCTCCTTTATTTTCTGTGGTCTGTGGTCTCAGGTAAGATAAGAGAGGTGAGAAGAAATAAATATTAAGATATCAGTCATCACACTTATTTGGCTTTAACAATATTACTTGGCATTTCCAAACTTGGTCACTGCCTTGGCAGAACATGAGGCAGGAAAAGGCATCCTTTCTTCTGCTGGCCTTTATTGTTATCAACTCTGAGGAATTTCCTACCCAATGCCAGTGTTGACCACAGTGAGATGAGTTGGGAAGTGGGCATAGCTGGCTTGGCTGACATGTAGTTCTCAGGCCGTTATCTTGTTTTACTGGTCCCTAACCCTCATTACATCTGCTTGCCCTAGAGCCACAACTTCTGCTCCTGTAGAGGCCTCACCATAATGGAGTTCATAAGCCAAGTCACAAGATACTTACTTCAATTCGAAGAAAGCCTGCTACCTGGCAGGTGGAAGAAGAGATGACTTATCAAAAGGCCTGGCACATAGCAGGCACTGCTAAGGCTTATTGAATGAGTGATCCAATGATGAATGAATAAATGAGCATCAGCAATGCAGTGGGAAGGAAGAGGTGGTCTAGGTCCCAGAATGCCGACTAAATGTTTCCATGGAAATCTTTTTATGTGTGTGTGTGCTATTTAGTACTATTGGTGCGGGTGTGTATGAATTACCTGTCCTTTGTATGCCGCTGACATAGAGCCCAACCATCACAGCTGAAATTATTCTGTGGAGAAATGCTTTCTGAGTTCTAAACATTCAACTTACTAATGAACTTTTGTTAACCTGTAACTTTATAAGAAGTTCTTATTAAATTAAATAATAGCACAGTGCATAAAAGTCACTTTTGAAGTGCTTAGTCACAGCAACATGTAATTAACAGTAAAGGCTTAAAGTGCAAACAGGGGTCTTATCTATCCAAACACTTTTTTAATATCAAGCTTCCTGATGATCTTTAATAAACTCCTGTAGTTGTAACAACAATTACAACTTCAGTGACTTCAGTAAGTCTGAAGGCTCCTCCTATATTTATTTCCAACAATTTCCTGTAGAGAAAAAATTCTAGGTATCTAGCAATACATTTGTTACCTGTTCTGAAAATTAGGTTGCCAATTTTCTCTTCAGTACAAGAAAGGAAGGTTATTTCCTTTCTTTCCAATTGATAAATTTTAATGAATTTTTTATTTTACTGATTTATTTTTGATTGCTTTTTCCTTTTCATTTGACCTTTTGGGCCAATCAGGGCTTTTAGCCAAGGATCAAAGAAATCTGAGTCCTGGCTTAGGCAAATCCCAGACTCATTTCTTTTACCTTATTTCCCTGTCTTATCTCTGTCTAGCAGAGATAATTATCACATAATATTAATCATTTGGGACCCTGACCTCTGAAATAGTAATTCTGTAACATAACATTTCTTGATAGAACGTCAATACATTTAAATGCTGCTACATTTTAAAACAGTAATTTACTTTTATTTATTTTTTGAGATAGAATTCACATAACAGAAAACTCAACATTTTAGCCATTTTAAAGTATACAATTCAGTGACTTCCAGTACATTCTAAATGATGTGCAAAAATTACCACTGTCTAGTTTCAAAACATTTTCATCACCCCCAAAGCAAACTCCATACCTATTAGTCAGGCATCACCTACTTTTCCCTTTCTCCAGTCCCTGAAAACTACTAATCTTTTTCTCTATGGATTTGCTTATGCTGGAGATTTCATATAATTGGAATCATGCAATATGTGACTTCGTCTGTCTTCTTTCAGCTATATTATTTTCAAGTTTTATCCTTGCCGTAACATGTATCAGTATTTCACTCCTTCTCATGGCTAAATAATATTCCATTACATGTGCATAACACATTTTGCTTATTCATTCATCTATTGAATAATACTGCTATGAACATTCATGTCCAAGTTGTTGTTTGAACACTTGGTTTCAATTCTCTTGAGTATATATTGTTTAACGTCTTTAGGAAACTACTTTTATTTTTATACATGTTAAGTATTGGTTATTCTCTAGAAAGTTATTAGATAGGATTTATTACGCAACAATAATATTATTTATAAATGATGTGTTGGGCTAGATATTAATCTACTAGCTCCTGTCTATATTCAATAGTAAGGTTCTGAAAATACAATAGCTTAGATAGTTTAAGAAAACATGAAATCGTATTTCTTCACTCAAAATTACTGAGACATCCTTTTCCCTATTCTGTGCTTTCATTCAACAAACATTTGTTAGGTTCCAACTGAGCCTCAAGAACAGTTTAAAGAACTGGGGTTAGAGGCAACAAGACAAAAAGATTTTTTGCCCTAATGGAACCACATTTAAGAAGGGAGAGAAGATACTAGATATGGAGAAGAGCTATGAAGAAAATGATGCAGGGAATTGGAATGTCTATCATAGACTATAAAATCAGTGCTTTTTAAATTTCAGTGTGCAGGAGAATCACCTGGGAATGTTGTTAAACTACAGATTTGAATTCAGTAGGTCTTGAGTATAGTGTGAGATTTTGTCTTTTCAACAAATTCCCAGGTGATGCCCATGTTGCTTTGGGTATGCAGAGAAGCCCTTACTATCTAGTAAGTGACTTTACAGCAGGAACATGAATGGGGAATGTGCATCAGGAGACAGCCAAGTCAGAATCTGGGGAAAAAAATTTCCTGGGTGAGAACACAGCTTTTTCCAAAGCTCCTTGAAAGGTGTAGGCTTGGTGTATTTGAGGAAAAGTGATATAGAATAGCAATTCTATCTCCTTTCTGACACATAAGGATGATACAAACATAGAACAAGCCAGAATCCTTTGATCCCATGTTATACCAGTCACACAGCCTATTCCCCACCAACAAATGTACAAATCATTTCTGCATTCAAATACACCTTTGTATTAGCTTCCTTTATCTTGTCCAATATATTTTTTCAAAGATATCCTCTTCTCTCATATCAGCTCTAATTTCTTTCTTTCTTTCTTTCTTTCTTTCTTTCTTTCTTTCTTTCTTTCTTTCTTTCTTTCTTTCTTTCTTTCTTTCTTTCTTTCTTTCTTTCTTTCTTTCTTCTTTCTTTCTTTCTTTCTTTCTTCTTTCTTTCTTTCTTTTTTTTTTGGTGATGTCCTTTTCACATACATTATGAGCATTTCCAATGTAACTATTCTGAAACAAGATGTTTTATGGATCTATAAAAGTATATTTAGAAGTTCCTAGATTCATGTAGTTTCCATTGGTTTAATTCTTTGTGGTGGGTGGTGGGGTATAATAAGACTATGATGAATTTCATTGTATATAAATCTAATGGCACATCTCTGATTTGTTCTTATTTTTAGAAATATAATAACTGGACTTTGACAAACAAACCTTAATTACCTTTCAGAGAAAAACACTCTAATTTACATTCATATTATCAGTAAACAGTCTTTATTTCATTCCCTTTCCCTCCATATTAATTGGTAGTCTAATCTTTTGTAAACTTGTTATTGAGATACAATCTACATACCATAAAATTCATTTTCTTAAAATATATGATTAAGTGGTTTTTAAAGTATATCACAAGTTTGTACATGTAATTTAAAAAAATTGTTAAATTTATTGTGTTTAAACTCTTAATTACATTTTTTTGTTTTAGTTTGTTGTTTCCATGAGGCTTTCTTTATAGTTATTTGTATCATTTAAAAATAATATTCATGTATTATTTCTATTAGTTTTAACTTATTTCTCTTTCCTGACCTATTGTATTGACTGGATCCATATTTTTCTCAATTATTGCTAAGACAATTTTACTACATGATATAGATGGTTAGAAGTATATATGTTTAAGTCAAACTGATTTGGATTTGATATTCCACTTAGTAAATATGTAGCAGGGGGCCAATTACTTGTGAATGTTGAGTTTCAGTTTCTCCATTTGACAACAATAAGGAGCATTAATAAAGAGGCTTATTGAAAAGGTCAAAAGATATCACAGATACAAAGTGCTTAGTAAAGTGTTCAATATATAGTAATATTGATTCTTTTTTCATGAAATTTTAAAGATCAATGCTGCTCAGGAAATAAAGCTATAGGAAGATGATACATAATAGAAGACTTGTGATACTATTAAATTATGCACATATAAATATAGCTGTTGTTAATAGTTTCTTCTAGACATCCTTGAGTCAGACTATATCTACTTTTTCTACAAAGATAGTTATTTTATTTTATTATTCTATCTACTTGTGCCAAGATCCCATTATACCCGCTCAGAAATATGGCTGTTAATGTCATTAAAAACCTCCAGAGAATCTGCATTCTCCCTTGGATAACTCACAGAGGTGCCTCACAGCCTTTACAGCTATAAATTCTTAATCTCTAAATTAGATACCTCCTACTGTACTTTTGGGCTTTTCTCTTTGGTATTGTAATCTTTCATAATATGTAACTATTGAGTTTGTTTTCATTAGAGAAAGACTGTGAGACTATACTAATCATGTCTAAATCCTTTAAATATACCTCACTTACTACACTAAAAATAATGGGATAGCCCTGAACAATTGTGTATAGGTACAGGACTTACCAAGGGGGTAAAAGAGGTGCCAGAATGCCTTAAAATTAATTTCCCCATTAGGAAAAGATGCCAGTAGGCAGTCAATGGATCAAAAGAAACTGGTTTAACTTTTTGTGATGAAGACACAATCAGCTGGCTACTTTTAATAGATAATTGAACACAAACATTTTATTAGTGCTTAATAATGACTGAATAATAATGTATATTATTTTGGAATTTGCAAACATTGTACTGTTCTGTATTTGAAATGGAGGAAATAAATAATTGAATGGAAAGTTCTTGTCTTTTCTAAATGCCAAGAAATGTCTTTTCTTTGTTTAACTGACCATCATCAGTAGTATAAAAGTATGATTCAGAAGCAGGGTAAGTGAGATGTCTATTCTTGTCCCAAGTCCAGGTATTCACTGAAAAATTGCTTCAGGCCATAACTTTGGCATGCCATGGGTTAAATAAAGGTCAACTCCAAGTGAAAAATAAAAATCAGTTGATCTTTTGGTGTTAAAGGGGCAAAATAGTTATCATTTTAGATGCTTTTAGTGCTCTTATAATTCAAGGATTTCTTTTTTCCTCAACCGAGAATTTTCAGGCCAGTGGTGTCCATAATGTATACGCATGCCTTGGGGCATTTTGAAGGGGAAGAGAAGAAAATTTACAATATTTTTAAAAAATGTCCTTATCTATACAGGCTCTTGTATGATATTTAATAACTCAATGATATAATGATATTTAATAACTGGGAGTGCTTTTTATATTTAAATATTAATTAATAGTCATTTGGAACAGAAGTATTCAGAGAACTAGGTTCTAACTCTATCTTTAACTCATGTTTATTTCATTAAAAGGTATCTAAATACTGACTTGAAATTACTTTTCTAATATTTCTTTTACTAATTTGTCATTGTTAGAGAGGTAGTTAAAGGCTTGTAAAGGCAGTGTGTCAGTTAATGGGAGCTCCAGAGCCCCATGTCCATTGGGTTTTAATCTTGGCTCCATCATATTCTTTAGAGAAGGATAAGGTGGTACTTTCCCAACAAGGTGTTGAAAGAATTGCCTATGATGGTTCACATGATGTGATCATAGCATAGTGAAAGTTTATTAAAGGCCAACTTGTATTAGGATTATAATTATCCCTGCTCTGTATCTTCTGCAAAGAAAATATTGTAAGTAGCAAAAATCGAATAGAGGACTATCAAGTTATCTGGTTAATTCTGACACATACTAATAGCTGTATAATAAATGCCATTAGGTGCTGTGTGATGAAAAGTCATGTGGGTGATAGAGATACTGGGCACATTCTGCTTAGTGGTTAGAGACTCGGATTACCTGTGTAATTCAGGTAATTCTCCAAAAGCAGCCTCCTTAACCAGGGAGATTAGGTGAGAGGTAAATAGATAGCCTTTTAATATTACCAGAAAAAATCAGGCTTAATATATTTATACCATAATTAATTTGTTTGTGGGTCCAAAAGATGGAGTGAAGTTTCTGCCTATCTTTTCTGGAGATAATTACAAAGCAGAGACTCTTCTAAAAGAGGCATATGCTCCAGATTAAATGCATAGGGTCTTACCTTTTCTCCTTCTTTTGATTGAAAGATGTTGACTGTTGTTATATTTCTTTGCATAGGCCAAAAGGAAAAGAAACCTAACCACTGTGGAAAATTCTCTTCTTTTGAGAAAAGCCCCTCCCATACGAATGGGTGACTTTTCCTATTAAAAACTGACTCTTTACCAAAAAAAAATCTTCCTGTGCCTAGTTATATATGATCATGAATATAAAGCTTATTGCAGATAGTGCCAAACCAGCAAGAGTGCCTGAAAGTTGAAGAATCAGTAAACCCTTCAAATGAGAATCAGCCTGAAATTAATGTCTATTTTTTTGTGACATGTTTTTATTTGCTCATTCATAGTATAGAAGATTCTATTATTTTTAGAGTTTAAGGAGCTTACAGGTACCTCATATAAAAGATGGTCAGTAAATATTTGTTTAATAAATGCATGAATGTATTTAATGTCCCTCTCATTGTTTAAATTCTTTCTATATTTTATATACTATAAAGAGTCATTTAGCCTGTGTTTAAGCATCCCAACAAACTGAAAGCTAACAAAAATCACAGGCAGCCTTTTTCATTGGTGGATCATTCTAATTATAAGATCTTTTTTTTTTGAGCCAGATTTTATCACATTATAATTTCCACCCTTAGGCTTTAGTTTGCTTTTATGGAATATCATTAACCTTAGCTCCTCAAAAATTTCTGTTTGTTTGTTTCCAAGCTCATATAATTGTGCTGGGCTTAGACAATTCAAGTTATTTAGATTGGTTTGCTGATTCCTTATCACTTTCATTCTTATATTGGGCTTCAATTTCATGTTAATGATTGTTTTATAATTATGCTAGTCTAAAGCATAATTCAGAGCTGAGCATTTATGCCTTTTATGCATATATCCATTTTCCTGGGGTGTAGTTTGTCATAGAAATTGTTGGTCTCTTCCTAGATCCAGCTTCCCTTTACAGTCTTCTGCTGTTTTCCAGTAAAGTGTTGGCAGTTCAAAGTGGTGCACGAATTGTCAAGTGTACAACAACCAATCAACCAAACAACCAACCAACCAACCAACCAACCAATTGATAATTATTGAATTCCTATTGTGTGCCAAAGGCTGTTTGAGATGGGGACTCTAACAATCTAAGAAAGAACATATAAGAAATCTTGCCTTTGAAGAACTTACATTCTAGTGTGAGGAACACAGTAGAGTAAGCAGACATCTGCAATAGTGTATGCTAAGCACTGTAAAAACAGTTGAGCAAAGGTGTTGCCTGTGTATACAGGAGTCCCTTACCCAGTTTTGAAATGATTTCTAGTATCACACTTTTGTAATTAGGTATGTTCTTTCAAATATTATTCTCTTATGATTCTAGATTATTATCTACTTTTTGAAGCACATGCTCCATTTATGTATACCGCTATGCATAAAACTGGAGCTGTCACATTGAGCATCTAATGTGTGTTTTTGACTTACAATAATGTGCAACATACTAATCAAATAGAAAGAGTATTATTAGAGTTGAGCAATATTAACTTTTTTTTTTTTTTGCAGATTCATATTAATGATATAGTTCTCTAGAGGAAAATCAGAAAACAAAGGTTGGTATAATATCCTATAAAGACTTAAACCAGAGTTTTTCTAAGAGAGATTATTTAAAAATATAAATTAGAGGATTAATTCTAAATTTCCTAGAGTGTGTTTGTTTAATCCAGCCACTTCACATTATTGCAATGTTTTATGTGGTACAAGAGTTTATAGAAACTAGAAAGAAAAAGATGTTTTTCTAGATACATTGAATGGTAATATGGGTGGCTATTAGCTACACATTCAGTTCCTCCGGCAGCTTCCTCGTTTTACTTTCATGGCTTTTTAAGAGGTTACTTCTAGGACAGCAGTGCACTTCAGTCTGATAGTTCAAGTCAGAAACTGAGTGAGGGAAATGTGGTATCTATTGTGGTCTATTTTTCTATGTGACAGTTGTTCCTATTTTGTGTTTGTTTCTCTTTTAATGAGGATACAACTTTCATCCAGGGAGATGTATGGGTCACTTGTTAGTGCACTTAAATGTACTGAAGCACTCCACCAGCTGGAGATTCTGACTTGTAGTTGAATTATTTTTGCACAGCGAATGGTTTTCCTTTTGACATATTTTAATATACTTGCACACTGAGAGCAAGAGTGGGTGAACAGAAAATAGACTGTTTTATTAACCCAGCAGTCACCTTTGAGGTTTGTACATGTCCACTTTTTTCCTTGCCTTTGTACATAATCCCAAGAGACTAGTACCTGGCTTTGCTCACAATAACAAAGTCAGATACAAATCTCCGAATACAAATCTCCAAACACAATTGTTAGTTGAATGCCAACTGTTTCTTCTCATCTTTTTTTAAAACTTGAACATTAAGAATTGTGTTTATAGGGGAACCTTAACCATTAAAGAATGAGTTTTTTTTTCTTTCAGATGCTTCCCCTATCATTTACTAGATTTATTTTACAATATGTAATCTCAAGAGATAAAAGAAAATAATTTTTTGCATGTTTTTTGCAGCACTCCTCTTTTTCTAATCCATTAGTAGTGAGAAGAAAAGAAGAAAAATATGTTGCAAGCTTTAACCGGACTCCAATTTCAACTGAAAGAACAATTAGGAGAAAAAGAAAGGAGACTTCAACTCAGCCAGGAAACCAGGGCTCAGCATGCACAGTTCCACATGCAATTTTCATACACACCAATGTTTCAGAGACTTGTCCCAGTAAGACCAGAAATTTCTTCAAGTCAATTACCATCCTTTCTTAAGGTATATATCTGTATTCATATATAGCCATAATTTCTAAGTAAATATCCATACATTTTAATTGTACTCAAAAGTTGAAGAGAAAAAAGAAAAAATTTCCAGAGCCCTCTCCCAGTTCTCAGTAAGTGGCTCATTTATCAGCATGTAAATATTAGAGCAACAAAACATCTGAAATACATAATTTTCCATATTATCATTATTGTGATAATAATACTACTTGACATTTGGGAGCATTTTTACTTTACAAAGAAGTTTTATATGATCTCATTTGACTATTTAAACCATTCAGTGAGGTGTGCCATATGAGTAGGAAGATTATTAAGAGTCATACGCTCTTTAAAAGTATCCTGAGACTACTCAAACTTAAGTAGTGATGTGGTGTTTAGAAAGGAGGCCATCTTTGAGCTAGAATTTTCTAGATTTGCATTGCTGCCTCTATGATATTGGGCCTTTTAATGCATTGCTTTTTTGAGTGGTTCAATGCAAGAAATAATAATTATACCAGAAGTGGTTATAAAGTATGAACGAAGATTACTTTTTTGTAGAGGGTCCATCTCAGGTACCAAATGTATTTTAGGTGGGGGTTTTGCAAAGCAGTAACAGATTAGAATACATAACTCTGAAGGACAACAGAGTGAGTATATGACCCTAAGTCTAGTAACTTATTCAAGGGAGCACACCTAGTAAATGCGGAGGCAAGATTGGAGTCCATTTCTCCTGGTACACTTCTATATTTCATTTTTATTTAAATACTATATTTTGAATAGCTACTTTTGACCAAATTCTTAGGTACAAATTATAGGGAACAAATATAAAAAATAAATAACTTGTTTTGAAGCTGTTATAATATAGAAGGGTAAATAAATACAATGAAAGTAAGTCTATGTACCATAGATGTGGTATATTGTAACTGTATGTGTGTTGGTGATGTCAGGGAAGGCCTTATTACTGTGGAGGCATTTGGAGACATCCATTCTCAGGAAATAGCTATATTAATCATCATTTTAGCTTTTATATTAAACTTATTCTTAAAAAAAAATAAGACTATTCTGTTAACCTTTAGTAAACTTTCAACCACAAATGTTTACTTATTGTAAATTATACGTTAAAAAAATCTGTTTCTTAAGGAAGTGAGTATGCTTTATTTGTAATAATTTCTGACTTTATTACATTTTTGTTCAGTTCTTGTAACTTTACTAAAATATGTTTAAGCAGGCATGCTTTTAATGGAAAAATTATAAGATTCTGAGTTCTATAATCTTTGTCTTCTTGGGATCATCATCGTCATCCTCACATCCTCATCAAAACTAATTTTTAGCACTTATTAAACAATTGCTATGGGAAAAGCATCATGCTAATTTCTAATTTTTCAATAATTATGTAGAGTAGCTATAAACTCCATTTTGCAGATAATGAATTGAGAGTCAGAAATAAAAAAAAATAGCTCAAAATTGTACAATTAGCAAGAATGTTATTTTTCCATGACCACGACATGCTGGAAGTTATTGTTGTCTACCTAGTTGGGGTTTATACTTTCTTACTAGCTTTTTCAGTGAGGACTCATGATTTCCAGTAAGAACAACCTGGTTGGAAGTTGATTAAGCCACAAAAAGAATTTGTTGGCTCCTGTTACTAAAAAGGATAGCTGATATCAGTGGTGACTGGAACCAGGACTTTAAACATCGTTAAGGACATATCTCTCATGTGGGCTTTCTTCTGCATATTGTCTTTGTTCTGAGACCAGGCCCTTTTTGCAGCAAACTGTGGAGGCTTCATTCCCTCTATGTTCACATCCTCACAACTTGCCACTTAAGAAAATGAGAGCTTATGCTACTCAGCTCCAGTGTAAAAAATTCCAGATAAAGATTTGCTGGGACCACATTTCTAGCCCTTGGCCTGGTCATTAAGGTGATGGTAAGTGCTATGCTCAGTTTTCATTGATCAAGTATTCACTTTTATGGCTATAGAGAGAGATGGAAAGGGTACTATGTTATTAGAATCAGGGAGTGGTGCTTTACTGACATGGCCTCTAAGAGATGAAGATGATCCAGGCAGTCATCCCAATTTGTGGCTATTGATACAGATCTTTATGATATTTGTTTGTATTGACTTAGTTAATTCTCTATTAGTTAACATGCTAACTGATTAGATCTGTTAAATCATATCTGCAGGATGAAGGGGCTTTGTCTAATTTTGTCCAATAAGCTGAAGTTGGTCCGGTTGTTTCAAACATTTGCAGATATATTTTCTAGATCTTAAACTTTCGTTATTTATCTAATGTAAAAAAAATTCTGTTTCTGACTGGGAATAGAATTAGCTTCCAAATTTAAAATGAATGAAAATCAACACATGGTTAACAGTTTTCAGACTCTGTAGAAATGATATGTGGACTGACATGTTTTACACAATGGACCCATTTGGTTAACTCTATCTTTGGTTAGCACATGCTAGCATCTCAGAGCCTGATCAATATTATGTGATGTGATAAAAATTGAATATCTGGGCTTAAAAAGTTGAGGACCAGATTCTTGTTTGACTTTACGAAGAATTGCCCATTTCAAAGCTCTGTTTGAAGTCATCAGAGAGCACACACTTTTGAGTTTTTAAATGTTGAGGCATGCTACTATAAAAGATTCTAAGCTTTAGAGACTTATACTGTCTCTATTTATTTATTTATTTATTTATTTATTTATTTATTTATTATTTATATTATATTTATAATATAAATAATATATTAAGAGACTTCTTAATAATACATTGCAGTATAAGTTTCAATAAATATTTGTTAATTTATTTTAAAGAATGAAGTTTGACTGTTTTGGAGTATGTGAAACAGAAAACTTCTTTAATCAATAGAACAATATTTTTTTCTAAGCACTGTCATGAGCCAAACCTGTCTTGAATGTGAATAGAGAGAATTTCTATGGGAAATTCTAGCCTCTCAAAGTGTCTAATTTCATTTTCTTGATAATGTGTGGGAAGGACAAAAATTGTAAGAAAAATGCAGTCTTTTTTTTTTTAATAAGAATTTCAAATTTTTCTTGGATTCCTCACTGCTTTTCCAATACTCATATCTTATTGGGGGTAAGGCTAATAAGATTTGGGAGAGGAAGAAGTAGCTAAATGGGGAGAAGATAATGGGATAAAATTTGACTTTCCAGTTAAAGGTGTTTCAAAGCCTTTCAGTTTAAAGTGGTTGCTTTGAGGATGAATCTTCTCTTTTTGGCAAACACTATCTTTCATGGGTGTGAAGTGAAGCTTTTGTGTCCATATGTCCTCTGACCTAGATGAATTCCTCTAATACTCCTTGCTTGGCCTGGCTGCCAGAATTCCTGTTGGCGTTCACTGCTGGGTCTGTGGCTAAAAGGATTCATGGCCTGTGTTTTTCAGTAGAGACAGTGTCAGCTTTCAATGCCAGTTGACCTTGGGCCTCAATCACAGGCTGGACTCTACTCATGCTACTTCTTATTTACTGGAGACCTGCAGGAATATTTGTCAAGTCACCATTTCTGATATGCTGAGGTCTAAATGAGAAACAGAACAAAAGCTCCTCTTGTTTATGTTTCTTCCTCTCTCTTGGAGTTTCTGTTCATTTGCAAACTTTCCATTGAACATATATTAATGGTTTTGTCCCAGAACTGAGAGTGAGGACCCTCATGTCTGTTGTTTGTCTCCTTTGTCCTCTTTCTATAACATTTTAAAATTTTTAATTACAGTTAACATACAATATTATTTTTTATTTTTTTAATTACAGTTAACATACAATATTATATTAGTTTCAGGTGTGCAACTTGGTAATTAGACATCTATATAACTTAAAAAGTAATCAGTAATAAATCTAGTACCCATCTGACTCCATACATAGTGATTACAATATTATTGACTATATTCCTTGAGCTATACTTTACATCCCCATGACTATTTTGTAATTATCAATTTGTATTTCTTAATCCCTTTCCCTTTTTTACTCACGCCTTAATTCCCCTCCCATCTTGGAACCATCAAAATAGTCTCTGTATCTATGAGTTTGTTTCTATTTTATTTGTTTGTTTATTTTGTCCTTAGATTCCACATGCATGTGAAATTATATGGCATTTTTCTTAGTCTCTTTTACTTCATTCAGCACAATATTCTCTAGGTCCATCTATGTTGTTGCAGGTGGCAAGATTCTATTCTTTTTTTGTGGCTGAGTAATATTCCATTGTGTGTGTACACACACACACACACACACACACACACACACACACACACACACACAACCTCTCTATCCATTCATCCATTGATGCTTCCCTAGCATTATTATTGTATATAATGCTGAAATGATCATATGGATTCTCATGTCCCTTCAAAGTAGTAATTTTTTTTTCAGATAAATACCCAGAAGTAGGTAAACTGGGTCTTCCTTTGTCTCTTGGTATAGCTTTTTTTAAAAGTCTATTTCGTATGGTATAAGAATTGCTATTCCATCTTTTTGGTTTATTTGTTTACATTTTCACAAAATATCTTTTTCCATCTCTTTACTTTCAGTCTCCATGTGTCTTTTGATCTAAAAGAGTCTCTTGTGGGCAGCATATGTAAGGGTCTTGTGTGAAACATTTAATCCATTTACATGTAAAGTGATAATTGATAGATATGCAGTTATTGCTACTTTATTATTCATATTTTTTATCTTTTATATTCTTTTTCTTCTTTAAGAAGTTCCTCTAACATTTCTCATAATACTGGATTGGTGGTGATGAACTCTTTTAGCTTTTTCATGTCTGGGAAGCTCTTTATCCTTCAATTCTAAAGGATAGCTTTGCTGGGTAAAGTAATCTTGTTGTAGATCCTTGCTTTTCAATACGTTGAATATTTCATGCCAGTCCCTTCTGGCCCGCAAATTTTCTGCTGAAAAATCAGCTCACAATCTTTGGGAGTTCCCTTGTAGGTAACTAACTGCTTTTCTTTTGCTGCTTTTAAGATTCTTTCTTTGTCTTTAACCTTTGGCATTCTAGTTATGATGTGTCTTGGTGTGGGCCTTTTTGAGTTCCTCTTGTTTGGGATTCACTGTGCATCCTGGGCTTTTATGTCTATTTCCTTTACTAGGTTAAGAAAGTTTTCTGTCATCATTTCTTCAAGTAGGCTCTCAATTCCTTGCTCTCTCTCTTCTCCTTTTGGTACCCCATATGATGTGAATGCTGAAACATGTGACATTGTCCAGAGATGCCTTAAACTATCCTCACTATCTTGTATTCTTTTTTGCTGTTGCTGTTCAGATTGGATGTTTTCTGCTACCATATCTTCTAAGTCTCTGATTTGACCCTCTGCTTCATTTAATCTACTGTTGATTCTCTCTAATGTATTATTCATTTCAGTTATTACATTCTTCATTTCTGACTGATTCTTTTTTATGTTTTCTATCTCCATTTTTATGTTTTCTATCTCTTTGTTAAAGTACTCACTGAATTCATCTACTCTTCCTCTAAGTTCATTGAGCATCCTTATAACCAAGGCTTTGCACTCTGCATCTGGTAGATTGCTTGTCTATACTTTTTTTTTTTTTCTGGAATTTTGTTCTACCCTTTCATTTGGATTATGGCTTTGTCTCTCTATTTTGGCTGCCTCCCTGGGTTTGTTTCTATGTATTTGGCTGCTATGTCTCCTAGTCTTAGTAGCGTGGCCTTATGTAGTAGGTGTCCTATAGTTCCCAGTAGCATAGTCTTCCTGCTCACCTGAGCAGGGTGCTCCCAGTGTGTCCTTCGTACAGGTTGTGTGTGCCCTCCTGTTGTAGTTGAGTTTTGGTTGCTGTTTACACATTAATGGGAGGGATTGAATCTGGAGCTTATTGGTTGTAATGACTGGTCAGTGAGGGGCTGACCCTATGGAGCAGAATTTGCTTTAGCTGGGTTCTGGTGCCTGTCAAATTTGCCCTTTGGGTGTGTTGTCCTTGGACCTGTCACAGGCCAATTTTGGTCTCAGTCTGTGCCCTGCCTGGGGCTACCTGGCAAGAGTCACCAAGCTCTCCACAGATGGCTACCACCTGTGCTGGGCTTGGAGGCTCCTAGGGAAGCCAAGCCACAAACTGAGACCAGCTTCTGCTAGTGTCAAGCTTGAGGCTGCTCAACAAGATGTATGGGGCATACCGAGACCAAATGCTGCTTGTTTGGGTTTTGTAAATCTTTGAGAGATTTTAGGAAAGTCCATAGCATGGGCCAAGACAGATCATTTGTATGTAAAAGCCACTGGAAGTAACTTGGTTGGGCCCCACAAGTTGGGTGGGGCAAAATCTCAGGGAATCACGAGGGCGGAGTAACCAATGTTACCCAGGTTGATGGAGTTTCAGATATGGTGGCCACATGCCTCTGCATACCAGAAGAGGGGAGGTTTTCAACAACAACAACAAAAAATGGTTTTCTGCCAGCACTTCTGTCTGGGAGAAAACTGCCCCTCCAACCTTCACCTTGAAGCCAGACAATTTAGTCCTTCCCCGTCTGCCCCTGTTGCCTTTCAAGCTGCTTCCCCAGTGCTGAAGCTCAGAGAGAATGAGTATGTCAGCGAGTATGTGCATGTGTGGGCCTGGAACTCCTGTAGGCTTCTGTCTCACTTAGCCACCATCTTTGCTGGTTTTCATCCTCAGAAGTTGTGGAGATTTCTCTTCCCAGCATTGGAATTCTGAGCTGGGAATCCTGGTGTGACACCAGGACCCTGAAGGAGTCCAGGGATACTGTCACAGCCAAGATATCCTTCTGGATTCTCAACTGCCACACACGGGTGTAGGACCAGACCATTCTACATCTCTGCCCTCCTATAAGTCTAGAGGTCCATTCTTCTATATGTCCTTAGTTTGTAGGACTTCTGTTTAGCTAGACTTCAGGTAACTCTCAATGATGACTGTACTGTAATTTAGTTGTAATTTTGATGTGGTTGTGAGAGGAGGTAAGCACAGCACTTACTTACTATGCCATCTTTCTTTTTTTAAAATTTCGTTTTATTAGTTTAAAGTGTACACTACATTAGTTAGACATTTATATAGTTTATAAAATGATCTCCCTAATTGCTCTTTCTCTCTTCTGGCTGTCTACCCAGCCATTACATTAACGCTAACTGCATTCCCTATGCCATACTCCTCATCCTCATGACCATCTATCAACTACTAATTTGTACTTCTTTAACCCTTCATTCCATTCTCCCAGTCCCCACAGCCATTTTTCTCTCTGGCCATCGCCAGATTGTCCTCTATATATGTGAGTCTGCTTTTAATCAGTTTGTTCTTTTTGTTCCTTAGATTCTGCATATAAGTGAAATCGTATGGTATTTATCTTTCTCTGTCTGACTTACTTCACTCAGTATAATATTCTCCAGGTCCATCCATGTCATTGTAAATGGTAAGATTTTATATTTTTAATGGCTGAGTAATATTACATTATATATATATATATGAACCAAAACTTCTTCATCCAATTGTCTGTTGCTGGGCATTTATGTTTCTCCCATATCTTGGCTATTGTAAATTGGGCTGCTATGAACACAGGGGTGCATAGATCTTTACAAATTATTGTTTTGTTTTGTTTTGTTTTGTTTTGATAAATACCCAGAAGTGCAATTGCTGATACAAAAGGTGCATCCATTTTTAATTTTTTTGAGAAATCTCCAAATTGTTTTCCATAGTGGCTGTACCAATTTGCAATCCCACCGACAATGTATGAGGGTTCCCTTTTCTCTACATCCTCGCCAGCACTTGTTGTTCTTTGATTTATTGATGATAGCCATTCTGACAGAAGTGAGGTGATATCTCATTGTGGTTTTAATTTGCATTTCTCTGATGATTAGTGATCTTGAGCATCTTTTCATATGCCTATTGGCCATCTGTATTTCCTTTTTGGAGAAGTATCTATTCTGGTCTTCTGCGCATATCTAAATTTCCTTGTTTGTTTTCTTGTTTTTGAGTTGTATGAGTTCTTTATATATTTTGGATATAACCTCTTATCAGATGTATCATAAGCAAATATCTTCTCCCATTCAGTTGATTATCTTTTTGTTTTGCTGATGGTTTCCTTTGCTGTACAAAAACTTTTTAGTTTGATGTAGTCCTATTCATTTATTTTTTCTTTTGTTTCCCTTGCCCAAGGAAATATATCTGAAAAGAAATTCCTGTTAGCAATATCAGGGAATTTACTGCCTATGTTTTCCTCTAGAAGTTTTTATGGTTTTGGGTCTTACATTTAAATCTTTAATCCATTTTGAGTCTATTCTTGTATACGGTGTAAGAAGGTGGTCTAATTCCCTGCCCCCCCCCCTTTTTTGCATGTACCTGTCCAATTTTCCCGGCACCATTTTTTGAAAGACTATCTTTACCCCATTGTATTTTCTTGCATCCTTTGTCCTATATTAAGTGAGCATATAGGCGTGGATTTATTTCTGGGTTCTCTATTCTATTCCATTGATCAATGTATCTGGTTTTATGCCAGTACCATGCTGTTTTGATTACTGTAGCTTTGCAGTATAGTTTGATATCAGGTAGTGTGATACCTCCAACTTTGTTATTCCTCCAGATTGTAATGACTATTTGGAGTCTTTAATGGTTACATATAAATTTTAGGATTACTTGTTCTAGTTCTCTGAAAAATGCCTTTGGTATTTTGATAGGGATTGCACTGAATCTACAGATTGCTTTGGGTAGTATGGCCAGTTTAATGATTTTGATTCTTCCTACCCATGAGCATGGTATATGCTTCCATTTATTTGTATCTTCTTCAATTTCTTTTTTCAATGACATAATTTTTTGAGAACAGGTCTTTTACCTCCTTGGTTAATTTGATTCACAGGTATTTTATTGCTTTTGATGTAGTTGTAAATGGGATTGTTTTCTTAATTTCTCTTTCTGAAAGTTCATCACTGGTGTATAAAAATGCCATTGACTTCTGAATGTTTATTTTGTAACCTGCTGCTTTACTGAATTCATTGATCAATTCTAACAGTTTTTTTTTTTTTTTGATGGACTGTTTAGGGTTCTCTCTATATAGAATCATGTCACCGGCAAATAATAAGAGTTTTACTTCTTCCTTACACTTAGGATTTTTTTTTCTCTTTCTTGTCTTATGGCTGTGGCTAAAACTTCCAATACAACATTGAAGAGAAATGGTGAAAGTGAGCATTCTTGTCTTGTTCCTGATCTCAAGGAAAACACTTTTAGCCTTTCCCCATTGAGTATGATGTTAACTGTAGGTTTGCCATATAGGGCCTTCATTACGTTGAGGTATGTTTCCTCTATTCCCACTTTGCTGAGAGTTTTTATTATAAATGGATGCTGGAGTTTGTTGAACACTTTTTCTGTATCTGTTGATATGATCTCATGTTTTTAATCTTTCAGTTTATTGATGTGGTGTATCACATTAATTGATTTGTGAATGTTGTGCCAAACTTGCATCCCAGGCATAAATCCAACTTGATCATGGTGTATAATATTTTTAATATATTGCTGAATTTTGTTTGCTAATATTTTGTTGAGGATTTTTGCATCAATGTTCATAAGAGATATCAGTCTATAGTTTTCTTTTTTGGTAATGTCTTTATTTGGTTTTGGAATCAAGATAATGATGGCCTCATAAAAGGAGTTAGGGTACCTTCCCTCTTCTTGAATTTTTTGGAATAGTTTGAGAATAGGTGTTAATTCTTTTTTAACTGTTTGGTAAAATTCGTCTATGAAACCATCTGGTCCAGGACTTTTGTTTTTAAGGAAGTTTTTGATTACTGATTTGATTTCCTTGGTGGTAATTGGTCAGTTTAGATTTTCTGTTTCTTCATGACTCGGTCTTGGGAGATTGTATGATTCTAGGAATGTGTCCATTTCTTCCAGATTGTCCAATTGGTTGGCATATAATTGCTAGTAGTATTTTCTTATAATCTTTTGTATCTGTTGAGTCCACAGTTATTTCTCCTCTTACATTTCTGATTTTATTTATTTGAGTTATGCTATCTTGACTGGAAGCCTGCGGGGTTTTTTTTTTGTTTTGTTTTGTTTTGTTTCTTTTTTTTTTTTGATGAAAACATTTACTTTTCATTGGTCTGCTAAAAACTTTCTACATACTCCTTTTCCAGTGTTGGCATTACCTTTACTTTTCTCTGGGGTCAAAGGGCAGGAGGGCAACAGGAAAGGAGTTGGGATATAGAAAAGGAAAAGTATAAAAGAGATGTATATCAAGGCTAATAACTTTGATGCAGAGGCAAAACTTATATAACAAGAGAAGACAATAAAAAAATCACAATCAGAATCAGTTGCTATAAATTCCATAGTTAGGTCTTATGCCTAGTTGTAGTTCAAGTGTTCTAAATTTGTTAAATAACCTGTAGTATTCAGTCATTTCTTCCAATAAACCTTATTTACATTTATGCTGAACAATCTTTTGAAGTTATCTATTTGGGAGAACTCTTAAAACCTTAGCTTTTTAACTAAATTCAGTCCAAAAAAGAAAGGAAATTATGTTAAGTGGCTTGTGTATTATGCCTTACATATTTTAAATGTCCCTGTGACTCTAGTGTTAATGAAAGAAATAGAAATTTCAGAAACTCTTAGCTGAAAAACATATTGACAGTGATGCATTGCTTGTGAAAAGTTTTTTTTTTAAATCAACGTGAAGTCATTTCTATTTCACAAAGTTTTCTTTTACTATAAATATGAGGAATGCATGATTT
Source organism: Eidolon dupreanum (assembly GCA_028627145.1). Lineage (NCBI taxonomy): Eukaryota > Metazoa > Chordata > Mammalia > Chiroptera > Pteropodidae > Eidolon > Eidolon dupreanum. The sequence goes on along the minus strand of CM053514.1, from coordinate 51,520,861 downwards.
AGACTTAAGCAAATGTAGCTACTATTAACTGATAATGAATAAAGGATGAACTGAAATGGTAGCTATGGTTTATGCTAAGTTCATCCAAGTTATGTTCAACTTCATTATCAAGAAGCCTAAAGAAGATACCTAATCCCCATTGTGTTGTGTGAATAACACTTATTATACACCTAAGACTTATAGCATCTCATACTTTGTGTGATAGCTTTACAGCTCAAGAGCTTACTAATGGAAGAAAATGGCTCACTGTAGCCAAGGGAGAAAGTAGTGGGAGTCACCTGTTCCCTCAGAGTCTTCAAGTATAAGACAGTCTGGCATTGTGATTCTTATTAATCAGTACCTGCTTCTCAGGGTCTGCCTTGATTTAAGGTAATGAAACTGAGAGAATTATACAACCTTTTGGGTCGTATATTGCAGCATCCAGAAAAGTTATAATATTAATATTCTTCTTCACAATGATTGGCCTATAATTTTAACCTAATTTCCTTTTACTTAACTTGAAATGTACAAAATTGGTCAGCTTTAACTTTATAATCTCTCTTCCATATATGTAAAGATTTTCCATTTTCAACTTTTCCTTGTCTGTCTCCTTTTTTGAACATTTTAATGAATTGTTATGACTAGGAGTTACCTCTTTAAATTTCTAATAGCTACTTGAAAATATATCTTGGGGATTGATCCCCAGAAGTATTTCATTAGAGTTTTAAAATAATATGTATTCAACATATAACTTTGTTTTGCTAATTTCAGTGGCAACAGTGTTATTTTTATTTTCAATTATTATTTAAATATGTAAGTCCAGATATACAGATGCTAATTATTTCTAGTAGCTTCCAGTAGATGAATAATGTTGTCTATATGTGGTAACTGACTCTGTGAGTAAAATCTAAAATGTGAATAATTGAGAAAAACAGGAATAGTATACATTTTCATTTCAAATTACATTTTTTAATATTAATATATAACTATATAAGCTAAGAAATATAATGCAAGATTTAAGGACATGTCTTGGCGTTTTGTTAATTGTCTTAGCTCAGTAGATTCAGTAGTCTCCTATCTCTCCTTCCTTCCTTTCAACTTTATAGAGTTTAGGTTCAAGGCACCATCTTTCTACAGCTTTTTTGAGATGTATGCAGTCTGATTGCACACTGTGAAAGCAGTAGTTTTGGCAGAAACACTTTTCATTTTCTGGTGGCCTTATTAGAGAGAAAAATATGTTTCCATTTTCTGCATCCTAGCTGGCGCCAAGTTAAAATAGTTTCCCTTTGTCTATCAGAGACAGGTGCCTATTCCCTGCTCAGCTCTCTCCTACTTTTTTTTTTTTTTTTTTTTTTGCTTAAACAACAGAAATTTATATTTGCACAGTTCTGAAGTCTGGAAATATGGGATTAAGGTATCCACAGGGTTGGTTTCTGCTGAGGCCTCTCTCCTTGGGTTGTAGATGGCTGTCTTTCCATGTCTTCACATAGTCTACCCTAGGTGCTTGTCTATGTCTAAATTTCCTCTTTTATTTTAAAAATATGAAGGGAGTGTTTTTTTGTTATGTAAGTTCCAGGTCTACAACATTATAATTCTACATCTGTAAACACTACAAGAGTCTAGTTAGTATCCATCACCTTACAATTGACCCCCTTCACTCCTTCCTCCTTATCCAAATTCCCTCCCCCTCTGTTAACCAGTAATATGCTCTCCATAAGTTTGTTTTTATTTTGTCTGTGTTTTTTTTTTTTTTTTATTTCACATATGAGTGAAATTATATAGTGTTTGTCTTTCTCTATCTGATTTATTTCACTTGGCCTAATACCCTCAAGGTCCATCTCTGTTTTTGCAAATGGCAAGATTTTTATTTTTTTCTGTGGCTGAGTTGTATTCCATGGTATAAATATATAACACATATTCTTCATCCATTCATCCACTGATAGGTTGTTTCCATATCTTGTCTGTTGTAAATAATGCTATAAAAAGGTGCATGTATCTTTTTAATTAATGTTTTTGTGTTCTTTGGATAAATGTCCAGCAGTGGAATAGCTGGATTATATGGTAGTTCTATTCTTAATTTTTTGAGGAACCTCCATATTGTTTTCCAGAGTAGCTATACCACTTTACATTCCACCAACAGTATACGAGTGTACCTTTTTTTCCATATCCTCTCTAACACTTTTTTCTTGTATTATTGATAATAAATCTTCTAACAGGTGTGAGGTGACATCTCATTGTGATTTTGACTTGCATTATCCTAATAATTAGTGAGGTTGAACATCTTTTCATGTGTCTTCCTACTCTCTTTTGCCTGCTCTACTTTCTCTCCCTCAAAGTGTCCTACCATGTTCCAGACACTTGTTATCACTGTTTATTTTCTACACAGCTCTTCAAAGTATCTGAAAATACCTAATCTGTCATGTTGGGAGTTTTTGTTTATTTGTTTACTGGTTAATTGTTTGGCTCAACAACTGATAATGTAAGCTACACAAGGGAATTATAAATGCAGGTCTGAGACCAGGTGCTTACAAAGTATTTGTCTAATAGTTTTCCTTACAACTCTGTTTTTGGGATTCTTTACTTTTGACTTTTCGTACTATCCTTGGGCAAATTTCTCCAGTATCATGGCTTCAATAAATGTAAATGCTGATAACCTACAAATATTTGCCTTCAGTTTAGAGCCTTCCTCTAGCTACACATCCAAATATCCAATGGTTCTACCTGTATGCCTCTCTAAACTCAATATGGCCTAAACTAGTGTCTCCCAATGCTGTGTAAATCTAACTGTGATACCCTTCTCCCAAACAAGCAAAGACACCAACAAAAGATTTTCAGAGGCATCTCATCCCTTTTAAGATAAAGTCCAAAGTCCTTAAGTTGTCTGGTGCTGGAGGTGTGTCTACTTACCCTACCTATCTTGCTTTGAGTACTCAGAAGAGTAAATGGCTGCTTTGTAGGCAATTTCCCCTACATTATACTTTTCTCATCTGGACTACAGCTAGAAAAAAATTTAAGATTATATTCTTCAATAAGGAACTTGTATCCTATTTTTCCATATTAATAATTGAGGATGGATAATTAAACTTTGAAAACAAAAGACTGTCCTAAGATTAATGTTTTATGATAAAATATTTCTTAAGATTAAAATAAATACAAAAGGATACTAGCGAGCAAAGCTTAGAATTTCTCTTAAGAATTATCTTTGTATCTGCTCTAATACACAAACAAATGTTTCATTGAATCATAGTATTTGTATATTATTGAATGGCCAAATTAATTTTGTCTAGAAAATTTTCAGAGCACTTATTGCTTATGTTTACTTACAGTCAATAGAAATGTATCAATACTCCTTTAAGCATTTTCTAATTCTGAGATATCACTTAATGCCTTTTAATAATTTATATTATATTCATATTGTCTCCCATATTCACCCCAAGGTTTTTCTGCAATCAATGCTATTTTAAAAGTAAAAATGCCTTTGCTGGTCCTTATAGACAAAACACTTCTCCTCTTTCTCCACCCCATCATTTGGATAGTCAGTCAAGTCTGCTACTGGGGCAAATAGTTTAAATGTTTTAAAAACTTTAATCTTTAAATTGTGTGTAAAGTGTGAAAGCTACATATATGTTAAATTTATTTAAAATGGTTACTTTCTGATTCTACCTTCATCTTTTTTTTTCCTGTTACAGTTGGAACATATTGCAATTGCCTTCTTTCTTCACTGTTATTAACTTTTCCCCTTTTATCAGAAAAAGGATCTTGCTTTCTTTGATTCTCTTACTGATATTTTAAAAGAACTTTTTTTCCCTCTCTTGCTGTCTCAGGCAAGTCACATCTCAATTGTACGTTATCATTCATTGTCAGTCTTTGTGTCCATCCTCTTATCCCAGCCTAGTTTTTTTTTTTTCTTTTTTTTTTTGGGAGGGGGTTGGGGAAGGGTGACACTGCTATTGGGAGTTTTATATCAGTTTCAAGCCTTAAGCAAAATGTATTCATTTCAAATGGAAATTGCAGTTCCTGTAAAGGGTTTCTTTGTTTCAATAAAATGGAGCCTTATGCAACATACACCTATCTAAAGAAATTTTAGAATAGAACTTCTAAATAACTGATAACTAGAAAATTCTGATCTTGAGCTTTAGTCACTGAAGATAAGGAAAGACATCTGCTTCAGTACCCCCATCTGGCTTTTACACATGCATTCAGACTTAGTATGCTCTTGCTCTTTCTTTTATCTATGCCCATCTGCTGGTATGGTGTGTTCCCACCCTAACATATTTTCAGACCCTTGCCATAGGGCAGAAGTGCCAAGCAATTATTTGTTGAGATAGATAGCCCACATAATACCGTAAGTGACATCTGTTCTGTAGGAAATCCTTCCCTTGTGGCAGGAGTGTCATATTGGCAGCTCATAGGAATATCAGAATTGACGTATAGGAACAATTGAATATTTCATCTTACCCTGAATTCTCACTCAGAGAACATCTAATACCAGATGCTTTGGAGGGCTGTGTAACCCCTTGACTCTTTCTCTTGTTCTCTTTACACCTATGGTAATTGGTAATACGACACTATGGGGAAAATTTCTTTCTGACCCCAGCTGGTAGCTAAATTATGCCCTAAAGCATGAAGATTGGCATATTTTAAAGTTTATTGTAGTTAAAATGGTGAAAAATGGGATTTTTTCATATTAATGTGCTTACTAGATTGTTCAACCTAAATAATAGCTTGAATAAGTTCCACAAATTACTCTTAATTACTTATTATTTGGCAAAATTATAATACAGATGAACATTTTAATCTTTTAAGAGAGTGCCTGTCCCCATGTTTGGCGATTGGTTCTACTCCGTTAAACCATTTCAAACAGGTGATAAAAGAAATAGTTTATAGTCCTTAATAGTTCAAGATTTAAATCTTTGTATAAAGGTATATTTGGTAAAACATATTAATTGGTTCTGAATAGCTCTGAATTTACCGGTTTTTAGCTATTTGATGTTAAGAAGAAAGGCAGAATTTTGAGTCAAAATTATTACTGGCAAATTTAAAATATAATGTACGAGGTAGGTTCTGGATACGTTCATACTTAATTCATTTTTCCAAACCACCTCCATTAATGCTGTTACTATCTTCAATGATCCTCAGAACACCATGAACAACTTCAGATTCAAAAAAGTTTGAATAATGAAAGTTTTTTTAAATTGGAATTGGAATGAAAGTACTCATTACATAATTCAATCAACCCATTTACATAAGTTTCTGTTTAAGTAAGAGTTAAACATTTGGTAATAATAAGCTGTATCAGTTATGTCTGGTTGCAGTACCTATTACTATGAAAATTAGTGACCTAAATAACTATTTTACTTTTTTATGATTTCCTGGGTCAGCAATATTATCTTTTCACCGTTCTGGGGATTGATGGCCTAAGATAACCTCACTCAAAAGCCTGGTTATTGGTGTTGGCTATCTGCTAGACTATTTGCCTCTAAGAGGATAATTTGGCTTCTTCATATGTAGCAGGGTTTTAAAAACAGGAAGAATGTGGGCTAGTCTTAATGTGGAAGTTATTTTAAACTGCCTGCATGATGTCCCGTTGGCCAGTCTAACATTGCTAAACCCAGAGTCAATGTGGGAGACTACATAATGAAGTGGATACAGAGAGGTATGATTATTTGGGGTGCCTTAACTATAATAACCTATCACATATTACTATCCAGGATTATCAGTTGACAGAACCTTACCTTCCTGAATACTTACTACAGTACAAGCCATTACTAGATATTGTGCTACATTCTGTAAATCTACAAGAGGATTGCACAAATAACATAAAGATTAGTCAAACTTATTCCTTATTTTACCCACCTATCTTTTTATATATTTTAGACACAAGTCCTTTCTCATATATGTGGTTTGCAAATACTTCGTACAATTCTATAGTTTATCTTATTATTCTTTTCACAAGATCTTAACAGGGCAAAAAACTTTAATTTTGTTAAAGTCCAATTTATTAATTATTTCTTTTATGGAATAAAAGAAATAAATAATAACTCTATACATTGCTGCATTCAATCTGCTAGTATTTTGTGGAAGATTTTTGCATTTAAGTTTATGAAAGATGTTAATCTGTAGTTTTCTTCCTTTTCTTTTTTGTATTGTTTTTATCTGACTTTGATATCAAGATAATATTGACCTCACACAATGAGTTGGAAAATGTTAGTTTCTTTTCTATTTTCTGGAAGAGATTATATGGAGTTGGTGCCAATTCTTATTTAATGTTTGGTAGATTCTTCCCTTAAAGCCATCTGGACCTAGAGATTCCTTTTTTGTAAGACTTTAAATTATAAATTTAATGCCTTTAACGGTTAGAGGGTGTTGAAATTCCTAATTAAATGTTGTTTTCCTATTTTCCTTTCAGTTCTATCAGTTTTTGTTACATTTATTTTGATGCTCTGTTGCTTGGTGATTCATATACATGTATGATCACTATGCCTCCTTGGTAGACTGACCCTTTATTATTATGTAATATCCTTTTTTTTATCTTTGCTCAGAAGTCTACTTTACATATTAATAGAGCTACTCTTGCTTATTTTTTTTTAAATTAAGGTTTGTATGGTATATCTTTTTTTATCTTTTCAATTTGTGTTATGTTTGAAGTAAGTTCCTTGTAGACAGCATATAGTTTAATAATGTTTTTATCCACCTAAATAATCTTTGTTTTTTAATTAATATAATTAGAACAGTTACAATTAATATAATTACTGATACGTTAGGGAATAAGTCTTCTATTTATTATTTTCTATTTGTTTTTTATTTGTTCCTTCCGTTTCTCATTCTGTTTCCTTTTTCTTCCTATGAATTGCTTGAATATTTTTTTAGTTTCATTTTATTTATTTACAGTGTTTTTGAATATATATATTATTGCATAGTTTTTCAGTGGTTTCTTTAGATATTACAGCATACATATATTTACTGTTATAGTCTGTATATGTAATAGTCTACTAATATTGACATTCTACTACTTTGAATAAAGTATAGAAAATTGACTTCTATTAAGTCTTTTTATCCAGTCCATTTTTCAAATGTGATTTTCTTTGTTAGTTTTTCTACATACTTTGAGCATACATCAGATGGCATTATAACTTTTGCTTTAACCATAAAATGTGATTTTAAAAACTCACGGAAAAAGAACTCATAAAACTCAACAATAATAAAACAACCCATTTAAAAACTGAACAAAAGATCTGAAAAGATATCTCACCATAGATAATATACAGATCTTAATTCCTCATATTAAAAGATGCTCAATATCATATGTTATTAGGGAATTCAAATGAAAACAATGAGATGCTACTACATAATTATCAGAATGGCCAAAATCTAGAACACTAACGATACCAAATACTGACTTGGATGTGAAGCAGCTGGAGCTCTTATTTATTGCTGGTGGGAATGCAAAATGGAAAACCTTCATTGGAAGACAGCTTTGTGGGATTTTTTTTTTTTTTTTTACAAAATTAAACATACTCTTATTTAGATTTTCTACATAGATGACCATGTCATCTGTGAACAAATGCAGTTTTATTTATTCTTTTCCAATCTTTATTTATTTATTTATTTATTTATTTTTCATTAAATTAGTTAGGATTTTCAGGAAGATTGTACAAAGCATTGGTAAGGGAGGACATCTTTGTTTTATTCTTGATCTTACTGAGAAAATTTCAGGTTTCTCATCATTAAGTATGATGTTAACTTTAGGTTTTTTGTAAATGTTCTTTATCAAGTTGAGGAGTTCCCCCTATTCCTAGTTTGCTGAGAGTTTTTATCATGAATGGGTGTTGGGTTTTCTTAATAGCTTTTTTGTGTCTATTGATGATTATGTGATTCTTCTTTTTTAGCCTGTTGAAGTGATGGATTACCTTAATTGATTTTTTAATGTTGAACTAACCTTGCATACCTAGGGCAAATTTCTCTTAGTCATGATGTATAATTATTTTGAAACATCGTTGTATTCAATTGGCTAATATTTTGTTAATTTTTTCATTTATGTTCATGAGAGATATTAGTCTGTAGTTTTTTTTTCTTGTAATGTCTGCCTGGTTTTGGTATTAGGGTAATGCTGACCTCATAGAATGGGTTAGGAAATATTCCCTCTACTTCTGTCTTCTGAAAGTGATTGTAGAGAATTGGGATAATTTTTTTTTAATATTTTGTAGAATTCACCAGTAAACTCATCTGAGTCTTGTGCTTTCTGTTGGGAGGTTATTAATTACTAATTCAGTTGCTTTATAGATATAGACCTATTTATATTATCACTTCTCTTGTGAGTTTCAGCAAATTGTGTCTTTCAAGGAATTGGTTTATTTAATCTAGATTATCAAATTTGTGGACATAGAGTTGTTTCTAATATTCCTTTATTATTTTTATGTTTATTAAATTTGTAGAAATGTTCTTTTATTTCTGATATTGGTAATTCGTGTTTTCTTTGTTTTTCTTTTTTCTTAGTTTAGAAGCTTATTGATTTTATTGATATTCTTAAAGAACGAGTTTTTGGTTTTGCTGATTTTTCTCTATTGAGTGAAGTAAAACTGTTTTCAGTTTCACTGATTTCTGCTCTAGTTTTTATTTTTTCTTTTGCTTAATTTGCATTAATTTGCTCTTTTCTAATTTCCTTAAATTATTGATTTTAGATATGTCTTTTTTTACCATATGCATTCAATGCTATAAATTTTCCTTAAAGCACTGCTTTCACTGCATCTCATGAAAATTGTATTTTTATTTAGTTTAAAATATTTTAAAATTTATCTTGAATTTTTATCTTTGACTTATGTATATTTGTTAATATCCAAGTTTTTGGGGGATTTTATACTTTCTTTATTCTCTTGATTTCTAGTTTATATCTACTATAGTTTGAGAGCATACAGTGTATGATCAATTCTTTTAAATTTATTAAGATGTGTTTTATGGCCCAGAATATGGTCTGTCTTGGTGAATGTTCCATATGAGCTTGAGAAAAATGTACATTCTGCTGTGGTTGGATGAAGTAGCCTACAATGTCAATCATATTCAGTTGATTGATGGTGTTGCTGAGTTAAACTATGTCCTTAGTGGTTTTCTGCCAGCTGGATTTGTCTACTTCTGAAAAGAGTGTTGAAGTCTCCAACTACAATAATGGGTAGATCTATTTCTCCTTGAAATTCTATCAATTTTTGCCTCATATACTTTATAGTTAGGTGCATATAGGTTAAAGATACTTATGTCTTCTTGAACTGGGTCTTTTATTATTATGCAATGCCTCTCTTTATTTCTGATAATTTCCCCTGTTCTGAAATACACCCAGTCCAAAATTAATATAGCTACTCCTACTTTCTATTGATTAGTGTTAGTATAATATATCTTTTTCTATTCATTTACTTTTAATCTATATATTATGTAATATATAGGTATATATAAATATAATCTTTATATTTAAAGTGAGTTTCTTGTGGACAACATATTGTTGGGTCTTGTTTTCTGATCCACTCTGACAGTCTCTGCTTTTTAAATGGTGCAAACAGACCATTGATGTTCAAGTGATTACTAGTATAGTTGAATTAATATTTACTATATTTGTTACTGTTTTATCTTTGTTGCCTTTATTCTTTGCATTTTTGTCTTCTGCTCTTTTTTTTTGTGGTTTTTACTGAGCAATTTATATAATTCCATTTCCTCTTTTTTCTTAACATATCATTATATATATTTTTTAAATTTAAAAAAACTTTTTAGTGTTTGCCCTAGACTTTGTAATATACATTTATAACTAATCCAAGTTTGTTTTTAAATAACACTATGTCACTTCATGGTAGTGTAAGAAATTTATAATAATAATCTTCCTCCTGTTCTCTATAACATTGCTGTCATCTATTTCACTTATTTGTAAGCATTCATACATACATATATAAGCATACATAATCAACACATTATTACTATTATTATTTTGAATAAGCTGTTTTATGTTAAATTAATTAAAAATAAGAAAAAAGAAAGCTTTATTTACCTTTGTTTATTATTTCCTTTACGTCCTTTCTTTATAGGTCAGATCTGAGTTTCTGACATATATCATTTTCCTTCTCTCTAAAGAACTTTTAACATTTCTTGCAAGGAAATCTACTGGTAACAAATTTTTCAATTTTTGTTTGAGGAAGATTTTATTTCTCCTGCCCTTCTGAAGGATAATTTAGCAGGTTACAGAATTCTAGATTGGTGTTTATCTTGCTCAACTATTGAAATATTTTACTTCACTTTTTTTGCTTGCATGCTTTCTGAGGAGAAGTCAATGTAAATATTATTTTTGTTCCTCTATAGGTAAAGTGTTTTTTTCCTTTGTCTTCTTTTAAGAGGTTTTCTTTATATTTTATTTTCTAAAGTTGAACTATGATATGCCTATGTGTAATCTTTTAAGGACTTACCCTACTCGATGTCTTTAAGCTTACTGGATCTCTTGTTGTCTGACGGCATTTTGGGGAAGTTCTTAGTCATTATTGCTTCAATTATTTCTTCTGTTCCTCTGTCTCTCTTTCTTTACCTTCTGGTATTTCCATTGCATGTATGTTATACTTTTTATATATTTAAGAATTGTCTGTTCTGCTTTTTCTCTTTCTTTAAGCTTTGGAAATTTCTATTGTCATATTCTCAAACTCCTAGATACTTTCCTCAGTCATATCCAATCTATTAATGAGCCCATCACAGCATTCTTCATTACCGTTAGAGTTTTTGATCTCTAGAAATTTTTAATTCTTTTTTAGGATTTTCATCTCTCTGTTTATATATCTGTTCTTTCATGTTGTTTACCTTTTCACTAAAACCCTAAGCATGTTAATCATAGTTTTGTTTGTTTTGTTTTTAATTCTTAGTCTTAAAATTCCAATGTCTCTGCTGTATCTGACTCTTGTCCTGATGCTTGTTTTTTTGTGTGTTTTTCACCTTTCAGTATGCCTAATATTTTCTTGTTGAAAAGGGACTTTATTCATTGTGTGAAAGAATTAGCTATAAATAGGTCTTTATTATAATAGTGGTAAGTTGTGGGGGAAAGGGTAACATTTTACAGTTCTGTGATTATATTTCAGTATTTTGGTGAGCCTATATGCCTTTGGGCTATGAACTTCACACCTTTTCAATCTCCACTTCCACATATCTTAGGTGGGACAAGATGGCTAGAGGAAGCTAAAGTTCAGTATTTCCTTTTCCCAGGTAAGTTAGGATCTGATAAAATAGTTTCTCCTAAGGGAAGGTTTTTTAAAGAATAATAGAATGCTCTGGAACATTTCAAATTGGTTGTTTTTCCCCTCTCTCTGCCAGAAGTAGAAGGAAATTTTTCTCTGATTATGCATTGTGAGAACCTGGTAGAGTTCCTGGAGGTAAACATCATATAAGTGGGAGGGTTTCATATATTTGGGTGCCCACAGAGCTTCTCATTCTCAGTCTTGTCCTCACTGGGCCTCTGGCAACTCATCATTTAAAGGTTAGGTTTTCCTACCATGCTGCTGGTTCCCAAGATGTTTTCTGTTTATAGATTTCTGCTCAAGGAAGTTGTGATTCTCTGAATCTGCCTGTCTCTTTAACTTGGGGACAACGGTTTGCCCTGTGATCTCACTTTTCTGATAGATTTAAGAAGAATTGTTGATTTTTCAGTTTGTTCAGCTTTTCCCTTGTTTTTAGGATGGAGTAACTACTTCTAAGCTCCTTACATTCAAGACTGGATACCAGAAGTCACACACTTACTTTTGTTTTTTGCAGTTGGTATAATGGCATTAGTGAAATGTTTTTCATTTTCAATAGAACAAAAACACTTCACAGAGGAAGTAGGTTTTAAGATGAGCTAAGGCAACACAGTTTTGATAATTCAATGATTTTATGGCCAAATATTAGACTGCATTTTGAAAAGGTCAAACTCTAAAAGGAATATTAAGTAACCAACTCTGTATTATAAATTCTGTAAATCTTGGATACCATTTTAATGATATCTTTGCAAGTGGATATTACATTTGTTAATTAAAGTTGAAAATACAATCAATATCCTTATTATTAGTATTTAAAAGTAGCAATTCATCTGCTGGGTATTCCAGGCATATATATTTAAAGCACGATGTGCTACATAAAATCAGTGATAGTCGGTTTAATTAGCATCTGATGGGAGTTAGCAATTTAACTTTGATTTACAGCACAAAGGTTAGGTGTGGTGAGCTTATTCTATAATACTGGTGCTATTATACTATGAACAATAAATTGACCACTGAATGAAAAAATAAAGGAAAACCATCTGCAAGTTTGGTAATCTGTAAAGCTACCATATCCAAATAAAAATATACTCTAATTTGAAATTTTTAAATATACTTGTCATTACATGGTAGCGCTTATGGGAAGCTAAAACCTGATGTCTATTCTAGAACTAGGCATAATGAGAAAAAAGTAATCACGTTAACAGCAGTTGGTCTTGCCCATCTGACTTCAAACCAATTCTGATTTTCGTGAAATTGTTCTGGTTACCAGATGCTGGGGGCAAATTCCCTGTAGTTTTTAGGATCTCACACTTAGGAATCAAAATTATTTATGTCCTCTTCTACCTCCTTCATGTATTTAAAAGTACTTCACATATTATTTTCTTGGTCTTCAGTCTGTCTCATTAGTTTCTATATATGTTCCTTATGCTTTTAAATTTTTCTTGTGGCATTTGTTTTTGTAAACTCATTTTACTTTTATAATAAATTCTATACATTTGTACAGGCTGGGGAAAATAGATATTGAAACCAAACAAAAAACCTTATGTACAGTAGTTTTGCAATTAACTTTAAAAAGTTAGTATTTCAGGAAGATGAGACAAGTGAACATAACCAAATTTCTGATACTGATTTTTTCTGGGTGGGGTTATGTCTATACAAACTTTTAGAACTTGCATTCCCCCCTAAGATATACCTGAATATATTTTTCTAACATCCATTTAGACCTTGTTTCACTATCAGAGCTTTAGAAATTAATAAAGTCATAATAGGAAAAAAATAGGAATTTTTCTATAAAAAGTGAGAGACTGTTTTAGGAATAAATAGATGTGAGGAAAATAGTATAGGACATAAAGTTGTAAAGAGAATATTCATTTGGTAAGAGCAAGATGACAAAACAATAAACAAACAAACAAAAAAAACCCAAAAGCAAACCCACTCTAAAACTATCTAACAAGGGAAGTCATATATTAAATTATAGTTTAGGTAAATTTAATCTTCAGAATTTAAAGTCTCAAGGTCTGCATTTTTGTTATTTTTCCTACTTTCTTGCCCATTTTGTTGCCCTTTGCCTTTATGAGATCTCTCTTCCTCACATGTGTGTCCTTGAGAACTTTTTTTGTTTTAAAAAACAAAAAAGATGGCTTTTTTTTATGGACTGAGTCTGTAGATTTTTCTTTTATTTTCCATTTTTTAAGCATATATATTCTATAGATCACACTGCAGAGTTCATGTATCTTCTTACCATGGTTTCATGACTGTCACATCTTGCCTCTTACTAGGAAATTTTCCCTTGAGGACAAAGCTCAAGTCTACAACTTTTTTTGAAACTTCAAAGTGTTCAGTCTACTGATATGTTAACTAAACAGATACTCAGTAAATGTTAATTGGTTGAATAAATGAGTCAATGAAAGCAATGTAAATTCTTTTGCCTTTGTTAAGAATTGTTAATCTTCTTTGAACTAGTTTAAAGTGCTATAAAGGCATTTGATGGAGCTGTTTGTGAACTTAACTTGCTTCTTGTAGAGTCTATGGAAGGCAGCTGGTTTTCTAGTAATGATCATACTCACTTCTGAAGTGTACTTTTGGGGCACATGATTAGTTACTCAGTGACTCTTGAGATAATCTACATTTTCTACATTAAAAAAATATGTGGATGAAAGGAGCAGTAGGAATCATCATGGAAATCTGCCTTGCTTATGTGGTAGAAATTATCCAACTCAAATTAATTAAGTTTATTATTGTGATTTCTGTTTTAACCATGGCCCTGATTTTAAGTCAGAAGAATATTACCAAGAGAGTGTATATTGAGTAAAACTTTAATTTATACACACATATACACACATATCAATCTTTTCAAAATTTCTGTTTTAAAACTTCACCACAATGGAAAAAAATATTTTAATTGAAAAGTAAAATCTAAAATAACTAATTATGTTTATTTTGCCTCTGATAACATATTTATTTTAGAATTAATGAGATGTATGAAAGATGTATTTGCCAAAATTTTTGTCTATTTAAATCTTCAGTTCTAAAGCAGTATTTTAATCCTATTAAAGCTAATGAATGGTATCTATTGGCTTTGTCATTTAGGTGAAGTTAAAGTTGTAACTAGTATTAATGGAAGGAAAATGTAAGAACCATACAGTAACATCTAACTTCTGCCATTTATTCTTTCCACTTGAACCTTAGGGCAACGTGAAAGTGTGCTCTCTGAGTTCACAGGGCAATTCATTGGAGACACTCGGCTGAGCTCTGATCTCTGAAAGGACGATTAGTAGGTAAAAAAGGCCCCTGTGTGTGGAATTTTAAATTATGTCTTTATGGGGCATCTAGTAGCATTACTGGAGACAAAGGTCTAACAATGTTTTCATTAAAACACCACTTTCCAGAGCAAACTGTCAGTGTAAAATTTTGCTCTGGGCTAAAGTTGGCATCAAGATTCTAGCCTTGAAGCAATTTTGTTTTAGAAATTCAGTTGGGCCAGTTTAGCTTAATGGTTAAAGGGGATGAATATGTGTATCCATTTTTTTTTTTTTAGCATAGTTAGGAATTTTTTTAAATGGCTTTTGCAAATGTACAATTTTTTTTTTTCTCTACAACAAAACAGACACATGTTTATAAAAAGAGCAGTTTAGATTGGTGCACATTTTCAATCTTGGATAATTTTATAAACTGAGTTAAATGATTAGAGTCTTGTTTATTTTATTTTAAAATGTTTTGTTGGAGATGTTTCTCCATTTAGGGTGTAACTCAGTCAATTTTAACATCTATTGGGAAGTCAGCTATCTTTGTTCATGTAGTCTCGAGTCTCTGTCCTTATTCCTCCATGGAAAGATTTTGTAAATAAAGAATGCTTATTTTCTAATGGCATGGACATCACAAATGTTAATGAATTGCCTATATTAAGAATCCTGTTAGTGATGACCTAACTCAGGGAAAAGCAAACAGAGGAAATTACAATTCTAAACTTCTATGTGAATGGCAGGAACAAAATCTTATTTAACCATTTACATAGTATTTGCTTTTATTTAGGATCTTACATCATTCAATGCTTTGCAAAAATTAAAGCTCTGAGTGGTCTAACTCATGAGATTTTAGAAATGAAACCACTCTTGATGATAATGCTCTCTCCCATCATATTATTTAATATTTTTCACACAATTCTGATGTATGTATTCAATTTCCCTAGAGAATTTTTTGTATGCATAAGGAATTGAAAGAAAGAGTATTATCTGTGTATTCTCAAATAAATCTCCAGTCCAGATCTCCAGAATGTCCAATCTTTTAACATTACATAACTCTATTGGTAGTTATGCAAATTATGTGTGTTTATGACATTTAAAATTTTAAACTCATGATATTTTACTAATTATTTTTCAAATAAAGTTTCATTTTTTATCTTTGAGAAAAAATTAACAGCAGTAAAATTTCTAGTAGTTTCTCTTTTCATCTCAGTGGTAAGAACTCATTTTGGAGACCAGTATCCTGGATGTTAGCTGCTAGTCTGTATGATATTTTGATACATTTGGGATAAGTAGTTCTTTGGGGTTAGAGATCTCTTCTAAGAGTGCTGGACTTATGTGATCTAAATTTTGGCATCCCGAACCTCTAGACAGAAGAGAAGTTCCAGGGATACTGGGTAGGACAGAGGGAAGAATTTATACTCCTCATTTTAAAATCAGCATCTCCATACATTTCTATTTCTGTGCATACTTCTCCCATAGTTATGCCTGTCCTTGAGGCCCAGGTTCAATGGTTCTTCAGAGAAACTTTCCTTAGTCTCTTTCACCCTCAGTAGAAATTAATATTTCTCCTAAATCAACATTTGAATTTCTATTTTAAGAATGGCCATAGCTGCCTTATATCAGAGTTTTGAAATGTGTATATAGATATAGATAAATATCTATCTATCTATATATATTCCTCAATTCACTTCATTATGTTTCTTCTTAGCTTATAAGGTTAATATATATTTCTTCATTATATTCCCAACAATGTTAATGGATGTTATTTGTGCCTGATGGTTATTCAGTAAACACTTTTGGCCAATTTCTTGCTCAGGCCACTATAACAACTATTAAATGGTCTCCTTGCTTAAGATTCAACCCCTTCCTATCATTGTGCATATTCTGACACATTGCATTTCTGAAGTAGAGCTCTAGTTGTGCCTTTCTTCCACTATAAAGCTTTCATTAGCTACGCTTTCAGCTATGTGTGCACTCTTTACCCTTGTATTTAAGGCCTTCGATAATCTGGTCCATTCCCAACTTTCTAATGTTACTCCTTTATTACTTTTTATGTACCATATTTTCAGGTCCAGATATGATACTCATTATTCATCAGATGTGCTCCATGCTTCTCTGTGATAAATATTATGAATAATTGTAGGTTCAATTATATGTTTCCTTACTGCAAATCTAAGCAAATATATGCCAGAGTCATAATGAATTATTGGTCTGGTGATAAGGCACTGTGATGAATTTATGCTTGGCTGAACATTTATATCACTAGTTATTAGGGAAATGGAAATCAAAACCACAATGAGATACCACCTCACACCTGTTGAAATGGCCATCTCAACAAGACAAGTAATAACAAGTGTTGGAGAAGAACCCTCATACACTGCGTTAGGAATGTAAACTGATACAGTCACTATGGAAAACAGTATGGATGTTTTTCAAAAAATTAAGAATAGAATTGCCATATGGCCCAGCAATTCCACCTCTAGATAACTACCCTCAAATCTGAAAACATTTATTTGTAAAGATATACACACCCTGATGTTCACCACAAAATTATTCACAGTAGCTGAGACATGGAAACTACCAATATTCCCTCTGATAGATGATGGGCTAAAGAAGACATGGTACATATATACAATGGAATATCACTCAGCCGTAAGAAAAGATGAAGTAATACCATTTGCAACAACATGGGTGGATCTTGAGATTATGCTAAGCAAAATAAATGAGACAGAAAAAGTTGAGAACCATATGATTTCACTTATATGTGGGATATGAAACTGAAAGCAACAAGTGAACAAGACAAACAAATGAAAACTCATAGACACAGACAACAGTTTAGTAGTCACCAGAGAGAAAGAAAGAAAGGAGAGATAAAGATAAAGGGGGTCAAATATATGGTGATGGAAGGAAATTTAATTTTGAGTGGTAAATACACAATGAAATATACATTTGATGTATTATTGAATTGTACACTTGAAACCTATATAATTTTATTAACTAATGTCACCCCAAATAATAGAATAATAGAAGAGAGTAAGTAATTTTTCCAAGTTATACGATCATTAGGTGCAAGAAATGAGATGTAGACCCAAGGATGACTCCATCCAAAGTCCTTATAATTAACTAATAAATTTTCTTCTCTGTCCCATTTTCTTCCTCCTTTCCCACCCCATCTCTCTCTCTTTGTCTCTTTGTTTCTGTATGTGTGTATGAATGTGTGTTTATCTATATATATCTTTTATCTCTGAGAAAAAGGTAATAAAATTTCTGATAGTTTCTATTTTAACATCATGGCAAGATACACACACACACTTAAATATATATTTTTTATATGTACATAATATATATTATATATGTGTGTCTTATTTATATCTTAGATGAAAATATTAAATGCATATTTCAGTTATGTGGAACAATTGACTAAGGTGAAAAGTAACAAATATAAATGTTAAGCTCTTCATTTATATTTAATAAATTAACACTATAGTATAAAATTGTGTTGACATAATAATTTAATAATTTATCATTAGCTTATGTGAAAAAAAGTGAGGGATTTAATTGACCACAAAAAATAATAACAGATTTATTGAAACTTTCATATGTAGTAGGTACTTTTCATATACACACACACACATATACATATGTGTGCGTGTGTGTGTGTGTGTGTATATATATATATATATTATATATACTCATTTGACATATATAATAACCTCAAGGGGTTGATAGTGATCTTGTTTCCATTTTATATATAACTGAAGAACATAGATGTTTTGTTTCCTGCTTTGTTCTTTGGTTTTCCAATTACTTCACAAATATTAAATGATTTTTACCACGTGCTCGGTTTTGGAACTGTATCAATAATTAAGGCAGTTCCTGTCATCAGAGAGTTGTCAATCTAGTTGGAAGGACAGAGAAAAGAGGGAATTACATGAAAAGTTTTATAATGGGTCAGCACAGTTTTATAGTAACACTAAGGTTGGAGGTGGGAATCCTTGTCCAATCCATTCTTTGAGAGCATTAGAGAAGGTTTCCCAAAGAAAGTTATCCCTCAATTAAGGTATGGTGAATGAGAACCAGTTAGCTTGCAGCAGTAAGGGGCCAGGTAGTAGTGCTCTAAGAGAGAACAGTAGGTGCAAAACCTGGGATGAAGGAGATCCTGAAGAGCTTGACAGCAAGGTCATACTAGAATGATGAAGGAATAAGTACATATTTATCTCAGAGATTAGATTTAAGGGAATCGTGATAGCAAGTATTATCTGAAAAACTGTTACATGAAGAAAATAATCTTGTTTCACATTATTCCAGAAGAAAGAATGACAAATAGCATTAACATGTTGACTAACATGTTAACATGTTAGAATGCAGTGATTTAGTTTAAGATGAAAAATAAACACTTAAGCTATCAGACTGATCCAACAGCAGAATAGATTTGAGATCCCTATTACTGGAGACATTTAATTACGAGCTGGAAGATTTTTCATGAACACTGGAAAGTTATTTTTTTTCTTTCTCCCATTGGAAAGGAACTTTTGTTCTCAGATACCTTCCACTTCACCTACCCCTGAAACCATTACTAGATTGAAGAGGATGATATTAAAAAAAAAGATGAACAGTGAAACTAGCACTCTAACTTGTTGAGTACAGAATTTGTAGAAAAGGAGATATATCTGATAATATTTGAAATTCTAATTGTGAGCGATCTTATTATTCATGGGTCAAAACTCTATGCACTTTGGAGAAGTGGTGAAGAAATATAAAATAATGGTCTTTGATTATATATATTTTCAGTTTAAATATGACAAGCAAGATAGATATAACACAGGCAATATTAGTCTATATTTCTTAGTATCCCAGTCATTCTATTTTTATGATACATGTTTTAGAAGGCTCAAACATATTACAGTAATTTTTAGTTTTTAATTTCTACCTGAACAATCCCTTAAAAGAGAAATAATTTCACTGAATATATAAAACAGTTTAGTACCATTTTTAAATATCATTTATCCTGAATAAATATATTTAAAGCAGGTTCATTGTGATAAAATTCTGGACAGAAGAATGAAGTTGGTGGCATCTAGGTTTAGTTGGAAGTTTCTAACATTGGCTGTGATATTATCTCTTCCCTAATCTCTGATTGTGGACCATGTACCAATTCTGCCATAAAATTCTCAGTAACAGTTCAAATAGTGGCAGATTAAGCCAGAGTGTTAGTGAATTTACCAATGAAAAATAGATTAATTATCAGTGTTGCTACCCTAAGGATATCACTTCACTTCTTGTATAACATTGTCAGATTCAGAACTATCTCACCTATAGCTCTGGAGGGGAGTAGGGTGGAAGAACAATCATGTGAGATATGAAGAAGCAAATATGGGAGCAGAAATTACATAATTATATAATTTTCATTCTATTTCAGTTCTAGAAGTTTACTAGTAGCTTACAAAAAGGGGAGGGAATTTTAAAATCATGACTTGGCAAAACATTTCACTTTCTGGTCAAATGCTGAGTTACCATTTTTTAAGAATTTGATCTCTAAAGGTAAGATCCAACTTCCTTAAAGTATTGATACCATCATTTTGCATTTGCTAACAATCCATTGGGGGGAAAGAAAGTGTCTTATAGCATTACAACTTAGGAAACAGTGGGAGGATAATGGTAAAGAAACATTCAAGACCTTAAAAAATGAGGACAAGAACAATGGAATGGTCATTTGGAGTTGGCCTTCTCAAAATCCCTGGTCCTAAATATGATGTCATTATTTTAGGCAAGGACTCATTTCATGGAAAGTCAGACATAGAGAACAATACATAGTTTGACAAACTGCACCAGGGGAGATGAAGGAGATTCGAGTGAAACAATAAGCCCTTTGGATTCAGGGTGGTGAGGTTATAGGATGGGGGCTAACATCAATCTAGAGCACCACTCTTTATTTCAAGTATGGAACTTTGAATTAAAACAAGAAAATCATTAGAATGAAACTACTTTTTTAAGTTACTATTTACCTTTAATTTATATTAATAAAAATAGCTTAATATCTTAATAAATCATGTGTGAGAGAAGTTAAATTTAAAGGAGAGTGATCAGCATTCTAAAAATGAGAAATAGACAAGCCACAGGCTCTGAAAGATGTATTTTTGCTGATGTTATGTAAGAGTCAATTAATTCATGGAACTATTTTTGCTATCCTAATGTTAAGTTAGAGCATCTTATGAAAGAGAAGTTAAAAGGATACATTTAGTAACTTTGGAATCACGGTTGGTTATTTTTGTGTTAGCTTTATCAAAAAGTCAGTTTGAAATTTTCTGTTACTGATAATGCTATGAACTAACCAAATACATTTAATGTACACCTATGTAACCTTGAATAAATGCTTGGTCTAATTTTCCTAGAGCTAATAATTTCATTTTAGCTTCATCTTGGACTTATTCTTGTGACATTTAATTAAATCTGTAAACAAATTTAAAAAATCTTATTCAACCACTACATTCGTTGGGCTTTTAAATATATTTTTATTTAAGCCAAGAAATTATTGGCCTGTTTTTTTGATATGACTACTTTTTGGAGTGTGGGATTCTATTACCTGCTTAATGGAGATTAACAAATGCAGTCTATGCTGTCAAACTAGTACTAAAAATTAGACATTAAAGTTTTATAGGTATGTACAAAGAACACGCTCTACCAAAGAAGTAATTAGAAGATTTATGAAATTTCTACTTAAAAACTAATCCCTGGCTTCACTTCTTTCTTAATGTAAAAACTCTTTGATGTATTCTTCTCAGCAGTACAAAAATCAATCATAGCACATGCGCTGTTTCTTAAATAAAATATAACTAACTTCTTATCATAGTCTAAAACATTTTGCATGACCTGCTTCCTATATATCTATCTTCCTGGTTTAATCCCCAGCAGTTTTTCTCCCTCTCATTATACTGCGAACTGGCCTTAATTCACTTTCTCAAACTCAGTTTACTTACTTCTAATGAGATCTTTTGCATATGCTGTTCCCTCTGCTCTGTTCTTTGCATGCCTGGCTCCTTTTCAGTTTTCAAGTTAATGGTCCTCTGTGTTACTGGATCTCCTCCTCCTTCAAGTTAGCTTCTGTTTATGAGTATGTAATCTGTTGATCTTTTGCCAATTCCATTAGCTTAAAGTTCTGTGAGGGCAGAGACTCTAATTCACCCTTTATACGTAGCAGCCAGCAAATGCTTGATATATAGCAGCTGCTTCATAATTACTAATCAATGAAAACATGACTGCAATAATAAATCAATTGCTTAATTAGTGTATGGTTCTAAAATAGATGCCTTCAAATAATTGCCAGATACTATGGAAATATATATGAAACCAACAAATTCTTAAAGATTTTGAAAAATGTAAAGAAGTATAAGGTATGGTAAGCCTTATACATCCAAGGAAGCACTACATGGCATGATTATTTTTGGAATTATATTTCAGAATTACAATAATGGCCAAATAGTGAAAATTTCCAGAAACTGTATAAACTCATCAATTGATTCCTTTAAGTATCCTGATAATATTGGAATTAGTTCATATATTACAGAAACCTTACCAACATGCCAAATAAAAAAAATCTCAGTTCAGATCTCTGCTGACAAACATTCAAAAAGTTATTTTTATTAGAATGGGCTGTGACTCAGTATAAGATGGCAAAATGAATAATTTAATATTGCTAAATATTCAACAATTGATTAGTTAAGATATCTTTATTTTTAGAAAGAATGTTGTTTTATGACATAATTAGTACAGAAAAAATTAAGTGTATCATTAGAAGTTAAGGAAAGGTTATATTATTATATATTTTAATCAAATCTTCAAGTTGTTTTGGTTTATTCTGTAGGTAACCCTGTGAAAATATTTTAGGCAAAGCTTAAAAAGATGCTGGAAGGCCAAGTAAAAATGCCAAGAATTGGGTTAATTGGCATAATGCAAGGTGGCTGGGCACAGTTGGGGAAAGTGTCAGACTAGGGAGAATCCCTACCAAGAAAGACGGTTTATGCAATTAGCTCTCTGAACTTTAACCCTTCCAGAATAATTAATGAGTAACAGAGGGGATCAAGACAAAGACACAAAGTGATATGGTGGATGCTAGCAAGTAATACATCAAAGAATGTTCATAATTGGCCCTGTGGCTTTCATTCTTTGCCCTATTTCTTTCAATTCATTGACTCAAAATAATGGGTTCAGGTTCATTATCAACAGGTTTTTAGCTGTAAGAGTACAACATGACAACAAAGCTTGGATTGTGGCAGTGTTGATGGCTAAGTAAGAAGTTATAGTTGGTAACCTCTCTTTAAGGAGGGAAAATAGCAGATTCCTTCTGAATGAATCAACAGCTTTTGCACACATATTTGGAATCTTGAAAGCTTTATATTTTCCAAATTTACAATGCTGGAATATGGTTGGTGTGGGCAGGTATGTATATTTCCATTTGAATGATGTTGGAAGCTGTGATGAAAGATTTATACTCCCTATGTTATTTAAAATGAAACTGAATTATTGGCATATGACACATAAAGACACCAAGGATTTTTCACTCCAAGCATATAACTGTGGATTATTTCTTATATTTTTAAATTATATAGTTTGCAGAAGTTTTGATTTACTTTGATTATTTACTTTAGTTCATACTGGGAAAAAAAGTGAAAAATATCCTAAGAAATTTCTAAGACAATTGTTCTGAATTCTCCTAAATTAGTAAGCTAAATATGTTTTGTGTATGGATATGTTTTATTAACAATTTATATTGTTTTGTATGAAATATACAAATATTTTCAAGATAAACTTTGTTATTTAATTTTCTGTGGTCATTATGTAAGGCAGGGTACATTTTATTTTTTCACTTGAATACCTGAAAAATATTTCTTTACTAATTACTTCAAAGTCTTTAGAAGTTAGCATTGTAGTTATTAATTTACAGTATCATACTAGGACAGCTAATTTCAAGTTTAGAAAGTAGATGTAAAACTAGTTAATGCATCTAATATTTATCATTTAAAATTTCAAATATTTTCATAGTACTTATTTTATCTAACTAAAAGCTTAGCTGGATATTTTAAACAGAATTTTATTAAAAGCTTCTATATTTTTAACTATTATATCTTGTTTCTCCAAAATATATTCTATATTTGTTAATAAACTGTATATTTGTTTTAATATTTCAGTCAAATTTTTTCCAAACTTTAGAGACAAATTGCAGTCAAATACTGAATATGAAATTTACTGAGCTGAACAGTTTTGTGATTCCCATTAATTAAAAATCTATTAAAATGCACTAAAAGAGATGGATGAAGAGAAGGCTGACTAGGAACATGTATACGTTTCTATATGTCATTTTATGCTAATTACTTAGAATGTATCTGCTGGGAATATAATTTGCCAACAAAAAATTTATGACATCATCACTAATTCATATGAGCATATTATTGGAAAATCATGATTCACTATAATCAATCCATGAATCTAAAAATTTAAATTTTACATGTCACGGTGAATCATGTTTAACTTAGCATATTTTCTTTAGTTTTTGATTGTAATAGTACTTTAGATTTTAAATCAAAGAGATACTCATTTTTTTTTTGTTAATAACAGAAAGCACCTTTTCATTTGGGTTAATAAATTATTTGTTAATATATACAGCCAAATTTTTTTGCTTGTTAAAATTTTTTGGACTTAACAATTTTAGAGTTTTAAGAGTTCTTAGAGAATGTCTTTTGACTTTATTTTATCAAGTTAATCTAGCAACAGAATCTTCCTAGCTCTAATATGCTGTGCTAAATGTGGGTAAAGTAGTAAATTTAGGAGTGAGGCTTTTGGAGGATTTGCCCCTCAGTGTTAAAGTCGTCATTCATCCTGAAGCAAATGTGTATGTATACACACTTATTATTCCTGTACATATTTCATGTTTTAATAAGTGTTAACTAAGCATTTCCTAAATATGGCAAGCATCATAATAGATGGATTGGAAAATCAAAGATGAATAAAAATGTCATTAATAAGCTCAATCTATTGGGGGAGACAGATGTATAAACAAATAATAACAATACAATAGTGTCCAATACTACAATGAAGATATGAATAAAATTCTTCCCAAGCAGAAGAAAGGAGTCACTAAATGTGCCTGAGGGATCTCCTAGAAGTCTTCAAAGAAGAGGTGGCATGTAAATTTGGCTCCTGAGAGATAAACAATCAGGCAGTAAAGGTAAAAGGCGGAGGGGATGTATCAGACTAAGTTACTGATGTGTAAAGAGCATACCATACTCAAAAACAGCAAGCTAAGTTGCTCAAAAGACTACCCTGAGTTTTGAGTACTGATTGGAAAGTTGCAGAGACATTTTGCTAATTTATTGTGTGGGGTCAGGTTGAAAAATACCTTGTACCTATGCTAAAGATTTGGACTTAATTCTGCAAGTTTGAGGGGAATTTGGAACATCTCTAAGAGTGTGTTCGTTGGAAAAACAAGGGTGTAGGCAATGAGTAGCTAATCTGGAGAATAGAGACTGGTGGAAGAACTTCTGTGAAGCTGTTGTGATAATTTAGAAAATAAACTACGACCTTTTCAACAAGGCAGGGGTAGCAGACATGGGGAAGAGTAGAGTTGATTTAAAAGAAGACTGCTGAGATGTATTCCATGAGATTTAATACTGTCAGGTAAAGAAGTTGGCATCATTGAGGAAAGCCTCAAGATTTACTTACACCTTTGGTGTTTCAGACATTGAGGGTGTAATATGTCTTTATGGGAAGGTATTGAGGTAGACATTAAAAAAATAGCATCATTGAGACATAATTCACATATCATTCAATTCACTCACTTAAATGTACAATTCGATGTTTTTTTTTTTTTTTTAGTATATTCACAGAGTTGTGCAAGCATCACCACAAGCTAACTTTAGAATATTTTCATCATCTCTCCCCAAAAACACCGCACCCACTAACAGTCACTTCTTATTACCTTCATTTTACCAACTTTGGGCAACCGCTACTATGCTTTCTATTTTTTTGCCCATTCTGGCCATTTTGTATAAATGGAATCATACAATAAGAAGTCTTTATGACTGGCTTCTTTGATTTAACATAATGTTTTCAAGGTTCATCCATGTCGTAACATATTAGAACTACATTATTTTTTTATTGGTAAATAGTATTTCTTTGTGTAGACATATTGTATTCATCCATTAATTTATTGATGGACATTTGGGTTGCTTCTACTTTTTGGCTATTGTGAATAATGCTGCTATTCTATATACGTATAAGTTTTTGTGTGGATGTATGTTTTCATTTCATTTGGATATATTTATACCTAGCTGTTGAATTACAGGATCATATAATCACACTACATTTAACATTTGAAGAAACTGCCAAGTTTTTTTCCAAAGTGGCTACATTTCCTCCAGAAATGTATAAAGATTCCAATTTCTTCACATCCTTACCAACAGCTGTCATTGTTTGTCTTTTTGTTATGGCCATATTAATATATGTGTGAAATCATTGTGGTTTGGATTTACATTTCCCTAATGAATAATGATTTTTAGAGTCTTTCCATGTGCTAATCGTATATTTCTTTGGAGAAATGTCTATTCAGATTTTGTTCCCATTTTTAAATAGGGTTCTTTTTATATATAATATTATTGAGTTGTAAGAATTCTTACATATTTTAGATAAAAGCCCTTTTCAGGTATATGATTTACAAGTATTTCTTCCTGTTAGATGGATTGTCTTTTCACTTTCTTGATGGTGTCTTTTAAAGAACAAATATTTTTTAATTTTGGAAATTCACTTTATGTATATACTTATCATTTATGCTTTGAATGTCATATCTAAAAGTATTGCCTAACCAAGGCTACAAAGATTTCTTTCTCTGTTTTCTTCCAAAAATTTTATAGTTTCATCTTTTATATTTAGGTCTATGATCTGTGTTGTCAACTTTTGTGTTTGGTGTGAGGAAGGGGTTCAACCTCATTCTTTGGCATTTGGATATCCAGTTGTATCAGTACCATTTGTCAAAAAATTATTTTTTCCCGTTTTATTGTCTGAGCACCCTTGTTGAAAATCAGTTGATCATAAATGTAAGGGTATATTTCCAGATTTCAATTCTATATCACTGAAGTGTTCTTTTCTTCCTAGTTTGTTGAGTGTTTTTTTTTTCATGAAAATGTTTTAAATTTATTCAAATGCTTTCTCTGCATCTTTTGAGATGATCATGTGGCTTTGATGAGATGGAATTAAAATATTAAAATATTTAGCAGTCCAAAGATAGACAAAAATGTGACATTTTAAGCATACTTAAATATTTTTGTAGCAAACTTTTATTTTTAATATTATACATTTTTAAGAAAAATGTTTGAGCTCAACTATAAAAACGTAATCTGTATATCCCATAATTTATTATCTCATATTGAATATTGCTTTTTGCATAAGATTTTAAATAGATTATTTTTGTCTATAAAGTAAAAATCAACTAATTTAATAAAAATACACAAGTATGCAGCTGCAGCTATATTTTTTAATGTATTTTCAATAAAGACAGAATAGAGGCTAATCTTTGGGGAAAAAAAGAAAAATGAATAAATTTAGTTCTTAGAGTCTTATATGTGTTTCTATTATGAGAAATACATATTTTCTACTTTAAGTAATACTATGTGTTTTACTTAAAATGATAGCATACATAACTGAAATTGGGTTTCTGCTTTGAAATGTGGTATTTAAACTTCAGAAAATCCAAGTACATTATTATAGACAACAAAACATCATAAGCAGATATTTAGGTCAGAATTGGAAGTCATTGGCATTCATAAGAGAATTAATTAAAATAAGATTTGTCTATTATATGGCAACTGCAGAATTTCTTTCACTGTACCCATTACATAAATATAGGCATCATTATAAATAGACTCAAAAAATCTTTTTATACCTAGTCAAGTACATATTTTAGAAAATGGAAGAAGGGATGTTTTCCATTTAGTATTTATTCTTAAAGTAATAAGTAATTTCTTACAAGTATCATTGATTATGCAGTCTATTAAAATCTCAGTTTGAGATAAATATTTCGGTATTGCTCCATACCTGAGTTGCCCTTTAAATGCCTGGTACCTCGATTCGTATTCAAGTTTTTTTTTTTTAACTTTAGACTACCTGCTGTGATAAAAGAGTCATCTCATCTTGTATTAATTTCATTTGATATATAGAATATCATTATGTCATAGCTGTTGGGATAAGCTTAAATTTCAGAGAATCTCTAAATTTTAAAAGTAATATTTTAGGTTTCTTTGTATGTGCTGGGAGTATTTTTCTTTTCATTAAGGTGTCTTATTTTAGCATCACCTACATATAGTAAAATTGTTAACTTGTTGATAATCAAAATATTTTATTTTAAAAATATTCCTTTTTATATAATAACCAAATAAAATGGCTTCAGGTGTGTATGCATGTATTTTATCATTTTTTCTTTAATTGTTCAGCATTGAGAATATAGCCCATGTTCATATTTATAGCTTAGGGGAATATTTTAAATCAATTTTTTGTGTGTAACTTGAGAGTATGTATGTGTCTATGTGTTATTTTGGGGTTTGTGCCTTTTTCTGTTCTGTCTTGCTCTTCTTTGAAAATCGTTTTTTCAAATACATCCTTGAAAAATTTTGTTTATGCTTCTCTGAGAAAAGTAACATGGATCGTCACATTACATTTGATTTTAAATACATAATAAAGATATCTAAAATGTACCATAATTTCATCATAGGAGAATCTATTACTCCAAAATTAAATTTTGTCATTGAAACTCCAATTTAGATCTAATAGACACTGGTGTTAATGTGGTATATGTTAAAAAATGACATTCTAATCAACTGCCAAAAAGAATGTACATTGAATGTGTTTTCTTTTATTTCCAATGTATTTAAATTTATGTTTTCTTCAGCTTTATCTCATTACCCAATGGTACTTATTTCTGAGGGTATAATATTAGATTCTTAAGTGCCAAGATACTAAAATACCTAATACTGTAATTTTGTATTAGTTGATCTGAGAGAATTTATTAGTTCAATATTTGTTCATAAATATTAGATTTATACATGATCTTATTTTTATTTTTTCAAATAAATGCATGTTTGTGTATTTTTGTATACATAAATAAAAGTGATACATTTTTTTGCTTTAGGTATTAATATAATCTCTTGCTCTGTCCGATGAAAAAGAAGTAATAAATGAATATATTTGACATTTTAATACAATAAAGTATATTGAAGTGCATAGGTTTTATGAAAAATTAACAAAGTTGGAATTTCTTTGGAAATTTTGAAGATGGCTTTATATTCAGTAAATTGAGGTAGATTTCTAAAAATAATTTTAAATTGATTAGTAGAAAGATTAATTGTGATTGGCAAAAGACAATTTGGGAAGTTTTTATAATTTCAGACAAGAAATCATGAACCCATCAACTAAGGCAGGGGCATTGAGTACAAGTGGGCAGAGTTTTAAACTATCTATTAACATGTAAATGGTATAGGATTAATCATAAATTCTGACCTCTTTGGAAGAGAAAGCAGTGCTCACTAAAAACCTACATGAATAAATCATGTCAATATAAAATTATAATTAAATCATGGTGGCTGACTATTACATTATTGAGTAATCTTTTATTAACTTGGAGGTGAGGATCTAGCAGCATTTCAAGGAATATAGACTCTAAACTTTTCCTCTGCACATTTTTATTAACAACATAAAGAAGGAAAACGTATCAAATAATGTGCATAAGATTACTCAAGCTCTTCATTTCTTATTGAGTCAATTCTGATGAGACATAGTTTTAGGAATTTGTAAATTTTGTTTTCCAAACCATAGCCATATAGGTATTGATAATATTCTCTTATTATCTTTTATTTCTGTGGGTGATGTCCCTCTTTAATTTATTACATTTATGTCTTCTCTATTTTTTTAAATCAATTTTGCCAGAAATTTGTCTGCTTTCTATTTTATTGAACTTGAAAAACAGTCACTCTTTCTATGCATGAGAGCACAGCATGTTAGCCAACAATTAAGTATGGAGAAATGTTTATAACTCCCTAATTTAATAAATTTTAACAAATTATATTTATCTATTTTTCAAATTTTCTAAAAGTTCTGTTCTTATTTCTATTATTTCTTTGTGTTCAATTTTGTAGTCATTTTTATTATTTTAATGTATTCAAATTTAGTATATTCTATTCTTGGAAATATCCCTGGA
Source organism: Eidolon dupreanum (assembly GCA_028627145.1). Taxonomy (NCBI): domain Eukaryota; kingdom Metazoa; phylum Chordata; class Mammalia; order Chiroptera; family Pteropodidae; genus Eidolon; species Eidolon dupreanum. Next base: position 51,491,150 of record CM053514.1, on the reverse strand, counting down.
AAATATAAATGTTATTGTAAAAATGAGAAAATGGGTCTTCGTTAAATAGCTTACTTGTAAATTAAAGAGCTAGATATATTTACTAGATTTTCTACTGTTGCTTTATAACTTTATAAAAGTAAAAGCCTTTTACTTTTAGATTTATTATTTATTATTAAAATTTGTGAAGGCAAAACATTCTTATCTGATAGTTTCAAAATAATCATAAAAATTCATAGGCAAGCAGTTTATATACAAGTCAACTTTACTCCCTCTTTGTTAATTATTTTAAAAATCTCCAGTCAAATTATTCAAAGAATTATACCTACAATGTATTATACATGTATTTGGATTATTAGAACTTTTAGTGTCAGAGACTCAGTTTAATGATTTCTCAGACATAAATATGTATTTTTCCAGGTTTTTACTTTTCTGTTTATTTATACATTCATACTGTACACAATAATTTACTCTCCTAGTCTTTTAGGTTTTAGAATCAGATTCTTTGAATGCTTGTTTTTAGTGTGCACTTAATGTGATACTTAATCAAAATATTTTCAGTCTTAGCAATGTTGAAATCTTTATTTGTCTCAGCAAGATCAGAGCTGGGCTACTGTAAGGGCAGCAGGAACCTCTAATCTCTCCGCCCACTCAAAAATAGGAACAATAAATTGTTTTCTCTTGATTGAAATCCTCATTGTATTTTGCAATGCTTCCTGAAATTCTACCAATTAAATATTCATATGAGATACTATTTTCTTTAAAACAAACAAACAAAAATTATCAAATGGTGGACATTAGTGTGGATTTATTCTTTTAAAAGTATCTTAGATAAATTGGAGAGATTGCATAGAACTTCTGAGGAGAAAATGGTGAGAACATTCTAGGTCTATATTTTCAGTGAAGGACAGTCTTAGGTCACATCTTGCACTTTAGGTTAGAAATGAGACTAGGCCTTCTCCCTTCTACGCCTCCCTCAGAGAATTTGATTTACCAAAGACCATCTTGACAGCACTAAATACTGCAGATTAATGGTCAAACGTTATTAGGTGGAGGAGGGATATAGAATAAGTGGAAGAAAGACTTTAGTCAAGGACATGTTCCATTTTGACTAAAGATAGATTATATAATAGTGTGTTTAAGAGTAATAGCTACAATTAGCACATAATAGATCTTAAAATGTATTTGCTAAATTAACGAATAAATGCATGATTAAAAAGGATAGAGATGTCAGTATTCGAAGCAATCGAAACAGGACAACATGCCATTAATTAACCTGTATGACACAGAAAATTGCCCTCTGCATCTGATCTAAGCAATACAGAAAGAAAATCAGTCAAGTTAAATGTTTATAATCATGGATATAGAAAATTCTCGGTCTATTGATAACGAGTTTTTCCATATTTCTCTTGTCTTATTTTTTATTTAACCTCTGTTCTATAATCCAGAGCCAAGAATGGTAAACATCTCACTGGTACCATTGTGTTTTCTCTGAAATCATAGGCATTGTAGACATTCTTAAATTGACCCTGCAAAATCAGCAATTGATCTCTGCCTTAACTTGGAAACATCTGTGAAAATTAGGTCTTGCCTAATCATCTGAAATGAGTAAATCAAAGTTTGTGGAAAATCAGGGAATCCTAATTAATATAAGCTATGAAAGATAAAGAGCTTTTTTCATGCCCTGTCTGTGTTTTATGGCCTTGTTCTTCTGAGCTAGAGTGGTTGAACCAAGGATCCTTTTAATTCTCCCCTTTATGAGACAGTATACAATAATTAGAATCTGAGAAATGTTAGTAGACAAATTAGAATTTAAGTGTTCATTTAAATTTACTTTACATTTTACATAAACTCTAATCTTAAAGCTCATGATAGCATATAATTTTTCTTTTAAGTTCAAATAATTCTTAGGTGAGAAGATAATTGAACTCCCAATATTTCACTTGAAATCACCACTTGGACAAAATGAATTATGGTCTTTACGTAAATAGTACTTTGACTTTAATAGGTCATATACTCTTACTGTGTAAACTGTGCTTAGGGAATAATTTGGTAAATTGTAAATTGCATTATCTTCTCAGACTACTGGGGCACCATTCAGCTTACTGAAGAGGCAATTTACACAGGAGACATAATCCATCTTAATGTATTCAGGTCTGGTGTATTTTTTTCAAACACACAAAACAATTACAACTTGGCTAAATTGCTTGATCTAAACTAATTTAACACTTTCCCAGTTAAGTTCAAAGCTCTCAAGCATTTTAAACTTTTCCAGGGTCATTGCAACTCAGAGAAAGAAGATTTTTATTCTCAAATGTAATTTGATATTTTAAAATTAGAAGGTATGTTTTTCTTTAGATTTATCTCATACACATATTTCCTGTTTTTAAAACATAATTTCCTATTTCATATCCACTAACCCAAAATTACAAGCTGAAAAAAAACACCTTATTTTCTAGCATATTAAATGTTGACTAATCTGTTCGGGAGGAATCTACACTAACCTAGATCAAAAGAAACATGTATGTTATATTAATTCCAATGAGAAATGCAACTCCTAAGAATGCTACATAGTTGTGTCCTTGGATGACTACAGATGATCTTTATAGCTTTGTGATGAGCCTAGAATCAGAATAAAGGGATTTGGTTAAGTATCTCAAATATTTAATGGCAACAGGTAATGAAAGATGGCTGAATTCGTTTCCTCTATAGTAACAGAAGAGCCAATGGAGTCTGCATTGTGTAAGCAGGGCATCTTCACCTTTGGGCCAGGTTAAACAGACATTGTCAGCATTTACCAGGAAGATTCTAATTTTACTTTTTTTTTTTTCTTGCTGATCAAGGCTCCTTCTGTTTGATGTATTCTTTCTTTAGGTAAGATAATAATCTCAATCAGATTGTACTCAATTTTTTAGCTGATTGGAAATTTCTTTTCTCCCTTTAAAATGACACTACATAACTTAAGTGTAATGTATTATGTCTCAATTATGCTGCAGCGGACTATCTGATGTTCTAAGGGGAACATCATCAATATCAAATCCACAGATAAGTCTGCACATATGTATGACACTTTTGTTAGCTACTATCCTACAGTAAGTAATGAAGATGGTGGCAACCACAAATGATGAAATATTCTTTGCTCTAAGAATCAATCTATATAATCTATGTTATAGTAAGTTCATGTGCTATAATCAAAATTTTGTGCTGGTTGTAAATCCTTTTGTTGGTTTTCATTTTTATCAAAGTTATACATACTCAGTTACTTTAACAAGGCTTTTATGAATATCAGTAGTTCACAACCCTCCATTTTCCTCCATTTTCCTCCATTTTCCCTACCCTAGTATCAACTCCACTCACAACTTTAGCTGATTTGTTTGGTACTATTCAAGTCTCTAAATAATGTGGTTAAAATTATACATTTTGGTTTGTCAGTTTTATGCATTTTCAATTAACTTACCAGTTCAAAGGATCAGGAATTAATTCTTTCTTTTTCCCACCTCATAATTCAGAAAAAATTCTTCCCATTCCTCCATTTCCCTATATAATGTATAATAGTGTTATTATTTTGGTTAGGTCAATATTATGTATTTACATTATTATGACCAAGTAAGCACTCTTCGGAACTGAATGATATGATAAAATATGATTAATTTTCTTTACTGCTTAATGTTATTAACTGTCCTCCTTATTTAAATTATTAAATTATTTATTATGTATTTGTAACTAATTCAGTGCCAAAAATTTCCCAACATTGTCTGCATCTTCTCTAAAGATGTTCAAGTGCATCATAATACTATGTATTTCATTTTTTTTTTTTTTTTGAGAAGTCTGATATTCTCTGGTGTAGACTAGTTGTACTATATACCTAGAGCATAAAGTTCAATCAGATCTCTTACACCGTTACCTTGGGGACTCCTACATTCTCCCCCATGTTAGATCTCCTATGTACTATACCACATCTTCCTTTTAAGCTTAATCCCTTATCTGTATATGAAACAACAAGTTAAAGTTTGGCATGTCCACAAGTATCTTCTCATTTGGGAATAATTTCCTTTCAGAATTTTTTTGAACCAGCTCTAGTTTCAGTAATGGTAATTGAGAAGAAAGAGGCCATTTCTGATACTTGATCTCTTGTACACGTTCTTTTTCATTCTCCTTCCTCTCTGGTTGCTTGTAAGATCTTTTAGTCCCATTGTTCCCAGTTGGAACAGATATATTTTCATGCATTGTTTTCAGTAGGCCATTTTAATCTCTAAATTCATGTCCTTAAATTTTTGAAAATTTTCATAGATTATTCTATTGATTTTTTCCTTTCATCTCAGTGAATTGTCTTCCCTTTTCAAACTCTTTATTTGAATAATGACTTTCTGAACTGATTCTCTAATTTAAAAAATTTTTCTTTTCTAATTTCTATCTCCTTACCCTTATGTTCTTTCTGGGAGATTGTTTCAACTTTATCTCCTAACCCTTTTATTGACTTTTTTATTTCGACTTTCATATTTTTAATTATCAAGAACTTTATGTATTTATTTAATTATCAAGAACTATTTATAATTATAAAATGATAACTTTAATTTCCAGCTTTTTTTCTGTTTTATGCAATATTCCCTTAATAGAAATCCTTTTCTAGTTTTGTGCCTATAACATATTTTCTTATCCCTCTGAAGTTACTAATAATAGTTTTTTTTGAAAGCTTCAGTCTCTGTTTCCTCAAAGTCATGTGTGTGTGTGTGTGTGTGTGTGTGTTTTTCTAAGGTTGTGTGTTCATATTTAATCCTTGGTTTTGCACTCATATTTAAAAATGAGAGGCTCAAAAGATGACTAGAAACCCCAAGAATGTGTCTGGTGCTTCATTGCAGAATGATTAGATTGAACTGTTTCATACTTTTATCTTCAGGTTTTTCTTCTTGTCCTTATCTGATTTCTCAGAAAGACAATTTAAGTCTCCTACTTGGAGGGAAGTGACCTGTTTTTCAGTGCTGGGTACTCTTGAGAAGAGAACTAGTGGACATAATGCTCACTTCATCCTCCTGTTTTCAGAGAAACAATCCACTCTTATCTGTGTCCAATACATAGGATATATGTTTGGTCTTCTTCAGAGAACTAATCTCAAGTCTTCAGTTGAGGTAACAGAAGATATTGGGATCTAACAAGTTCCTAAATAACTTTTACCTAATCTTTCTATATAAGCATTTCTTGTCTCATTTTATTTTCAGAGGTAACTAGGGCCAACAATTCCAGAGACATTTGGTTTAAGACTAAGAGCTCTTTGAGATATAAATGTATCTCAAGTACACACAGACACACAAACACACACACACATTTAGAATCCAGTTTTCTCAGATATTTTATAAGTTGCCACTTATTTAGCTGCTTTTCAGTTTCCAAAACTTATTTTTCTCTTTGCTAACTTTTGATATATGTATACACCTGTGATACTAAAACCACAATAAAGATAATGAACATATAATCTCCCCAAAGTTGGATTAATCAAATTAAGCAAACATTCCTTATGATTCCATTTTATCTCCTTTGTTGGCTTATTTACTCTAACTCTGTTTAGTTATTTTAATCATTACTTTAGAGTTTATAGCTTATATCTTTGACTTATCATAGTTTACCTTCAATTGATATTATATGTCTTTATGTGTACTGTTAGAACCTTACAATAATAGACTTTCATTTGTTCTCTCCCACTTTTATGCTATTTTTTAAAATTAATTTTACGTTTATATATAGTACAAACTTCACATTGCAGTATCATTATTTTTGTTTAAATTAGTCAATTTAAACAAGATAGTCAATTATCTTTTAAAGATATTTAAATAATAAGAAAAAGATTTTATATATTTACCTATAAATTACTATTTTTAGTTCTTCCTTTAATGTTTCTTATAGTATAGGTTGGCTGGTGATGAATTATGTCAGATTTTGTGTGTCTGAAAAAGCATTTCATGTTCATTTTCAAAAGATATTTTTGTTGAGTGTAGAAATCTAGATTTATTATTTTTTAACCTTTCAGTATCTTAAGGATTCTATTTCACTGTCTTCAGTAATAGAAAGCTGCTGTCATTCTTACCTTTGTTCCTCTGTACATAACATGTTTTTCTTCTTTGGATACTTTTAAGATTTTTTCTTTATCACTAGCTTTGAGCAATTTAGTAATGGTATGCCATGATATTTAGGGTTCGAAGTTAATTGAGCTTCTTGGATCTCTTTTACTGAATGTTCATTCTCTTGAAGCTGAAAATATTTCGTCTGTGTTATGGTTTCTTATGCTTTCTTACCAATATTTTTACCACTATTTTAGTGAGATTTCTACAATGTGCTAGCAATAATTATAAAGTGATCTTTAATAGCTCGTAATTATAAGACCTATAAAAACAGAAACAATATGTTATGGTATATGCCAAATAGGAGCATCTGAGGATGTAAATTATTACAGTAAAGAGATTACAGAAAAAATAATAGGAATATCTGGTCCTTGAATTAGACTTACCATTGATTAGCTTATCACATTTTAAGCTTTCTGTTTATTCTTGATTTTCTTATTTGCAAAAAAGAGATTATTACAGCTATATTGCCTTCTTCATAGACTTGTGAAATCAAAATTTTATGTAAGTATAAAATCTCTTTAAAAGTTTAAAATTTTACATTTACATATAATATTTATTACAAATATTTTTGCATTATATAATCCATGTATGTTTCCTATACTACTTATATGCTTTGCAGGAAAAGCTCAGAATATGCAAACACTAAAAAATCCTAATAGACTATAAAGTCACCATATAAAAAGTATTAAAAAAATATTCGTATGTTTAATTCATTTGAAATTATTTAGATTTCTATTTTTTGATACACATATGTTTCTTTCTTGATTTTTGTCTACTTAATTTAATAAGAATTTACATTAAAGGTGAAATAGCATGAAATAGCATTGGAAAAAATAAAAGACAAAAAAGCTGTATTTAAATGATGGACATTACTATAGCATTGATTCTATATCTTGGAGCCTGTTGCTTTTAAAAGCATAACTTCAAACACAACGCTAAATTTGTTTTAACTATAACTATGGAATTACTGAGAGGTATCTTTTTCCATTTATATCAGAGATGAAAGATGATTTGTGATAATGCATAGCTATTTTCCTGTCATCATAATTGGACTTATTCACTAAACTGAATTAACTACAGAGATGATTGGGGAGTTAGTCCATTGATATTTTATTACACAAATAACTAGTGATAACATTTTTAGATTGCAGTTTATGCTTTAAAATAGTTTTGCTTTTATAAAGTACCATATACATTCGTTTATTCATATGAATATAATATTGTAAGATCACAAAATACATTTACTCTAATTTAGTAAAGTAGGAGTATAATCTTGACTTGGTAAGACTTATTTATTACTTTATTTGCTTAAATTAATATAGCGACAAAGATAAAGTATACCAAGTTTAGAAACTCAGTCTGTGAGTAGGACAAATCTAAATTCAGATACTGGATCCATTAGTAAATTGGCTAGATAAAACACAAGATATCCAGCTACATTTGGTCTTCAGATGGACAATATGTATTTTTCTTAGTATATGTTTATTTCATACAATATTTAGGACATACCAAAAAATTCAGTTTTAGTTGAAATTAAAATGTCCCTGAGAATCCTTTATTTTTTATTTGCTAAATAAGGCAACTCTATCCATCAGTTACCATCTCAGTGTCAATCTTTTTTTATTCCCTGAATGTTTTAGCCCTGGGATCCATCTCATTCTCCTTAAAACTTGTTCTCACTTGGTGATTTCAATATCTCTATAGATACTATCTCCAATACTTTGGTCTCTTAATTTCTTGATCTTTTTCCTCCAGGGATCTTGGAATCTATTAAGTTAACCATGCTTTTACATGATTATATTCTAGACCTCATCATTGCAAATACAGGCACATCTTTCATAATCTTTAATTATACAAATTTCACTCTCCAACTATCACTTCTTATTTTCTATTTTGTATCATTGAAGACCCACAACTCCAGCATTTGTTATTTTTACTCTACCTAGAATCCATTTATCCTTCCACCATTTTATTACCTATACCCTTTATGGTTTTAATTCTCTCCTTATTTAACAGATTCTACAGTTCTTCATGGAAGTATAGAATTATTGTTATATGGAGCCAAACTACCTTAAATTAAAGGTCTTAAATCCTGCCATTCACAAGCTATAACCTTCAGTATAACCTTAGAACCTTAGCTCCTTCCTGGTACATACTATGCACTATAAGGTTAGCTTCTGTTATTATTGTCATCCTAAATAACCTTATCACCATCAGCAATATAAAAACTATCTTGTTCACACTCTCAAATTTATTGTCTTTTTCTTCACCTTTGTTGTCTAGTAAAACCTCAATCCTATTTAAATCTAACTGTACTCTGTACATGTACATAGAAAGCAGAGGGAAAAAAACTGAGAACAAATAGGCTCTCTAGTTTCATTTTAAATTAATAACAGTGAACTTCAAATTGGCCCTTACTGTTGCCCAGAAATCCAATTATATGTTCAAGATTTATTCCATCTTTGTTTCACACCTCTCCTTTCTCACTAACCTGAAATGCCTCTCCCAATCTAACATTCTACTTCACTGAACAATCAAATAAGAGCTTCAGAAAACTCTCATGGCCATGTTTCCCAGACTTCCTGAGACTGTCTACATTGTCTAGCTTCACTCCTTTCACTATGAATAGACTCCTGGTGCCACAGGCCATGACCAGTTCCCCTCATTTGTAAACTGCATTTCTTCCCCTCATGTATGTTTGCATTTGTACAGTCAATTCTAATAGTCAGTTCAAAGCTAAGATGTCCACACTGCTAATTTCTCCAGCAGATTATCCCATCTCAGGATATGAAAGCTCAATTCTCAAAGTTCTTCAGCACAAGCTACTTAGCTCCTCCCTTCCTCTCACAACACACCTCATTTGCATAAGGCTCCAAAGAACACCTGATGTACCAAAAATTTAACTTATCTAATTCTTAGCTTTATAATCTAGGAAAAGTAGAGGATAACAATAGTAGCACTTCTCAAAAATTTTGGGGAGAATAAAACCAACCATACATGAAAAGTGCTGACTGTAGTGTCCAGTGTATAGTAAATAGTCAATAAATATTTGCAGCTATTTATACTATTATTAACACTGCTTCTTTTTCTAGATTATAGTAGTGTAGATAAATATACATGCATAGGCATCTGAATATAAAATACCATGGACTTAAATGCCATTAGTTACATATTAATATAATGCATTTCTTCCAGTTCTGTAGAAGAACAATTCCATTTAGGCTGCTTACATAGGTTTAGTTTGCAAGGTACCCAGAAAATATCATCACTAGAAGTGGTGTTGTATGATCTTAAGAATTCAACTTTAGCCAGACTTCCTGAGCTTGAATTTTGCTTCTAATATTGCTTTGGTGACTGATTTGAACTCTATTCCTCAGTTTTCTCATCTTTAATATGGGAGCATAATAGTACCTCCTTGTAGGATTGTTCAATTTCTTCATATTTGTGCAATATTTAGCTTAGTTACTGAGATAGTGTAAGTGAAGGTGTCCACTACTTTTATTTTTATTGTAATAAAGTGGTCTTCTGAATAAGAAGGTTCTAAGGCATAAACTCAAAGGATTGTATTATAGTTTATCTCTCTTGCAGGTGTTAAAGTCTATGCATATAGCTTTTCACAACCTCAAAAATATAAATCACAGCATGCTTTTGCCTCAGGTCCTTTACCAACTTGTGTGTATATATATATGTTTCTGGAACAACAACAAAAAGGATAATTTTAGCTGCACTTAAATAATAGGGAATTTAATCAATATCAAATATCTGTCAGTTTCATTCATTCAATGAAGAGCTATTAAGAGCTAATTATATATTGTACACTCAATTTTGTAGTGAGTACAATGGTGATTAAACGGAAAATGTTTTTGCCCTCTGAACTTATGATGTGAAATAGAAATATTTTTCACATAAATTACTATAACACCAATTATTTCTCTTCTTTTTGATACGTGTGTTGGATTAAGATTCTGGCCAATGCTGTAGCATTATAGGATACTGGTTTTTAGGCAGTACTTCAACAACACTGGGATATGTTGGATACGGGGCGCTAGTATGCTCAGGTTTCCTTAAATAATGGGTTAAATTTAATCTGGTCTCCCTTTCACTGTAGTAAACAGTATTGTTCAATGAAAATAAATTTGGAAAAGAGAAACCTCTTCATAGATGCTGGCCTGTCCCAGTTAAATATTTTGCAATTTACATAGGCAGGTTTCAAGTGGAACTACAAAACTAGCATTATGTGGCAAATGAGAGTCCCAGAAGTGGGATATCATTGGCTTTGTAGTTCACATTTACAGGACTGTCCCGTATAGCACCCAAAAGAGTCTTCTTTCATTAGTATTACTATTCCCACCCACACATTCTACTTCATTAATCAAAGAGCTCAATAGTTATTGGTACATTAAGTGACCCCCAAGTAGACTGAATATGCATAAGAAATTGACCCTGGATTTGTCAGTATATGAGAGAACTCATTTGTGACCTCCCATGAAATTTCTTATTAGCAGCATCTCAAATGATCACTGTGTTAAATACTAACACATGCATTTTCATGTGGGTTTCCTTTCATTTTAACTATTATTTGAAGGTAAAACTATATTTTTGAATACTTTTTATTTAAAACAAGAAATGGTTTATTTTGAACATATTTTGATAATGTAAGCAGATACCTCAAATTTGATCATAGTTTGCTTAGCAAGATTTGCTAGATGAGAGCTCCATATTTTTCTTAAACACTTATGTGCTATGACTAAGTTTTTTTTTAATATTTTTTATTTTTTTAATTATGGTTGATGTACAATATTAGTTTCAGTTGTACAACATAATTATGTGTTCATATAATTTACAAAGTGATCACCCCAATAAAACTAGTACCCATCTGACACCATACGTAGTTATTACAATATTATTGATTATATTTCCTATGCTATACTTTACATCCCTATGACTATTTTGTAACTACCAATTTGTACTTCTTAACTTCTTCCACCTTTTCACCTACCCCCAGCACACCTCCAATCTGGTAACCATCAAAATGTTCTGTGGCAAGATGGTAGAGTAGGAGAATGCTGTGCTTGCCGCCTCCATGACCACATTAAAATTACAACTAAATTAGAGAACATTCAACCTTGAAAACCATCTGAAAACTAGCTGAACAGAACTTGTATAACTAAGGATATAAAAAGGGCACATTGAGACTGGTAAGAGGGGCAGAGACATGAAATAGGCTGGCTCCACACCCACAAGTGGAGCTTGAGCATTGGGAGGAATATCTCAGTGGTGGAGGGTGTCCCCCAGGGAGTGAGGAGTCCCAGACCCACCCTGGGTTGTGGGTCCAGTACCAAAAAGAGGAGTCTCCACAAAAACTTGCTGTGAAAATCAGTTGGGATTCAAACCATCTCATTGAGATAGAAGGCTGCTGAAAACCCAGACATTCTCTTAAAAACCCCACACAGAAACTCACTTGTCTGCAGGTACTCACCCTGGGCTTCAGCAGAAGGACAGAAAATTCAGAGGCATCAGAGATATAGAGAGAAAGACTGAGTTGTGTGGCTTCAGAGCAAGAACTGGAGAAACAGTCACTATTATCTCTGGGTTGAGTCCTCCTCCTGTGTAGCCTATAGGCAGGTGATATTTTGCCTATGTTGAGACTTCCTCATAGCCAAAGCTGAATGTGCATTGGCCTGGTGAACTCTGCTTGCTCCACCTTGGTGACTCCCTGGCACTCTGCCCCTCTCAATTCACACAAAGCCAAAGAGGCACTTTAGGTAGCTGGGAACCAGCCCTGCCCTGTACATGGCATGAGGCTCCTTCAACAGTGATCAGCAGGCCTTGGCTCATGTGTCAGCTGAGACATTTTTGGTGGTGGGTGACCAGCCTCAGTCCAAGTTATAGTCTTCCTTGGACAAATCACAGGTTCTGTGGGCTTGAGGTGTGTGGCAGTTGGCCTCAGTATGATCTGAAACTTTTTTGGTAGCACAAACTTAGCACTGGCATCAAATTGAATCTGCATTAACCTAGTGAACACCACTCATCCCACCCTGGTGACTCCCTGGGACCCTGCCTCACCCAACTTGAGTATTGCCTGAGGTTCTTTCATTGGCTGAGACTTATGGGCAGACACCAGGAAGTCTCAGGATTTTGGTTACTCTGGGTCTTTTGCTGAACTTCCACAGGCTCAATACTGAGCCATAGTTTGCAGTTTGGCTTCTCCCATGTGCGTGCCTCCAGGTCCAGCACAGGCAGTAACCAACCATAGATAGCTCTATAGTTCCTACTGTGTAGCCCTGAGACAGACATAGGCAGCAATTGAACTTGGACTGCACAGGAGCACTCCCAAAGGGCCCAGAACCAACACATCTGGAGGCCAGCTTCAAAACAAAACAGAGCACTCCCCAATCGGCCCCACAATTGACATGCCCAAAGGGTGGTCTCAACAGGCACACAAGAACCCTGGGAGGAATCCCTCTCCAGAAAAAGAAATAAATGGGTATGTTGTTTATGGTACTCTGTTGTGGTCTGAAGCTGGCCATTAGGTGTGTTCGTTCTGGGGCCTTTTGGGAGGGGCTCTTCTGAAGGCCAAGGTCAGCTGCTGCCTGTCCCTTGCCCATGGTCTCTTGGTATGGATTACAAAGTGATTTGCAGATAGTTGCCACTTGTGCTGGGGTTGGAGGTGCCTGGGTGAGGCTAGGCTGCAGACCAAGGTTAGCTGCTGCTAATGTCAGGTTTGGGGCAGCACAACAAGAGGTATGTGGCATGCCAAGACCAGCTGCCACTTATTTTGGGTTTGTGGACCTTTGAGAGATTTTAGGAAAATCTGAAGTATGAGCCAAGATGGGCTGTTTATATGAAAGGTCAATGGAAATGGCTTGGGTGGGCACTCAAGTTGGGTGGAGCAGGGTCTCAGAGATCACCAGGGTGGGGCAAATAGTGTTAGCTAGATTGATGGAGACTCAGGCAAGGTAATAGGGGAAGTGCCTAACAAAAGAACAATAGTCTCTGTCAACACCTCTGACAGGGAGAATGCCACCCCTGCAGCCCTCATCCCCAAATCATGAAGCCATACAATTAAATTCCCCCTCACATGTCCCTCATTACCCCCAAGGAACCACCCTAGTATTGAAACCCAGAACAAGTGAGTTAAGCATGGATAATTCTGTGCGTGGATCCTTTAAGAGAAATGTCTGGGACTTCAGCAGCCCTCTGGGTCACTCAGCCACAACCTCCACTGGTTTTCACAGCCAAGAGTTATGAGGACTTCTGTTCTAGGCACTGGAAATCTGGTCTGGGGAGCCGGGTGTGGAGCTAGGGCTCTTTGCTCCTATGGAGGGACCTCTGCAGTTGAGATATACCTTCTGATTCTTAGTAGCTACACATGGGGTTTGGGACAAGTCTACTTCGCATCTCTGCCTTTCCTAACAGTCTTGACATGGCTTCTTATGTCCTTAGTTTTAGGACTTCTGTTCAGCTAGACTTCAGGTGATTCTCAATGATGATTGTTCTGTAATTTAGTTGTAATTTTGATGTAGTCCTGGGAGAAGGTGAACACATCATTTCCCTACTCCACCATCTTGACTGGAAGCCTATGATTTGGTTTTAACAATTCATGTTTTAGCCTGTCATTCCCTCATACAAATTTGATGAGGGATTTTTAAAATGACTTTTTCCATTCATAAGCTTATTCCCCTTTGTACAACCTTCACTAACACTGCATATAGTTTTTCAAAACTTTCAGTTTTCTGTTTGTAGAGTGTGAGACATATATTATTAATGAATTATTGGTGGATTTTTTTTTCTGAATTGTCTTGAGAGAATAATGTTCTCTTACTCAGAAAAAAAAAAGTCCTTCAGAATGAGGTATTCTTACAAAAAATCATTATATCCACATATGTTCATAAGATACACTATTAAATTTGGTAGTCCCATCACATGTAAGCTTCAGATATTGTTGCTTTAATGCATTCCCTCACTACTTTGATAAAAGCCTTAAGATGTTGCCACTAGTTCTTTGATGATTTCCTCTGATGTTACAGTACCTTTCTTTTTTTCTCCAAAAAATCTGTTTTGCATAAACATGAGAAGTCAAAGCAGTTTGAGTTAACGAGTGAAAAGATTAAAGATTTAGCAACAAAAGTACATATATTTGTGATCAGTTCTCTCACATATTATAGAACTCTCTCCTTATGTAAGGAAAGTTTATTTAACAATTCTGAAAAATATAAATCATTTGCTTTAAAAGAGGCCCAAAAATGTTATTCAAGTTTATAATTTTGAGGTTTATACAGCTATTTCCTCATTAAATTAATGAGATTTATTAATAAAATTTAGAGGGGCAAGAGTCATATTTACCTGGATATTGATTTATTCATTTTCCCTACCATCCCTGACTGACTTCTGAATGTGTCTTGCATTTTGTTGTATTTAGGCATGGATAATACATATAACTTAGTTCTTGCTTCCAAATCATTTTGTGGCAATTATGATTAATAAAAAGCCATTGTGAATTACTTATGTCCATATTTTGGTTTAACATTCCTGTAGGGATGAACTATTAGGAAATTGATAATGAGTTTTAGTTTGTCCATTTTAACTATGAAGTTCTGCTTTCAACTAGAGTATAGTTAATAATGTCATATTGCATACTTGAAATTTGCTGAGAATAGATCTTAAGAGTCTTCACCATAAAAAATGTTAACTATGTTAAGTGATTTATGTGTTAACTATCTTGATTGTGGTAATCATTTCATAATGTATGTCTTTCAAATCATTATGTTGTACATTTTAATACATATAATTATATTTGGCAATTATTCTTCAATAAAGCTGGAAAAGTTCGATAAAAACCTGTATTATTCAGAATTAAATACTATTAGCCAAACAACTTTAAACTTATTTGTGATATGGGATAGTATTCATCTCATATTATTTCTCTTTCAGTCAATATCTGGACAAAGTTGTCTAAACTGTGAATATTTCCCTGAGCCTATGTAACCTATTCATTTTTTCTCTCCATATGCAATTCAATCCTTCTAATGCTTATGCTGTAATCTATCTATCTATCTATCTATCTATCTATCTATCTATCTATCTATCATCCATCTATATCCAAACATGTTTCTGTGGCTCTAGTCTAGAAAAGAATGACATTTTACTAACTTTCTGTGATACCTGTGGAATTGCATTTGTCTCATTGTGCTATGTCATTTTCACTTTGCTACCTGTATTCTGTGAATTGATAACAGACATTTATAATCTAATTATCATGCCTGATAATTTACTATGTATTTTCTTTTCTTTAAAATTAAGGTTACTAGGTATCACTTTATTGTTTGTTTCCTCCTTGGTGTGTTTCTCTCATACCATGTGTTCATACTTGGTGTGTTCCTCTCATGCCATGTTTATAGTTTTATATCAGCTTGCCAACATAAGGTGAACAGTTGTAGGTATGCATATTGTGTGAGAGATGCATCTCTTTCCCCTTGTAACAGGAACTGGCTGATCATGTGGCTCTGCCTGGAGGAATTAGAGTCACCAACAGCCATGTTATTTGCATGTGCATATATGAGCTTGTATGTGTATGTGTGTGCATCCTCTTTGTTTCAGAGCTATTATCCAAAACAGGGAGAGTATGACAAAGAGCATAAAACCTGTGAAATCCTTGGATTTTTCAAAGCTTAGCTCTGCCTGCTTTGAGATGAAACGAGACAATGAAGTATAGTTTTCTACACGATTAGCAAGATCTACACACAGAGAAAAGAATCACTTTGGAGCACACCATTACTTATCATAGATTTTCAGATATACCAACTTGATTACTGTCACTTACCAGCTCTCTTTTTTTCTTATTTAACCTAGGAAATTTTCAAGGGGTTGAATTCTCTAGTCTTTTAACTTTATAATCTCTAAAGTATATTACTTTTTTAAAAAATCACTGTATTCCATAAGGTATGAAAGTGAAAGCACCTAGCAAAGCTCCTAGTACATAATACATATGACCTAACTTGTATCTAGAGCTGATATATGAATAGAGTTGTACTTATATTTTATAATACTTGGCCTTCTCTAGCATTTAATTGGATATCTCTTCATTTCTTTCTTTTTTCTTTTGATGTCTTCCTCTTTTTTCCTCATTAGTTTATAGCACAATGAAAAGAAAGCATTATTATATGAGACATGTAACACAAATGTTACATTGAAAGTTAAGACAACTCACATAATTTACACTTAGTGTAATTAGCATGTTTACATGCTAGTCTAGACACACCCAGTTATTTACATTTTGGGAAACATTTCAGTTAGCAGATTTAACAGATCCTTCTCATTTCAGTGTCACAACAGGAGATGTATAATCAAGCCACATGAACTAAGTATCTTGGGAAATTTGGTATTAACATTTATTTGAGGGAAATCTCTACAAAGAACGTATTCTATTTTAAATTTCTTAAGCCATGGCAGTGTGAGTTTATATATATGTGCAGGTGTGTGTGTATTTTTTAAATTAGGAAATAAGAATGAATCATGTTGGTTACTTCCTAAGATACTATCATTTTTTTTAAAAAAAGGACTATTGTCAATGCAATAGTTTTCTTGGGATTTTTTGACACTTTTATTGAAGTCCTTATTAGCCTTTTATTGTTCTTTGTTTAATTTCCAAATTATGAAGCATCTACTGACCAAAGTGAATGTAGAAACAATTACATTTCTTGTCACCAAGAGTAAGGGTTATCCCCAAGAGAACATTTATACTTTGCTTATTCTACTTTTGTTTTGGTTGAAGTCACATCTTGATTTTGTTAGATTATTGCATATTACATTTTTACATGAGAAACAAGAGAGTTTTATCCCTTTTCTTCTCCTTTTCAACTTATTTTACTTCATCAGAATGTAGTTTTAGCAGTTAAAAGTAACCAAAAATTATGAATTAAATTATGTGCACATTTGATGTTTCTTTTGTATGCATCGGCACATTTTTAAACCTCTAAAAGGAGTGAAAACAATCTTGAAATGAAAAAGTCAAAATATATTTCTGCTTATTTCTTTGTTCGGTACTTCTTATCTTATTACACTTTCCAGATTTTCTTCCTTTAAAAGTAATTTTAGTATTATAATTATAGTTTCCTCAGGAAAACTTTGCTTGTAGCTAAATTTGAATTTGTGAAATTTCTCTCATATTTTTATGCTCTTCTGAAAGATAATTTCTCCCTCACAGTTAAATTCTGGAAGGTGTTTTTGGTATAGATTTTAAGAACAAAAGTCATAATTCTGATAAACACATATACTCTTTCATAGTTTTTCTTGTAGTTTTTTGTCTCCTCAAATCATGATAATCAAAATGATCATCTTCAACTATCTGTCTCTCTGCTCCCTCTCTTATTCCTCTGGCTACATTCTCTTTTCATTTGTTTTGAAATGAAATAAGCTCATAGCTTATTACTGGATGGACTGAAATTGTTTCTTAGATGACATTATAGGAGAACTAATCTTTACAAAAACTGATTCCCTGGGAAATGTTGAACACTAACGGCTCTTGGGAGAGTGTTATAGTCATTGGTCTTAATAACAAATATCTTACTTCTTTTCTCAACACATGGTAGAGACTGCAGGTCAATTTCCTTTGAAGTGGCATGACCATTGATAACTTTGACCAATGAATGAGTAACAGAAGTAATGAGCATTATTTCCTGTAGAAGCTTTAAGAACCTGCATATAGTTCTACGTATCCTGTTTCCTTGCATCAGTGGACTTGAAAGCGTATATGGAGATGGAACTTCCAGCTCCTGGGTCCTTGAGTAACTATGTGGAACAGAACTCCCCCACTAATCTTCACTGGACACGCAGAGTATGATATAACATTTTGTGTTTTTTTTTGTGCTCTGATTTTTAGGAGTTATTTGTTGTGACAGCATATCCTATCCTCCCCTGTCTGACAGAGAGCAACTGTACAATTTTGGCAGGCTATAGAAGACTTGTCATTTTTCTAATCTCTAGGGAGCTACAGTGTCAATCATGGGAGATGCCATCTCATTTGGAACATTCTAACATTACAAAGAAAGAAGCTATATACTTTTATATATTTTATAGATAACACATCTTCTAGTCTGAGGATAGCAGTGCTCAGATTAGATGGCAGTCTCCATGAAATATTTTTGATTTCTGGAATTTTATATATAATAATCCCTTCCCAATTTTAAAGATATCTTCTTTACCTTAAGGATTCATTACCTTCCAAATGCAAATGTTTTGGGGAGGGAGAGTATTTTATGCCTCCTCAGTCATTTATACCTTAGTGAATAAAATGCGTAATGAATTAATTATAGAATTTTCTAAAAATAGTTTTCGATAGTGACAAAGTAGGGAGATAATACGGCATTATGGCACCTGTCTGGCAAAAGTAGAAAAGGACATACAGGTTGCATGTTAAAGACAAATTTTGCCTACTTTATAATTTTCAGAAGGGCTGGCTCTTTATTTAATACTCCAGTGTATGCCATGATTAAACATAAGCTCTAGAGAAATCTTAAATTCCTCATAGAAGAATTAAATTATATTAATGCCTTACAGGTTTCTAGAGACTCTTTGTTCTTCAAAAGTGAGGTGTTGGGGACAGAAAAACTTAGGAAAGTAATTTGATTCTCTTCATTGAATTTACCGATTTCTCACAGAGCAACAATAAGTTCATGCACTGTTGCTGACATGGGTGGATTAATAAATTGATGTTTCTGAAGTTCATTGAAGTAAAGAACATTTTAGAAGTGAAAAAGCACTACTATTGCAATTGTATAGTGATATGCACATTATACATGTGTTTCATAGCCCTCGTGCCTGGTGTGCTTCCGGTTAAGGACATAATAACTTTTATAGCATAAAACTTAAGTGCAGTTTTAAAAGATATTTTTAAAGTTTACAAATATAATATTGCTAGTGTGCTAGTGAGATAATTAAAATCTAGATAAGTTTCAGTGTTAATATTTTAGTGGGATGAACTCCTGCATGTTAGGTGGTCTGTAGTTCTTAAATGATAAGGAAATTCAAGATCAAATTTGACATTTAGGGTTTATCTTAAAGTACTGTTCAGGCTAAGTCTGGAGTTACCACCTAAAAACAGGAAACATTCACTTTCTAACTTTTGCACTTCCCTAAACTAGTAATGAAATCAGACTTTCAAATAATCAATATCAATAATTTGCCAAGTGACTTCATTATGATATTAATCTCTCTAAAAGTATAATTCATATTCATGAGTGCCAGATAAATTCCTGTTCTATATACTCATATCTGATTTTATTTGCTTGTTTCCTATGACATTAATGATCTTGGACTTACTTTCCAAACTTTTTCGAAAAGATACATCTTTTCCTTTGATTTATTTGATTTCTTTTTAAGAGAAGCTAGGTTTCTTCAGGGTTTAACAGATTGGAGGGTATTCATGTTGGTAAGATTAAAGGCATACTTATGGGCTTAGAGGCCCTCAGTGTCCCAGTAGTATATATATAAAATCAATTGCAAATAAAAGGATTTTTAATCATAACCTTTTATATTTGAGACTTCTATAAAAGCAATCTGAATAACAACAAATGTATTGTTTTTCTTTTTTGAAGGCTAATAGTCTATCTTCTTGTCTGCTTTTCACTTATCTATAGAATTGCTTTCTCAGCCCATTTCCAAAAGTGCATTAGCTGCCATTTGGCAAGCAGCAATTTTTTCCTGTATGATCTGTTAATATTTTTTAACTTAAACATTATTTAACTTAGATATTATCTATTATTGATTACCTTAGTGCCCCAAAATATGTTTGACTTTGGAAACCAAACAATCTCTACTTTCATGGAGTTTAGATGACTGTTTTTTTGTCTTTAAACCATACATAATTTGTCTTCCAAAATATATCCCAATCACCATTTCAGTGAATGAAAGCTTGTCTTCCAACAACCTGCAAGGGAAGTTTTGTCAAGGGCTACCCTCAGCATGAGAGTCCACTTTGCTCATGTGTAGCTCAGGCAAGACGCATGATTTTTTAAAACACAAAGGCAAGATACATTTAAACATAACATTTGCATGAAATTTCAGTAATTAACATGAATGCTTTGCTTTATACATATTGTTTTCAAAATAGGTAAAATAAGCAAATGGTATAACCTATAGAATAAACGCAAATTTTCACAGCACAAATTATGGGAACAAAGTTGTATCTTGAGATTTTTTTAAAGTTTATGCATATATAAAATGAGAGCTCTTTAGAAGCTTCATTTGTAATGGCAGTAAGTGAGAAAATAATGCTCATATCCTTTAAAAATTCAGATCAAACTGGGTTAGGAAAATAATAAAAATTAGAAATCTTATGAGTTGAATTATATATCTCCCATCCACATTGGAAGATAAAATATTCTTGGACAAGATAAATATTATCCTGAAGTCATATTAAAAACATAATTATATTTATTCCTTAAATTATATGTAAGGAAAATGTGATTACATGAAATATGGGAAATTTGATGGCCTTAAGTAAAAACTCAAAATCTGGTAATAGTCTTAAAAAAAGCTGCAGTTCTTAAAAACTGAAAATTGGTGCATGTCAGTTTCTTGAGAAAATGTTAACTGTGAAACTTAACGTGCTACAATAAATGTGGGAGCTTAGTCCATTTTGATAACAACTATATACTGCTTGTATATATTCTGGGAAGAAATGTTAATTACGGGGCAATAATGGGATAAATGAGAGCTTTTACTGTGGTCACATTACTGTGATGGAGTAGTTTTGTTGGAGTGTTATTTCTCAAATTGGTGGCATATTTCAGATAAAGAAAGGAAGTTCCCTTACTTGAAACTGCTGTGTCATTTCTTCTTCCTTAACTGAAATTCCAACCAACTTTCAGGAAATGCCCTAATGAGCCACTTCTCTTTTCTCTTTCCTTAACTAAGTGGATTCCAACCAGCCCAAGTTAGTCATAATCAGATCGTTTACTTTGGTTGTCTCTTTTGGCATGATGCTTATGTTTTGGGAAGAGGGATTATAATTTGGTGCTGTTTGTAGAGGTGATAACACTGATAGAATCCAATCGTTGCTGGTAGGTAACTAAACTGGCAGGTTAATTTTCTGTACTTTAAACAAACTCTGAAGATGAGTCTAATCAATACCTATTTTACTTTGATATGTGTGGCTTTCTTATAATTATGGTTTCATTTGCATGATCACTACTGGCTATCAGGATATTAGAGTAGTCAAGCTGGAATTTGCTATAATTTGGATAAAATATATGTGAAACTTTATTAATGTCTTATTTTCATCAAGATGGAGAAATCACTGTTTTAGTTCATGATAACCAGAGCAATTTCTTCTTCCAGTTTAATATTCTTAGATATTTACTAAATTGGAACCTGATTTAACACTTTATTGCAACTTATACATTATTTTTTGAGCAAATGTTAATTTTTGTTTACATTTGAGCAATATATATTTCCTTGGCTTTATGAGTACTGTTCATAGCAGAAATAACATCAGATAGTACTTTAGCATATGTTATTTTTCCAGAGTTAAAAATTCTGTTTCTTTTTTTTTAAATGAAGTTTTGGATTCAGAAAGTTTGCATAGGAGAGGTAAAGTAGCCCAAAACAATAACTTTTTATAGTAACAGTTTTTAATTATAATAATTAGAATTAGAGTAGAGACTTGAAGATTATACGTATATCTGTATATATACACCCATAAATATGCACATATATTTTATATGTATTTATTTATATGGATTATAACCTCTTATTTTAATATTGTTTTAAAATGTTTCATTGGAAATAGACATTTTGAGGAATATAAACCTTAGGTAGTCTTCAATTCTTTTAGGTAACTAATTAGTAACTTATTTACTAGAAACTTTATTTAACATTAAGAGACTTTAAAATAACCTCATGATTCTTCTCTGTTCAGAAACTGTGACAACAAAGCAAAGTGAAACAGAATGTTGGATTCATTATCGAGATTATTCAATTTTGCTTCACTTCTGCTTGAGATGAATCTGAGTGTAGTTTATACTTTTCAGTAACTTTGGAATTAATACTAAATCTTTAATTTTTTGGTTAAAGCTATCTTTTAAAGAAGCCAAATTTGTGATTTCCACATTTAGAATAAAAAAATCTTTCTTTAGCTATAAAACAAATGGAAAATATATATTCCATGTATGTATGCATGTGTGTGTGTGTGTGTAGGACATATGTGTGTGTGTGTGTGTGTGTGTGTGTGTGTGTATTTCATGTTGTCTATTTCTTTGGTCTTCTTCTTCTTATTATTTTAATTTTCAGTTTCTTTCCAAAGTAGTAGAATAGTTTAATGTATGAGTAATTTTGTTGAACTGAAACTTGAAGCTGATGTCAAAAAATGAAACAAGCTAGAAAATGTTTCTTAAAAATCAGCTTAGTTTTAATGACTGTTATAAGTTATAGATTGCCAAAACAATTATGAAGTATTTAAATATAATTCAGGTTTCTAGCATAAGTGAAATTTCCAGAAATTGTGGTAATTAACACAGTGGAAATGGAAAATAATTTTGAAAGCAGTGGTTTGAATAGTTAAAAAGAAGAAATAAGGAAAGGGGAAACAACAACAACAAAATATTGTTAAACAATAACTAATGAAATCTGATTCAAAAGGAATGATGATAGATATTGATAAAATAATAAACATATTATGTGCATGGAAATGCAATCATTCAATTCTTTATAAATCAATGTACAAATAAAATTATCTGAAATCAGCTAGACATGCCAGATTCTTCATGGCAATAAATTTAATTAATTCTTATAGTAAAAAATATTAGATTAAACAATGGAGTGATAGTAGATCCAGAGAGATAATGTTTACAATTAGTAGATTGCAAATTTTATACTATTTGGCAAAATAAAACAAATATATAGTGCAAAATATAGTTTAAAAAAATACATAGTTCCTGTGCACGTTTTCCTGATTATGTTTACTAAGGTTAGAAAGAAGAGTTTATGCGGCATGGAGCAGAGGATGTATGAGGAAATTAGGAAGAATCATGTGTCCTCCAAAACATAACTTATAAAGAGGGAGAACTTAACAGTAATCTTAACAGTAGAAAATATAAGAAAAAACTAAAATACAGAAATGTTCCTTATTTTATAGAGTTGTGAATTAAGGAATCTGTGGGGTGAGGTATAAGGTTGGGATGTAGGTGTTTGGAGATATACTCACATTTGGCAGGCATTACTTTGCCAATGAAAGCTTAGAGGATGATAGGTAATTTTGTGATTCGGTTAAATTGCATTTATTGCAGTTTAGAAATTCTTGGCCACTTACTCATCAACAAAAAAAGAATATGAGAATCCTTTGAGAATTACAGGTAGTTTATGTTAAGCCTTGGGAAAATTGGGGGAATCTTTATTATTGAAAAGTGAAATAGTAAGATAGGTTTTATGGAATTTTGTCAGGTGACCATTTTAAGAATAGATTGGTTAAAGAGAGAAAGTCATTCCCGATTTTGTAATTGCTCTCAGAATAGAGCAGGAGGTTGAGCTTAATGATCTTGAAGACCCATTAGATTGCTTTTTTTTTTTTTTAAATCTCCAGGTTTGAAATAGGTGAAAATTAAAAAATAAGACTAAAAAGGCAGTTGAAAGGAATGGGTCTAGGAAGTAGAAATTGAATTTTAATAGGGATTGCCATGTCTCCTTTTATTCATTCCTAAGAATTACCATAGAAGAGTATTTCCAAATCATCTCTTGCCTTTCCTGAAACACTCCTCCTCAGCTTGAGTAATAGAACAATTGTGATTCACTTTCTAGCATCTTCCACTGAACCAGAGAATCCTTCCGTCCCTCCTTTTGTTCCTTTCTTTGTTTCTTGTGGTGTAAACATGTTTCCAATACAGAATTTCATATGCACACGAACATATTAAGTTTAAAAGATATCCAGCTTCCTTTGATGTATTTCCATCCGGATGAGAATTTGAACGAGAGCTCTCTATCTGTTCAGTCGGATATTTTGCTATATCCCTTTTCCTCTTTGCTAAAAGTCATTCTTTCAAACATCTTTCCCTACTCCCCCCAAATCAATACCTACTACACTGAAAACCTGATGGGTAATGATCTCAGCTAGTGTCTGTAGAGAATTCCTCAGTAGCTAAGATGTTTACAGTCTGCTCCCCTTGGTACTGCACAAATTCAAATGGACTTGAAAGTACTGAACCATCTGAGGTCTGCAACAGTTTCGTAAGCAGCATTTTCTTACCACCCAACTTTAAGTTCTGGTAAATTTTAACATTTTTCTCCACTTAGTCGACTAATTGTTTTTCTTCTTCTATAGCTTATTATTGTCCTTCACATGTGCAAGGCACTTTTCACATGATGGATGATTTGCTCTTTCCCTCAAAATCATAACAACCATTGAAGATTTTTCCCATAAGCATTTACTTCTTTACTTTCTCTCTGCTCTCAAATTTTAAAACATCTATTTTTTTTATTGTAAACAATGATTTTTTCTTATTAACCTTTTGAACACATTGTGACATGGAGAGTTATATAGTGTTTGAAAAACTGAGCATATCCATTTAAGTGAAGAAACAAACCAGGGAGTGAGTCTGCCCAGTGAGATGACTGATGACACCATCCTCTGGAGAAGGTAGAAAATGTGCGATTTTGCCTTCTAAGTTGAAGGTGTATAAGTAGAGGAGTATACTTGGTGTTATACTAGGTTTTGAAGATAAGATGCATGAGCTATGTTACTTATCAACGAGCATTTGAGGCATTTCAATAATTAATCACACTGAAAAGTGTTATAATAAAAGTACATATGAATCCACTATGAGTCTGGGGTTTTGCAAGGCGTTCAAAGAGATGAAAAATGATTAGCTATTCTCAGGGAAGGCAAAGGGAGGAGAAAGGCATTGGACCAAAACTAGCATGTGCAGAGTTGTGAAAAGTATGGCACATTCAGTGTTCTTTATTCTAGTGTGGGATCATTGTAGGGAATAATATAAAGTGGGGCTGGAGAATTAAGATAGGAGCAGACCATAAGAGCTATGCTTTTAAGGGTCGTAGGATTTTAACACGGGGAGTAGCTTGATCTGATTGTGTCTTAGCAGGATATCTCTAGCCATTTGGGAAAAATACTGGAGGGATGAAAGATTAGAGTCATCAATTCTAGATTTTGTTTATAGAATGCTCTTGAATCTGTTTTAAGAGAGCAAGGGCAAACATTTGTTTCTGGATAATATTTTGTAAGTGGTTGCACCTCTGGAAAGAATAGAAGATAAAGACAAGTATTTTGCTAAAAATATGACATAACCTACTTCATAAGAAAATCAAAGGTGGTGGACTGCTATTTTTCACTGTTGAAATAACCACTTAAACTGAACATGGATTAGCTCCCAACCAGTAAGCCAAACAGATGTTTGCAAATGATTCAGTGATTTCTTTGTGGTTGCTTGGTTTAGTGCTGATAGAACACACTGTGAAATAGGAAGTCGGTTCAGCATTTTTAGCTTGCTACTAACTTGCCATGTGACTGTGAATAAGAATCTCTCTCTCTCTTTCTCTTGTGTGTGTGTGTGTGTGTGTGTGTGTGTGTGTGTGTGTGTGTGTGTCTTTCCTGACTATTTTAATTTGTGGTGAGTAGAATGGGACCGGGACTGAGTGTGAAGGGTGAGGGGTCTGGTGGTGGTAAAGTTTAGGTTTCCTGTTCCTGAAGAGTAGTTCTGAATTTATTTCTGGGGTATCAAACTTATATTAGATGTGGGAGCTCTAAGATTGGAAATCCCGCTCAGAGCCCAAAGGTAGGACCTCTCTCTTTCTTCCTTTGGGATCCAT
The DNA here is from genome assembly GCA_028627145.1 of Eidolon dupreanum. Taxonomy (NCBI): domain Eukaryota; kingdom Metazoa; phylum Chordata; class Mammalia; order Chiroptera; family Pteropodidae; genus Eidolon; species Eidolon dupreanum. The sequence continues at coordinate 51,465,240 of CM053514.1, read as the reverse complement.
AATCTCACATTTTGGACAGATTTTTAGAGTATAAGACATAAGAATAGGCTACTATTTCACATATCTGACCTTTTCCCTCTCAACATCTTCTCCCGAAAACAGCCTTAGAGGACTTTGCCTTGAGACAGAGCCCTCAGAGCAAAATAAAGTATGGGATGAAGCAACTCTGCATAATTTGGGAAGTAATCTTTAATTTATCTTTTCTTCATAGGTACTCTCTACTTTTCTATATTTTCTAATAATGTATTGCCAATTAACTTGCAATTCTATTTGTTTGAACATAAAATACTGAGTGTATTAAACTATTTAAATTCACTTATAATCAATCTTATTGAACATACCCAGTGAAATGTATGACAAACCTTTATTAGTTGCTTAAGATGTATTTGTCTAAAGACAAAACAAATGACAACAATAACAAAATAGTGAGCAAAGATATTCCAGACTCTACCAGGAAAAGGAGAGAATTTATAAAATAAATGCATAAGCTAAAATATTAACTCCTCTACTGGGGGATAAATGAGAGTCAGTAAATGTTAACTAATCTGTTTGAGTAGTAGTCACCTTAGAAGAGTTTTAATGAGTATTGATATGAGCTGTATTACATAAAATCTTTTCTCTTCTCTTTTCTTCACCAGTTGATAACAGCTAACATTGATTGGGCTCTCATCTGGTACTATAAGGCTTTACATATATCACCTCATTTGAGCCTGACAATACCCTTGAGACAAGTGCTGTTAACTTTATCGTTAAGATGAGAAAAGTGAGGTTTACAAAGGATAGGTAACTTTCCCAAGGTGTCCAGTAAGTAAGTGACGCAGCAGGGACTTTAATCGAGGTCTGCACAGTGTTTAGGCATAGGTAAATTATATAATCTTTTTTCCACCACCTTTAAATTTAAACTTTATCTTTATCATTCTATTTCATTCATTTTGAACAAATACCCATTTCTATAGCAGAGAAGGGGACAGTGCAAGGGCGAAGGTTTGGGGAAATCAGAAAGCATAGCTTTGCTAAAAATGGTTCCTAGACTTACATATGGATAATGAGGTCTTTGACTATATTAGATTTGCAAAAATAGCAATTGCAGAAGTAACTAGGGACCAGAATAGGTGACTCTATTTCATAAATGAAGGGGCAAAGTGAAGAGACTCATTAATGTTGAAGCAGTAGATGGATAACCAGTGACAAATATCAAGTAGATTTGCTTCAGTTTGGTCAGAGAAAGGTCATTGATTATTTTTGGTTAAACCAGTTCACAGAGGCCAGGTCTCCACTAAAAAAGGGAATTAATTGCTTCCATTCCCCACTAATTGCCTCAACATTTCCCTTTGCTTTGTCATTGGAGATTTGGTCAGAGAGGCAAAAAGTCAAAAGTCAGAGTTTGATGGAATCTACATAAAAAGGAAATCTGAGGAGACCAAATTATGGCATTTGGTGTAATAATGATAATGATATTTAGCATTTTTTCCTGAGAGTGCTGTGGATTTTTAGAGACCTTTTCAATCTTTAATCAGTCTGTAGGGCACATTTAAGAGAGTTCACTGTTTTTATTTCCATCTAGAGGATAAGGCATCGCAGAGAGATGAACTGACCTAGGGCAAGTCTCCTGAGATGTTAATCCTGTGTGTTGGATTATACCCTACTATGTTGAGTTTTAGCTGAAAGCCTGGGCTAATCCCAGAGGTATCATTCATTCATGCTCCTTCAAAGTCTTTAGGCTTTTTGTACATTATTGTCTGAGTTTACTATTTCTATCAATGACAATAAAATCAACCAAGGAAACAACTCAAAAGGTTTTAATATCATAACAATTGCTTTGTTTGTAGGCTATTTATTGATGCTCCAGTCATCTTCAATTAACAAGACATTCTATTTTGTACTTGTTGAATTAACCAGTCTCTGAAATCCTTTCTAGCTCTGAGTCCTTTGAAATATGTGAGTTTTATATTTCAGACTTGTTTATTTTGTTTATTATTTTTTTTGAACCCAAAATGGCAATTTAGAAAGTGGAAAGAACATAGGCTCTGAATATGATAGGCCAATGTTCAATCATTTTGGCTTCTCTGACTTACTTGCAAATACCTTCAGAGGCCCAATAAACAATTTTTTTAGGAGTTCCAAATCTGTAATATCAACTACCCTTCATTGCTAGAAGAATCAGAAGTATGTTATTATTAATTAAACAAGTATTATATTGTAAATTCTTAGAATCATGGTGAATTAGAATAAACATAGGTTTTAAAGTAAGATGGTTAAGTTTCAAAACAAGCTCTGTCATATCTAGCTGTTTGATCCTGAAAGCTCATGTAATTTGATTAAAACTCAGTTTCTCCATGTAAATCTGACATACCTCATTGGGTTTCATGGTTATTAAATGTGAAAGTGAGAGGAAAGCACCTAGCTCAATGCCTGCATAGACAGGTACCTAGAGATTTTAACCATATTCTTATTAGTATTGTTATTAGAAATTATAGAAATATTAAATGATAAAACTTTTAATTAGAGCAAGACCAAGCAAACATAAGATGTTGATATAAAATAAGTCTGGTACTTTATAAAAAAAACTTTGCTTGAATAAATGCTCTCACAGTTATGGTGAATTTGAGCCAGATCATCTTCCTCTGGTCAGATGCCTTCCTATGGCAAGTCCTTCTTACCCTACCCTATTGAAAGTGCCATGCTCACATTAAGTCATTTAATAATAAGAATAGTCCTAGGAATTGAGTAGTATTCTTGCAGATGATACAGATAAGAGTATTTACATCCTGGGAGAGAAATATTTGGTCCAAAGGCACATAACTTCTCAGTGAGAAGCTCAGGTTTGAAGCCAGGTGGGATAATTCCCAAACCTGCAATCCTAACTGTGCTCTACCAATACTTTTGAAACAACAGACTGCAATTCAAAATTGTTATTTGTGCAAGCTAAGTAATGAAATCACCCTCATCCTCATTTTTAAATTACTTAAATGAATTATTAAAACATCATTTATCAGACAAAAATGGCTATCCACACTAAGAATGGAAAACCATTATAAACAGTGACACCTATGTCATCAAACCCTATAATGTGTTCTAAGTGTTTTAATTAATCTCAAAGAGCCCATTGCCTTGTAAAGACACATGCCTCAGTCCTCTAACCAAGAAACCTTAGAAGCTATGTGTATGGATCCTTCTGGCTCCTATGGTGCTTTTCTCTTATCTGCCCCTCCCCCTTGCCTCCCTTCTGCAGCTCTCAGGCAGGCCCAGAGAGCCTTTTCTCCTCTGTGCTGAAGCTGAGGACCAACTCTGAAGAGAGCCCTAATTGTTAAACTAGTTGTTCACAACTTTTTTGGCTTGTTTCTCTTTTATTTTAAAAATTATTTTTCAATTACAGTTGGCATTCAATATTGTTTTATATTAGTTTCAGGTGTACAGCGTAGTGCTTAGACACTTATATAATTTATGAAGTGATTCCCAACTTGTTTCTCTTAAACAATGTAACTTAATAAAAGTCCTGTCAAATATATAAACAGGGCACGCCTACTAAAACGGGAAGAAGTAAGACTGTGTATACATGGAAAACTTGGTTTGACTGTTTTGATTAACTTGACTGCTCAAGTCAGTCAAGAAGTAATCACCAGTTAAGCAAACCATTTTGACAGATTTTTGGCCCACTGTGACTGCTTACTTGACTGGCTTGCCTGTCAGGTTTAAGTGGTCAGATTGACTGGAGACAATCTAACTAGAAAATTTAACTTCGGAGAACGTGGGTGTCTGTATACCAGAATCTACTTTAAATAACATTATTTGAAACCTGTAACTATTTTTCTGGGACCAGTGAGAGAAGTTTGAAAGTGACACATTGCAGCATTTGACTTTCTAGAATGAAATGTCTTACTGCTTGCTAGAGCTGGCAATATATTTATAGGCTGAAAAACAATCACATTTTCCTCAATGTATATACAGAGTTCAATAAGATTGAAACCCTACTCTAACTTGGCCACGTCCTAATAAGGCATCGTATTATCTAACTCTTCTGAAGGGCTGATGACAGATGTGTGACAGCAAATGACTTCTCAGATATCAGGTTACCAATTCAGTCATTAATGACTTGTGGTAAGGCAAAGTTGACCTTGCCACTAATAGTACTCCTTCTAAGAAAAAGAATTCATGAAAGAAACAAAACAAAACAAAACACCAAACAAAACCTTTGCTGAGGCAAGAGAATCAGATTGACATTATTATTTGAGCTGCTTTTTAAAAGCAAGCCCCTTTGTATATCTGTGCTTATGTTCCTTTAGGAAATTTACTTTGAAATGAGCTTCCAGGTTTGGGTAAGACAAAAACACCACCATAAAGATGCAGAGGATGATTTATGCTCACATTTATGGGGAGAACATAACAAGGTTATTGTCTGCTGTAAGCACATTGTTATAAGGTCTGGTTTATGTTGGTTGAGTATCCTAGTGCATTTATACTGAGAATTTGAAATATCCTATTATTGTTTGAAAGATATTCATGTGCTGCTTTCTAACACTCCTAAAATTCTAATTTTCCCATGGAAGTGTTTTGTAAATGTTCAGGACTTAGATGCTATCTTATGTACATTTATTAAATAGGTAAGACTAGATAGAAGTTAGGGACAGTGTTTCAGTAATGAATAGAATGATGACACTTCTTAAAATAGTTTGCTTAATAGTCATATTTTCTCTTGTGTTAGAGTCACTTGATGTATCATTCTGTTTTTTTAATTATGTGATTAATAGAAGGAAAAATAGCTTACTTTAGCTTTGCTTTCAAAGTTTATGCTTTCTAGTCATTTTATGAAGTGTTTTTAGAAATAAAGCCCTTTGACCTCAGTAAAAATGAAAAGTAAATTAAATCTCACAGTTTGAAGAATGCTATAGAGAGTCCATCAGGGTATATGTTTAAATGTTATATGTTCTCTGCATTTTGGAATCATTACTAATAATGTTTTAATGATCATCTTGATGCTTCAAATCTTTTACATATTTAAGATATAAAAATGTACAAATATATTTGTCTGGTAGCGATTCATGATGGTGCCTGCTGCATTGTTCCCTCTTCAGTATTAAAAATATTTGTTACTTTGAAAAGCAAGCAGCTTCACTTTAATAATCACTTCATATGAGGAACAAAGACTCGGTAATGAGACTAGTTAGGATTTGAACTCTTGCTTTTCTTCAGAGCTCCTTAACCCATCCTTTATCTCCTCTTTCTCATGTGTAATGCACAGAGAACAAGGCTATTCACCTCACTGGCTTGCTTGTGAGGGTTACATGCGACCAGGTGAGTAGTGCTCTAATCTCTGCCTGACACAAAGCAAACTTTTTTACTTATCAGCAATGTATGCCATTATTATCACTATGATTATTAACATTGTTTTCACTTTAAAAAGAGCACAAGAATAGAGATAAGCAGGTGTAAATTGATTTTTAACTCTGTGCTGCTTCAATAACTTGCTTAACATCTCTGTATCTTAGCTCATCAACAAAATATGTCAAATAAGGGATCATAATTATAAGGATAAAGTAAGAGATAATAAGAGAGGTTAATAGAGAAAAAAAGTGTTCATAAATTGTAAAATGCTGTATAAAATAGATTATACTAGATCTTATTCATTCTATTAATTATTGTCTTTGGATTCCATGCCAGTTGTCTGCTTGCCCTATAATCTGTGGTTGCATAGTTAAAAATTCAGTTTCAATGACAAAGAAGCCTCACACAGACTGTGACACTGGTGAAAGTTATTAAAATGGTGAAAATGTTTAGAAATCAAATTACTTATGCCATGCATCAGTGTTTTTTAAGTTTAATGGAAACATCATATTTAAAGTTCAGAAAATGACCCTTATTTTGTCATTGTAAGATATTCTGTAATATCTTACAGTAAGGAAGATGATTAAAACCATGTTTGATGCTGCAATTTTCGGAGATAATTTTCTATTAATAAAAAGAATGATGGTTTATAGACAAACATGTGTTTTCAATAAATCTTGTATGGTAGAATTTTTGCCACCATCAAGCAAGTGATCAGTGTTAACAAGCATGGATATTTATGAGAATTTTGTATGGTTTACTAAAGTAGAAGATTAGTTGGTGATGGAAGGGACAAAATGTAAATGTCAATAGAGGAAGGTGTGGTACACCTTGTTTCCCAGGTTCAGGAACTTTTAGAAGATGAACCAATGTCTTAGCCTGAGACCACAGCTCTCTGCCTTCCAGTTCTCTTGCTTTCACACTTTTTATATCTTCTCTTTGGTCGGATTGAATCTTCTAATCCAGTGGCTATTCCACCTTTTTCACCTGTTAGCTTTGCTCCGTTTCATATCCAATGATTATTCAACTAATTCCAATCAGTTCTCACAAGTAGAGTCATAGAGTCACTTCTTTCCCTATTGTTCTTTACCTGACCATCCTTGACCAGTGCAACCTCTCAGCTCAGCCTCCAGCTGTTGGCAAGGAAGACAATCCCAGGACAACACTCAAATTGAGATGTTTACAAATTAGTGATCTTTAATCTCAGCTGGGCCTTCCTCCCAGTTGACATAATTCTAGCTCATTGTCTTCCATTCCATTTGGTAGATTTTGTACACTACTTTTCTTATCTCCTTTGCCCACATTCTCAGCAGATGAATTTGCTATAACTTTATTGAGAAAATCCAAATTATAAAGAAGAAATTTTCCTCACTTCCGAGAAATCTAAAAATATTTTTACCAAAGTACATTCTCTTTTTTCTCCTGTTACATAGAAAGAGAATGTTTCTGCCAAAAAGATTTCCTTTGCTTTAGATCCCTCTCACTTGTTTTTTCAGTCACCTATTTAATTAATTATCTTTATTTGCTTGTATCTCTCACTTCTTCTTAATTACATGTTACCCTCTGCATGTAAACATGGTAAAGTCTCCCCACTTACACACACACACACAAACTCAAACACTCTCATATATTAACCCTAGAGACATCTATAATAACTAAAGTCCCTGAAGATTTCTTTGTCTGTTTATAGTCAACCCTTCTAAATCTTTAAAAGCAGATTAAGAGTGTGAAGTCTGAAACCAGGTTCAAACCTTGGCACTATTAGTTGTGTGGCATTTAGTATATTCTTTTTGCTTCAGTGTTTTCATCATTAAAACTTGAATAGAAATAGTTTCTACTCCATAGAAACTATTGGGGAGAGTAAAAGATTGATACATGTAAATGCTTAAAATAGTTCTTGGCATATAGTAGCAGCCAATGTGGCCAGGAGACATTATAACCAAGTTCTGAGAGGTGAGAGTCAGTCCTTTAAAAAACCCAACGAAAGCATTCCAGGCAGGGAGAAAAAGCTTTGTGGTGGTAGAGAGATAGCACTTGGTTTATTACAGTAATTAAAGAAAAAACTCCAGTGTGACTAAACCACAGTGAATATGAAGGAGAGCTATATGAGATGAAGTTAGATACGTAGGTAGGGAACTACCTATCTAACTTGTAGGCCATAATAAAGAAACTGGTTTTTATTCTATATAAAATGAGAAGCAACTGAGGGCTATATGAGGAACAGTTGAAGAGAGAAATGGGAGGAGCTGGAAAATTAGTAGCAGAGGACTCACAGTAAGGGATGATTGTATCTTGGACTAAAGCTCTAGTAATAGAGATTAAGATGGATCTGTTTAAGACAAATTTGAGAGCTAGTATAGAAAGGGTAGACTTGACGTTGATGGTGAGGAAAATAACAGATGAAAGAAAGACTATCCTATTTCTGAGTTGAGAAATTGGATGAATAATGATGCCATTAACTAATTTGGAAAAAACTGGAAAGAAACTGGTTTTGTGGGGGTATAATCATCATACTTGCTCATGTAAATTTTGAGATATTTGTTATTTGTGAGATCTCTCTCCTTCTCTCTGTCAGTGTCTTTCTCTCTAATATATGTAAAGCTGGTCCTCCTACAAAGAGAAAGAATTTGAGATTTACGTTTTGTTAATATATAAATGGTATTTATAACTGTGGGAATAGATGATATTATTCTCGTAGATAAGAAAGAGGAGAAGATGCCTAGTGCTGAGTCTTGTGGCACCTCCAATTCACTTCTGAAGTCGTTGCATTCCAGTGTCCATCCTCATAGGCAGTTCTGGAGCAGAAATGCAAATTTGGTAGCCTTTAGCATATAGGCGGTATTCAAAAACATGCGAACAGATGAGATCCTCCTCTGGGAGATTGTAGAGAGAGAGGAGAAAGTGCCTAGTGCTAAGCCCTGAGGTATCCTCATTTACAATTCACAATGTCCCTTTAGTCCCTGCAGAATGACTTCCATTCTCACCAAGTCCCTGAGATCATTCTCCTGAGGATCACAAGTGACCCAATTATTTCCCAGTCTGCAGGCAATCTCTTCTGCTCTTTCTCTTCTCTCTTCCCTGTGGTATTGGACTTTTGTTAACCAGTTTTTTTTTCTTGAAACTCTATCCCACTTTGTCTTTGTCATATTACTCTGCTAATTTATCTTATACTTTTCTGAGATTCTTTTAGTCTTTCCTGTGCATTACACATTGATGTCTCTCAGAGATCTTTACTTGGCATTTTGCCATTTCAATTCTAATTTTTCTAAAACTTCCATTCAATGACTTTATCTAAAACCTTAATTCAGTGACTTCTCAGCTGGCCACCAAATCGATATCTCTAAATCCACACATCTAGCTGTTTACTAGGTTTCCCTCTTGGACGTTCCACAGGCACTCTGATTTCATTAAGTCTGATATTGAAATGATCTTTGCTTCAAAACTTTTGCCCCTACTTTTATTTCTTATTTTGATAAATGCAATTTTCTCTACCATTTCCCATTTCAGACTGAAGCATTATCTATTCCTTCCCCTTCACCACATGTATAAATCAATCAGAAGTCCTATACACATATTTTGTTTAATTCCTCTACATTATGTATAATATTTGACCTATCTTTCTAGTATCAAATACTATTGCTCCAGCTGGGGTCCCCTATTCTTCTCTCCTAGAATACTGTCAAAACCCTTAAGTGTTCTTCTTGTGCTCATTCTGGCCATTCAATAATTTAGTCATTGTATTATTGCCTTGGAGATATTCTAAAATACTAGGTGATCATGTTACTATCCTACAAAAAGCTTCATATGGCACATCAGAGTTATAAGAACAAAGCTTAGGGTAATATTTATTCCTCTTTATGAGCTGGCTTCTGTCTAGTTTTCTATTTTCATCTGTCCTCACCTATACTTTTTTCAGATCATATTGACAAAGAGAGTGAGGAGAAAAAGAGAGAAAGAAAGAAAGAAAGAAAGAAAGAAAGAAAGAAAGAAAGAAAGAAAGAAAGAAAGAAAGAAAGAAAGGGAAAGAAAGGAGGGAAGAGAAGGAAGGAGGGAAGAGAAGGAAGGAGGGGAGAGAAGGAAGGAGGGAAGAGAAGGAAGGAGGGAAGAGAAGAAAAGAAGGAGAAAGGAAGAAAGGAAGGAAGGAAGACTATTTTATTTTTATAATTTCTATTAGTGGAGCATTTTAGGAACAAGAAGTTAAAGGTATTAAATTTAGGGAACTGACCTCTGTTAGGATTTTCCTTGAGTGACTTCAGCTATGATGGGGAAATCCCATAGTACCAGCATTTCTGTGCAGGGTGTTTCTGAAAAGCCATTAACAAATTCCTTAATGCTATAAGAATGAAAAAATAAAACTTGGAATTAATAAGGAGTACATTCTAGTTTCCTATTACTGCTGTAATAAAATTCCACAAACTTAGTGACTTAAAACAACACACATTTACCATCTTATAGTTCTAGGGGACAGAGTCTTAAATCATTTTCAGAAGACTAAAATCAAAGTGTCAGCAGAATTTAGTTTCTTTCGGGAGGTTCCAGGGGATAATCTGTTTCCTTGCCTTTTTCAGCTTCTTGAGGCTGCCCACATTCTTTGGCTCAACATTCATCACTGTAACATCTGCTTCCATAGTGACAACTTTTTCTGTTTGATTCTGGCCCTCTTGTCTCCCTCTTATAAGGATCCTCTCTTGAGATTACAAAGGGCCTATCCAGATAATCCAAGATAATTTCCCCATCTCAAACTCCTTAATTTAATCACACCCACAAAGCCCCTTTTGTAGTGTAAGCTTATATATTAACAGGTTCTGGGGGTTAAGATGTGGACATCTTTGGGGAAGGAGGCATTATTTTACCTACTACAGAATAATTAAATAATTGGTAAAAGTTTAAAAAGGCTAAAATAATATATTTTATAATATATTTTTGTCTTCTTTTAGTTTTCAATGAAAAAATTTTACTTTAGTTGGTTAGTCTGCTCTGATTAGTATAGTAAATAGAATATAAATTTAAAAATATTAAATAGAATAGTCATGATATTTATGTAGAACAAGTAAGGCTGAAAATATTTTCTGCCTTCTCTACCTCTTCTCGTCATCCATGATATTTTCTCTCTTGTGAAATTGTTAGAGGTTTTTAGGAAAGAAACATTAAAGTAATGGTAAAGAATATAATAAACTAAAATTTCTCCTGGGGAAGAGAGCTAGGACTATTGAGAACAGTGTACATTTAATACGTAGATCTAGAGACTAAAGTGGAACAAAACACCTTAAAGACATCTAGAGTTAATATTTTCTGATAGTAGATTTCAATTATAGCATTGCTCCATACTGTATGGAGAACTCAGATATATGATGGTTACAAAACAGACTAAGTGAAATAAAATAAAACAAAAGAAGAATTATAAGTGAATCAAATCAAACTCTACTAAGGGTAGGTAAGCAACTCCAGAGGTTTTTCTACCAGAGTCAGTTGATTCATAATTATATTGGGATAAAGGACATATTTTTTTCTAATGGTGGGGCCTGGAGTTACATTTTATTATCCTTGTGAGCTGATAATAAATACCTTGCAGTTGAACCTACTTGCAATCAAAAGATGAGAAGTTGAGTTTACTTTTTTGCCTATGTGAGCAAGTCTGACAACCTGTTTAGGCTTCAGTTTCTTTATCTACAAAGTGAGTATAAAAGTCCTTACTCAAATCACTGGACTGTTTGATACAATTTATGACTGTGGCTACTGTTATTTTGCATTCTGAGCTTTCAACTAGTCCATGTGGTCCTGTGATCAGTCTCCTTGAATTAACGTTTAATGGCTATGTACTTTCTATAACCATAAAAAACTTAAAATGGAAGTATATTTCTTTGATTCTAAAAGAACATTGTTTTTCAATGACAAGGGTATGGTGAAACTACAACAATTATATAACTGAGACCTTTCCTATAAGGAGGCATAATTACTTGAATAATTTGATTAATGTGAGTAATGTAATAACAGTTGCATTTAGGACATAGAGAGTAGAAAATAATCATATTTACTAGTTAAGAAAAACAAAGAAAATATAAATTTTACCTTTCCCCCTGAAATGCTAGTAATAATTACAAAATTTGAGTGATAGAAATATACTTATGAAATAGTCATTTTCTTCAGTTTGTCAGTCAAAATGAATAATTTCTGTCTCATTTTCAGCTAGATTATTTTAATATTTAACTATCTAAAATGCCCCAATCATATTCTTTAGAAAATGGTTAGACTAGAATACTGCAGTTCTAATAATGACATTTTATTATGATAAAAATGACTTCATTAATTGATGATCATATATCAACTCAAAGTAGAGAAAAGATTTTAAAAGTTTTCAAGTCTAACATAGAGTGAAATCATTTGAATTATTTAGGATTTTTTTCAGGAATAAACATTTATGATCCTTTTATTCTTACAGAACTATACAAATTTCTTTGTTATAAATTCAACTATATTAAATGATCAGTTCATTATTTTTATAAGGTCTGCCTATGTTAATAATATATTAATATTATCCCAAATCTAGCCATTAAGATATAATTAAAAATGTATTTGTAACAGAATGACATAAGAGATGGCAAGTATGATAGGGAGGCTTGGGTTTTTATCCCAGATGTTCTTATTTATGGCTTTGATTATATTTTAGAACATGTAAATTTTTAAAAAATGCATTGATCACTTTCAAAGATATTTGAAATATGGCCTTTTAAAAAAGTCAGTCTTGTTTCTCCTTTATTCTCTGCATCCTTGAAAGAACAATCACAACTGCATAACGAAAATGATTTCAAAAGGTCACAATACTAAAGATGAAAAATAATACATTTAAGCATTACATGAGAGTTTTGTTTTGAGTTGAAAGTAACCGTGAAATATAAAGTGTCATCTAAACACAATTGTTGATTTCTGAAGCAAAATGTCTTTTGCTTTATGAAAGTCTTCCTAATAAATATTAATGTTTAAGCATTAATGCAGCCAGATAAACATTTTTTTCTGAAAAGAAATGACATTTTAATGAATCTAGCTTTAGTAATTAACTTGTATATTTCCTTAATTACAGGAAACAATCGAATTTTATGAGAAAATTCTAAAAAACATATAAACTGTAGTATTAACTTATTTAAATATAACCATAAGCACTAAATATAAATATGCTTATAATTTCAAAATATAATATTACATGCGGACAAGTCATTCTTAGGAAAAATTCATCTTTCATTCACTAAAATTTTTTGTTGAATTGGAAAGGAGATGTCCTCATTTCATTATTTCTTCATATGTTACCAAGAGATAGCATATGCTCAATTGAATTTTAATTTTTGACACATTGTAATTTTTGAAAATAAAAAGCAATTAAACATTGTACTTATGTTTCTTAAAACTAATTGTGAAGGCCCATTTCAGTTTTTTTTTATGATATCATAAGGTTAAATAAGATAATTTATGCAAAGCATATAGCATAATCCTTTCTATGTGCTCTTCACCCAATAGATAAAAAGAGGTACAAAATCTATTATCCAAAAATTTAGAACTAAATGTGTTTCAGAATTCTCAATATTTTTGAGTTTGAAAGGTAATATGGTATATATATTATTTATTCCCTGATACTCCTCCAGAGGTGTCAAGGACAGCATCCCATAATTAAATACATTAATATATCTGCAGCAATGCGTAAGGATATCTACTATAACCTTACTTTATTTTATGTTTGATTTTGTCACCAAATGGGTATGTAACAATTTTTTCTTATTTTCAGAACTTAGTGGTTTTGGAATTTCAGTTAAGAGGTTAAGGAGTGACAGCATGAGAGTTGTAATATAGTTGGACTAGAAAAATAATGCATTATCTATATCAAATGGATTAGTGAACAATTTTGGAAATAGGGCAAAAAATTATTTAATTAAGGAGGATTTACCTGACAATTTAACTTACACAAACTTCAAATAAACAGTTTTCAAAATTTGCAAAAAAAAATCAATGGGACCTAGAAGAAAACAGAGTTTAGAATCAGAATAGATTTTCCTATGTGTAATTAAAATTTGGGAGTCTACCATGTTCAATTCTAGGCCCTTTTCTCTTATAATTTTGTATATTCTCCAACGATCATCTCATCAGTTATCACCTAAGTATAGACGTCATGGAAAGTTTATCTATAGCCCATACCTTACTTTTGAATTTCAGACCCATATATCCAGCTGCCTACTTTGCATACCCTCTTGGACATCTTCAAAACATCACAAACTCAGTGTTTTCAAACTAGTGTCATAATTCTGTCTCTCCACTCCTTCCAAAAGTACCTAAACCAAAACCAAAGAAAAACAACCCAGTCTTCTTTGTGAAGGGTGTCACTATCCATTCAGTCACTTAAGCCAGAAACTCAGGAGTCATCTTTTAATCCATTTCTAACATCCCTCGAATCCAGTTGCTTGTTTCCATGTGACCACCTTACCCTGATTACAGGACCATAGTTCAAGCAGCCCTTCTTTCTCTACTGGACTCTCTTTTTGTCCCACTAAAATTTATCCAACGAAACTACTATGTTCCCTTCCTGTGATAAAGAAAATAAGACAGCTTTATATAACTAAAGGATTGCATGGACTGGTTCTATAGGCCTCACCAGCCTTATAGCAAACCATAATAACGCTGTTCTAGTCCCATTATCTCCTTTCAGTGCATTTTTCTCATCTCGTTTCCTCCCACCAGGGTCTTAGCACATGCTGCTTCATCTCCTTGGAATGGTTTTTCTATACTCTTTCTCTAGTTCCTATCATCCTTCAGATTCAGCTCTACCATCCTTCCCTCAAGGAAGTTACCCTTAACTTTTGTCTAGATAATCTATTCTACATGCTCATAGTCATGTGTATCTCTCCTTTTTATCACTTATAGCACTTGAAAATTTACAGTCATTTGTGTGATTTTTTAAAATTAAAATCTGTCTCTTTCACCTCTTCATGAGCTATATGAGAATAGAAACTGCTAAGCATCTTTACCTACCCAAGTGGCTAGCATATATAGACATACATATATTTGTTAAGCAAATGAATCAGTGAAATGAGTAACAAAAACTGACTTTCATTGAACGATTCGTGCACATTTTATTTAGGTCTTTCTGCTTGATTTTATGACACATTTCACTTTCATAGGGTTTATTACATTGTGTTATAATGACATGTTTAATTGTCTGTCTTTCCTAATAGATTATGAACTCTTTGAAGACTGGGTTATGTCTATTTTGTTCATAATTTTATCCCCAGAGCTAATTACAATAGCATAAAACCTGGTGTGTGGTAGGCACTCAAAAATATGTATAGAATTAATAAATGCTAAACCTGTGAACACTACATGAAATGTATTTTAAAGTATTGTGGCTTAAATTTCCTGAATGTTTTATATTAATTTATTTTGGCTATTGATGATGTTGTCAGTTGACTGTAGTGTGTTCATAGCTGTTGTATTGTTTTAAAGCCAACATGAGGTGGTCAGTCTCTGATGTGATTCTTAAGTGATGTTCATAGCTCAAAAATTCCAAATATACATACTCTTAAAAAGTAGACTGGATTAAATTAACCACAATTATTGATGGTTTATCTAATTTTTAAAAGGCACAAAATGGTAATTTTACTGAGATATTCACATAAACAAAACAAATCAGTTTTCTAGATGCAACTGGATTAACTGTAAGAGAAGCTTAGACAAATATGAATGCTGAAGGAGTGCAAGCATTTTTACTGCCAGAACACTACTGAATTTGGAAAGCTCTGATTAAGAATATTCATGTCTCTTTAAAGTCTTTTACGTGTGAGTCACTCCTCAAAGACACACCATTGATATTATTCAAATTCAAATGATTGAGACTGAAGGAATATATTACAATCACATTTTATATTATTATCTATCAAATAGCTTTGGATTATATAATACTCAGCTAAAATATGCTGACAGTTATTTCAGAAACCTAAGTAAAACTTTTGATGAACTGGGTCATACTTTGTTCAGTAGTTATATCTCAATCAGACAACTCGACTATATAATTTTAGGTTTGGTCAAGATGAGATTTATGGATATATCATATCCAAAGACTGCTGTGAAGAAAGTAAGTTTTGAAAAAATGAGTTATTAATCTTTACTACAGAACATTAACAAATGTCATATGGTTTTTATGAGTAGATACCTAGGAGGTAGTAGATTCATAAGTCCCCCAAAATAGATTTCCTCTTATATATCTCTGGTACTAGGAACATAATTAATAGTTACCTATTACTCACTTGTGAAGTCCAAGCTTTTACTTCATTTATTAAATTCGAGCTCTATACAAAATTAACAAAATTAAATAAGGGCTGTCATAGTCAGTGGGAATCTCTGTCTTGCTTTTTGGTGTGTGTGTGTGTGTGTGTGTGTGTGTGTGTGTGTGTGTACATGCATACATATGTGTGTGTATATGTGTTTGATAATAGTGTATATAAGTTTTTATTTACTATCAACCAGTAATATATTTAGAAAATGTATTTCTGGCTGAATATATTTCTGTTTATGTACTTGCAGATAATCTAAACATGCTTTTTAAGTAGGTGCCCATGTTTGCCTCCTTTATTTGTTTGGCTAGACAAATTAATGGCGATTAACAGTCTTGTTATTGAGATAATCGCTTGTGAGATGTTTGCCATCACTTTTTAGTTTTGAGTTTCAAAAGAGTAGTACCCAGAAGGTGTTTCATCTCCTCCCAGGTTCGATGCCCTCAGTTTAGATAAGTGGTCTCCAGGTAGATGATGACACATGGGTCACAGACCTACTTTCTGGAGAGAAATGACTTTCCCCTTGGGACTGGCTTTAACAAAGAGCAAACTCTCATTAAATGTTTGTGGATTGAATGCTGCAGTATCAGCTGAGTGCTTTTACCATTACCATATGCTTTTTTTTTTTAATAAAATAACATTTTTAAAGAAGCTAAAATATATACAAGCCTACATAAATATAAATGTATACCAATACTTAAGGTGCTGTGATACAAGTAGTGTATATAATATATACAACCTTATATATAGAGAATCACAGAGTTGGTGGAGTCCTTCAAAATTGTTTTAGTACGACTATCCATTTCTTTCTAAAATTTCCATATACAATATACTCTTCTTGTTATCCATTGGATGGTATCTGAAATCCATACAAGAATTAGGTTAAAAGACTACAGTGTAGAACACTAAAATGTAAATTGAGGAAATGAACTCATGTATCTAGGAGCATAAACTGAAAACAACTGTATGAAAATAAGAATGACTCCACATGGAAACATTGAGAGAATCTACCTAGTTAGCATTGCTTGGCTGGCATACATTACTTCTCAGCTCTTCTACCTATCAAGAGATTTTAAATCCAAATTCAAGTAAGATCACATAACATTTTGTTAGTCTTAGTTTTAACTAAATAAATTTCTTTAAAAAATTATAGATTTGAAATATCTCAAGACTGATTTAAACTCTGGGATTAAAAAAAAATCATCAGATATCAGATACCATAAATCATCTTCTGTTGTTTCAACTGTCATTGTCAGAGAATGAGATCTGACTTTTTCCTATGGTGTTAGGCTTTCTCATGGGTCTCCAACAGTTCTCTCAAAAGGCAGGATTCCTGCATCTTTTCTAGTCTAAAAACAGGAATAGAACAAGGGAAAAATAAAAACCACAGACACACACACACACACACACACATACATACATGTATATATATACATATACATACATACATATAGTATTTGTAATTGTGATTCCCCAATGATTATTTTCTGCAACCAAGATCACATTTCATATTTATTTACAATGTTTTGGAAAATAGGGAGACTATAGGTAAATAAATTGTTTTAAGTAAAATAAAACAGGTTTCTTCACATAGATAAAATCTAGGTTTTAAACTGACCCTCATTATTTTTAGTTTCCTGTAGTGGCAAGTCAGAGTGATAATGCTGAGACATAATTCAGAGTTCTGGAGGTGTGATTTACTTATTCTCCATAACAAAATTTTTCTACATCTGAGTGGTCTTACATCTTTGATGGCTCAATAAACCAAATCAAAATCTATAGCTGCTCCAACCTGCTGAGTGAAGACTAATATTTGATTATGGTTTATCTGCTCCTCCTGTGGATTCCCAAAGCTTTCTGCAGCCACCATAGTTACTCATACACTATATTTTAAAGACTCATTTATTCAGTCATTTATTGAATACATATGAATACATATTTTAAAAAGAGTGCTAGGTGCCATTTTCTCAGTTATGTATAGAAAATATGGCAGTATAGCAGGCAGCAAGATAGACACGAACCTTGCTCTTGCAGATCTCATGGTTTTCTTCCCTGTCTAGACTGTGAATAGACTGCAAGCTCTTTGAAGGTAGACATTACAGTTTTCTTCTTTCTATCATCAGTGTATCAGTCTGTGCACACATACTTGGCACTCAAAGCATGTTTCTTACATACGTGAATAAATGAACAATGGCAACTTATAATTTCATTTACTTCATCCTACCAAACACTGAGACCTTCAGTAAAACAAATCCATAGTTAGATGTGGATATTGGCTGCACATGGTTTAACTGACATTTTATACTTATTTGTTTCATTGTTCTGATGTCAGTCCACAATTGGAAATGACAGAGATTAATCTGGGGAGTAGTTTAGTCACATTCCATTGATTCTTTCTCTGTTCCACAAAACTTTTAGACTCTTATGTTTAGTTTAAAGGCGTTATCTAGATAGGGTCCAAGAGAATCTTCACTTTTGCCCACTAAACCTTTGAAATTTCCTATAAATAACCAATAGTTTAGATAAAATTAGAATTGATTTCATTTTATATTTTATTATATTTCTGTATACAGAGGTCTAAAAAAGAAATGGTAGTCTTACTTGGAGAAAGAAAAAGTATTCATTTTAGTTTCTTTCCATGACTAATTTTGTGACCGTCTCCCAACTTCTTGTTTACCTTTATTTGATCTTTTGCATTTGAGTTTTCTTTTCCTTTGCTCCATGTGCAGGACCATCTACTTCCAACGCCTGGTTTATTAACATTTTTCTCTTCCAGTTAGTTTTTAAAACCACTGCTTTTTGTGGTATTTTTAATTTGTTGTATACATTACTGAGCCAATATGTATAGCGTTAAGAAAGGCAGGGTCTGTATTCCAGCTTTACCCCTTGCTAGAGTGATAACAGGCATGTCACCTAACCTCTCTAAGACTCAGTGACTTCATCTATATGGTGCAATGGAAATATTAATAGCACCTACCTCCTAAGGTTGTAACAAGGACAAAATGAAATATTGTGTGTAAATTGCTTAGCATAGTGCCTGTACCTGTTGCATATTATTATTATCATTGTTTACTACTATAGTTGATATTAATGCTGCCCAACTACATTGAAAACTGTTAGGGCCCTGGGACCACATCTATGGCTTCTCTTGTGCTCCTGATATAACACAAATGCAATAAGTACTCTAATGATAGCTTTTAGAGCCAGTGGGTGAAAAGTGAGAAATAAATTAGTTAATAAATGTTATAAATATTGAATCAACATGCTTTTCCAAGAATAAGAGCTGTTTTTCATTTGTAGATGCACACTGTTCTGAATGTAGTATTCAGTTACATTGTGTGAAAGATCATTCAGATTTGTGAATCTGAAAATGTTATATAAAATGTTTATTCTGTAAATGTATACAGATAAAGAAGAATTAACTTAAAACTGAAAGATAACCTAAATAGCTACCTTAAAAAAATTACCCTGGCATTTTAATGAAATGTTCTTTTACAACTTTAAAGCTCATAAAAATATAATTAGTAATATGTGTAATCTTTATTACCAATCTTAATCTTTTTTACATGCCTGAAAAATTATTTTATGGTAGTACAATTAAAATAATGCTAAAAATGTCAGCATAACAGAATTAAACTAAAGTAACTACTACAATATTATACCCCAATCAGCTAATTTAAATGCAAAATACTTTATAAAGGCTATTTATCTGGGCTAATGCATGTTAAGGGATTTAAGGAGTAGTTTGTGTAACTGATATAAAAGAAAAAATAAGCACAGTACAGCAATCTTTACTATTGTATAACATGAGGGAAATATTAAATAGGTTTATACATAGGCTACTTGAGGAAAATGTATTAGGAGACACATCACAGCCTAGTAAATATAAAGGAGACTGGCAGGCAATGCTACTTTCAGAGGCTTTTAAAAGAAAAGCTTGAAATGCTTAAAATTGTCCTCATACAAATAATGATATGTCATTAACTATGATAGCTAGACTGAAGATGCCCAGAATTTTAAGTCTATGTTTTGAAGAAAGGTTTTCAAAATACTGGACAGTTGCTTAGTTGGCACATGACACTGGTTAGATTTTTCTCTGAATGCTTTTTTTTCTGTCAATTCATAGTGACTCTATCAAAGTATTGCTATTATAAAGTGAGAATATGGAAGTGTTAAAATTGAAATAAGCTCAGTGTAGAAACTTTGGAAAATAGATAAAAGTGAAAAAAAGCACCTAGATTTTTCACCACCCCTAAAATATCACACTTACTATTTTATATATACATTTCTAGTTTCTGCTCCCTCCTGGATAATTTGTTAAATTAATTAATTAGTTAATTAATTAAATTTATAGGATGATGTTTGTTAATAAAATTATGTAGGTTTCAAGCATACAATTTGATAATACATCTGTATATTGCATTGCGTGTTCACCATCAAAAGTTAAATCTCCTTTTGTCACCATATGTTTGACCCCCCCTTTACTCTTATTTACCTCCCCTCACCCTTTCCCTCTGTTAACTACTAAACTGTTGTCTGTGTCTATGAGTTTTGTTTGTCTTTCAGTTTTATAAATGATAATTGTTATAATATCCCATAAAACATTTAGATTTGTAATATAAGAAAACCTAAGAAACATATTATATAAAAATCACTAATAATATTAAGTCAGCTATATTTTCCTTGCATTAGTTCAGCCTTTCTTTTTCAGACCCTCAAAAATTATTGCTGCTTATATATTTATTCCAAATTTTGTTTCAGTTCCATGTAATTTTGAAGGATATTCTTAAAAACACAGAATTTGAAATTGTTTAATAGAGTTTAAATTATCTCTTATGAACTATAATCTATTAATATCTTATGTAAATTATGATAGATGTATAGGCCATATATTTTGAGAGAAACAAGATGTTTTAGTTTGTTTATTGTCATAATTCAATTATTGAAAATAGAACTTTGATTTATCAGATAATGCTACATATTGCAATTGGCTTCTATTTTGTAGGTCCCTCCACACCTGGAAAGTCCTGCAGGGACTCAGCTACAGACAGTCCAAAGACAGCAAGTAAAACCCTTCATGACCCTTGATCACCAGATTATCAGCCAGACTCTTAAACGGTCCTACCCTCCAACACCAGGCAGTGCACTTCTGGTACAGTATGCACACCCATCTCCTCAGAATGATGCTAGTCCCACTGGAAATCCATTCACCAAGTTGCTAACTCTTGGGAAAGAAGATGACAATGTGGAATGGCATGTATGTCTGTCTAATAGCTACTCTTAAAACTATATAATCATTTTTTGAAAAAAAATGAAAAAAATTGAAGTTGATATTTTATAGTAAATATTCTCAGGACAAATTCATTTAACAAAAGAGAATATTAATTTATTAATTTGTAATAATTAGTTATAAACATATTATTATGGATAATAAAATATAACAATTCATTTTAATACTCATTTAAGTTATGTATCAATGTGAGTGAAAATAATCTCTGTGCGTAATTATGTTAAGGAGATTTAGCTTTAATTGTAAAGGTTTTCTGATAACTTTAGTTAAAATATTTATCAATAGTTATATTATCTTAAAGATAAAACAGGCAGAAGCTGTTTAAATAATAGTAAATATGTGCTCTAGAAACATTCATTAAAATAAGACTAATAATCTTGCACTTAATATTACATGAAATTATATCTGGATTTTTTTTACTATGATTATTCTTTTCTATTTTCAAAACATACTTGCCTTCAGTTTACTAAATAAGAGGAATTTAGAGGTGATGAGGATACAGAAATAATGGGAGTATTTAGCTTCATGCAGTTATTTATTATGACTCGCTTATAAATGAACCTTCAAAAAATGTTGAAGAATGAATAGGACTGAGAAACAACTAGAACTGGGAACAAGACTTACTTTAATACCTCAGTGTAGAAAAACTACATTAATAATTGAGCTTTCTATTATTTCTTTTTTATTTTTATCCATTTGACTTGCTAGATGAAGCCATTGTCTTATGATCTCCCAGGTTTAATCTTCCATCTACATTCTTGGTGGATAATACTGATTTCAGGTCACTGCTTTTTAGCTATTAAGTCTGTAGCCTCCAGGTACAAAAGAGTAATGTTCAGTATCCCATCATTTGAATTCCAAATGTTAAAGATTTTTGTGTGGTGTAAATTTTATGTTAATCTGAAAAAAGGGAAAGACTAAGTACCTGATAGACTGTTTAATGAAATATAAAACAACCACAAAACAGCTCATTGAAATCCAAAACTAATTATAAATCTCTACATGTATATTTACTAAAACTTTTCAGCACTGGGTATATAAAGAATTTCAAAAAATGTAGAACTAGGTTGTCCATCACTCTATGAAGATCATAAAATTATATGTAGGATGGAAATCATCTGTACAGTAAATATTAGAACTCACCCAATACAATTTATTTTACAGCCCCCTTCTTCCAAAGTTCATTTTCTTGTGCGGAAGATTGATTTTTAAAGGAAAAAACAAATCGCAAAGCATATGCATATGCCAGTCAATTCTAGGCAAAACCCAGAAAATGATCTTATTATGTATCTTAAAACATGTTTTCTAAAAAATGAGAAAGGATAATTAACACATATCAATCTTCTCAATTTTTCTTAGTAAATATTTTTATTCCTTAGGCACACGGTTTA
This sequence comes from Eidolon dupreanum, assembly GCA_028627145.1. NCBI lineage: Eukaryota > Metazoa > Chordata > Mammalia > Chiroptera > Pteropodidae > Eidolon > Eidolon dupreanum. The sequence goes on along the minus strand of CM053514.1, from coordinate 51,442,927 downwards.
CCTTTTTTAAAAAATTAATAAGTCTGCACATTACAAAGGACATTTATGTGATCTTACTGGTCTTTTAGGTGGTATTAGCCAAAAGGAGTTGTATGGCTTGGAAGGCTTGGATGCTCCAAGACTGTTCTAAAGGCAATGTGCATATTGACTATAGACAAAATTTTTCTATTTGTTTATTATTAATTTTTATTAACTTTATTGGGATGACATTGGTTAATAAAATTATAGGTTTCAAATGTACAATTCAATAATATATTATATGTATATCGTATTGTGTGTTCACCACCCAAAGTCAAATTTCCTTTTGTCACCATATATTTGACTCACTTAACCCTTATCTACCTCCTTCCTTCCTGCTTTCCCTCTGGTAACCACTAAACTGTTGTCTGTGTCTATGAGAGTTTGTTTTGTTTGTCTTGTTCATTTGTTGCTTTCTGTTTTACATCCTACAAATAAGTAAGATCACGTTTCTCAACATTTTCTGTCTGACTTATTTAGCTTAGCATGATAATCTCAAGATCCATCCATTTTGTCACAAATGACAGTATTTCATCTTGTCTTATGGCCAAATAATATTTCATTGTATGTATGTACCACATCTTCTTTATCCAATCTTCTATCGAAGGACAATTCTATTGTTTCTCTGTCTTGGCCATCATGAATAGTGCTGTAATGAATATCAGGATACACATATCTTTACAAATAAATGTCTTCAGGTTTTTGGATAGATACCTAGAAGAGGGATTGCTCAGTCATATGGTATTCTATTAATTTTTTTGAGGAACCTCCATACTGTTTCCTATAGTGGCTATACCAATTTACAATCTCACCAGCAGTGTACGAGGGTTCCTTTCCCCCCACAACCTTGTTATTACTTGTCTTGTTAATAAGAGCCATTCTAACAGGTATGAGGTGGGATCTTGTGGTTTCGATTTGAATTTTCTTAATAGCTAGTGAATGAAGTTGAACACCTTTTCATATATCTATATGTCTTCTTTGGAAAAGTGTCTGTTCAAGTGCTTTGCCTAGTTTTTAAACTGGATTGTTTGTTTTTGTTGTCATTGAGTTGTATGAGTTTCGATATATTTTGGATATTAGCTCCTGACTGGAGGCATTGTTTGCAAATATCTTCTCACATTTAATTGGTTGTCTCTTTGTTTCGTTGATGGTTGATGGTTTCTTTTGCTATAAAGAAGCTTTTTGATTTGATATAGTCCCATTCATTTATTTTTTCTTTTACTTCCTTTGCCTTTGAGGTCAAATTCATAAACCCTCTCTAAATCTAAGGTCCATGAGTTTAGTACCTAAGTTTTCTTCAGGTCTTATATTTAGGTCTTTGATCCATTTTGAGTTAATTTTGGTGTATGGTGACAGATAGTAATCTAATTTCATTCTTTTGCATGTGGCTTTTCAATTTTGCAGCACCATTTTTTTTACCATTATACTTTAGAATGTATATATAGAAGTCTCTTTCATCATTAATGTCCTTTTAATTATAATTTAAATCAATCTGTTATAGTTTTAATCAATGCGTGTTCTCTTTGAATTTGACTTATGTATATATTTTCACATGCTGCCTTCATGCATAGTCTTATCTATAATAGCTAAGATACATCCTACATTTTTGTAATTTTCTAATATTCTTTGGTGCGAAGAGTCCTTTCCATGTCACAAAGCAGAATGTGTACAGTCTGTAGAGTCATACAACATGGGGTTACAGTCACCACTTACTAGATGTGTGGTCTCAATTCTTAATCTCTCTCATCAACATTTCTACACCTTGAAGAATTGTTTTGATGCTTACATTTTTAAAGTTCCTAATATGAGGGCAGTGTGGGAGCTCAAGAAATGGTGGATCTTGCTACCCTTTGGTGTTTCTTTCTCTTTAGCTTGTCCTCCTGTGACATCAGGGAACATTTCATAATTCAAAGAAGACCACAGAAATCATAGCTACCACAGAATAAGTCTGTGAGACCATCCTTAGATTTAGGATTTTAGGGTTAGAACTATGAGTAGCTTAGTGATTAAAAGTCTCAGAAAATAAAATATAAAATCAAAATAAGCATTTTATAGCATTTTATCTTTCCAGGATAAAATCCAAATTTGTATTCATTGTATGCAGGACCCTTGCACACTTAACCCTCACCTCTTGATCCAAACTTATTATTAAGTATCCCCATAGCATTCTATGTTTTAGCTCAATTGGTTTCAGTCATATGATTCTAATGTTGGCTAGGTTTTCTCTTTTTTTATACTTTCTTTACCAACTACTTATTCATTTTCTACCATTTGTCTGGATAATTCCAAATAATTTTTCAAAATTCATTTCAAGTTTCTTCTCTAAGGTGCCCTCCTTGGTATTTCTCTGTATGGATTTGGTGCCTATTCTTTGAGTTTTCATTTTAACACCTATATCATGTAGATAAATATTGTACTTATTTTAATTATTGGTTGTCATTTTTTTTATTTTATTTTTTTTATCTTCTGCACCTTCTAAGAGCTCCAAATTGTGGGGAAGAGAAAAAAAGTAAGCAAATAATTATAATATTATTTAGAAAGGGCAATGGTAAGTATAGATAGGAGCACAGAAGTGCCATTCTTATAAAAAATTTATCAATAATAAGACAGCAGAAAATGACTATTGGGGCATTTAACCAGGTGAGATAGCATGAGCAAAGAATACAGATAGCAAAGAGCATGAGGTGAACAGATAATGAGAGGCAGAAGGTGATAAAAGGTGACATCAGAGAAGTAGACAATAGATAAATCACAGAAATGCTGACCTCTGTGGGGGCTGGAGTGCTATAATCAATTAGACTTTAATATTACTCAGTCAGCTATGCAAAGGAAGAAGCCTGGAGGTGAGAAGTTATTTCTACAGTCCAGTGACAGATGATGAAATGTTCTATTAGAACATGCTAGGGTTGTGAGACCACCATGTAGAGATGCTAGTGACAGTTAGATATCCAAGTTTACCTTGAGAAGGAATAATCTATACTGAAGAGATTTGAGAGTTGTCAACATCAGAGTGATAGTTGAAAACCTGAATGAGAAAGAGATCTCCTAGAGATCATATTTCTAGTGAGGCAAGTGGTGAACAAAGGATGGGATTGAAGATATGACCAATATTTAAGGGTGGTCAGAGGAGAGAAGTCATAAAGAAAAAGTAAAAAGATAACCAGTGTGGTGTCACTGAAGCCATAAAAAGAGTGAATTTAAAGAAGAAAGGAATAATCTACACACTCAGATGTAGCAGTTGAATCTAGGAAAATAAGACTGATAAATATCTATTGAATTGGCAGTCAAGCAATCAAAGCAACAGGTCAAGTTGCTAGAGTGGGTAAACACTGTGTTTACCTCCTCCCATGATCATGTTAAAATTACAACTTAATCATAGGACAATCAATCTGGAGAACCAGCTGAAGAGCAGCTAAACACATGTTCTATAACTAAGGATATAGAGAAGAAGCCATATGGAGATTGGTAGGATGGGAGGAGATGTGAAATAGGCTGGCCCCCACATCCATGTGTTGAGAATTGGGATGGATATCTCCACTGTGGAGTTTCTGCCAAGGAGCAAGGGGTCCCAGCCCATACCAGCCTCCCCAGTCCAGAGCACCAGAGCCAGGAAGAGGATTATCAACAACATCTGGCCGTGAACATCAGGGAATATTCTGTCCATCTGGGCTGCTGGAAACCCAGGTGTTCTCTTAAAGGGTTTATGCACAGATTGTCCTGCTCCCAGGCACTCACTCTGGGCTCCTACAGAGACACAGTGGCTTGGGGTCCTAGGACACATACAGGGAGAGACTGAGTTGTGTGCTTCAGGGCGAGGGCCAGAGGGACAACCATCATTGTCCCTGTGTTGAACCCTCCTACTGTGTAGCCTATAGGTGGACACAATCTTTCCTGTGTTGAGCTCTCCCCTCAAACTACCAAACCTAAATTTGAATTGACCTGATGAACTCAGCTTGCTCTGCCCTGGTGACTCCTTGAGATCCTGCCCCACTCAAACTGCACACTGCCAGAGGCATTTTCAGCAATGAATTTTCAGACTGCCCTGACCTGTAGGGCAGTCTTTCTTGGACAACTCTCAGGGGTTCATGGGCCCCAAGCTTCTGGCAGCTGGTCTCAATATGCTCTGAATCTTTTGCTGAGTGGCCTCAGGTTCAGCATTGGCACCAAATCTGACTCTGCATTAACCTGGTGAATGCCACTCACCCTGCTAGTGATTCCCTGAAACCCCGGGTCACTGAACTTTTAATCCACCCAAGGCTCTTTCATTGGCTGAGCCTTATGGGCAACTGGCAGTCAGTAGCAGGCCTCAGGGAGCTCTGGGCCTTTTGTTGCTTCCTCAGACCCATTACTGGCAGTAGGTGGTCTGGGTTCACAGTGTGGCCTCTTCCACATAACTCCAGATCTAGCACAGGCAGCAAACAACTGCAGATCACTTTGTAACTCCTACCTGGGCCAGTTACAGGTTGTGCTGACCTTGATGTGCACAGGAGCCACTCCCAAGAAGCCCCAGAACCAACGAATCCAGAAGCTGGCTTCAGACCACACCAGAGCATCGCCTGTTTAGCCCCACAAATGGCACACGCAAAGGATAATCTTGGCAGACACTGAGATTCCATGATGTCAGCTCCCATGCAGCAGATCGTATACTGTAGGCATGACCAATTCTCACAGCAAAAAACAAAAACAAAAACAAAAACAGGGTCTATCCCACCTCTTGAGAGCCAATAACACTCAAGCCTCAACTACACACAATCCGAACAAGGGAAACTCCCGGAGTACCCTGTAAAGGTGATCAGGTAAACTGTATTACTAGGTCCCACAAAGCACCTACTACATAAGGCCAACCGGCCAAGACTGGGAGACTTAGCAGATCCACTTAACACATAGAAACACACAGAGACACAGCCAAAATGAGGAAAGAAAAAACATGTCTGAAAAGAAAGAACAGGAGAAAACTCCAGGAAATAAACTAAATAAAATGGAGACAAGAAACCTACCAGATACAGAATTCAAAACATTGATTATAAAAATGCTCAGTGAACTTAAGGGAAGAATTGATTTCAGTGAGAATGACTTCAGTGAGAACTTCAACAAAAATGTAGTAAGCATTAAAAAGGACATAGACACCATCAAAAAGAACCAGTCAGAAATGAAAAATACAATAACTAAAATAAAGACTACATTAGAAGGGATAAACAACAGATTAGATGAAGCAGAGAATCCAGTCAAAAATTGGAAGACAAAGTAGCAGAGAATACCCAATTGGAGCAGAAAAAAAAATAATTTAAAAAAAGGAAGATAAGTTTGAAGACATAATGACAAAACTTTCCTAACCTGTCTAAGGAAATAAACATACAAGTCCAGGAAACATGGAGAGTCCCAAACAAGTAAATCTAAAGAGGTCCACACCAAGACACATTATAATTAAAATGCCAAAGGTTAAAGGCAAATAAAGAATCCCAAAAGGAGCAGAAGAAAGGTAGCTAGTTACTTACAAGAGAGTAAGACTTCATAAGACTGTCAGCTAACTTCTCAACAGAAACTTTGCAGGCCAAAAGAGATAGGCACAAGCAAAAATCTACAACCAAGACAACTTTACAGAGCAAGACTATCATTGAAAATTAAAGGAGAAATAAAAACTTCCCAGACAAAACAAAAAAAACAAACAAATAAAACCAAAGGAGTTCATCACCACCTATTTAGTATTACAAGAAATGTTTAGAGACTTCTTTAGGAATATAAAAGGAAAAAAAGAACAAATATGAATAATAAAATGGCAATAACTATGTATCTCTCAATAATCACTTTAAAAGTAGATAGATTAAATGCTCCAATCAAAAAATGTAGGGTTGCTGAATAGATAAGAAAACATATGCTGTCTGCAAGAGGCCCACTTCAGATATAAAGACACACACAGTCTTAAAGTAAAGGGATCGGAAAATATATTTCATGAAACTAATACAAAATAATATTGAATGTCAACTGTGATTGAAAAAAGGTAAAAAGAAAATAGCAACAAAAGGAATTTCAGTAAGATGGTGGGTAGAAACCATTCCACCCTGAATTCAAGAGGTGGATAGATTGAACCCTTGAGATGTTCAAGATGTTTGAGCAGAAAGATAACATGGCAGAGGCACAGAGAATCATGAATAAAAATCATTCTGTTGGTCTGCCTGCAACAAGGTCTAGATTGGATCTACAAAGAAGGTTGCATTTGACAAATGAGGTAATAGAATTTAAGATTTCAGAATTGAAACAGTTTAAAGGATGACAAACCCAAGGTATGGCCTAGAGAATAGGTGAAGAGAAGGTTAAATTCAGATTTATGGTTTTGAGAGGGGTGAGCTAAAATATGTCAACAACTACTGATTTATTTTTACATAGAATTCTGACTGTTATAAGTATTCTTAAGCATATATGCATTCATAATCACTAAGTGTTAATTTTAAAAAAATTTTATCTTGAGTTTTATGGCTTAATACTACAATAGTTACTGTGAGCTTTTTTTTGGTCCTATTCATGGTACAACTTTTCACTTTGTCTTCAGCTTTCTCTACTGTTTTATTTTAAATGTGTCTCTTATAGATAAACCATACAATAACTTTTTAAAATCCAGTTTGAGAGATAGTTTCTTGATCAGTATGTTAACCCATTTACATTCTTGTAATTAGTTTACTATTAGAATTTAATAGGTTTTTTTCATGCTTTTTAAATTACTATATTTTCTATTTTCTTATTTGCCATCTTTTCTATACACCATTGGACAGGTTAAGCTCCTCTTTCTCTCTCTCTCCTTACTCCTAACTTTTTAAGATATATAGTTATAGACTATATATATGTATATAGTATGTATATACATATATATCATCATTTAGCAATATCTATGTCTAACCCTTAAGTAAAAATTTATCTAAATATGGTCTCATCTCCCTTTGTTCTCACCTATCTTTCTGTATTAATATTTACAGAATTTATATATACATATATTCTTGTTATTCAGACCACAAAATTTTACTGTTACTCATTCTTCTTATATTTTGTATTGATTTCATAGTTACATTTTTCATCTGACTAGAGTACTTCTTGAAAGAGTGTTTTTAAAGTTCTTTTTGCCTTAAAACTGAATTTTTATGCCTAAGAATTGCCCCCCCCCCACCTACCTAGAGGATATTTTATTGGTCATAAATGTTTGGGTTCAAAGTTCTTTACCTTTACTAGTTCAAATATTATCTCATTGTCTTCTTGTACACAGTGTTGTTGAAAATCTTGAGTTTTGGTCTTTTGTAGACTTTTATTTTTAAATGTTAAATCTTTTTTTTATTAAGTTTATTGGGGTAGGTAGCATTGGTTAATACAATTACATATTTTTCAGGTGTACATTATAATTTGACATCTATATATTATATTGTGTAATTACCATGCAAAGTCTAGTTTCCTTCAGCTACCATATATTTTATCCCCTTTACCCACTTCACCCTCCCCCTACCCCCTATATTTGATCCCCTTTAACTCATCTACCTCTCGCCTCCTCCACCACCCCCTACTTTTGGTAACAACTCATCCATTGTCCATCTCCCTGAGTCTTTGTTTGTCCTGTTCATTTGTTGCTTTTAGGTTTATATCTCACATGCGCCAATCAAAAAATGTGATTTTCCACTTTTTCTGTCTGGCTTATTTCACTTAGCATGATTATCTTGAGGTTCACCCATGTTGTTGCAAATGGCAGTATTTCATCTCTTCTGTCTGAGTAATATTCCATTGGATATATGTGCCACAGCTTCTTTAGCCAATCATCTATCGTAGGACACTTCGATTGCTTCCATGTCCTGGCCACTGTGAATAATGCTGATATGAACATTGGTGTGCAAATATCTTTTCAAATATGAGTTTCTAAGTTTTGGGGGTAAATACCCAGTAGAGGGATTGCAGGATTCTATGGTATATCAATTCTTAGTTTTTTGAAACCTCCATACTGTTTTCCATAGTGACTGTACCAATTTGCAGTCCAACCAGCGGTGTATGAGGGTTCCAACTTTTTGGCATATGACCTTTGGGGAGTATCTTAGTAGAAGTCTCTGGACATTTGATTCTCTAAAGTTCTTCAGACATTTTGCTTAGAAGATTGTATTAATGGAAATATGAAATATTTTTATATATCTCCCAGAGTTTACTCCTGGTTGTTTCCGCATATCATGGAAAATTTAGCCTATATTCAGTACAGTTATACTGAAAATCAGTACAGTTATATAAATTCAGCATTCTCACTTTTTTTGTGCTTATATTATATTTAAAATTTTTACTAAAGAGAACATGATGGGAGAGAGGAGAGCTAGAACAACTAAAGAGAAGAGAAGGGGTGGTGGCAATCATTGTATTTTAAAAAACAAGCTTTGTAAATCTCCTTCAGCTAATGTACATAAAGGAAGGAAGGCTATTTTAGAAAGGAGTTGAGAAAGAGAGTAGAAATTAGGACCACAGAGCCAGATTTCCAGGATTTCAATCTTGCTTCTGTCTTTTTCTAGCTACATATTCTGGAACAAGTTATTGAATTTTCTTTTCTCTCAGTTTCTTCATCTGTAGAATGAAGATGATGATATCATATACTTCACAGGGTTGCTATGAAGATTAAAAGAGTTGATGTATGCAAAGGAGATCCTGCACTATATAAGTGTCATCATTACTATTTAACATGTCTATTATTATTATAGTTATTGTCATTACTATTATTATTGGTCATTATAGAAAGTTAGATATGTTTTCATGTAGTTTGTATCTACATGAACTAATCAGCTGAAGTTCAACCACTGATATATGGATAGCCACTTGTAAGATACAATCAAAACATTTCAAAAGAAAAAAAATTGTAAGATGTCATCTCTACATGTTAAGTATATGGGCTGTGGCTTGAGGTACTTAATGATAAACACTGTACTTATGCAGATACTGATTTCTAAAAGACTAGCCCTGGGTGGTTTGCCCAGCTGTCACCTGCCAGTTGGTGGAAACAAATACAAGAAAAAGCAACACAGATCAAAGAATGTCAGGATTACTTCATTTTAAGTTCTAAAATATTCTGGGTTTTGATATACATAAAATTTTATTAAAGAAACTTTTAATGATTACTAAAACTTTTCCCTCTGAATTCAGGATGAAGCACCACTTTTATCATTATACACATTATTCTAAATGTGTGTTATTCTAAATATTTTGCTAGATGGAGGATGTTATTGAGGATGTAATCAATATGGAATCAAGTTTTAAAGAGGAAGGAACAGAATCTCCTCTGCTAATGCAAAGAACAGTAAGTGTTTCCAGACCTGAGGAGGTCAATTGGATTGAAATAAATAATAGCTTCTGAGTATAAAAGTATTATTTGATTAGTAAATGATATTTTTTTCTGCACTGTTGAAATAGACACAATATAACAGATGAATATTAGGAAATATTTATTGGTGCAGGAAAAAGATTAATACTATTATTGAGAAAGATAGGTAATAGGGCTTGTATTATCTTACCTATCATCTATCTATTTATTTATCTAATCTCTACAAATATCTATCTAATTATATACTTAATCTTCTGTAGCATTTTCTATGAGTGATTTAATCTTCTGATTTCCTATTTGAAGCACAGCATATAATCAGATACTCTTATAAGCTCATTACCAAATTTTGCTTATTTTGCTATAACTGACAGCTATAAGATTTAGAGGCACTACACCTTGTAGAAAAAAGACAAAGATTATTATAACAACAAAAAAGTAAAATTTTACTTCTGAGTCAATAACTAAAAGTTAAAGAGGAACCTGAGAGAGGTAGAATAGACCTCACTCTAAGGTGCGTAGTCAGATGTCTATGTTGAAATCAGCACTAATTCTAAAATAATAGGCAATGGACAAATGATACTTTACCTGTCATATTTTATTGCTGTTGCCTTCTTATGGTTCATTTATTAAACACTAAAAATGTTATCTGTAAAGAGTGCATAAGTTCTTTCCATACGTTTTGAAGGTTTATTGCTGTTTTGTGTGTTTATGGTTTTAGACCTTTTAGAAAATGAGAAAAATATGAAAGATTGTGATTGAATTGTTACTTTAAACATTTCATTTACAGAAACTGAATTCTAACTGTATTACATAGTGTGGATACTGTTCAGTAAATTGGTGGACTGGGCTATGTTAACAATGGATGTCTTAAATTCAAGGCTTTAAAAAAATTAGAAAAAAACACCTTTTTAAAAAAGTTAATTCTCAAATAGACTATATAAAAGGGGAAAGTATCACTCTTTTTCTTTTCTATGGGTTACAGGAAAGACCTACACTTTGTAACAGGTCACTAATACTATTATCATGTGACAAAGATCAAACAAGGTTTAATACTTAGTTTTTTTTTTTTGCCTAATTTCACAGAATGATGATGCTGTTTTCTTAATATTCAACTCTGGGTATGAGGAAATTCTATTAATTTTCTTCAATCTTCTCTTCCTTGTATGTGGTATTTACTTCATTGAAATTGTATGTTTAAACATTTTCTTTGTCAATTATCTTACTCATTTTAAAGTGACTGCATAGAATGGCTTACTCAGTACAAAATGGGTATTTATTTTTGATATACAGAATGCATTTTTAAAAAGATAGACACTACTGGCTTATCTGTATTTGTATAAAGAAACGTTTGTTATTAACCAATCAGTTACACTGATAATTTTTAGCTCTCTATATAAAACCAAGCAGTTCAATTAACCAAATATTTATTCTATACTGATTATGTGCAAAATATAATACTCACACCGTAAGAAACAAAAAGTTGCGTGAGACACACCGACATGTCAAGAGACCACATGATAGTGGGGCAGTGAGGTGAGGTGCACCTGGGGAGCAGGGGTCTTGGTTTTAAAACCTTAGGTTCTAGTCTAGATATTGTACAAATCACTTAACCTCTCTTTCCTTTCTTCTGTATTGTGAGAATAATTAAAAATATCTCCAAGGCTGTTTTTTTTACATTAAATCTTAGTAAACTACGTGTGTGTGTGTGTGTGTGTGTGTGTATCTTTAAATACTGGTCTGAGAGTTGCTCTTGAGTTCAAATGAAGAAGAAAATATGCTAAACAGATTTTTTTGGGAAATGATTTATGCAGAGACAATGTTTTAAATATAGTTATGAGGCTTGATTAAGATTTTAAGGATAGATATGAAGACAGAAAAGTAGCAAGTTAAGAGAACAATATAAAAAAAAGCAAGAAGTTAGAAAAAAATAAAATGTATAGGAATAGCTGATAGAACAGAGACAGAAAACCTTGAAGGATAAAAGTAAAGACCTGCTAGGTTCAGAGGAATGCTTTGAATAAGTATATCAGCCAGGGAACTGTTGATTGCAGATGACGGAACATCAATTATATGGGGCTTAAGCATAAAAGGAATTTGTTAGGTCATGTTGTCTAAACATTCCTAAATAATATTGTATGTGAGCATCCCTCCATAATTTTACCTTTGTTTTCTTCTGTGCTGGCTTCATTCTCAGCTGTTGAGCAGACACTATCATAGTCTATTCCTAGCTATATACACAGTTCTTCCTTACCAACTCAGTTTTTTTTTCTTTCAAACACTCATTCCTTCATAAGGAAAAGGAAATTTCTGATTAATGCAAGCTAGTCCTTGTGGTTCCACTACCCTTGCCAGAGATTTTTTAAAGAATAGGATAATGCTGTAATTCTGGCATTTTGAGAGATTATTGGGGTCTTCTAGGAAGTTCCCTTCAATCCTTAAAGGAAATTCAAGAAAGAGAAGTTGTTTTGCTTCTCTTGATGTTGTAAGATAATGTTCTTAGATAGCCATTTATTACCCAAAAAGTAAATAAATTGTGGAAAAGAAACGAAAGGAGAAGAAAAGTGAAGAGAAATGTAAAGAAATGCTACTTATCTATCCCTGGAGAATTCTTTACCTATAGATTTTACATTATCTAAAATTTTTTCATTTTACAAGCTAATTGTGTCAGGATTTTCTGATTTTCATAACTAATTGCATCCTAACAGATACATTCAGTTAGGCTTGGCAACCTAAGAGGAGAGCTTCTTTTTCCCCTTACTTCCAGTTAAATCTCTGCGATAATTCTTAGTGGAGTCACTTCTATCACATGCACATACCTAATCCAATTTCTCTGGGTCTTGGGCCCACCCTAGATCTATAAATTTAACAGCCCCACACAACAAATTAGCTAGACTGAGTGAGAACCAGGACAGGAGTCATTACCAAAATAAATATGAATGAATTCTAGTAAGGCTAAACCAACTTCTGACTATTATGGTAAGCTTCAAAAGTGTGGATACTTATTAATAATTATTATTATCATTAATTTTCACCTGCTATTTGACAGATAGTTTTCTAAGTATTTTATACGTATTTTCTCTAGTTCTCATACAAATATGCAATGTCTTGGGAAGTCTGTTGAGTGTGCTTGCTCTTAGTCACTTTAGGGCTCCCTTGCTGTGCCTAAGGAGAAAACCTGAATGTCATTTAGCTAAGATTTACCCCAGATCACCATATCGATTTAACCAAGAGTCATGTTGTAACTTCTGTTGGTGGGAAACATGGAAGTTGCTGACTTGAAGCTTGCTTGGATAACTTGTGGCGGTTCTTCAAATTTATCTAGGTTGAATGAAGTAATTCAAGGTTTTCACAGATTGATTAAGCCTAGGTATTTCTGACCCAGAACGAATTGAGTAGAGTAGTGACTACAATCAATAATTAAGCAGAAGTTACCTCTCAATTTTATTTGATCAACAGAGTTAGCTCCCTGTCAATTAATTCTAACTGAAACAACTATGTAAACAGGATTGAAAAGAGCCAAAGAGCAAGCAATATTCAGGAAAATTAGTTATGCTTTTATCAACACCTTAATTGTTTAGTTTCTCAATCTCTTTAGTGTAAGTAGTGTTTTTATCTTACCTGTTTAGTCATTCCCTCATATAATTTCCTAAATTTTATTATAACCAACAATAACATTTCCACCTCATAACATTTTTATTTTACAGAAAATAAACTGGTCATTACAGTCTTTTTTTTTTTTTAGTGCTACTAATCTGATATTTTTACTTCACCAATTGTTCAAGCCTATGGAGACTTCCAATTCGTTGACTTTATCACTGTTTTCAACAGCTATTAATTCCTACTCACATTTTGAAAATTTCTTCCTTAATCTGTCTAGAATCTCTGGTCAAGCACTATAAACAATTTTCTTGCAAACACTCTTAACATGTTTTCAGTTTCCTTCATTTTACTCTTCTGGCAAAAAAACCCAACACTGGTTAAACTTATTTTTCATTTTACTCTACATCTTCACCTGAATAGCTAAATGGATAAACTATCACCACATTTTTCATAGTACTCATCTTAAATATACCACCAACATTTCACAGGGGCTTTTGTCAGTACCAAACAATATTATAGCTACCCTGTGGTAAAAATTCCTGTTAATTGAGACAACTTTTTAATTTATTTTTATTTTTTATTTTTTAATTAATTTTTTTTGTTATGGTGACATTGGTTAATGAAATCCAGTTTCAGGTGTATGATTTAGTGGTAAGGCATATATACACACACATATATATGTGCATGTATATAAATATTTATATCTATAAATATGTGCATATATATATATATATATATATATATATATATATAAAATAAATCTCCAATAGAGTTGTTGTCCCCACAATTCTAAAAGGGTTTTAAAACTAACCAGTGATGAAGCCAATAGTAAATTCTCCATTCTCACTTAACTTGGCTTCTCAGTGGCATTTCCCATGGTTGACCACTTTTTCCTTCTTGAAGTACTATCTGAGATTTCTGTCCCTTCTTCCCGCCCCCTCCCCCCACCACACCTTGCTGGGCCTTTCTACTCTAAGAAATATTTAATTACAAAAGTGTCCTAAGGCTCAGACTGCAGCCCTGTTTACTCAACCCATCTCTAGCCTAGATCTCTCCTCTGCATGCCAGAGTCATGTATTCTACTGCTCACTTGACATCTTTTGTGTTTCTAATAGCATCTCAAACTTAACATGACTGAAAAAAAGCTTTTGCCCCTGCAACATCACCTGCTTTTGATTCATCCTGAACCACTACCCCAAGCAATTTTTTTCTCTTCTTTCTCTTACTCTCATACTTCCACATCTATCAGTATGCCCCTCTAATCAGGATCAAAGATTTCCTGAATCTCACAGCTTTTTATCAGCTCCTCTACTGAAACACTTTTCTAGGCTACTGTCATCACTAACTTGAACTTAGAAACAGACTCCATCCTAAATTGACTACTACTTCTTGCCCCTTATAGCTATTCTTCACACACATCCAAAATGATCTTCACAAAGCAAAAATCAGATCCTGTTTCTCTTTGCTTAGCATTCTATTAACTTTCTGAAATCCTCTGAATATGATCCAGATACTTTATCATAGCCAGCACTTCCCTTTAATGCTGGGCTCTGGCCTTGATAGCCTTCTTCCTGCTGCTTGAACATGACACACATATCATTTTAGGACTAGTGAACTTCCCTTTTTTTGTTCTGGAATACTTTTGTCTTCGATCTTTGCATGGCAGCCTCTTTGTGCTCAGATATTTAGTCAGTGCCACCTTGTCAGAGAGTCCTTGCACAATCACCCTAGCTAAAAGACACCATCCCATCACTTCCTACATCAATATTTCATTTTAACTACCTTTGACATTTATGATTTGAGAAACAAAAATTATCTTCCTTATTGTTTTATTTACCTATGTATTGTGTGCTTCTACCTCTAGAATGTAAACTATTCGAAGATAGTGATTTTATCTGTCTTGTTCACTGTTGTGTTTCTAAAGCCTAGAACCTGTTTATTATTTTATTTTTAGCACCCAGCAGAGTGCCTAGTACATGATAGATGCTAAGCAAATTTTGTAAAATTCACATATAGTATTGAAAAAATAGTTAATATTATTACTTAGGAATTTTTTCATGAAAAAAAAAAAAGCAGTAGCAACAAGGATAACAACAATAATAATAGCTACTGTGTCTTGGGAATGTGCCGTGTGACAAAGTTTGTGTAAAAGACTTTCTGCAAAAAATTACATTTAATCACCACAACAAATCTATGAGATAGATATAGATGATTACCTATTATCATTTTAACAAATGAGGAAAGAGGCTTAGAGAAGTTCAGTAATTCACTCAAGTTTATACAGTTAATAAATGACAGGGGAGGGTTTTAAATCCAGTTCTGAATGATACCAAATGCAACAATCTGACCCCCTCTACTGTGCCTGCCACTTCAGAAGGAAGACATTTCATAAAACTGTAGAACCTTAGGATTTGAAGGGCTATTAAGCTTATATCATCTTCTGCCACACTCAATCTGAATGATTGTTTATCCTTTGAGTTTAGATATATTCCCTATAATTTCCACTCATTGGTCTTAGTTTTACTTCCTTTCAGAGACATTGTTGTGCATAGTAACTCATTTATTTTGTCATATAGGTATTTTTCAATCAGGTGTCTGTAAATGCAGGTGGCATTTGGCAATCTCAATAAACTGTTATAGTTCAAGACCATTCCAGAGATGAGGTCTGAGTAAATATTAACAACTCCCTGTGCTTGGCTGGAACTTGAAAGAACTGCATAACATCAACAAGCAAGTTTTTGTCAATCACAATCTAGACCAGATTAGTCTTAAAGTCCAAGGAAGAATCAAAGTTCATCTTAGTGCAGACATTTCTGCACAGTGATCCCAGTTATTGTTTGCAAGTTTAAGGAAAAGACAATGATGAAGGAGAAAGAGAAAACCATTGCTATTGTGAAGGTTATAGAAACTTCAAAATTAAAACTGGTGAGCAAGTACATTATGGCATTCTTTCAATATTTGGAGATAAAACCACATTAAAGGCTGAATTTAAACTTTATAAACTGTCAATGAAATAAGGTATGTAGAAGTAGAGCTTTGACATATGTAATATATGTATTGAAAACCTTGTCTACTGACAGATTTTTTTTGTGCTCTGAATACAGTAAACCTTTTTTATAGTTATTTAGTAAAAAAAAATGGTGAAAATGTTTTATTTGTTTTATCAAAAAGTGAATTTTACTAATTATTGTTGCAGTGTTTATAATAAATTAATAACTGCTTTTGTTAGTTTAATACTAAATAGATCATATACATAGATAAAGTACTGATGCAAAAGTATGTTACCATTCTGTTTTGTATTTTATCCTTTTTTTTTTTTTTAGTTAAACGGACATTTTATTCCTTCAGTTGAACAACCTCTACACACATAAATGGTTTAAGATTTTTAATGGAAAAAAGTTTTGGTCTCAAGAGGTTTTATAAGTCTGTTACTTGTTTTCTGGAATTCATTTAATGGAGACTTTTAAGACCCCTGAGGGCTGCGGCCATCGTTTGTATTTGAGTTATAAGCCAGTCAAAAACAAGGGATCTCCTACTCTTGCCAAACACATTTTTGTTTACTAATAATAGAATAAAAATAATAATAGTAATAATAATATCTCAGTAGGACTTCTCTGTTCAATGTATGTCATTCAAACCTCGTAGTCCTGCTTTAGCAAATAAAATAAAGTTAGAGAGATATCAATCGTGTGTGTCGGAAAAATCTAGTTTATTACATTTAAATGAATAAATACCCAAATGGACAGAAAACAATCTTTTAAATGCCATTGTTTATCTTCTTTCTATGTCTATGGTTATTTGTCTAATAATTTCAAGCATTTTAGGTTCACTATAATATCTTCACAGAAAAGCAAAATAGAGGATCTAAAAAATTAAAATTTTTTGTTTCCCATGAAACTCACACTAAATATGTGATTATAGATATAAATGCATAGAAATCACACATACACAGGTATATATAAGGGTTCAGAGTTTATATTTTCCTTTTAATATGTGTACTGAAAAATTATTTGGAAATATAATATGTAACTATACGTATTATAAGATTTTCTTTCCTAATATGAGATTTCCAAATAATGAGATTATTTGGAAGCTACATATATCATATTTATACACATATAAACATATATAATACATGCATATTATACATACATATATATACATATACACACATATTTCTAGAAAACTCTCAGGTTTTTAGATAAATAATCAGTTTTCATGAACATAGAGAGTATATACTGTGGTGCCCTTTTTCTTGCTGAGTGGATATAAATAAAGAGGGGTAAAACAATAAATATAAATTAAATTCTTAAAAATGGCTAAGTTTATTAGTCCTATAGTGTTTCAGTGAAGAAAAATAAACCAGGTTGCCATGAGAGAGAATGCTGGAGATGGCTTGCATCTTAAGTTGAGGCTTAGAAGATAGGTTGGATTTTGATACTTAATGAAGGGGTGAGGGCATTTGAGGTACAGAAAATAGCAATTGGAAAAAATAAAACAGAGAAAATATAATCTAATGGATTCTAACTTTTGTGACTATTCAGAACACTTCTTATCATTAAAAGTATTAAGACAATAGTGTGGGTAGTAAAGAAATCCCAAGCCCTCTATTTATACAACTGTATGGTCTGGAGATAATTATTTAGTTTTTCAGAATTTAAATTATTTTACATTTAAAATGGGAATTATGATACTTACCTAATAGAATTGTTATAAAGTTTACTTGATATGTCATTATTAGCTATTATTATTATTATGAGATATGCTTAGCTTAATACCTGGCATATAATAAATACTCAACTGTATGTGACATTATATATATGTTATAATAATGCTTGTGTTTATTATATTTTTAAAAACATTTCCCATATATGAACTCATAGATTCCCTGTGGCAACACTCTTTCTCTAACCTACTTCCTCCCACGGAGTCTGAAATCTATTTTTGGAAGCCATGGCATAGGGTATGTGTGTGTTGTTATGAGAAATCTTTCATAACTTGAGAATAGTAAATAATGTAAATAGATAATGTAGGCCCATTCAATAACACTGGAAGCTAGACAAAAGAGTTTGAGCTTAATATATAAGTTAAAAGGAGATGTTTTATATTTTAGGTCTTGAGCTGAGAGAAATCAGAGGAAGTTGTATTTTTAAAATATGAGTTGGTCTGAGAGGAGCAGCTAGGAATTAATTGAGAGGGATGAAGGGATACTAGATGAATGGAAATAATTTAAGCTAGGGCCTTGAGAATCTTGAGATATGAGAATAGAGAAGAAAACTTAAACTAATAAATGATTTAAAAGAAAAAGAAAAGTCATAACTGGAAATAGATAGAACATAACTTATGGAGAAGGAAGAGGCCAAAACAGTCAGAGAAATATATAGAATCTAGGTCAGATTATGTAAATTGTCCTTTAGTATACTTGGCCTGATAAGACTATATGGATATATGAAGATTTTCATAGTTTACTTAGATATTTCTACAATAATTTTTGACCCAGATTTTATTCTTATAAGGCAGCACTGATTTTAAACATAGGCAGAACTATAGTTTTTCTAGTGTTAAGAAAAATTATCTTCTCAAAAACTAAGAGTTTTATCATAAATGGGATTGAATTTTATCAGATATTCTTCCTGAATCTATTGAGATTATCATAGATTTCTCTTTTAATGTCATAAAATGTGTTTATGGGAAATCCAACTTGATTATAGCAAATTATTTTGTTTATATTCTCTTGGGTTTATATTGCTAATGAAATTTTACTTAAGATTTAGAGTCATGAATGAAATGGGCCTATATTTTTCTTCTTATAATGTCTTTGTATAGTTTCAGTCTCAATGAATTGAGACACGTTCTATCTTGGATCTATTATCTGGAAATGTTTATGCAAAATTGGGATGATATTTTTCTTGAAAATAACAACTTTGCCGTAAAACTATCATGTCCAGATATTCATCTTGAGCAATATGTTCAAAGTTTATTTTAATTTTTTTAATAATCAAAACTGTTCAGGCTATTAATTACTTCTTCAATCAGTTCTACTAAATAATATTTTCCAAGAAATTTACACATTTTGCCTAAGCATTCACAATCATTGGCAAATTGTTATAAGTAATATCTCTTATTATCTTTTTAATTGTGGTACAAATGTACATAACAAAATTTGTCATTGTACACGTTTTAAACTATACAATTCAGTGGCACAAAGGAGATTTACAGTGTTATGCAACCATCATTATTATTTATTTATAGAACTTTTTCATCATCCCAAACAGAAACTGCATGTATTAAACAATAGCTACCCATCTTTCCCTTCCCCTGTATGTGTGTGTAATCAATTTTTTCTAAATACAATATCATGCTCTTTGCTAACAAAGATCATTTTACTTATTCTTTTCTGATTTGGATGACTTGTTTCTTTTTCTTGCTTATTTGCTCTGGCTTGGCCTACCATTTCTATGTTGAATTGAAGTGGTAAGAGCAGTCATCCTTGTTCTTGATAATAGAGGAAAAACATCTTTTAAATCTCAACTGACGCCCTAGTTATATCCTTTCACTTAAAATATTTATTTATTTTTCCTCCTTTAAAATTAATCTTGCCACAAGTAACTTCTTTTCTACTTTCTGTCTGTATGAATTTGACCAATTTGGTGCCTCTTATGAGTGGAATCATACAATATTTACTCTTTTCTCTCTGAGCTATTTCACTTAGCATAATGATTTCAAGATTCATCCATGTAGTAGCATGTATCAGAATTTTATTTCTTTTTAAGACCTTATAATATTCTGTTGCATGTATACCATATTGTATTTATCAATTCATCTGGCTGATGGCCATTTATGTTATTTCCACCTTTTGACTACTGTGAACAGTGCTGGCAGAAATATTTGTGTGTAAGTATCTGTTAAAGTCTCTCTTTTAATTCTTGTTGGTCCATATCTAAAGTTTGAATTGCTGGTCATACGATAATTCTATGTTTAACTATTTGAGAAACTGTCATACTGTTTTCCACAATTGCTACATCATTTCACTTCTCTTGTAGCAATGCACTAGGGTTCTAATTTCTCCACATCCTCACCAACACTTGGTATTTTCTTTTTTTTTTCATAATAGTCATCTTTATGAGTGTGAAGAGGTATCTTATTGTGGTTTAGATTTATATTTCCCTAATGACTAATAATGTTGAGCATCTTTTCATGTGCTTATTTGAAATTGACATATCTTCTTTCAAAAAAGGTTTATTCAAGTCTTTTTTTAAAAAATAGGATGTTATTGTTGAATTGTAGGAGTTTTTTAGAATGTAGTCTGGATATTATCTCTCAGATATATGATTTGCAAATAGTTTTTCCCATTATATAGGTTGCTTTTTTCACTCTCTTGATAGTATTCTTTGATGTACAAAGTTTTAAATTTTGATGAAGCCTATTTTATTTATTCTTTCTGTTGTCCGTGATTATGGTACCATATCCAAGAAATAATCACTAAACCCAATATCATAAAGATTTTCACTTACGTTTTTTCTGAGGATTTCATATTTTTCTTTTTCTTTTTTTTTTTTTTAGTTCTTTAATCCATCTTGAGTTAATTTTGGTATATTGTATAAGATAAGGTTCCAAATTTGTTCTTTTGCATGTGGATGTCTGATTTCCTCAATATCATTTATTAAAAAGACTATCCTTTCCATTGAATGGTCTTGGTACCTTTGTCAAAATCATTTGACTGAATATGAAGAGTTTATTTCTGGGCTCTTGATTCTACTCCATTGTCTGTCTTTGTGCCACATTGTTTTGATTACTGTCACTTAGTTGTTAAATTTTGAAATCTGGAAGTATGAGTCCTCCAACTTTGGTTTTTACAAGATTGTTTTTGCTATTTGGGGGCCCATGAGATTCCATAGAAATTTTAGTATGCATTTTTCTGCAAAAAATGCTGTTAGAATTTTAGTAGAGATTGAATTGGATATGTATATCACTTTGGATGCTATTGTCATTTTAATGATATTAAGTCTTCTCATTAATGATTATGGGATATCTTTCTATTTATTTATGTTCTTTTTTATTTATTTTAGCACTATTTTCTGGGTAAATATTTTTTAAGTATTTTATGCCTCTAAGAACATTTTTATTATGGTCTAATACGTTAATGACATTTAGGCTAGTTATAGTATTTTACTCTCTTATATTTCAACATTTAAAAATAATGATTCACTTTCTTCTTTTATCTAATTTTGCTTTTGAAAAATCTTATGTTAATCAGATTCTTGTTATTTTAGTCTTAATCTTCTTTTTACTATTTAGGCTTTTAGATGTTTATCTTTATCATTTGTTCTTATATTTAATATAATGCGTCTAGGCATAGGTTTTTCTTATCTTTTTTTTTTGGCATTCTATAAGCCCTTCGATTTTTAAATCAGAATAAAATAATGATAAAACAAGATTAAAAATAAAAGACTTTATTCTTTTTTTTCATGTTAATTCTAAGAAATGTATCTCTATTATTTCTTAAAATATTTTCTTCCCTCAAATTTTACTTTTCTTTCTCTGAGACAGCTAGCATCTGTATTTTAGTTCTAATAATTTTATCTTACATACTGATTAGATTTTCTTTCATATGTTCTAGTTCTTGGTCCATTTCTTTTCTTGAGAGATCAATTTAGTTTTATAATTTACTAATTTTTTTATTTTTCTCTTAGTATATTCATTATGCTATTTTTTCATTCTACAGATTTTTTTTTTATTAAAATAGTATATTTTCAAACCTCCTATTTCTGCTTGATCACTTTGGCCATTTTTATGTTTACTTTCTCTTATTTTATATTATAAGTTATTAGAAATATCTTATTTTATTATATTTTATTTTACATTTTTTTCAGGAGATCTTTTTTTAAGTTTATTGAAATAACATTGGTTAATACAATTATATAATTTTCTGGTGCATTATCATTTGACATCTGTATATTCTCTTGTGCATTTACCACCCAAAGTCCAGTTTCCTTCGTCTACCATATATTTGATCCCCTTAACCCACTTAACCCTCCCCCTATACCTTTATATTTGACCCCTTTTACCCTGACTAACTGCTCCCTCCTCATCCACCCCACTAGTAACTACTATTCTATAGTCCTCTGGTAACCACTAGCCTATAGTCCATGTCTGTGAGTCTGATTGTTTGTCCTGCTCATTTGTTGCTTTTAGGTTTATATCCCACATATAAGTGATATCGTTTCCACTTTTTTGTCTGGCTTATTTCACTTAGCATGATTATCTTGAGGTCCATCCATGTTGTCACAAATGGCAGTATTTCATCTCTTCTTCTGGCTGAGTAATATTCCATTGGATATATGTGCCACATCTTCCTTAGCCAATCATCTCTCATAGGACACTTCAATTGCTTCCATGTCCTGGCCACTGTGAATAATGCTGCTATGAACATCGGTGTGCAAATATCTTTTCAAATATGAGTTTTCAAGTTTTTGGGATAAATACCCAGTAGAGGGATTGCTGGATCCTATGGTAGGACAATTCTTAGTTTTTTGAGGAACCACCATACTGTTTTCCATAGTGACTGTACCAATTTGCAGTCCCACTAGCAGTGTATGAGGGTTCCTTTTTCTCTGCATCCTCTCCGAGATTTGTTATTATTTGTCCTATTGATTGTAGTCATTCTAACATATGTGAGATGGTATCTCATTGTGGTTTTGATTTGCATTTCCCTAACAGCTAGTGATGTTGAACATCTTTTCATGTATTTGTTGGCCATTTGTATGTCCTCTAGGCAGAGGATCTGTTCAGGTCTTCTATCCATTTTTTGATTGCATCCTTTGTTTTTTTGTTGTTATTGAGTCCTATGAGTTCTTTGTATATTTTGGATATTAGGCCCTTATCGGAGGTGTTGCTTGCCAATATATTTTTCCATTTGGATGGTTCTCTCTTTATTTTGTTGATGATTTCTTTGGCTGAGCACAAGCTTTTTAGTTTGATGTAGTCCCATTTATTTATTTTAACTTTTACTTTCCTTGCTTTTGAGGTCAAATTTGTAAAATCCTTTTTAGATCCAAGGTTCTTGATTTTTCATTTCTATGTTCTGTGCATTTTATTGTTTCAGGTCTTATATTCAGGTCTTTAATCCATTTTGAGTTAACTTCGGTGTGCAGTGTTAGACAACAGTCTAGTTTCATTCTTTTGCAGATGGCTTTCCAATTTTTTCAGCACCATTTAGTGAAGAGACTTTCCTTTCCCCACTGTAAGTTTTTGACTTTATTAAAAATTATTTGCCCATATAAATATGGGTTTACTTCTGGACTCTCAGTTCTGTTCCACTGGTCCGTCTGTCTGTTTTGCTGCCAATATCATGCCGTTTTGATTACTGTAACTTTGTAGTATAATTTGAAGTTGGGCAGAGTGATGCCTTCAGCTTCGTTCTTTCTTCTCAGGATTGCCTTGGCAATTTGGGGTCTTTTGTGCTTCCATACAAATCTGATGATTTTTTGTTCTATTTCTTTAAAGAACGCCGATGAGATTTTGATGGGGATTTCATTAAATCTGTATAATGCTTTGGATAATAAGGTCATTTTACCTATGTTGATTCTTCCAATCCAAGAACACAAAATATCTTTCCATTACTTTGTATCTTCTTTGATTTGTTTTAATAGGGTCTTGTAGTTTTAATTATATAGGTCCTTCACATGTTTCATTAAATTTATTTCTAGATTTTTATTCTTTTTGTTGCAGTTGCAAAAAGAATTATTTTTCCCACTTCTTTTTCTGACACTTCATTATTAGAGTATAGAAACTATAGATTTTTGAACATTGATTTTGTATCCAGAGACTTTACTGTATATGCTTATTGTTTCTAGTAGTGTTCTTGTGGAGTCTTTAGGGTTTTCTATATAGAGAATCATATCATCTGCAAATAGTGACAGTTTGACTTCTTCATTTTCTATTTAGATGCCTTTCATATCTTTCTCTTGTCTGATTGCACTTGCTCGCACCGCTAATGTTATATTGAATAATAGTGGTGAGAGTGGATAGCCTTGTCTTGTTTCTGATCGTAGAGGGAAGGTTTTTAGTTTTTCACCATTAAGTATAATGTTGGCTGAGAGCTTGTCATAGATGGCCTTTATTATGTTAAGGTACTTTCCTTTTATACTGATTTTGTTGTGTTTTGATCATAAAAGGATGCTGTATTTTGTTGAAGGCTTTTTCTACATCTATAGATATGGTCATATGTCACCTTGATTGTTCATAATGTTTAATGGACTATTTCTCTGCCTGGGCATTAATGGAAATATATTCTGCTTTTTTTTTTTTTTTTCCAGAAAGAAGATTCATTATATAAAGGTCTCTCTTTAGCCTGCTGCAAAGAAAGCTCTTTTATTTTGGTTTCCAGTAGGTGGTGTCTAAGCCTCTTGAATCCCTGCTTTATATGAAGCTTTGAAATGCCTTTTTAAATTTTCTGGTAGATATTTAAACATGCTCGCCATGCTCAGTTTCAGTCCCTATCAGTGTTAGCAACAGTTTTGGTAGCATTTTCTCAGATTCCCCTGGGGCTCCGCGGTGTTCTGTCTTGGAGGGTATGGGGGGATGGACCCTCTAGTTGGGGGTTGGGGGCTGCGGCTCAGCCTAGGTTTTGCAACTGCGGTCAGTAAAAATCAACTGTTGTTTCTCTGCTGGCCGCTCTTCTCCTTTCTCCCTGATGACTGAGCCCTGCAGCCAGCTGGCTACTGGGAGCTCACAACTTCCCCAGGCAGGGCTGTTCAAGGAACTTGTTGCATGAACTTGCTGCTATTTTCCCCTCTCTGTCTTCCTGCAGGGAGCTCTGTTGGCTGTGAGAGGTAGTTTCTTAATTTGTTCCAGTTCAGCACCTGACACCCAGGGTTCTGACCTGTGGTAGCTCTTATGAGCAGATCCCACACTCAGATGTGCTGGTGTGCACTCTGGGTGTTTTTTGTTGAGTTTTAAATGTTCAGCTTATTGTTGTTTCAAGGGGAGAGATCTGGGGATGTCTATCACTCTGCCATGTTTCCAAAGCTCTTTTATTTATTTTAAAATAGATTTGGCTAATTTAAGAAACTTGGTTTCATGTACTATTTTATTTATTAATTTTTATTTTTGTTTTTGATATGATTTTTTAACATTGCATGTTGCTCACTTTTGATATAGTTATTTTACAAAAATGTTTTGATATTTTGACCTGTGAGCTTGTTTTCTTCAGGGAATATTGGCTCTTGTGAAAGGCAATACATATCTGAGAAGATCAGATCCCAATCCATTTCAATCTCTATGATCTCAGTAGTGGATACGTGAATAAAATCTAGGGTGGAGAAACTTAAACAATAGGAACCACTGTCAATCACGACTCATCCCAAAGCAACTTCTTAGATCAGGGTTTGTGTTTTTTATCAGTAAAATGTTCTATCTTAAGGAGCATGTTCTATATTGCTGAAAGAATTTACGACAAATTTTTTATTATATATCTTTAAAATTTGTAACTTGTTAACAATAACATGTTTTCCTATTGTCATGTCAAAGGTTTTGCTTTACTCAAAAAGTAATGTTTTTTTTTAACTAGAATAATAAATATTCCTTCATAAAATATCTATCCATTTGCCAACTAATCTACAAAATAAAAGTAACACTTAGACCTTATTACCCAAGTGAATTATATCTTTGAGAAAAGTAGATATAATTTTGTTTTGTAAACACTTTTAGTTGTATAAGTTATCTTTAAATTTTCACTAACATTGTACTCTTATATCTTTTAATGGAGAAAAGATACTTTAGATTACATGAAGTATATTATACTTGAAATTCAAACCGATTGTCTAATGATATTCAAAAAGTGATTAGCCATTTACATGAAACAGAGTAGTACATACAGCATAAAATTAAATAGGATATTAATCATGTGCTTTAGGGCATAAATTAGATAATAATCAAGGTCAGGAGAAGAAGTAATATACCTGTGGTTAAGCAGGATTAGATTCATTATCAGAATTCCAGCCCCATTTCTAAGGAAAAAACATCGGTATAATTTGATCAGGTAATATGGGATCCAGCAAAATGATAGGAATTTATCACTTTACTGTTGCAGCATGTATGTAATATGACTTCTTTCTTCTTAAACATTTCTGCATTGAAAGCCATCTGAATTAAAAGTCTTCAAAGAAAAGTGCTCTTTCCTAGTTTCTTTCCCTTTCTTCTTCTTACTCCCTTTTTGTTAATCATGACCATTAAGTTTCTCAAAGGCATGGTGTAAATGTACAATTCAGGCTGATGATGCTTCAGTTTATAACTAACACAGTTTTGAAAAAAGAGCATGGAAACTTTTTACTTTAAAATATGACTAAATTACTCATATATTAGGGAAATACCTGCTTTTAGAATTTCTTTCTAGTGTATTGTTCTAATACTAACATTCATAGTCTATCCAATTTGATCAACTTTGTTCCTATTTTTCAGATGAGAAGGAATACATTCCCTACTTAAGTAGCTTCCTTCCAAGATCCATGAAGTAAAGCATACATTTAAAACAATGAATTTATACACAATAAAGATGAGGAGTTCTAATAAGAGTAAATAGTAGAAAAACAATATTGAAAATATACATTAGAATATAATATGCATTCTATAATGTCTCTATTGATATGCACAGGCACTTATACATTGGCCTGATTTCCACTGTACTTTCAAGGATTTTTTTTTCCCACTCAGACATATACAATAATTATTGCATGTAGTTTAATGGATTATTATGTAAAAAATTAATTTTGATCTTCTTATGTCCTTTATTCACATGTATTTCCAGTCTGATTTTGTAAGTATATAAAAAAAAATTCCTTAGTTTGAATTGAAGTTTTACAGAAAGTGAGAATAAGGAATTGGCGTCTCTAATAATCTGGTTATAGCTTTATATGATTATTTGTATTGTTTCTGGTCCTTAAGGAAAGAAAAAAGCTACTATATATTCAGTTCTTTGTTTACTGCCCAGAAATGAAATAAAGATATTTAGAATGAAAATATTTCAATGTTTAAATTACACTTTTTAAATGTAGTTTGTTATGTATGGCATAATGAATATTAACTGGAATTATGAGTATTATTTAAGTTTAATTTTCTTAGGAGGTCAAATCAATAAGCTCATTTTAAATAATAAATTGATACAATTTTAGATTGTGTATAAAATAGCCTAGCTTTCTGAAAAATTGTTCCCAACAGCAACTTCAAGGATTATGATGTTGCTATAATTAGATGTATTCTATATCTACTAGAGGCAAAAGTAGTTTTAGACTACTTTTGGTTACCAGCTAGAATATTTATAATAATCTAGAACATTAAGTGTACAATGAGAAAAAGTATGCCTTTCAGGGAGGAAAGAAAGTTTTTCACTTAACAGTGTAAAACATGTCTTGACTATGAGTTGCTGTTAGACTGATGGTATTAAGGAGGCTTCCAAAATGTTCAATCATTACATCTAATTTATGATATGCAATAAACTTCCCAGCTTTGCTAATATGTATATTGATTTTTTTCATAAAGATATTTTTAAACTTATTCATTTTAACTAGGTAATGTGCTAGATCAAACTTCTGTAATTTGTAAATATTCATCAGAATTTTCCTTCATGAATGGACTAATTTCTTTTTTTTTGGCTTAAATACAAATAGCTTTTTTAATATATCCACAAGCATCCCATATTAATTTTAAAAAGTCAGTGCATACTCACTGCTATTTATGATTAAAAGGCTATATATTACAATTTATTATTAAAGTGGCAAATTTAAAATATGCAACTAAATATATCAATGCCCACAGAAGATTTAATTGATCTTTTCTTCCTTTTTCCTCTAAAGTTATCTGGAAGTATTTTGGATGTGTATAGTGATGAGCAGGGGATTTCGCCAGTTAATATGGGCCTTACAAGTGCTTCCTGTCCAAGTAGTCTGCCACTGAAAAGAGAAATTACAGGTAATATTGCTTTTATGGTTTTATTCTTTTAAAAATCAACTACATAGAATATGAATGACATGTATTACTAAGCTAAATAGAATTTTTAAAATATTATCAAAATTGTCAGTTAAATTGTGAGACACTTAGAGAGTAAATCCATCCTTTATTTTTTTCTATATCAACCAAGCAGTAAGTTAATATAACTTATAGTTACACTGAATTAATACATTACTTTGGAAACAGGGCAAATACACATATATGCCTGCTCTCTCTCTATGGATGGATAGATAGATGATAGATAAAAAGATAGATAGATAGATAGATAGATAGATAGATAAATGGATGATGGATAGATGATAGATAAATGGTAGATAAATAGATAAATGGATGATAGATGATAGATATAGATATAGATATGACAACTAAGTTCATTTTGATACAAAATAGATGTAATTTATTAACATGATTGAAAATAATAGATTAATAGATTAGAAAAAATTAGCCCTCTTTGAATGTAGAATTTGATATAAAACAAAGAACTAGATATTTCCTTAGCTTGCTTTAGAAATTTAATGATACATTTAACTTTCTCAAGTGGGTAAAAACCCCTGTTTTCAGTAGTATATTTAAAAATTGTTACAACTCAAAGGAATTATAGGGTCACTATCAAGTTCCTCCAAAATAGAACTGAGGAAATCAGGGATCAGAGGAGTTGTTTTTCCAAAATTATACAGCTAAGGAAGAAATGGATTAAAATAAGGATTTCTTGATTTATAAGCCCAGTGTTAGTTCTTCTATAGGAATACAATAAAATTCAGTTGAAATTTTTGTAACACATTTTTAGTTTGGAGCCCAAACATTGGTCTTTAATTATTTTTACACAGTTAATATTAACATTTTTAGTAAATGCAATATGTTCATTCTTGGACTCTAATCCACTCAAAAAATTCTGTGCAGTCAAATAATTTAGATTAAAATTAGTGAATTAGTTTTGAATAAACAAATTTAAATAAATGTACTTTTATATTACCTATTTTAAAAACTAGATTAATTCAAGGAACATGGTGTTAATTATCTGTTGCTATCTAAAAAAGTACCCCAAAACTTAACAGCTTGAATAAACACTTATTTTATATAATCTCTATGGGTCAGGAATTCAGGAGTGGCTTATAAAATTGCTTTTGGCTCAGAGTCTCTCATAAGGCTGTAGTCAAAATGTTGGCCAGAGATACAGACATTTGATACTTAACGGGCTGGAAGATATGTTCCCAAGGTGATTTGCTCACAGATCTTGCAAGTTAGTGCTGCTTGTTGGCAAGCGAATTATCCTTGATTCTTTTCCATGTAGACCTCTCCATAGGGCTGCTCATTTGTCCTCATGACCTGACTAGTAGTGATCCAAGAGATACCAAAATAAAAGCTGAAAATCTCTTTTATGACCTAGTCTTGGAAGCTACTCTCATCATTTCCACAATATTTTATTAGTTTTATAGGTCAGCCCTATTCTATGTGGGAGGGAACTATTAAGGATGTGAATACCATAAGTGATAATCATTGTGGGCCATGTTGGAAGCTATCATGCATGCTTACAACCACGTAGCACATAAAGTGTTCTTTACTGGAAGTGTGACACTGTTAGATAGGAATATCTGAGAAATGTAGTTAGTTCCCACTCCTAGCATGTAAAATCATAATTATTTATGAAAAATATATGTTGAAAAAATTTAGGTTAGAATAATTTTAAATAATCTCAAAATTCATAATGATTGAGCAGTTTAATATTTGCTGTGTACTGTACCTCTTTTAATCATCACAATGATTACCAGGTAGGTATTATAATATATTAATTTTATGGATGAGGAGCCATAACACAGAGAATTTAGGTAATAGATCACATGGCTATTAAATGGAGGGCAAGAATATAAATTCATGTCTTACTACTCAAAGAATGAAAGATTTGCCATTGCCTCTTACTAATGAGTACTCTGCTCAAAATTTCTAAATATTGGCAAAAAAATATTATTATATCATTTGGAGCAAGTAGTATTGTATTTTCACCACATTTTCCTGAATTATGTTTGTAGAAGGGTATAAAATTTAACTAAGTACTGTTTCAATTATCTTCCATTTGATCAGAAACTGATACTCGAGCTTTGGCAAAAGAGAGACAAAAAAAGGACAACCACAACCTCAGTGAGTATATTTTCCTTTTTTTTTTCCCAAACAAAATTAATTAATGCAAGAAGAAATGCAGGGAAGTTAAAATGTGTGGTTTTTCATTGTCGCTCATAAATATTTTGAGGCCAGATGACCAAAATTAATAGCTCACTAGTTGAGTTATTTTAGGAAATTTAAACAATGTGAATTTTCAGAAAATCTATACATTTTTACCAAGTGAAACATCTCAAATTCTCTTCTTGATCACTCTCTGTAGAAGGCTGCTCGTGACAGAGATGAGTGCATTTAGTTACATTTGAACTTTGTTGTGACTCATTGACTCAAAGGCTTAAAGAGATAAAAATGACTTTAGAAAATCTACACCATTTAGATAGCAAGAAACATTAACTTCAGGTTCTCATCTTTCTGCGTCAATCTGCTCCTCCCTTTCTAATGATAAGTTATCTAAAAAGTATTGCTTATGTTGGATTGCTGAATTCCACCTATGCAAAAAAATGTTTCTGATGCCATTCTAGGGTCAATTGAACTCTAATAACAGGTCACATGAGATGGAGAAATATAGCAAGAGAAGTAATTTAGGAGCAGTGTTGAGCTTAATAGTGTTTGGTCAAGTCTAAAGTGCTTAACTGTCTCAAGTGAGCTTGGCTAATTGAATGTGAAAACTTTTTGTTCTGGGAGCCAAATCAAAAAATCAGAGAATAATGAAATGAGTGAATGAATGAATGAGTGAATGAATACAAATTAAATTAAATTAAATATTAAAACTTTAGCACTCTAAAACAAACCAGGAATTTCTTACATACAATTAGCTCAAATTGATTCTACATGTACCTGTGAAAGCTGCATTTGTCTGTTCATAATGCACCTGCCTTTGTTACAGAATATTCAGTTTACTGACTATTTAACTCTGAGGAAAGAGCTGACACAAGGTTATAAAAATTCTTAGGGCAGTTGTGTAGAGGAATATGATCTGATACCAACAGCACTTAGTGATAGAGCAGATAAGCTTTGGTCCAGATTATGGGGCAAGTAGAACATGAATAGTGATACCTAATTATTATAGAAGGAATTAATACATCGAGGAATTATGGGCTTCTCTCTTAGTTTTAACCTGCTTATTATTAGTGCCCTTGCTTCTTTCTTCCTTCCTCTATGTCTGCAGCTTGAATAAGTCCATTTAGTGTCAAGTATGAGAACTTCCTGGTATGTCCATTATCAGTGTTTTCTAATCTAAATTCCCTTAATGAGTGATCGTGCTTTTTGGAGATATCAGTGTTAAAAAAATTAATATAACATTTTAAATATGATGAGTTTAGGACAACCCCCAAATTTGTGAAGATCACAGCAAGAGATCTAAGTCCCACTTACCAGATGTCTAAATATTTAAAAGTTACATTTCAAGCTAGAAAGTACTAAAATAAGGATGTTTTATCCATCCTAAGTACTGGAAGGCCAGGCGTGACTTTAGATTTCTTAGATCCTCGGAATTCTAAGTGGGAATATCAGGGTAGGGCAATGCCAGCCACCTCACTTCTTTCCCCACCTCATATTATCTTCTGTGTTGCCACCGGCCTCATCATATACATTTAAGTTTCGTACACATATCTGCAAACACATGCCCCTCATCCACATCTTGGGACTAGAGGTGAGCATACTGATGTCATTGTTGTCCCTCAGGAAGATGGACTTGGGAAGTGGCCTGCATTGGCTATAGAA
Source organism: Eidolon dupreanum (assembly GCA_028627145.1). Taxonomy (NCBI): domain Eukaryota; kingdom Metazoa; phylum Chordata; class Mammalia; order Chiroptera; family Pteropodidae; genus Eidolon; species Eidolon dupreanum. The sequence goes on along the minus strand of CM053514.1, from coordinate 51,411,141 downwards.
GTGGGCTCAGGGCATTTGGGAAGATATTCCTCATGTGAATTATCCAGAGTGTAGCTTAGAAGGGCTTCCCTTCGCCCTGTGACTGCCTTGCTCAGTATGGAGGGTTGTGGTGAGAGATGGAAAAAGTGATTCCTCTTAAGTATGGTCTCAGGAGAGGGCCCTCTTGCCTGAATCTAAGGACAAAAATGAATGACATGAAAAAACTGTGAAGTGAAACCACACATTTCATGAAATAACGGTAATATCTTAAAATTTGTCTCCTTTACAAATAACTGGTCCTGGATATGAAAACATCGAGAAATCGAAGTTCTCATAATTAGATATTAAAAATGTATCAAGCACATTCTAAGAAGAGTAGAGTATAAATTTCTGATATTTTACATAACGTGAATTTAAATAATAGATTTTGGAAAAATATAATAGGACAAAAATTCTCCCCATTTTGAGATAAAATTATAAATATCCTTCATAGCTGTTCTTCATCGGATTTAATAGTCTGTCTTATAGGGGAGAGTATATATGAACATAAAATTATTATTCTCATTGTGAAATATATATGTATTTATATCAGCTTTTCCTTTATTTTCTTTTTAGGTTTTTTATGTAGTTTAATTTTTTTTTTAAATTACATTCACAGAGAAAATAGAATTGATAAAGAGAAAAAAATAAACTCTGTCAAGAATCAATTATATTCTAATTTTAAAGGAATTCCAATGCATTATTCCTGAAGGTCAAATATCTTCATGGTAAATTGCTTTGTAGAGTAGGTTTGCCAAAACAATTGATAGTCTTTCATGACTTTCCTTGTTTCTGGTAGCAGATCTTAATCTGCAAGCATGTATTGTTTAAGCATTTCCCAAAATTTTTGACATACGATATTCTTTTTCTTCATGATTTTTTTCTTCCTTTAATCCCTGGAATGCTTTAAAAATGATATCTTTTAAAAATATTATATATATGTTGTTCTTGATACAGGAATAGAGTAGACTATAAGACTATTCTCTATAAGACTGCTCTTAGAGAAGATTAATATAGGAAACTGTACTTTTTTGTATATCTGATATTTATTGAACATTTATGAGATACACAAAACTTCCATAACCAGTGAATGAATGGAAATGCAAACAGAGAAAACAATCTCTGAACCTAAATCAGTAGTTTTCAAGACGTGGCCCTTAGACAAATAGCATCAGCGTCACTTGGAAGCTTGTTAGAAATGCAAATTCTTGGACCTCAACCCAAACATACTAAAATCAAAATCTCTTTATGTGGAATACATATCTATTTCAACAATCCCTCCAGGTATGTCTGATGCACAGCAAAGTTTGAAATCCACTGCTCTATATATTGTTTAAAAATTTTTAACTAGAAAAATATATTTAATCTAATCAACATATATTTGTTTAGCACTGCCTATATGCCAAGCCCCTTGGGGACACAAAAATGAGGAAAAAATGGTCCCTGCACTCAAGGAGGTTATACTCTAGTTGGGCACACACACCTACTATGTGCTAAACTTTGTGTCAGAACTTCAGGGGATTATATAAGAAAAGTAAAGCATGGTGCAGATCTCAAAAAACTATAATCCTTATGAACTGACAAAATGCATATGTATCAAATAATGATCAAATAGAATATATATATATAAACATATTTCAGTATGAGTAATATTATAGCATAAATATTATAGCATTTCAAAGAATAAGAACATGTTTTGGAAGAAAATGTTTTTAAAGCACTGTGAATAATAGTCATAATTCTAATATTGCTATTTTCAACTTTAGAATACAACATATTTGAACTTTTATTTTGAGTACTCTTTTAACTAAAAGAAATTTTTTTGCTCATTGATATTTTAAAAATTAATATGAAAGTTTATAGCTGATCAAAATTGAATTGTGCTTTAATGAAAATAATAAATAATATTTCTTTTTTAATAGTTGAAAGAAGAAGAAGGTATAATATTAATTACCGAATCAAGGAGCTTGGCACTCTTATTCCAAAGTCTAATGATCCGTGAGTTTAACAGTCATTTCTATAATAATGCTATGATTTCACTAGCCTCCCCTTCCCCCAAAAAATGGGTGAGAGGATGAGGGGGAGAAGAGAACTAATGGCTAGGAAACTAAGTATCTTATGGTAAAGATAAGGTTACTTCTAGACTTATTTCTAAATATCTATTCAAGGCTATTTGTTATTAAGCATCAAGGTTGTCACTAACACTTGCCTTTTTGAGCTATAAGAAATAAGTATTTCTTCTCAGTTCATAATGGGTCTTTCTGTATAACACCAGTACTGACAAATGTAGTGGTAACGTCAAATGCTGTCTATGACACTGGTATGCTCAGTTTTATGATTTTAGTGATTCTCTCAATGTAACATTTATGTGTACATGAAAATTGAATTGTTGAATTTTCAGAGGTTTCAAAATTCTGGAGATATTCAAGTAAAAAAATGGAATTGTAAAAACATGCTAATTGATGCCAACTAAAAATTCGTTACTTTGATGAAATTTTTAGCTAGATTTTGATGTCATATTCATACAAAATCAGTTAAACAAGATGTTTGAGGTTGTTAAGAAATAATTGATTAAATTATCAATTAAGAATGTTGAATGTTTCTCAAAAATCATAAAAACATGATCTGTAGCATTAATAATGACTTGAAATATGTTTCATTCAGACGAAGAACTGACCCCTCACCTATTATTCAGAAACAATGATATTTGATAAAGTGATATTTTTGTGAAATTCAGAAATACCTTTTCTCTCAATTCAAATGTGCTAATTCATTTACACAATTCAATAATTTGTAATAAAAGGAAATGTAATACTTATCATCATGGGCATATTTGATAGAGAAGGCATCTAGAATAGCATGACCTAAAGGGTGCTAAATGGAGAGTCTACAGAGCTTAGTCTTAGTCTTGGCTCTATCAATAATGCTCAAATTTCTTAATGTCACTAAGCACGTAACTCTTTCTATTAGCAGAGAAAATACCCATTTTCCTGGTATGATTTTTTTAACACTTAAAATACAAAATGCACATTTATTTACCAATCATGTGATGTAAAGCAAAGGCCTTTTTGTTTGAATATGTTTCAATTTTTCTGTCTTACTTAACTATACTAAAATATATAGTCTATTTTAATGTCTTTAAAATAAAACAAAAACTTAGAAAACTTAAGTATAGATGGATTTTTAAAAAATGTTTACACCCTGATTTGTTGCAGCACTTTTCTTTTGCAATCTACCTTTACTGACATTTTAATTGAGTTTTTCCAAAACTTTTGATCTAACTTTCCTAAAATCAATAACTATTTTTTAATAAATGCTTTATTTTCATTCATATTTTATTAATTAACATACTTACAATTTACTGATATTATCATAATAGTAAGTAAAAGGGCTTTAATTTAACAGTCTCTCATTAAGTATATGCCACCACAGAATAACAGAAGTACCTGGATGTATAAAAAAGTAGCCTAATGGTTTTTATTATCTACTTTGTTCTGACTATAGTCAGTGGGTGCCACAAAGAGAATGGAGAACATTAATTTTTCCTGAAAGTAATTAAGTAAAGATCAGTTAAGAGAACTTTTTCTATAACTGGTAAAACTAACTCACAGTAACAGGGCACAGTTATATGCAGAAAACAGATGAGACTGTAAGATTGGAATCTGGAGCCTAACCGAAAATCTTCAGATGTCATTATGCCTATAAGACACCAATGGTATGACTGTGCTTCTACAAAAAAAAAATAAAAAATAGAAAAAATAAATAAATAAAAAATCAAATATTATGGATGAGAATACAATACAAATTATAAAGCTTATGTGAGAGATTATTATTGCTCTCCATTTTTATAGAAGCTTCAGTTATATAAACCTCTTTTCTAGTTTTAGTTCACTAAACAAAAGATGACAAACTTTTCCTGAAAAGGGTCTGATAGTAAATATTTCAAGCTTTGTGGGTCATATATCTCTGTTGCAATCACTCAACTATGCAATTATAACATGAAAGAAGACATATACAATATGTATATGAATGAGCATAACTGCGTCCAATGAAACTTTATTGACAAAAAAGAGACTGCAGGCTATAATTTGTCTATCCCTGATTTAGAATACAGAAAATCGATTTATTATATAATACATCTGAAAGGAATTATAATTTGGAAAACTTCATTTTAAGCATTTCTATGTGTCTTTCTCTTCTTTATGGATCTCAGAAAGGGGTATTGTTGTTTATTTCAATTGTATTATATGTAGGTAAATTATATTTATTTTTGGTCTAATTGAAAACATTAATTAGTCAGATGTTGACTCTATATGTGAATCTGTCTACATACTATAGGTAGAAAATAAACTTTACTGTCAGTTGTGGCATTCAAGACATTCAGTTACTAATTCTGTTTCAATATATCTTATCCTTTGGCTTGCTGTGGCCTCAGCTGTTACTTTAGTGTCCCTTTTTAGGATTTACCAATGTGAGTCTCATTGCTGAATCCAAAATGTAACTTTATAAAATTGACTTCACCTGAGAAGTAAAGTATGGGCCTAAGGTGTAGCCATTTACTCTATGAAATTATTTTAAATTCATTTATTAAAGTTTTAGATGCTACTATGGATAATATAAAAGTTACAGAAAATGAAATTAATTGGAAAACAGTGTGAGGGTAAAATAGAGGAAGCAAGTTTTACATTGAAGAAATGTTATTACCATGTTACGGCAATAATGAAGTTAAAATGGATCAAAAAAATCAAACATGATTTCAGTTTGAGTTTGACAAATTTCAGAGTGATTTGTTGAGTAAGTGACAATAACCATTAAAACACACAAAATCAGTTTCTCTTTTAAAAAATAAGAAAATATATCAGATTGTTAAATTGTCTAGTATGGAATTTTTCAAATTGTGCTATAATCTATTAATGATCATGGAATCAATCAAATGGGACAGATCCAGCATTTTTAAACAAAGAAGGAAGATTAGCATTAAAAATTATAAATTATTACGTATTATGCTTACGGATAGTAAAAATTTGTGAAAACTGTTGTAATTTTATGAACTAAGAATTTACTGAGTCACAAAAAAAAAATATATTTCTTATGGCACATGCATTTGAAAAAGCAAGAGAACCAGCTTTTCAGAAAGATTACTTAACTGACTGAGGAGACCTGAGATTCTTTTTCTAAACATGACCTGCAAATAGCAGGAATCTGGGAGTGGATGACCTCTAAGGACCTTTCTAGCTCATAATTAGAACAAACATAGGGATTGACTTAGGAAAGAAATCAAAACTAATACCTGAAGACATTTTAAATTGCATAAAATTGCCATTTTTAATTATCGAAAATATTTAGAAATTTGTATTTCTTGACTAAATCAAAATAATAAGGTCAGAAGGAAAAATAATATAGTGGGAGGGCAACTAAAATGGTGTAGATGATAGAGGCTCTGTTCATCCCTCTGACAACCAAATCAAAGCTGTGATGGAAACAAGGAGCAGCAGCGAGGAAAATCTCCTAGGATCTAGATGAACAAGTCATATAATTAGGGAGAAATCCAAGAAAGCATGCTGCAATGGCAGAAGGTAGGACAGGGCAAAGATGTGGGGCTGCCCAGTCTTGAGCCGCTAATTGGGACAGAGGCAGTGGCAGTGGCAGAAACCTCTTAAAGGGGTTGCATCCGTGAGTGGATTTTTGCAGTGATGGACTTCTCACTCTGAACACGAGTGCCAATTTGGCTGTACGCAGCGGGTACCAGGGACTTACAGAGAGTGCTGGCAGTATCCATTGTTTCCTGTTGAGCCCTCCCCCTACCAATGCACGGGTCACAGAGCAGCCATAGCTGAGATGTTATCAAACTGGATAACAGAGGTTGCTCTGCCCAGAGGATTCCCTGAAAACCCACTTCTCCCATCTCATGGCCCCACCCAACCACATCCAGATGTATCCTCAGTGAGTCAGGTGCTCCTTGCTGAGCAGTGCCTAGACTCACACTGGAGGGAGCTGGCCTTATTTTCTGCTGTGGCTTTTTGAGGTAACTATAAGCATAGCATCTGTGGTTTGCTTCCTGAATCTTAACAGGTGGCCCCAGAGGGGCAGAGGCTAGGGCTAAATTTGGCCTGCAGCTGGACCCCTCTCAGGACTGTGACACTAGACACCTACTTCACAAATCCACACTAAGACTGGGAGATTTAGGAGCTTTGCTTAATACTTAGAAACAGATAAGGAAAGGCAGCCAAAATGGAAAGACAATGAAGCAGAAACCATATGAGAGAACAGAACAGAGATCCAGAAATAATGGATTCAAGTAATCTAACAGATGCAGAGTTCAAAACACTGCTTATAAAGATGCTCAACGAACTTTTGGGAAGTGTAGATAAATTCAGTGAGAACTTCAACAAAGAGATAAAAAACAAAAATAGAAATGGAAATTAAAAAAGGGAACTAGTCTGAAATGAAGAACACATTATCTGAGATGAGAAGTATATTAAATGGAATAAACAAATGAATAAACAAAATGAATAAAGAAAAGGATCAAATAACCTATCTAGAGGATGGGAAAGCCAAGGCACTCAATCAGAATGGCAAGAAAAAAGATGCCAAGACTATGAAAATAATTTAAGGAGCATGTGGGACACTATTAAGGGTTAAAATATTCATCTGATTAGTGTACCTGAAGGAAAATAAGATAATGAACAGCTATTTAAAGAAATAATGATGGAAAACTTCCCTAAACTGGTGAAGCAAATGGACATAACACTCCAGGAAGCTCAGAGAAACCCAAAAACCAGAGATCCAAAGAGGCCCACACCAAACACATCATAATTAAAATACCAAAGATTAAATACAAAAAAAGAATATTAAAAGCAGCAAGAGAAAATCAGATAGTTACTTATAAGGGAACTGATTTCTCAAAAGAAACTATGCAGGACAAGGGCTTGGCAAAAAATATTCAACATGATGAAAAACCAGGATCAATAACCAAGAATAATTTATCCAGGAAATCTATCATTTAGAGTTGAAGGACAGATAAAGAGTTTCCCAGACAAAAATAAGCTAAAGGAATTTATCACCACCAAGCCAGTATTATAGGAAATGTTTGAGGGACTTCTTTAAGAAGAAAAAACATGTATCAAAAACAGGAATAAGGAATGTTAACAGCTACATTCTTACCAATAAGTCCCTCAAATGCAAAAGAATTAAGTGCTCTAACCAAAAGATAGAGTGGAAAAATGGAAAGAAAAACAAAACTCCTACATGTTGCATATAAGAGACTCACTTCAGGTTAAAAGACACACACAGACTAAAAGGAAGGGGATGGAAGAAGATATTGTTTTGATGGACCTAGAAGGTATTTAAGTCAGACAGAGAAAAATAAACATTATGTGATTTCACGTATATATGGAATCAAAGGAGTAAAAAGAACAAACTAATCAAAAACAGACTCAAATATAGTGGAACAGAGGGGATGGAGTTTTGGGGGGCTGGGAGAAAGGGGTGAAGGATTAAAGAAGTAAAAATTAGTAGCTGATAGATGGTCATGGGGATGGGGAGCACGGCATAGGGAATGCAATTAGCATTAATACATTGGCTAGGTGGAGGGCCAGAGGAGGGAGGGAGCAATCGGGGTGGCATTTTACAAATTATATAATGTGTAATCAATTAAACTAATTAATTTAATTAATTAAAATAAATTAATTAAAAATAATAATATAATGAATAGCTATAGTTGAGATACCTAGGTTGAGAAAAAAAAAACTACTAGATAATGATAATCTCCTGACCAATGGTAAAAAAAAAAATAAAACAAAACTAACAAACACAAAAAGTAAAGAACTTCTATAGATGTGTGGTAGTAATCTCTTTATATGTGCTTTTTATGAGTTATATTTATAAAAAAATCATAGTAGAAATATAAAATATTATCAGACCATGAATTATTCTATTAGTGCTATCAAATTACTTTTGTTTTTCTACTTCTTTATTTATAAAACAGATTATAGTTTTTTTTTTTACTAAACTGATCTTTTTTTCTGTATGGTCAGAAATTCCTCCTGCTTTTATGTAAGAATGATAGTCGAGGTAATAAATAAGACTAAGACTTTCTAATTTAGAAGTCATAATGTTGATTTGAGCAAGAAAAAATAAACATGTCATGGTGTCTTCTTTCTTTTTTATGTTTTAATGCTTTCAAGTGGATGTGCACTCCTAAGATGACATGAGACTATGTATTTTCCATAGTTTTGCCTGGGATACTCCAGTGTGTATATTTCTATTACTTGTTTTAACTACAAGTGCATTCAAACTCCTCAAAAGTTTTAAGTTCTTAAAAGAAAATTTTTTTGTAGAAAAATGAAAAGTTATTTCTGGTCAAGATGGCAGAGTAGGTAAATGCTGTCCTTGCCTCTTCTTGATACCACATCAAAATTACAACTAAACTACAGAACAACCATCATTGGAAATCACGTGAGCTCTAACTAAACAAAAGTCTTACAATTAAGAACATATACAAGAAGCCATTTCAAGATTAGTTGGAGGGGTGGAGTTGCAAAACAAGCTGTTTTCACAAATGTGTGTGACACTTGAAAATCCAGAAAGATATCTAGGCTTTGGGGGTCCCCAGGAGCAGCAAGGGGTCCCAGCTCCATGCCAAGCCACCCAGCCCAGGATTCCAGTCCCAGGAAGAAAAGTCATCACAAAATCTAGATCTTAAAATCAGTGGATATTGTGATAAGTGAGACAGAAGGCTATGAGAGTCCCAGGCAATCCTCTTAAGGGCCTGTGCATCAACTTATTTATTGACAGACTCACTTGCTCTGGACTCTGGCCCTGGGACAGTAGCTCACAGCACCAAGGACATACGTGGAGGAACTGTCTGGCTTAAGGGCAAGGATTTCAGGGGCAGCTTTCTCCCAGACAGAAGTGCTGGTGGAGACCACTATTTCTTTGTCGAGCTCTCCCAACCTCCTGGTGTGCAGATGCAGGCAGCCACCATATTTGAGTCTCTATCAACCTGGCTAACACTGTTTGCTCCTCTCTGGTGATCCCCTAAGATCCTATTCCACCTAACTTGCAAGCCCACCCAAACTACTTCCATTGGCTTTTCCGTACAAATGACTTTTTCCTTACATATTCGTGCTGTGAATTTTTTCAAAATCTTTCAAAGGTTCACAAACCCCAAACAAGCAGCATCTGGCCTTGGCATGCCCATACCTACTGCTGAGTATCCTCAAGAGCCTCACAAGTGGTACCTAGCCTCGATTTGTGGGTTGGCTTTTTGAAAAACTTCTAAGCCCAGTATGGGTGCCATCCATTTGTGTATTGTTTGGTTGTTCATGCCAGGTGGCCCCAGGCAGGGTTCAGGTTGCTGCTGAATGTGGCCTTTGATGGGGCCCTTCCCAGGAGGCCTCAGGGCCAGCACAACTTTTGGCTGGATTTGGACTGAGACAGAGCACCAGCCAGGGCTATATCCCAGGATGAGACAACCAAAAGGTAGATTAAAGGCACCAGAGCCCTGCTAAAGCAAATCTTGCTTCATGGGGTCAACTCTTGCACATCAGCTTCTCTACAGTAGTCACAAGCCAGTCCTCATAGCCAATGAACCCCAGGGTCAATCCCTCTCATTAATGTGTGAACAGCAAACAAAGCTCAACTGCAATGGGAGCTCACATGCATTTCATACAAAGGACACACCTGGAGCACCTGACTCAGGTAACCAGAGAGACTGAGTCACTGGGCCCCATAGGACACCTACTATATGGGTCACTCTACTAAGACCAGGAGACATAGCAGCCCTACCTAATATATAGAAACAAACACAATGAGGCAGCCAAAATGGGGAGACAAAGACATGACCCAAATTAAAGAACAGAACAAAGAGAAAAAAAAAAAAACTAAACAAAGTGGAGATAAGCTTTGCACCTACCAGATGCAGAGTTCAAAACATTGGTTATAAGGATGCTCAATGAGCTTAGGGGAAGAGTAGATAAACTCAGTGAAAACTTTAATAAGGAGTTACAAAACATAAAAATGGAGATAGAAAACATAAAAAAGAACCAGTCAGAAATAAAGAATATAATAACTGAAATGAAGAATACATTAGAGCAGTGGTCCCAACCTTTTTGGCACCAGGGATTGGTGCTCCCATGATAATCTAATGCCTAATTATCTGAGGTGCTGAGGCAGTGATGCTAGTACTAGGGAGAGGCTGAGAATACAGATGAAGCTTCACTCGCTTGCCCACTGCTCACCTCCTGTTGTGTAGTCTGGTTCCCAACAGGCCACAGACCAGTACCAGTACATATCCCAGGGTTTGGGGACCCCAGCATTAAAGGGAATCAACAGTAGATTAGAAGAAGCAGAGGAATGAATCAGAGACTCAGAAGATAAGTTAGCAGAAAACACCCAATCAGAACAGCAACAGGAAAAAAGAATACAAGATAATGAAGATAGTTAAAGGAGCCTCTAGGACAACATCAAGCAAAACAACATTCAGTTCATAGGGGTACCATAAGGAGAAGATAGAGAACGAGGAAATAAGAACTTACTTGAAGAAATGATGACAGAAAACTTCTCTAACCTGGCAAAGGAAATAGACACACAAGCCCAGGACATGCAGAGAGTCCCAAACAAGAACCCAAAAAGACCTACACCAAGACACATCATAATTAAAATGCTGAAGGTTAAAGACAGAGTCTTAAAAACAGCAAGAATCTTAAAAGCAGTTAGTTATCTACGAGGGACTTCTCATAAGACTGTGAGCTGATTTTTGAACAGAAAATTAATAGGCAAGAAGGAACTGGAATGAACTATTTAAAGTGATGAAAAGCAAGGATCTACAACCAAGATTGCTCTACCTAGCAAAGCTATCCTTTAGAATTGAAGGATAAAGAGCTTCCCAGACATGAAAAAGCTAAAGGAGTTCATCACCACCAAGCCAGTATTACAAGAAATGTTAGAGGAACTTCTTAAAGAAGAAAAAGAAGCAAGTTAAAAGATTAAAAATATGAATAATAAAATGGCAACAACTACATATCTATCAACAATCACTTTAAATGTAAATGTATTAAATGTTCCAATCAAAAGATTAGGTAGCTAAATGGATAAGAAAATAAGACCCTTACATATGCTATAAGAGACTCAGATCAAAACACACAGACTGAAAGTAGAGATGGAAAAAGGTATTTCATGAAAATGGAAACAAATAAAAAAATGGGGTACCAAAACTCATACCAGACAAAGTAGACTTTAAAACAAAGACTATAACAAGAGGCAAAGAAGGACCAGTAATTTCACTTCTGGGTATTTGCCTTAAGAAATCAAAAACATTACTTCGAAGGGATATGTGAATCCATGTGTTCATTGAAGCATTATTTACAATAGTCATGATATGGAGGTAACCTGGATGTCCATCAATGGATGAAAGGATAAAGGGGTGGGATATATATATATATACAATGGAATATTACTCAGCCATAAAAACAAAAACAAATCTTGCCATCTGCATTAACATGGATGGACCTAGAGGATATTGTGCTGACTGGAGTAAGTGAGATAAAGACAAATGTCATATGATTTCACTTACATGTGGAATCTAAAGAACAAAATAAACAAACAAAACAGAAACGAACTCATAGATACAGAGAACATTTTGATGGTTGCCATAGAAGAGGAAGGTTGAGGGATCAGTTGAAAAAGCAGGAGATAATAAGAAGTACAAATTGGGAGTTACAAAATAGTCATGGGGATGTAAAGTATAGCACAAGAAATATATAGTCAATAATATTATAATCACCATGTACAGTGTCAGATGAGTACTAGATTACTTTGTAAGTTACAGAAATGTCTAACCACTATGTCGTACACCTGAAACTAATATAATGTTGTATGCCAACTGTATTTAAAAAGTTAAAAAATATTATCAAAGAAAAAAAGAAAATGAATGGTCTGTACCTACATTCATTTCTTAGGCATGCCTATAGACGTGTTATTGTTACTGTCACACAGAATGTTTTTAATGCCTGGTTGCTTGATATTGTCTTGGGAGAGAGGCACACATCTTAATTAGTTAGGAAAACAAAATATTTCAAGAAGAAACCTCATATATAAAAATGGCTTTACAATAGTGTAAACTTTTTAAAATTTAGTGCAAATGACCTCAGGAAGAAATTGAAAGAAGATCTACCGTGCAGTTTCTACCACCATTTTGAAGGTTTATTTTAGATCTAAATAAATAGTGCTTTAAACTTCAAAGTTGGCTAGGGTTATCATTTTCATCTTAGTTCTTCTATTCCTTAAGTTTTTCTTCCCATGAGAAGAAATGAAACAAAATTGGGGCCATATGGCTTCTGCTACTGCTTAAGTTTTAATTCAGAAGTTCACTACACTTTTCAATTACAGATACCTTCTTGGTTTAATGACAAAAGTAGCCTCTTTTTTTTCATAGCTTTTCTACCACCAGATAAATCACTGTGAGAAGAATGAGACCAGCATCTACTATGACCCTAGAGAACTGACAAAGCATTTTCAAACTTGAAACAAACACCAAATGGTTTGTTTCATTTCAGTAGAAGATGGCTTATTCAGGCCCTAATAAACTTTTTCACCTGTTGGTAGAAAAATGGAACTCCCTTTAATTTGTTACAGCTCATGGAATTGCCACGTAATAAGAATTTCCAATGAGGCACGTGCAAGCCAGATTTTTTCTTAAAGTGTATTTTTCTACTTCAGGTCACTTAATAAAAATATATGAAGTTCATAAGGTCATGTAAACTAAAAATATATGCAATATTATATCTTTTAAAAAATTTCCCTACATGTTTACTTTATGCTGCATTTAAAGCACCTCATGACTCTAAATTGAAAATTCATTAAGGTTTTCCAATAGCTCAGGTTAACTTAGTGATCAGTTTGGTCTCATACTCTACACATATTATCAATTCTCACATAGTATTAAATTCATTGATGTATGTTTCCAGATATTAAAATCAGTAGCCTGTTCTGTAATTCCAGATTTATCATTCTCTTGTCTCAAAAATAAGTTTTAATAATTTTTTTCTAAGCTAAAGCCTAAAAAGTTAACTGGTAGTGTTGAATTGTATTGACTTACATTAAGCTTATTTAAAAATAGGAATATAGCTTTTTAAAAAAGTATTGATTTTTTCATACAGAAAAATTTGTCTAATAATTCTAGGTGGTTTTGCTCTATTGCATAAAGTGATGTTGCCAAACTCCGATTTCTTTCACAATCACTCAGGATCACCATTCAGGAGGAATCTTATTTTTTTCCTTAGAAGCATAAAAGCAACCTTATTAGAAAGTAGGTTAAAAGATTGGTACATTTGAAATGATCTTAAAAAATTTAGGCTTAAGTCCTCAGTAATGTACATTTCCTTGTTCATTAATGCAGAAATACCGCACATAGATTTTAATCCTAGAGTTAATAATAAAAGCAATTTTCACTAAAAATATAAAAACTGTAATGGTAGAATCATGATATTGCATTTAGCTCTCCCACAAAAAGTCACTTTATTACTTTCTTTTGACACTTATTTTCATTCTGGGATTAATTTTACTATATAAGGGCTTCTTAACTATTCTATTAAAATTTCTATTCAGAAGCAATAATATCTAAAAGTGAATAATAGTCATGTAAATCATTATTTCATATTAATGTAAAAGATTTTGTAATTCTTATGAATTCTGCTGACATGCACAATTGTGAAAAGGTTATCTCTCCGTTCTACAGTGATATGCGCTGGAACAAAGGAACCATTCTAAAAGCATCAGTGGAGTACATCAAGTGGCTACAAAAAGAACAACAGAGAGCCCGAGACTTAGAACACAGACAGAAGAAATTAGAGCAGGCTAACAGGCGGCTTCTACTCCGGATTCAGGTTTTATAAGAATGTTGCCACAAACCATACAGTTTAAACATGACTAACCCATCATCAGTTTTATTCGCTGGTCTCATTTATTTTTTTCTTATTAACAATCATTTTTCTTTCTGAAAAATAATTTTATTACCTTTTAAAAGTTCATGAATTAGGTTATTTCAATTTGGTTTTCATTAGAAATTTAAGATCAAGATGACTTTACGAATATATAATGAATGACAGCAACTAATTGTAAAATACAGAAAATAGCAGTTTTTATAAAAACACACAATATTATTTCAGCCTAAAAAATAATAAAGTAAAACATTTGTTCCTGTAGATAATATTGGACACTAAAGTCTCCCCTTCCCCTTTTATTTCTTCAGTAAGATTATTATGGATTTCATTGCCTCAAGGCATATTGTGCTGTTTTATATTGTCACTCCGTATCTGTTCATGTGACACAAAATATCAAAATTATGAGTTTTCATTATTCTCAAGTTTTTTTTTTTATGTAAGCATGCTTATTGGTAGGTAAAGCACTTACTTTGTTTTCATAAAATGGTCTTATAGTGAGAAATTAATCTAGAAAAATAAATGGAAGATTTTCCAGTATCTCCAGATGGCTGTATTGTAGTCTGAGTCACTATGGGATCATTAAATTTCATGTATTTCTTTAAAGAACAATGGGAGGAGAATTTTTAACATCTTTTTCCTAAGGGTTATTTTTCAGGCGATAGAAATACGATATACCAGATTCCATTATTTGCAAGAATATTTATAATTTGTATTGCTCTTTATTTTGAATACTTGTTAATATTTTGGTTCTATTTCTGATTTACTCTCCAGAGATATTCTTTTTTTCAGTCATTATTTAATATTTCTTTTTTGAAATTTCAGGAACTAGAAATACAGGCTCATGCTCATGGTCTACCAACCTTGGCTTCACTCGGCACAATTGATTTAGGTGCTCATGTCACCAAACAAGAGACTCATCTTGAGCAGAATTCAGTAGATTATTGCCAACACCTGACTCTGTCTCAGAGAGCAAGCCCTGAGCTCTGTGATCAAGCGATGGCCTTCTCTGATCCTTTGTCACACTTCACAGATTTATCATTTAGTGCTGCTTTGAAAGAGGAACAAAAGTTGGATGACATGCTCCTGGATGACACGATATCTCCTTTTGGAACAGATCCTCTGCTATCTGCCACTTCCCCTGCAGTTTCCAAAGGGAGTAGTAGGAGAAGTAGTTTTAGCTCAGGTGATGGTGATGAGTTATAAAAAAATAAACATGCTCAATTCATCAAGTAGAAAACAATTTTATGCTGGTGCTATACAGTTATTTTATAGGTTTCATGTATTGCTTTGGCTTTATTTTTCTGAAAGGAATGTATTGTTCATGAACAACTGAGTAAAAAACCACAGAAGAATGAATTCACAGGAAGAAAAGTTTGGTTTTGATGAATCATTGAGGTCTAAAAAAGATTTTTCCTCTTTGACTACAAAGTCCAAGTCTACTTAAATTTTATTTTCCCAGAAAGAGATACAATGTAAGAAATAGCTCTCTACTTGATGTTGTACTATTGGAATTAACAGACTGTGAAGAGTAAACCTAATGAAATATACAAATATTTTCTTAGTTATTCACTTCCATCTCCTTTCTATTCAACTACTAAACATTATTTTCAAGAATCAAGATCAACAGATTTGGTGGTTCATTGCATTTCTGCCTGGTGACCATGTTGTCTAATGTTCAACATTAAATGGGGAAATAATTAAAAGACAGATTACCTGTCACTTATAAGTGAAAAGTAAATCTACAATAAATATTAGCATTGTCCACAATAAAATATAGAAAATACATAAAAACTTTGATTCCTAAAATTAGACTCTAATTTCTTTAGTCTAATTACACAAATTCTAAAAGCATCTTTGTATGTTTATGGAGACATGCTCTATGCAGAAAAAGGAACACATTAAATACTTTCCTCAAGAATATGGACTAGAATTTCATCCCTTCACACAAACATACCTCCACACACCTGCACATGATGCAGGTAGAACATATTCTTTTTTCCCCTTTCATTCTTTTGATTTTCTATTCTGCATCACAAATCACATTCCAAATTCTCTTTTCTTCATCAAGAAGAGATGTTGGGTAAACAATTTCAGCAAATGACATATAAATATCCTGCTACTAGGAAAATTTGTCAGGTATTTAAAACTTACCACTGTGTCCAATACTGGACGTAAATCAATTAGTTGTTGATAGAGTTTTGCTCAAAAATTACAAAATATTTAAAGTTGGACTGCCAACTGAAAATAATTTGTAAAATAGAAACTGTTATTACATTCTACTCTGAGTTAAAGTTCTACTCCCATAAGTACTTAGAGTACCCTATGATTTTAGCTAGCTTTGCTAGCATTTATTAAGAATATTTATATTTTTAATGCTTTTAATTATATTTATGATGCTTTCCTTAAATTTTCTCTCTTGAACTTGTCTGAAGATTGAGAACTGACTTACCAAGTATGTTGCTCTGTGTTGTCCTTCCAAGAGTGGTCATTTAATCAATGAGTATTTTTGGAGGAATACGTATAACTTTAGTAGGTTCTGTGAAAATGTGAAACAGATAAGCTGGATGTGGTCTTACTCCTTGGGGAGTTGACAAGCCTACATGAGTAATAACAACAAAAGATAAACAACATGTAGAATTAAAGACAACATGGAGCAGCATAAGATATAAATACAGAGGTCAGAGAAAATGAAAATGAATGAAGTTTGAAGAATCACAAAAGTCTATGAGGAGAGCAGGATTTAGCTTCTCTTAAAAGCATAAATTGAGTGAAGGAGAGGAAAGACAGAGGAATAATATCAACCAGATGATAAAAATGAGAATAAGCTGGGGAAGTATCTTAATGGTGTATTCATTAGAAATAGAACATTCATCTGGCCACCCTAGAAGATTCCTTTTGGAGAATTCTGGAAAATAATATTGGCAACAGGTTGTTAAAGTCTTTGAAAACTTAGAATTAAATGACATAATAGAAATAGAATTTTTGTTAGAAGGGAGATGCCTAAAAATTAAGATATTTCTAAATATTACTAACATGATTAAGATGTAATTTTTCATGAATGTTAACTTGGTGATACATTTTTCAGGGTTTTAGGTATTGCTAACATGGAAAATACATCATCACAAAATCTGAGACTAATGCTGATGAAAGTGAGAAAATATTCAATTTTAATGGTATAATAATTATCTCAGGCTTACCTTACAGCATTAGCTCGGAGTTTGGAGAATTAAAATAGTGTTCATTGTTTGACATGGAAAAAATAATTCTCAAATTACAGGAACAGTTATTAAAGCCAGATAGATAAATTCATCTGTAATATAACACATGAAAGAGAGCAATAAGATACACTTCTGTAAGAATTTTTAGAACATTATATACTTTTAACTTTATAACAAAATTTCACTTCACTAAAGAGTTGATAATTTAATTTAACATTGCAAATCATAGAGAAGGAATATATTTTGGGGTCCATGGAAGACACATCATTCTAGATAGAAGCTAATTTCTTTTCTCATATTATCTATTATCTCTTTTCTTCGTATTCTGAGAAGACTTGCTCTGATCTCATTATTTCATCATCATTTTCCTTTCTGTTAAAATACTGCTATCCAGCCCTGAAACTTATTCCTTATAGTCCTAGCTAATTGTAAGAACTTGACACAGGATGGTAAAGTCTGGACAAAAGCAATCTGGAAAGGGAGTTAATATCTGTTGTTACTCTCAGATTATAATAACGGTTAGGAAATTATAAAATGGGTAATGAATTTTTAAAGACAGAGTGAAGAGTGGTGTTGTGTCACAAAAGTTATAGACCTTCTCACCGGAAAAATGCAGAATTGTGTATAATGTCAAAAATTTGCATGCACCAAGAGGTTTTAGGAAACTCTTGATTATCTCCTTGGGTCCCAAGTGAAGAATTATTGTAATAGGTCTGTTACTTTAATAGATAGCATTGTAGTGATGTATCTATCAAGAGTGAAGTGCATAGTTAATGTTACATATAATGATGGAGGAGGGAGCCCTAGTTATCAGAATATCATTATACTAACACCAATAGTTAGGTGAGGTTTCATAGGAAAGTGAAAGTGTACCAAACATTAGACTATTCAATAAGGAAGTTCACTTATAAAATAGTCCCCTTTTAAACACCCCATCATATCTGTATGCCTTCTGCTATATATTTATGTAACATATTTATGGATCAGTTTCTTTATGACTATTTGATGTTGTAAACATCTGACAATAACATTTTGTATCAATACAAGTAAATATCAAAATAAAAATATTATAAATTCAAAAGCAAAATTATTTAAGAATCAGGAGTAAATCTTGGGAAAATTGATTGTCTAGAATATTTTTGCAAAAATTAGGTTTCTCATAACAGTAAAGGAGACATATTTGTCCAACAATTTTGTCACAAAAAGCATTAACTATCTCCAGACTGTTAATATACCATGAACCATGCCTATTCATTAATGAACCATGCCTGTTCATTCAAAAATTAATGCATAATTACAATGCTAAACACTTTGTGAAAAATAAGATAAATTGTTTTTATTATTTTTGGTTATCTTTTCAATAATATCCCATCTAATCTTTTTCTTGTTTTATATTAAAATATTGGCTGCCTTTTCATGGATTCACATTAAGCAAACTTTCTAACTCTCAAGCATCTTAAAATAACAAGGGTCCCCTATAAGTAGATATAGATCTTTATAATTTTTTTAGTATTCTTTCTTCTCGAACTTTTCTCATAACTGAAGAATATATAAACAGACCATATTTCCTCAGTTTATTAATGTGATGATATCAGTGACTATAGCTTTATGACAGTACAAAAGCTCTAAATGGCTAGATGAGCTGAGGACATTGAGAAATAGCATTCCTCCTCCTTTTTTAATTCATTTTTATCCATTTACATGACTGTAAAAAATATTAAATAGCTATTACTTGAAAAAAATTAGATACAATGAGTCTTAATTTGTTATGTTCACTTACCTTTATGTCAGGGAGAATTTAGGTTTTACAATGTAAAAAAGAATACATTTTTTCTTTGTCTTGATAGAGTCATATTGGCATTTTCTTGTACTTCAAGGTTTTATGAAAATACTTTTCTGCTGTTTTAACATTGTGGAATTTCAATATTTAAATAAATAAATGGCATAACGGTTTCAATGTTTTTACAATGTGTCTAGGCTTTGAGATGCTAACCTTATGATATCTAAAATGTAGATGAAAACTGGAATCAATTAAACATTTTTGTGTTATCAGCACTAGATCAACCATCTGGGTTCTTGAAAACACCTGAAGGATTGAATTTTGCTTTAGTATTAATAATGGCACAGCCTATATATGCTATGTGGAATTACATCATTTGCCCCTCCAGTGCCCTGTATGTTAATAAGTATAAGATGTTGATTTAAGTTTGTGTAAGTTATATAGACAAAGATTTTATTATATTTACTTAATAAATACTAAGTACATTTAGTGTTGCTGATATAAGGTGTCATATTACCTTTCTGTAATTATTATCCATTTCATATACCAATATTTTATCATTTGTATGATTTTTAATTTGTAAACAAAGAAACTTCAAAAATGATAAAAATAGTTTTACAAGTTTTCTCTGTACTACATTTTTTTCCTGTGAGGTTCATAGAAAATATGAGTATATAAGAGATTATCAGTAAATAGTTATTTTGATTTAAATAAACTTCCACTGGATTCAACTGTTCTAATGATGTAATACTACTATCTGCTGCTTTATACATAAAAGAGAACCTTTTGTCTTCTTGTATATGTATTTCCATACATCCAAATGATTTCTCTTGTGTTTTCTATTGATGAAATCCCCAGTAAAATGTTTTTTTTTCTACATTTGTCCAGTAGACTTCAAGAATTAAAAAATAAAGACTTTTGTGTTTGCAGTGTTACCTCTCCCATTACTGCACTACCGTTTTATTTTGAAAATTCTGTATTTTTCCCATGAAATAAATTTTATTTTTATGTTATTTAAAGCTAGTGGTTATGCATAACAAACAAAATAGAAAATATGCAAAGGAAATGGAATACTGTTACTTTGTTGAAAGAATTATATAAAATCAGGAAGTTACACATTATATTATTCTTTAATACATGACTATTGAAGTTTCAAAGTTAACTAAATTCAAAGGTCTAATAGCATTGCTGTTGGTTATGGCATACAAGGCTAAAATTAATTTAACTATTTAATCTTAATAATAACAATGTAGTTTAAAATCTTTGACTTTAATAGCATTTTATATATATGAATAGCTGAAGTAATATTTCTGTAATTTTAATCTAACATTGGTTAGATCAAGAAAACATTGTTAGTGTAACAAGGCTATAGAATTTATAATTATTGCTATTTTTCATTTTTAATAAAGTAATGTGTCTTATTTTCTAAGAAAATGAAGAACACTGGTGTACTCTAATACATGAGTCTTTGTACACATACTTCTAAAAATGTGCCAATGTTTTCTTTGCTTATATTAAAGGAAAGCATAGAATTATTTAATGTTTTAATATACTCTTTATTCTGCCTTTGTGTATATACTATACTGGAAAATACAAAATATGGATTAACTATCATCTGAAAGGATAGTTAACAGCCATGAGACTTTACAACTGTTCACTACATAGTCCATACTGAAAACTATGATCCAATATTTCCCTATTAATGAAAATAATTGTTACATTCTATAATAAAGTCTCCTGCCATCTGCTTCTTCATGCTGTTATGGTTTTGATTTATAGAAAATATTTATTAAAATGTTATAAAATTGCTAACAGGCATAATTGTAGCAGTAAAATCACTAAGAAACTCTGCAAAACCTTTTAATATACTAGATGGTCCCCAGACAATCTAAGATAAATAGAATAATGTATTTAAATATGTAAAACATTTTAAAGCTGCTAATTGGTATGGACTAGATGTATCCCTTGATAACGAAATTAAGGATTTCAGTTAAATGTTAAGACTTTCTAATATTTAATACCATGTTTATACATTTTTCTACCTACTGCCTTAAAATTAATAAAAGAGGACAGCTCTGAGTTTACTATAAAACATGGTATTCTATGTTCAGATATAGGTTAACTGCTTTTTAAAAAAAGTTATACATATTTTTCTTAAAGCATTATCAGGGCCCAAAATACTAATCAATATAATAACTTCTGTGTGGAAAGGAATGACCAATCTAATACAGGTAAAATAAGTTAGGATGATTTTTTGACACTATTTAGACTGAAAAGATAGATGAATGAATGGATTTTATACTTCATTATTGTATGCACATGCATGATATATTTAGATAAAGACATGTGTGCCCATGTGAGAGCTTATAAAAATGTTTTCTAATCTCTTGATATTAGAAAGACCTCTACACATAAAAACATATTATTATTATTATGTTATTCTTTGTTTGAACCTACATCTAGGGAACATCTGAAGCTACCTTTAATTTCTTCTATTAGAAACACATGCACGCGCACGCGCGCGTGCGCGCGCATACACACACACACACACACACACACACACACACACACACCCCTTATTCTGAATTCAGTAAAAAAACATGGAAAAGAACAAAATTGTTACAGGTTTTAATATTTTTGTTCAAATAAATGCCACACCCAAATATAAACTACTTAGATATAATACAAGGATTGATTTTATTGACTATTAGAAGAAATATTAAAACCCATCCCAAAACTTTTGTTAGTAATATAACCTGCAGAGTTCTAGCGATGGGGTAGTTAAGTGGTAAAATACAATAATGTTAAGTAATAGATACCCATCAAGTTAAATATATATCAATTTCATTAATTGGTGCCATAAGACAAGAGTACAACATTCTAGATGGTGATGATTTTGATAGAATCGACTACATTGTGGTTAAGTATATAATTCACGTAATAAGAAAAAGGTGCCTGCAGGCTATTGTTCCTAGCATGGCTTAAAATTTACATATTGCTTCTCCTTATGTCAAAACATCTGGTGCCTACAAATGCTAACATTTTCTTAAAAAGTTTCACAAGCCAGGAAAAGTGAATTGGAAACATTGAGTGTGAATTACTCAAGCATAATAATAGAATAAGAACTATGTTCAGAAAAAATTAAATTGCTGCAAACAATACTATAACCAAAATTATATTTATTTGCTTACACAAGTGAAAGGTGATGCTGTGTGTATCTGTGGAGAAAAATATTTTTTGAGCTATATGGTTATCTCTTCAAAAATACTCGTTTTTATAAATACATGGAACAAATAGGTCTCTGAATCCTTCAAGACTTTGCAATCACTCTATGTTGAAAGCAGTACATAGCTGTATAAAACTCATTTTGGTATTCCTAATGACATAAAAAGGGGAACACCTGAGGCTTTATTCATTCTAATAAATTTCTACTTATTCATTGGTAAATATAAAAAGTAGATTTGAGATATAGATGAATTACCTTTTATACACAGGTCCCCAAATAAATAAAGATAAGTCAGTCCTTGCAACTTCTATCCTAATCTGGCTTTTTCTTCTTTAATCTAAAAAAGTTACTTCAAGATTTTTCTATTTTAAGCCTTTTCGTCAACACCCTAGTCAATGGTTACTATCATAATGGTTCCCGCAGGCTATAGCAGCTAACTGCTTCTTAAACTCCATCTTTGTAATGCTCTTTTTGTTTTTTGTTTTGTTTGTTTGTTTGTTTGTTTTTATAGCCATAGATAAATTACCTTCCTTACTAGATGGATTGGCATTGGAAGCTAAAATTATACCTTAGCTTTCTTCATATCCCACATTACTTAACACAGTGTCCTGCTTAACATGCTATTTCCTTAATAAATGATTAAGTGATGGTTAATTTGTAGGTAAGGGAAGTGTGAAGTTGCAAATTTTTCAGATAATAAAATGTTGCTCACTCAAGGCTGTGACCATTTACTGAAATTAACCTTTCAGTTTTTTTCGGTTCTTTCATTTGTCGTGAGATAAATATGTGTATCTTCTTTTGGCTTATTTAAATAAAAATAGTACCAAATATTGGAATACTGTTTGTAAAGAAATTTTCTACTCTAGAATTCAACCATTACCTCATTCACTCTTTCGTTAATAAGCATCCCCCAAAGAACAATGCCTGTCGTGCTCACAATAAAATGTGTTAAGTGCCATGCTGACAGAATTAAGGGTGGTATGGAAGCACAAATCAGGGCCTCTGGCCAAGTCTCAGGGAAACTGAGACCTGAAGCAGAGTGGGGGCTAGACGGGTGTATGATGTGAAGGTGAGAGAGAGAGGGGAGGATTCTTTAATCAGAGACAACCAGTCAGATTACTATTACTAATTCATGAGGCTCATCAATGCTTTTGGTAGGTGGAATGTGACTTTGTGGGGTCAGAAAATTTAAATCTGTTTGGAGTAATTAGTCTTAAAAATCTTCTCATTTATCACACAAAACTCAGGTTATTCAGGCACTTGGTCAGAGAAACTTTGCCTCACTTTTCTTTCCTATGCCCAGAATAAGAAAGCATGTATTTCAGTGTGTGTGTAGGAAGAGTAGGAAGAGGAGAAGGAAGTGGAGGAGAAGTACTCTGACATTGTAAATCAAGGTACTGTTCTCAAATAGCTCAAATGCTAATTCACCTTTCCTTTCCAGGCAGGGGATTCGATTTTTTTTTTTCTTATTAGTATGAAGCATATAGTAAACCCTATGCTTACAGCTAGCAGTTTCCCCTTTCAAGAACCTTTTCCAAACTATGAATGCCCAACAGTATCTAATAACACCTTACTTCTTTTCATTACTATTCTATATATATTATTTAAGAAACCTAGTGTGAAAAGGAAACTGCATAAGTAAAAAAGGTATATTCTATTCTTGAATGGGAAGACTTGATATAATAAAGGATTTGATTCTCTCTAAATTAATTTATCAATACCGATAGGTTTTTGTAAATCAGGTAAGTTGATATTAAACTTTGTAAGGAAAGATAAACAAATAAAAAAAGAAACATCTGGAAAAAAAAGAGCACTTAGAGAAGACAAGGGCTATTGGATTAAAACATATTTTAAAGCCTCACTAATTAAAACTCTGTGATGTAGGGACCTGAATAAACAGATAGTTCAAAGCACAGAAATAAGCCTAAATACATATTGGAATTAAACATAAAGGAAAGCATTACAAATCAATAAAAAAGAGGCTATCTTATAAATGGTGTTGATAATATATTGAATGTCCATCTATATGAGAATTATGGGACATCTATAAAATGGAATACTATATCCCCAAAATGAGAAATGAAGGAAAAAAGAACTCTGTTCTGATATGGTAAGTTCTCCATGAAGAGTGTTTTACTTAGTAATAAATAGAATTGAATTGTATATGTATATATATAAAGGTCTCTTTTGGGTGATAAGAAAAGATAGAAATATGTACTTAAATTTATTATATGTGCAAAAATAAACTATTGACAGATATACAGAAATCTAGTAACTTTAAAAGAGGAAGCAGATATGAGAATATTTTCACTAAATATCTTTTTATTCTTTTAAAATATTTCAAAACTTATAAATGTGTTATTTATTCAAAGAAAAAAATTAAAATTCATGATAAGTTTATATAGCAGTCTCCCCTTATTACAAATGTTTCATTTTTTGCAGTTTTGTTTGTATGTCATCAATCGTAGTCCAAAAATATTAAATAAAAAATTTCAAAAATAAAGTTTTAAATTGCACATTGTTCTGAATAGGTGATGAATCTCATGTCGGCTAGCTCCATCTCACCAAGAAAAGAATCATCCCTTTGTCCAGCATCTCCATGCTGTATAAGCTCCCATCAGTTAATCACTTAGTAGCCATCTCAGTTACCAGATCACCTGTTGCAGTATCACAGTAATTGTGGTCAAGTAATCCTCATTTTACTTGTAATGGCCTCAAAGTTCAAGAGTAGTAATGTTGGCAATTCAGATATGTCAAAGAGAAGCCATAAAGTGCTTTCTTTAAGTGAAAATTTAAGGTTCTCAACTTAATAAGGCATTTTATCATTTCAAATTATCACAAGAAGGGTGCATACAATACAATTTTTAGAGAGAGAGAGATACCACATTAACATAACTATTACAGTATATTGTTATAATTGTTCTTTTTTAGATATTGTTGTTAATCTCTTACTGTGCCTGATTTATGAATTAAATTTTATTATAGGCAAAAAATATAGTATATCTAGGATTTGGTGCAATTCGTAGTTTCAGATGTCTACTGGGGGTCTTGGAACTTATCCTTAGCACATAAGTGGGAGGGGAGCTACGTATTAATGGTTTATTGCTCCAATTTTCTTTTTCTATGCTCTTCTTTCACCCATAGTTCTTTCTGCAATCTTGGCTTTCAAGTGCCTTTAGCCAGTGACAGTTCTAAATTTCTTGTTTGAAAACCAAAAAAGGCAGAGAAACAAAATAGAAATGAATTCTTTTTGCATTATTTTTTTCTGAGGATTCTTAGAAATAAGTAGATCTCCACTCTAATACAAACATTAGCTTTAAGAGCCCTGTGGTAGGCAGAATAATGGCCCCCAAGGAGTCCAAATTCTTATCTCTGGAGCCTGGGAGTACCTCACATGGCAAATGAGACTTTGCAAATGTGGTTAAATTAAGGATCTTAAAATGAGAGATTATCTGTGTGGGCCCAATCGAATCACATGGGTCCTTCGAGAGAGAGAAATTTTCCCAGCTGTTGTCAGAAGGATTGTGACTTTATAGTTCAAGATACCCAGGAGACAGGATTAGAATCCCAGATCAACTGATTTCAGACCAGAGTGCTGTTACCCAGATTGTAGGACACCTTTCTAGCTACAGAAGCAGCTAATATAGTGCTTGCAATACAATTATTTTGTCGTAAAGTTTTATTATGTGACTAGTCCTTAGAATTTGTTAGTAGATGAAGGAATACAAAATAAATAATTAGTTCAAGATTTTATACCTTAAAGATGGAAAGAATCATAATACCTGTATAGGCTGGGGCTTTGAAAGCAACCAATTCAGGGTGGTATGGGTAAAACATACAGTTTATTAGAAGGTACAGTACAATGGTAGTTTTTGTAGATCACAAAAGAAGGCATCAAGGAGATGGAACCTGGTCATAGTAGATTTGGTATTCAAAACCATGAAAATAGTTTTTGCCTTATAAAAGGCAAAAACACACAAAAAAAGATAAAGTGGTTAAGAATAAAATGAGTAGAAGTAGAATGAATAAAATAAAAGAAGGTGAGAAGGTGGCACAGAAAAAACAAGAATAGAGGAAGATGAACAACTTCAATGAAAAAAGCCTATCTTTTTTTTTGACTGTTCATAAAAGACAAGGAGGAATGACTTGCTTTTTCGAATTATATTCTTCACTTTAGATCCTATTATCAGCAACTCTTTTTCTTTTTCTTTTTTTAATCAGCAACTCATTTAACCCCACTCACTT
Source organism: Eidolon dupreanum (assembly GCA_028627145.1). Taxonomy (NCBI): domain Eukaryota; kingdom Metazoa; phylum Chordata; class Mammalia; order Chiroptera; family Pteropodidae; genus Eidolon; species Eidolon dupreanum. The sequence continues at coordinate 51,384,711 of CM053514.1, read as the reverse complement.
TAGGTATTTCTCCAGACAGATCATATTCACTTAGCAGGTAAGAGAATGCAAAAGGTCTTAGAGACTTTCAGGTTAGATTCCAAGAAAACATCTAACATTTGAGGTATTCATAATATCTGAGAGCCCTACAACACTTGTAGTCAGACAAGTTAGTTCAAGGCTCTGCCCTGCAATTTAAGGGCTGCATGACCTTAAAGATTCACTTAATCTCTCTATGCATCAATCTCCTCATTTGGAAAATGGGAACAAATTTAATAACCACCATATTGTTAGCAGGGATTAAATGAGAAAGTGCATAATGAATTTAGCACAATCCCTTACATATGTTTAGTTAGCACCCCCTGTATAATAGCTAGGGTAATTAGCAGGATAGTTGAGGTGCTTCTCTCTATTGCTGTTTCCTAATAAACACTTGTTTAATTTTTGGATAAGCTACTTCATGGCATACATTATCTTATCATAGTTTCTTTTACTTACACATTCCAGCATTTCTTCCTGTCTATCTGTTAATCCATTTATTCATCCATCAAACAACTTCCTTATTACAGAAAGAATTTAAAGTACATAGGATTTTCTAATTTTCAAGGTGCTTTCCCATACAATAGCTCATTTATACATTGTAAGTATCTAAAATTTCATCATGAAAGTGATGAATGACTCGCCTTAGACTACATAACCAAGATCACAGCTTCTCACTCTATTTGCACTTTTCACCACAAAAAGTGATGCTGGTACTTTATTAGGCATTATTATAGACATGAGACATTGTAGTAAATAAGATCAAAATTCAGCTTTCATTAGTTTAGATTTAAATAAGGAATATAAGCAATTAACAAATAAATATTAAAAATTAGTAAAATTATCTAATACTCTAAAGTATTATTATTCCTATGAAGAATATAAAGAATGATAATATGATAAATATTGATGAGAGTGGAGATAAATGCTTTGAACATGTGATCAGAGAGGGCATCTCACATTAGGTGACATTTGGACAGAGATCACAAATCTATGAGTGTACAAGCTTCACAAAGGATCAGACCAGGTAGAAGAGAGAACAAATGTTTAAAAGGTTCAACCCTGGAAACAACTTGACCTGTCTGAGGAATAGAAAGGGTAGTGTACTGTACTGTAGAGAAACAGAAAGAATGTATTAGGTGATGTGGGTATGGAGACAGGTAGAGTTTCCAGTTCTGCAGATATCACCTGCGTATCTTCCTTCTACAGCTTAATCTTCCAAACTCATCTTATAATGGGACATATCTGTTTAGATTTCCTTGTGGGCTAGAATTATGATATGGTCTTATGTGTCTGGCAATATTTAACTCTTTATTCCCCAATTTTACCATGACTAGATTATTACCAGTTAAGATATAAGCAAGTTATCAAACACCACTTCTCCTTTACAATACTAATTAATGTAGGATGGTTAGCTCCCTGGTGCCTAGGATAATTCTTGAGTCAGTCACTTGTATATATTGAATATCTTTATCAAATATTTTGCAGATAGAGATGACTCAAGAGTATTAGAAGGCATTTACTACAAATATGTCAAAAGGATACTCTAAAACATTTGAAAGTTGGCAGAAGCATTTAGGGCCTTCTTCAACAGTAGAGTTCCAGCCCTTCTCCCATGGGAAGTAGCTGTGTGCATTTGGTAGAACTGATTCCATCCTGAGTTTCAAGTGTAGGACTGCAATCAGGATTGGCTCTGGCAATTTAAGCACACAATGGGCTCGTGGCTTTTCCTTGGCAACATAATTGGTTCAAGGATGGTAAAGTTCAGGAAGCTCAGAACTTTTGTTTCAGAGTTTTTCAAAGTGATTTGCTTGCTGTCTCTCCATGTTTGTGAACAGGGCAGCATGTGGAACCAGTTAATGCTGGGAGCTATCTTATCATCTGGTGAGAAAGTCAGCCTGAGGACAAAGCTGACATATGTGAGGAGGGAGGAGCTTTGAGAATGCCAGAGAAACACGACCTGAGTGCTAAATAAATCCCACCTAAATCCTGTTCTATCACGTATCTTTTTAAGTTCTGTGGTTAAAAAATAAAAGTGTCCTTTAATGTTTCAACCAGTTTGGGTGGGAATTTCTGTTACGGGCAGTTAAAAACATGCTAATAGATACACCAGAACTAAAGGAACTAATCTTCTGGCAGACTTGGCCTTGTGATTAAGACACTATCACCTGCAGAGCAGCAGAGCATGATTGCCATGTGCTGATGTTTAAGACAGGAGCAAGAGGTCAAGAAATTCTCCATCTGAGCTCTTTGTGGACATTGCAGAATTATTAACATATTGAAACCTCCTGTTTCCATGTCTTAGGGACTCACAACAAATGTATTGAGATCCTTCAGCTTGAGCTTGGTGCATGAGGAAGTTTAGGTGTCGGAGAGACAGCTCTTTTTTGCTTTTCAAACAAAGCAGAACTTGGTAATATTTCTTTTTTGTATCCCCCTTAATGTGAATAGATTCTTTCTCCTATTGATGAAAATGACTTACATTATTTAAAAAGTTTCTCACTTGGTATTAACAGAAATTAAAGTAATCCTGAATGAAAAATAGACAAGATCACTGTGAAAATGTAGCTTCTTCATTTATCCATTTGTCCATTTATCAAACATCTCACAATTTCCTGTCAGGTGTTTGATATTTATATTCTTTGAGTGTGTGACAGAAATAAGATTTCCTCAGTTCCCATCTGTAAAGAACTCATTGGTGGATGATAGGAACTAGTAGATCCATAATTAAGCACAGGCATTATATAGAATGCCTAAATAATCCAGACATAGAGGACCATGAGAGAATTCTTGAAGGAAGTGGCTCTTCCCTGAGTTTGTGCTGAGTGCCGTTATTCCAAGTCACTGTAAGCAGGTTTCTTAAAATTTTTAGTAAATTATTTATTTATTTTCTTTTTAAGTAAATTAATATTTGACTTTTTTTTTAAAAAAAAAATGGTTGAAAGCTAAATATATATAAAATAATATAAGTAATTTGATATATGAAGAGAAATATAAAATTATATATTAGTTCAAACTTCTAAGGTAATAGCAAATATGATTTATTAGTCAAAATATAAAAAAATAAAATTTAGATATAAAAACTCATATTCCTACCATGTAAAGAAACATTTTTATTGATATTTTATCTTATTTTAATCAGTCTATGTGTGTATGTGAGCTTGTACATGTGTATGAATGTGAGTAATGTGTGACTCTGTACATAACATGAATACAATAGTTTTTGTAAAAATAGGATCATATTATAGTTTAGTTTTTAAACTTACTATGTTAGACATATTTTTGTCTTCACAGAATCATCTTCTACATTGTTACAGTGGCTTCATAAGATTACATCATGAGATGTAACTGAGTTGATTTAACCATTCCCTATTGATAGACTACAACTTTTCAGTTATATGTTTTTGAGTATTTTTTTTAAAAAGTTTTATTACAATTATTGGGGTGACATCAGTTAATAAAATCACTTAGGTTTCATACATATAATTAGACAATATGTAATATGCATATTGCACTGTGTGTTTGCCATTCA